>CM063504.1:52932500-52975000 GCA_032207245.1 Pardosa pseudoannulata | reverse complement strand
AATTAGAAATATATCGTCTTATATCTGTATCTTAAAGGTTTTGTAAATAAAAGAGGGATCTATTTCGTATTCTTTGCATAAGAATGAAATTATTTGAACGTTGTAAAGGAAAACCTCAAAATACTGGCATATGCGCTCTTATGAAATTATCCTTGGCAATTTTTCCTCTTTCTAAAAAGATACATTTTTAATCCCACAAATTATGTTCATATCAACTTTTCTGGTATTAATGTATTGATGTATCTGTGATGACAAATAGCTGAGGAATGTGCAACTTTTGTGATTTTTTCTTTCATCTTTGTTAGTGAATGAACTATATCACAAGTTACCTTTTTTCCGATTACATACTGTCTTTGCTGTTTGCTTAGTTCTAGTTTTATGATCTATTTTGTTTTGGCTATAAGCGATCTATTGAGATCAGGACATTTTACAAGGAGTCCATTTCAAATGGCTGGCATTATCCATGGTACCAGTGTTAGTGGATTTAATGAATTCCGGTACCGAAGATCAACGTACTACCAAATAGCCCACCGTTGTGCATATAGTGCATTGGGAAAATTGTTTTAGAAAATGTAACACAACTTAAAGGGTTGCCTTTGGGTTTTATTGCCTAATATATATGTGAGTGTATGGAGGTTTCTATTCTTTTTCGCTCTGTGTCTCTCATTCCCCTCCCTCTCGCTCCCTCTCTCTCTCTCTCTCTCTCTCTCTCTCTATATATATATTATATATATATATATATATATATTTATATATATATATTATATATATATATATATATATATATATATATTATATATAATATATAATATATATATATATATATATATATTTATATATATATATATATTATATATATATATATATATATATATATATATATTTATATATATATATATATATATATATATATATATATATATATATATATATATGTATATATATATATATATATATATATATATATATATGTATATATATATATATATATATATATATATATATATATATATATATATATATATATATATATATGTATATATATATATATATATATATATATATATATATATATTTATATATATATATATATATATATATATTATATATATATATATATATATATATATAATATATATATATATATATATATATATATATATATATATATATATACATATATATATATATATATATATATTTATATATATATATATATATATATATATATATATATATATATATATATATATATATATATATATATATATATAAATGGATAGCATTTATTTTTAAAGTAAAATGTTTCATTTACAGTACATGCTGAAATTTAAAACACATATAATACAACTACTGATATATAGAATGTTACATTTTATGAAAATACATATTACTTAACATTCAATAACTTTAAAAAATATATGTAACTATTCTAAAATATTTCATAGTATATTTTTAAATGGTGTCATAGTAGAGGCATCTATTATTTTTCTATTAAACATCCATGTAAACAATATTTTTCATTATTTTTATAATTGAGTGTCACCAATTTAAAGAATAATTTTAAATACGGTTGTTTACTAGGAAGAGACAATATAAAATATCGAATATTATATTGTTAAAAATAAGTACTTAGAAACAGATAATTACCTAAAAGTAACATTTGATCTATGTTTTTAAGAGTCCGAAGAGAACTTTTATGGGTAATTAAAAATATTTTTCAGTTTGAAACTCGATAAGCATATATCTATTTTTATATATTGTACGCATATTTTAATGGGATCATTTCAAAATTTTAAATTAAAATTGAAAGGTTTATGTAACCTATAAAATTATTCCACACTTTAAAGAAGAAAAATTAGTACTATTTTCAAAATTCATAATTTGTTATATTCATAATTTTATTATTAATGTTTGTAACGTATACATATAAAGAAAACTTATTTAAAGACTGACGCTTTTAGTCGTTAAATATCATGTTCTTAATATAATGTACTCTATATATTTGACGTTAATCTCTTTTAATTAAGATAAATATATCCAGTTCTGAAGTGTGACATGTTATAGATAATAAAAAAAAATGAAAAATGTAGCTTTGAATATCCGAACGTTAACTCGGATGCAGTGCATCATTTAAGTGCTGTAAACGAAAATATTTTTAAATTTTTAAACAAGCTTATGCAGTATGATATTTATTGCATATGTTACCTTTTATATGTATAATTATACCATTAAAAAATCACACAAAATTCCTGAAAGGGAAGAAAATTTTATAAAGTAGAGAATTAGTAATTCTAAAGAGTTAGGTGGATGAAATTTTTGAGAAGCAGACATGATGCATATTAAATATTTTAATTAGTAATTTGATCTTTTTAAATATTTAAAAATTTTATACATAAAAATCTTAATGGGTTTTACTTAATATAATCTTAAAATTTCTTGCTTAGATTTTATTTAAAAGTACTTTTCGGATAATTATATATTCAGGAGTATAATAATAAAAACATAATATTTTACCTTAAAATTAATCCTAGAATCTTTAAAAAAGTTCAAACAGATGTATATACCAAAAAATCAATAGAAAATTTAAGAATATATTAATAATTGCCTCAAAATCGGCAGTGATCTTCGACGACGCAAACCATATATATACATATCGATGCAAAATTTCTGCCATGTTCTATTTTTCCCCTGATTTGAGTTACTTTTTATTATTAAATTTATTGACTAAATTCCGGTTCTTTAGAAAATTCTACATATACACACATTCACACGCATATACACTCACATACACACACTCACCCCCCCCATATATATATATATATATATATATATATATATATATATATATATATATATATATATATATATATATATATATATATATATATATATATATATATATAAGTTCAAGTTATATTGTTCAGGATGAATGATAAATATGTTTATTAAATCAGAATACGTGTGAATAAAAAGTGTCTATAAATATTTTCAGATCATACATTTTTAGATCGATAGCCTTAATGGATATTATATTGAGATTTTTGTTATATATATATATATATATATATATATATATATATATATATATATATATATATATATATATATATATATATATATATATATATATATATATATATATATATATATATATATATATATATATATATATATATATATGTAATATTGTAATTAATAACTAGCTGTTATAACAGATTAAATACAAGATTTGAACATTTTGCAGCTAATCATTGTTTAATTATGCCCCACATTATTAGCATGCATTATATTTAATTATTTGTTATATATTATGCAGCTTCCAATCGAAAGGAATGTGTTCAAATAGACATTATTACAGTCTTAACTGCAACATGTGCACATTTATTTTAATTTCATGACTAATGTTCGTACGATCACGCATACATGCTTACCAAGTGTAAACTAGTCATAAACAGTTAATTAACGACATTTGGTTTTGGTTTGGTTTGGAGTGCTACGATGGAGTGTCAGAATCACTAATGACATAAGTGAAAGCAAGACGTTCATATTTTTCAATTTACCCTTTTCTAAGTTCTTACGAAGCAAACTAGGCAGAGAGAAGGTGTACCGTAAAAGAGAATTGCGATTTAGAGTGTTTTTTTTATTTTAAACGTTACTAAACAAATACTTGACGGATTAATAGGTTTACTGTTGTACTACTTTTATCATTTGGTTTGGTTTGGTTTTTGGAGTGCTACGGTCTTATTTTTCCAACACGAGCGACTGGGACCTACAGCTTCAAGCCAATTGCAAACGAATACGTACATCCACTGATGGATTCAAACCCACGAACTCTGGTACCGAAGGACAGCACCCTAACCATTCGGTTATCGTTCGGAGAACAGGAACGGTGAAATGGATCAATATCGAAGTTCCTTTGAAGATACATACAGGAATAAAACTGAGAATTATAGAAATTGAAATACTTAATTTTATTTCTAGAAGAAATTATGTAAAAATCATGTGACATAAGTTTTATTTGCTATCACATGTAAATACAATACTGTTTGCATGCGATAGTAAAATTAAAAGAAATTTATTCACAAATGAAAAACTAACCCTCCGAGTGGAACACACCGATTAAAAAATTCTCCAAAAATACTCTAAAGGCTTACTGTGTCAATAGCCAAAGCATTCTATGATTTTTTACTTCACCCTTTGTCGGTTAGAATGGAATACGGGAAACCCACCCTCGTTACTGTCCCTTTACTTTCGGTTATAAATAAATATATAAATAGATATTATAGATTGTTAATTTTTAATACACATAAAGCTCGTCAAGTCTCGAATATCATCCCATAAGAAATAATGGATTCTAAAAGTACAAATAAATATATTCTTTAAGAAAGTTATTTATATATTTTACGCAAGTTATTCAAGATATTTAAGTGGTTTAATTAGAGATACATCTATTACCGCAAACAAAATACTTCGAAATACAGATTTACAAAGCCACGAAAAGCTATCAGCGTCTTTGTGCCTCAGAGAGTAGGGGTGCATAGCCTAAAAAAATTCAGTCAAAGAGGGATTGAGTTTCTAAACAATCGACCTGACCCTCCTACCTCAAACACTGGCAGAAATGTACATTGCATCCATTTTCGTAACTTTTTTGAGACGTCGAAAATTGTACGTGATAACCGCTTTGAAGACATCATCGGTTTGACGAAATTGTAGGTGCGAACCGCTTAGAGGGTTAAAACTTCAGCATGCAATTCTTTGCTGAAACGTTTCATACTGATCCAGGATTAATTTTTCTTTTGGATTTGTTAGTCATTTCATTCACATAACATCAATATTTCTTTAATAAAAGTAAAAAAGAATTATAAAGCATACCTTAGCCGAAAGGTCATGGCGAGTCTTATAAAATTTTTCTTTTACCTCTGAATGCATATTTCCTGAATATTCGAAATTCACTGAGTGTTCATTGAAGATATTATTAAGGAATAACATAACAACTTACCTACTTTGCAATATTTGTAAGTTTCATAAAACTTACATAAAAGCAAATTTCCTAGTATATTCTTAAAACTCGCAAATTTCATTCTTGTACACAAATATTCATCTTACGTGTTAAATTATATGTAGCTTCTTCAAAGGTGTAACTAGAGAATTTTCTTTAGAAAATTAAGTTAAATGTATTTTTTGTTTTTCCAATTTCCTACATTTTCATAAAAACTCAGCATTTCTAATGCATATTTCTAATAACTTACGGAATGTGATTATTTTTTCTTATTTAGTCGTAAATTGGGCACTGAAGTTATATATTTTATGTGGGATTATGAGAATATCTATATATAAATAGTAAAAAAAAATTCAACAGTTATTTTTGTTGAATGTACACTTAAAATTTATATTTAGATATTTTTTGCATACGGGAAGTGGGAGGTTGCTATCACTTGTTAAATTATATGCACATTGCACTGCATTTTCCTTGATAACTTTAAATCTCTATACTACTAATTTATTTTATTATCAAAATAAAAAATTTAATGTCTGACAATTTATTAGAAGTTTAAATTTGAAGCTATGAAATTCCAATAATTGTAGTTAATATATCATTTTCTTGTATAAATTGTATTTGTCTTATTAAACTCATAGTAGATGTGTACCACTAAATATAATATCGCAGTTATATTATATTCGGTATTTAATTACTTAGAATGATAAACCATATAAGTTCGCAAATAATATCCATTCATAATTCCTAGAATGTAAAGCATCATTTATTTCAAACAGTCTGATAAGTTACATTGTAAAATTGCGTTTGAGAAATATATTACATCGGAAGTTTCTAAATTACTTTTTTAATTAACTTTTTGTGACTTAAATAAAGCGTGTGTCAGAGAAGTTAAACTAATTGTGCTAAGTTTTGTCTCATATTAGAATTAATTAATCAGATCATTAAGATTGAATGAAAAAAATCATTAGATAAAATTATTAATGTTTTTGTTAAAGCAATTAAATTCTTGTAAGGAAAAAAAGGGGTAATACATAAATGTTAATTTTGTTATCATTTAATGCTCCATTTAACACAAAATAGAAAATTCTTATCAATTCTATTTCATATTCTACTTAATTAAATTTGCTTCATCAAGATTGCCATATCTGACTCTTAAAAACATAAATCATTTCACGGCCATAATTTCATTATGAGCGTTAATGAATATAAGCAATATAACCGATATTAGGGAGAAACAGCATACGATTATTATGTAATAGAAGAAAACTGATACTACTTTACATAAAAAATTTATATTAGCCTGTTGAATCTTAACCTCTTTAGAAAATACTTCAACTGCATTGAACTGTAGGTTAAAAAATTTATATATATATATATATATATATATATATATATATATATATATATATATATATATATTTATATATATATATATATATATATATATATATATATATATATATATATATATGTGTGTAACTAGTAATTACCTAACTTCAGAGGGGGAGTAGTGTCTACATAACAGGGTCAGGGACAACATTTGTTATTCATACATTAAATGAACATATATACCCTGTGCGTATATATTTATAAGGAAGATGCATATATATATATATATATATATGTATACATATATATATATATATATATATATATATATATATATATATATATATATTATTTATATATATATATATATATATATATATATATATATATATATATATATATATATATATATATATATATATATATATATATATATATATATATACATGTGTGTGTGTGTGTATGAGTTTAAAAAGGCTTTTTGCCTCATTACGAAGTGGGGTTCCGGCCAGTTATAGCCGCAGTCCAGTCAAAATTGATCATGATCCTCATATTATCGAATCTGAAAGAAAAATCCGTACTACATCAGTTTGCCGAAACTGTGAGAATATGAATCCGTTATTGAAAGACTATACGAAATTGTTTTGAAATTCCAGACATATACTTAAATAGTTATTTGTGCCGACCTCTTAGCTATGACTTAAGTCATGTGAGGGATATTACCTACCCATTAGAACTCACACTTTAGATATGGATCCAGAAGGATTTCTACTATCGAACATTCGAGAATATTCGCTAATTTTAATTGAAAAGAATTACCGAGGAAGTAGGATCTTAAAACTAAAGTGATAAAAATATCATTACAAATTATCCTCCTTCATCTGAAAAGGTTTGATGTCGATAGACCATTGAAAGACCGAATTTGAGAGTTTACTTTTCACCAAGGCAAGTTCTTGATGTAATTTCTAACAAGGAATTTCTTATGAATATAATGAATATTTATTGGACAAAATGTAAAATTTCGGTATGCCCTAGAAAAACACCTGAAAAGTTTATTTTACAAATTATAAACAATCGTTTCTTTTAAGATATTTTATGTTAATACAGCAATTATATTGTAGAGTGGAGTCAAATGAGACTCCATTATACAATAGTCATTGTTTTGATTTCCACCGGCATTTTCTAAATGACACTGTTTTGAAATGATATATTTTCGATATTTCAAAGGGTGCTAAGTTTTTCTACGGGACTGTTTTTTTAATCTTCAATTCTTTTGATGTTCATAATCATAAGAAAAGTTTTTTTTTAATTTTTTAATATTTTACAGTTTGCGAACGAAATAATATCATCTTCTTGCTACATTTTCCTATACATATGACTATTTAAAATATTTTGTGAAACTGGTCAAGTATGAATAAAATTAATTTTTTATTAGGTTCTGGAAACTTTATGTTTTGGGATCTGCCAGAATTAAGACCAATTATGAAAAGAATATGATACAAGCATTCTCATATCATAACTCTCCTTATAAATACCTATAGAAATTACAAGCAGGCGTTTCTATTTCCACTCATGTAATTAGTGATGGTGAATCAAACTAGCCAAAGTAGTTAGAAAAAGGATAGCAAGGCCAAAGGTGAAAGACGTTGGAATCAAGGCCGGTAAATCTATCTGTAAATATCCTGAATGGCATCGAGAGCGTTTGGATGGAACTCCTTGTTTCAAGTAGAAACCCCCAAAATTTAATTATGAAACGAAATACATAATATCTAAAAGTGATATAGCTATAATTCCTTACAATATTATATTTTTCTAAAACATATCTTGAAATTTAGTATTATATTCGGCCACGAAATTATATATACAAATAAAAAACAGCTGGGGAAAACAGGTAAATGATTTTCAGTTGTGTGTTCATAGTACCAAAGTCTCGTAAAATAGGACAACAGACATGTCCACATGTGTTGCGTCCAACTGTTTTGTGCTGCTTGAAGATAAATGCATATGGTAATCCCAAGAGAATGATAGGAAAACCATGAATGGCGTAATTTTTCAACGCAGAATTGAGGAAAGAATGGCATGCAATTGAACTCTACATGGAAAAAAATATTTTGTATCTATGATGAAAATATCGGCTTCGTGTACGAAAGCCAGAATCACTACTGACATAAGTTAAAGCAAGATGTTCATATTTTTCAATTTAACCTTTTCAAAGTTCTTTCGAAGCAAACTGGGCAGAGAGAAGGTTGGCCGTAAAACACAATTGAGTGTTTTTTATATTGAACGTTACTAAAGAAATACTTGACGGATTAATAGTCTTGCTGTTGTACTACATTTATGATTTTGTTTGGTTTGGTTTTGGGAGCGCTAGGGTCTACTTTTTGCAACATGAATGCTAATGAGATCGGGATTTACTGATTAAAGCGGACTCCAAACGGCTACGAACATCCATGCCATAGTAGTATTCGAAAGTACGAACTCACTACTTTTATGAATCGACATGTATAGGGAATTCATCTTCCAAAGAATTGAAGATGCATTTAGGCACCACCAGGAGTTTAGCTTCTTTGCAATTTATTTTCTACAAACTGATACATTTTTCATTGTATACTATATTTTTACTTAATATATAATGAATACCAGTTGTAGGATTTAATTACTTCAAGTGCAAACTTTTTACATTTACTACAAAACATTTCAAGTTGTTTCTTCAGATATTTAATTTTAAATACGTATTTACTAATAAACAAAAACATCACATTTAAATCCTATATTTATCTTACAGTTCATTTTTCATCGTTTCTCATAGGTGAGGTTATTGCTAATCTCAAAAGTAAACACAAACGTAACTACAAAAGTAACTCAAAAGTAAACACATTAAATTAAACACAAAAGTCGCTTAATTACTTTTAACCAAAACTGCTTTTACATTTATGCAAAAAATAAATAAATAAAAAAATCTCTAATAATAAATAATACATTTATTTCTTAAATCAGACACAGAAAATATATTTCACCTGACATTTGGTCTAAGAAATAGTAAATTTCTCTCTCTAGTAAAAATGGAGCAATTTGGACTAAACACATTTTTATAGCACACTTTATGTATATAAAGTTACATGCGTGTATGCATTAATACGAATGAGTTCAAAAAATGACAGCTTTTTTTAAATTGTGATCTTAGATTGTATTTCCTATAGTGATATATAAAGCATAATACTACATGTGATAAAATATTTCAGTTTACTACTGTAGTTCTATTATTTGAAATATATTAATATTTCTAAGTGCTTATCAATATACAGAGAAAAATTATTATCAATCAACAATCCAGAAAAAATTGAGTAGAGGCATGCTTTTCTTTCTAAAATGTATTTTGTTTCCATGAAAACAAAGTAACAATAAAACAGTTTCAATCGTAAACATAATTAAAACTTTATTTTACTCTTAAAGACTCTTTGGAACTCTTTATACTTTTTATATACTCTATGAGATTTTCGAAATGATTTTTCAAAATGGATTCTCCTTTAAGAGAAGGGGGAAAATAAAGTCTTTTAGAATACAAATTCCAGATTTTAAATCTTTTTAATCGACCTTTTTGCATATTGACTCTAAAATGTTCTAATTTTATCCATTTTATTTAATACCAGTTCTTGGAAAAGCATAGAAAGGATTCTTTAAAAGTATTAAAATAAGCCTGAAACCTGAAAATAATTGTTTTGTCTAAAGTTTTATAAGACTTTCCACGAATAATTTCTTTACTTTTCTCTCAATAGTTGTTTATAATATATTTTGAAACATATTTTTTTTAATTTCATTTTTTAATAATTTATTACAATAACCAGACAGTTTAATTATTCCTTCAAGTTCTTATTGATATTCATATATATATATATATATATATATATATATATATATATATATATATATATATATATAGTGAACATGAAATATAAATGAAATGTAATATAATCCGAATAAAAAATATATCAATGTTAAAATATGATAAAAACTTCAATTTAATATATTAGTTTTAGTATTACGTGACTTTAAAACTTGTTGATCAGATATTAGGAAAGCTATCACGTTTCTGAAAAATCCAAAATGGAAAATGTTCTTCAGGAACCAGTATAGCAAACTGAGTTGTGGTCTTTTTTGTTTCCAAAACAAAACAGGAATCATACTAAAGTATTCTTTCTTATTCAAGAGTGGCAATAAGACTAGGGTGTCTGTTTATAACGTTTTCGAAATTTAACTAACGATTCACACAGAACATGGAATTTATTCGGACCGGAAAAATATAGCCCTGAAAGTTATCTCTGTACCTTCCATAATACAATAAATAATATACAACCTGTTACGCTCTATGTGTATACAATGTACTTGATCTCTGGATTCATGTATCCAAATATTTAGCAAAATATAACGATACAGTTTGTGAATACTATATTTCTACTAGTCCTATATTTCTAATAGAGAGACAAAATTATTATGATGGAATACTAATTTATACATAATATTTTGGATCTTGAGACAATCCTAATCTAGTCTGTGACTATACACATAGTGTTACATCTGTAGGGTTTTAGATATGTATGTTATACGTATTCTAAAACTGGATGTTATTTACATGTTGATTTAATCTGAGTTTTGAAACTATATTCGATTAACGCACTTCGTACAATAAGTATTTATTGTCTGATCATCAATGTATTACACACGTGAAAGTTTGATTAGAGGGGTCTTTCTCAAGATTATGAAAGGAAAGGACACAGCAAAGAGATTAAAAAAACAACATTCTGAAATTCTCAAGTCCACTAATGCTGAGAATATCCGAGAAAGCAAATACATTCATTACACTATATTTTCAAAAGTATATTTGTTGTAAGAAGAGATAGAAATCATAATAAAGATATAAGATCGACATTTGTCATTTGAGACAACAAGGCAAAGCAGTTACACATGTAACATATACAGAACTGTAAATTTATGGTATTAAATATGGGAACTTTATATTAACAATTTAATTAATCATAACTGAATGAGAATTATTGCCCATAGAAGGACCATACGCTGTACTGTGGTCTGAAGTCAAAAGTCAACAACGGACTCTTTTAAAAATACGGGTTGGATGAATGAGAACACCGATTATAATATGCCAAAAATTGAAATCCACGTAGTTTCCTGCTGAAACAATAGGATATGACTGGAACATAAACATTTGTAAACGAAGTCATCACCACTGAAGGGATTATATTGTCACTAACTAGATTAAAAGGGCATAAATTCCCTTAATAAACCTCAGATATTTTTGCGTAATAAAGAATTTTAATCAGATAGGGAGAGAGAGAAAAAGATAAGCAAATTTAAAGTTTTTGATTAAATTTAAAGACAAATGGTTTAAAAGTAGTATTCAGTGTTTTCACCCCAAGCGTGAAACTTAGAAAAATAAAGAATAAGAAGGAATATTTTTTTTATTATTAATGAGAATTCGGGAAAATTTGATAGCCTATTTAATAGAATTAAGAGTTTCATAGATGAAAATCTTCATTCATACATCTTTGATAAACTTCTCAAATAAGTAGATTAGAGAAGCAAAATGACCCTCAACAAATTTGGGTTGAATAGTTTAGATTATGTTTCTGAATTTTAGAGATTTTTTCTAATTTCATATTTTTTACTGATTGTTTTCATTTTTTGCATTTTTAAGCTAGAATATTCAATTCTGGAGTTTCTAAAGTATTTCGCGCTTCATTTATTACCTTTCTCTATGTAATAAACGAAGCGCGTGGACTATACATGGGGTATTATTTTACCATCTTCTCGTTTATTTTGCTTTGTCAGCCACTGAGTTTAAGTTGCCTTGATAATGCAGACAATTTGCAGCAGTAGAACAACTGCTTACGTTTTGTCTTTTTATATTGGGTGACTTTGTTATGTTGGTTTATTGATACTTACCGGAATTTAAAATTCACAGTAGTGCTGAATGGTGTAAATACATCATTTTAATTTCACAACTAAAAATTCTTTATTTTAATAGATTTTTATTGCTAAAATTTATATCGTATTAGATTATAAGAAATAATTCATTTGCTATACATTTTCTTATACATTTGCTAAAATATCTCTATAATATCGGTAAACAATGACTACATATTTAATATATATTTTAAGCAAAACATTTAAAAAATCATATTATATAAACAATATACATCATTTTTTTTCTGTAAAACTATGTTCTATAAATATACACTATTAAAAATTTTAAATAAGTATTTTATGTATCACGATAGAAAATAGACTTATTACCATATTTATTACCATATTTATAGGTATCACGGTACATTATACCTAATTTAAGGTGATGTCTAACATTTAAACGAGCACAGGTCTAAAAGAGAATGTCTTTATATCATAATAAATGTTCATGCAATATTTTTATTGCAGTATATAAAATGATATTGAGACTATATATGATCAAAACATTTTTGACTTAATAACTGAATAACTATTGATGGTTTTCTTAAAGGGGGGCATCACGAAACATATTGGTAATAGTGCCGACATTACAAAATCCTATACTATAATACGAGGAATGGTTGTCAAGTCGAAAATCGCCCCAGAATTAATAAACTGTAGTAAACTTGGGGATCTGGGGTTTTTGGTCACGAGGAATCGATTGGCATCGGTTTTGACTCGCTTATTTCACGTAGTTCGGCGCTACAGATAGGGCCGGGTTCGAACTCCCGTGCGGGCAAACTTTTTTCTCGTGCGTCCAAACCAAGTGAAAATTGGTACCCGGGGGTTTTCGACCACGAGGAATCGATTGGCTGTAGTCCTGACGAATTAATAATAATAAAAGTCTTTATTGATTTGTCTTTATTCCTTGATATCGGTTTCCATTTTTATTTTCTATCAACTCTAAATATTAAATTAATGTAGCAAAGTATATATAACGCATAAACGATATAGTAAAAAAAAATAATGCAAACAAAAATTTTGAAAACCAACCACAAAAAATTAAAAAATAATGCTTCACTAACGTGCCGAAACAACCTCGCCGTTCAATTTCCAAAGCCACACTAAACACAGAGCATATAACTTAACAAAGTCCATCGCCGCGTTAGTGCGTCGTCGGCATACCAGGAGGTGCCGCTCTGACGCGCCAGTGCGTCGGTGGCAGCGAACGTGTTAAGGAACTGATTTCGATTTCAAATCACCGTCAACAAAGTTCGACATTTCAACATTCATCAGATTTCAAGCTACATTTTTAACATGCAGAACGCACCTCTACATGAAATGCTTCAAGGAGCCGGAATTTTGGAACAACAAGCGATCAACTCAATTATACCCGCAAATGGACAACTAGAAGATACCGTCATTGTCAGAATGCTTCTCCATTCAACACACTTCAATCTTTACACTGCTCACTTTGTACCATTTCTTTAATTGTATAATTTTTTGTTATCAATTACATTTTATTTTCTATGACTTTTCAAACTTTACCTTTGTATAGAATATTTCCCTTTCCAAACAACTTTGTTTAGAATAGTTTACAATGGTGCACTTTAACCGGTTATCTTTTCACTAATGGTTTCACAAATTTTCTTATGGCATGTATTGTTTTGATAAATCACAATTGAAAATTTAAATCTTCGAGTTAGATTCGATACCTGTTTTCTCCGAGCGGAGCTCGGTCACCCGGTACTAATATCAAATATTCGGCCTTTGAAAAGTATTTTAAGACAGAATTGACAATAACAATAACAGAATGTTTAATAAATATTTCAATATATATATTTAACTATTTAAAGTTAAAAATTAATTTAATTTAAAATTAGTAAATCACGCTTGATAACCTATAAATTGGGCTTAAATTTTCAGATTTATAAGCAAACCGTTTATTTGTAACCAAATATATTAAAACACTGAAGAAATCTAAACATTTGAAACTGAATATATGTTGGATAAAAAAATGGATAGCTAAATGTAAAGATGAAAGCGTTGAAATTTGAATGGGTATTTATGTTATTAATCGTCAGAAAGCTTAAAAAAGGTCTAATAGACCCCGTTGCAATATGCTTCCCCTTAAGCTAAGAATCACGAAGACTGAAGACTAAATTAACTCAAGATCGTGTCCTTAGAAGCAGGAACCAAGTAGAGGAGCCTTTCTGCCATTACCGCCAGATTTATCGTTTGGAGACATGGAGAACATTGCAATTTCGAATCTATTTTAAGTTCTCCAGCCGTGACTAATGGACTATGTAGATCTTCGGTGGCTCGAACTTCGATTGCGCTATGAACCGGTTACAAGATAGCTGCATTTATCGACTGAACTATCATGGTTCTTGAATAAATGTAAAATGATTGACTCGGTGAATAAAATAACTATGACGTGCGGTTGGTACAAAAGTGTTAAAATATTTCAGAGATTTTATCTTTTTTCCACTATGGGTAGAGATAAAAAATTATAAATCAATAAGCAGTAGAAGAAGATAAATTGTAGTTCCGTGTTACTGAAAATATGTTGGGTATTAAAAGTAACTTAAACAGGAAGCAAAGTCATAGCAGTGGATTGTCATGCCTTAATTAAGAATTGTAAGCCCTCACAGCATTAATGTTGTGTATACGTGTAAAGGTTCACTGCTGTTTTCGATTCATTTGCTCCCAGGTACTGTGCAGGAGATATTTCAACAATTTTTAGGGGTAAAAATGATGTCGGATAATAAGGTTAACGTAATGGGCTGTTCCCTAATTACATTTTAGATTGGTTATGCATGATGTAATTAAAATCTTTTCCAGACCTTATGTTTTTTTTTCATTCCAGGAGAAGACCAAAAACTGTTTGTGAATAATTATTCGACACAGATTCACTGTAATGTAAAGTTAGAAAAGATAAGGAATAAAAAAATATTATCGAATAAGACGAAAAGACGTAGCAGTGGATCGTGAAGCTCAAATCATAAATGTAGGCACTCGCCATATTAATAATGTATAGATTTGTGAGGTGTTAATACTTGTTTGCATTGACAAGCTCCGAGGTTGAGTGACTGGATGTCTGTCCAAGTTCAAGGAATGTAATAGTAGTAGGATAAAAAGCCCAAAATTGAGTTCCAACCATAAAATATTTTATGTTTGGTTATTGTAACTGGAGCCTTTTATAAACCTTCCAATATTTTCTATTCTGTGAGGAAACCAAAACCAATTTGTGATAGCAATTAAAGGAATGTTAACTTCAATGTTACCTTCAAAAACGAGAATTATACAGTACTATCTAATAAGGAGCGCCGTAGCGATAGATCGAAATGACTCAAATAGGACTTCTTGGTCTTCACAGAACTAATTTCTAAGAAATACTATGGCAATCTATCACAGACGATCATGTTGTATTAAACTTCTCTCAAGACATATTTCCACCGTAGTCGGTAAACCTCTATTTGTAGAATAGTTCACATGTTGCGGCCGAACGATGGCTGAATGGTCAAGGCTTTAATATCCGGTACCAAATTTCGTGGGATTGAATTCACTGGGGTATGGATGTGCGCAATCGTTCCGAATCAGTTTTAATTAGTACATTCCGGTCTCATAAGTCCTAGTGTTGCAAAAAAGTAGACCGTATCGCCCCAAACTAAACACATGTTGCTATTAGTTTACTGTATCTTTGCTAAATAGAGAATTTATTGATATCTGAAATTGTAGCACAGTTTGCTCAAAAGTTTAGACTAGTTTTTATATGCTTGATATCCGAAAATATATGGATATGATGGCTGTCGGCAAAAAAGAAAAAAAAATGGGGAATTAACAAATTAGTTGCAGTTGATAAAATAGTACTTAATATTTTTTTAGGACAATCAATTCTTATCATTCTTGATAATAATTAAAAAATCTTGTTAATGGACCATGTGAGTAAATTTCATTTTTACTACACAAAATAGCCCACAGGTGTATTAAGTGTAAGGCCAAGTTTTCATCTACAAACAAAGATACATTTTTTTCAATTGTAGGATATGTTCAAGGGTTTTATACTATAAAAAATTAAAAATCCTTTAGTACACATTCCCTGAGCTAAAAAAACATTAGTTTGGCTTTCTACGTTTCCCATTATTTAAAAGCATTATGTATTAATAAATGTTTCTAATTTTATCTTTTGTAAATATATTTTACCAAGATATAACACTTTAGTAATGAGTTGATACTGGCTAAGTCACATTTCGTAATAAGTAAAAAAATGTGTTCCTTAAAAAATCAAAAAAAAATCTACTTAAAATAAAATAAAGTACAATAAAATAAAATAAAGTACAAGTGATAAAGCTGAGTACTTTATATAATATTCCTAATAAATTCTCAACAGTATTAAATGTAATGAGCGGTATGCAAGACTGACTTTTTTAGGATTTATTAATTAAGAAGAAAAAGGTAAATGGAAATTAATTTAATTATAGCAATTTGAAACTTATTACATGTAATTTACATAATAAAGTAAGTTTAAAGAGTAAACTTTCAAAGTAAAAGACATTTCTAAAAAAATAAGTGTCATCCTTACAAATTATGACTGCTTAAATATTCTGAAAATACTAAAGTGTTTTTGAATAGGAAAGTCTTTAATGAATATAAATATGCATTTTGAATTTTAGTTCACTGCGTTTTAGGGTATCTGAGTTTTACACCTAAACATAAACTTTTAGTACTACATTTTTATTTTTCTTCAACGAGGGTATTATAAATAAGTAAACGTGCCTTATTCTCCACCAAAAATAAATTTATTTCTATATTCTTATTTTACAAAACGGAATTAAAACATTTATAAGTTCATTAAATTGCGTCATATATATGTATGTATGTATATATATATATATATATATATATATATATATATATATATATATATATATATATATATATATATATATATATATATATATATATATATATATATATATATATATATATATATATATATATATATATATATATATATATATATATACATACATATATTTATATGTGTGTGTGTGTGTGTGTTTGTGCAATGGGTAATTTATCCCATCACAAAGGAGTTGAACGAACCTGAGTTCATGGGTTCGAATCCCAATGTGGCATGGTTAGAAATTCAAAATACGTTTTTTATTTTTATTTGCAACAGGGTAACACCCAAATATCTTAGATGCCGTCTAAGGTTTAACAGAAAGAGCAACATTCACACACACACACACACAAACACACGTATACTTATATATAAAATTCATCTGTGCATGTGTTTGTGATACAACTCCTTCTAAACGGCTACTGATTTTGATGAAATTTTGTAGTTCATTAAGTTAATTCTACAATGGTTTAGATTCTCAAATAAATCCGATAAAAAATGTATTTTTTATTAAAATCTCTGAATTTCACGCTTATTCAGGTTATTATTTTGCCACTTGAAACCCTTCACTATCAATGTATTTGTGGGCCAGTGGTCAGCACATCGGACATCAGCATAAGAGGAGTTAAAGGATCGAATCTCTGTACAAGGGAAGTAGGAATTTTAATTTATCTAATTGCGTTTATGATGACTATACACGGGTCACGTCAAGTATTTTTACATTATATTTTTATTAGTTTTATAGCAAATAGTTTCCATTTATAATTTATTTAAAAACATTTTACAAAATTTTTGGATTTACGGCTTTAAAACAGGACAAAATCCATCACTCTACTAGTATATATATATATATATATATATATATATATATATATATATATATATATATATGTGATGAGAAATAATTAATATTTATATACTTTTCTTTATCTCTTCATTATTAGTTTAATTTTATGACAATTAATTTTAATTAAGAAGTAAATAGTACTTAAATGAAATTTTATGTTGAAACTTTAAAAAATAGATAAGAATATAAAGCAATGTATATTTTAATATAATATAGTGTACAGTTTCAGGTATCACTAAAATTTTATAAAAGTATTATATTTTAAAGTTTAATCTGAATGCTTTGAGTAAAAGTTTTCACAGAGCAAAAGAAATGTTGCAGAAAAGGTCTTTTAGAATACTAGAATAAATCTGTGACCCTAATTTTCAAACTATTCCAGAAAGAATTCACTGAAAGAAAGTTTTACGAATCAAACATCTTCAGTTTCATTTCTCTTCAAGTTTCAACAGGATTAAATTTTATTCAAGAAGCATTTTGCACATGTAATCGTTAGTATACTAATCTGCAAGCAGAAAAAGTAAGAAAAAAGAACAGTAAAAAAAGTACGATTGGTTAGGGTGCTTCTCTAACATGTTTATATATATATATATATATATAATATATATATATATATATATATATATATATATATATATATAATATATATATATATATATATATATATATATATATATATATATATATATATATATATATATATATATATATATATATATATATATATATATATATATATATATATATATATATATATATATATATATATATATATATATATATATATATATATATGTATATGTATATATATATATATATATATATATTTAGTATGTATATATATATATGTATATATATATATATATGTATATATATGTATATATATATGTGTGTATATATATATATGTATATATATATATATATATATATATATATATATGTATATATATATATATATATGTATATATATATATATATATATATATATATATATATATATATATATATATATATATATATATATATATTATATATATATATATATATATATATATATATATATATATATATATATATATATATATATATATATATATATATATATATATATATATATATATATATATATATATATATATATATATATATATATATATATATATATATATATATATATATATATATATATATATATATATATATATATATATATATATATATTTATATATATATATATATATATATATATATAATATATATATATATATTATATATATATATATATATATATATATATATATATAATATATATATATATATATATATATATATATATATATATATATATATATATATATATATATATATATATATATATATATAATATATATATATATATATATATATATATATATATATATATATATATATATATATATATATATATATATATATATGTATATATATATATATATATATATATATATATATATATATATATATATATATATATATATATATATATATATATATATATATATATATATATATATATATATATATATATATATATATATATATATATATATATATATATATATATATATATAATATATATATATATATATATATATATATATATATATATATATATATATATATATATATATATATATATATATATAATATATATATATATATATATATATATATATATATATTATATATATATATATATATATATATATATATATATTATATATATATATATATATATATATATATATATATATATATATATATATATATATATATATATATGAACTATAAATTATTTAATTATTTTATAAGGGGTATATCTCCTTACGTAAACATGCTAACATGATAAGGAAAATATGTTAACATTTTACCAGCGTTTTAACGATGTAAATATTATTGAAAAATGTCTTCAAATATATGGGAAATGGCAAAATATTTACTGTTCAAATGTATTGCGCTGAAACCAAAAATTTAAACGCACAACCCAGATATATAACGCTTTATTTTAAGAAACAGAGTATCGATTTGTTCGTTACTCTGCGTTGTAAACAGCGTGTAATTTGTAGTTCCGAGTTTCACAATTAATTGAATATTTTGAAATAGTTTTAACATGATTTAGTAAATATATATCTTTTGAAAATGTATTACTTATTTTCGTTCTAAAAGTATGCTAAAATTGTAAAAGTAAATTGCAAAGTCATACGCAATTTATAGAGAGAAACAAATGCTATGAAAAAAATAAACATGTATTGAATTATACACTGATATTACTCTTTATTTTTTACTGTAAATTTACAATGAAACATTAAACTAATTAAAGGCAGTTTTCTTTGTGTTAGAGTTGTACTCTTTCTTCTAAAATATCCTATGAGACAATTTGCATTTAATTAAACAGAAAATGTTTAATTTTAAAATGTCATTTGAATTTTTACAGCATTTTTTTCTCAATAGCAAAATAATGTTATATCGTATTGGATAATTCAAAGGTTAGATATATTTTAATAGAAATTTATCGTTAATATTGTGAAGAATAAAGATTTGACAGAAGCCTGACCAAACGACTCTTTCAGAGAAAATTAAAAGACTATACATAAAGTTTTCATCAAAATCACCAATACATTTTCCCGATACATTATGGAACACCATTTATCGCATATAAATACAACATAATCAGAAAAATTCTGTAATTTTCTGTAAATTATTCTCTTTTCTTTAAATTGTATCCATTTCTCATTTATAGAATTCTTATCTAGTTCTCGTCTTATATTATTATTATGGCAATCCCACTATTAGCGTATGGTATCGTAGTTTCTATAATCTCAATTTAAAGTTTTCAATTCATTAACACTAAAATAACCGAGATTTTATGCATACCTATTTCCACCAACAGCGGTCGAATGGTCAATTTTCAAATAAATGCTATAATATTTTTCAGTTTTTCATCAATTTTCAAAAAATTATCATTCCTCTCATCCAGCATTGTTTTTCTTCGTCTGTTTCAGAGTACAGTTATTTTACATTGTTTATATCTTCGCACAATTTTCTTCCATTGGCATTTTAGAGTTAATTTTTTTTAAATTTGTGTTTCAATATGTAAGGTTCTCTTTTATTTATCGATGAAACAATCGTAATTGTTTATTTATTTTTAGTTATCTTGTGAAAACAAATGTTGGCAACTCAGATGTATATTGTCTATATCCGCCATAGTTGTAACATAGTCGCAGTTGCTTTAAGAATAACAATAAATCTTTGTGTTTGTGATTAAAAACTCTTTCCTAAAATCGAAATTTTAAAGGCTGATATTAAATCAACCTTATAAATAAAACACCAATATTAAACTACAAAAAATAGTAATTAACAATTTTATTTGTTTATCAAAGTTTGTACATATTTCATTATTAAAATTTTATTACATCACGATGCAGATATTTGAAATGCTGCGTAAAAAGAGAATGCTCTAATTTGAATAATCGTTATTTTACTTTGTGGTTTATGAATAGTCAGCTCTCTGCACCCAGTATAGAACAAATTATAAAAACACACATGGCATGTTCCTAACCTCAATCGGATGATATTTTCTTAGAAAAGATTAAATTAGTAGTAAATTTGAGATTTTAATTCAAATAACTATATAAAATTCCATAAATATTTCAGCGGTTAAATCACCACTCATAACAAAAAGCAGAAGAGTATATCTGAATAACAAAATATGATGTAAGATGAGAGAAATAACAAAATATGAGAGATAGACATCTTAAAATTAAACCGATCTAAATAATCTAAAAGTTTATGTAGTAAGTTCAAGAAAAGTAAAACCTAGAATAACAAAATTTTAATAAAAGTCATTGAACCGCCCTCCCAGTTTGAGCAGTGAGATAATTCAAAGCTGCACAGAAACTTTATATTCATACTCTTTATTTATACCCTTATATTAATACACCTATACTTTTATTGTTCGCCAGATCTTAGATTTTATTCTATATTTACAATATGATACTCCGCGTGGTGGGATATATTAAACAATTTCTATGAATGAAACTCTAGCCAGGATAATCTAATAACCCATTACATATTAGATCATCTGAAGATTAAATTATTCTAATAGAATTGTATACATGTCTAATGAAATAATTGTTATAACAGCGGGTAGTAATGAACTAAAAAGACTGTTACGCTATTTAATGGAATGGAATTCCTAGAAAGCATTCGTTTTTTCAAGGAAATGGGACTCCTAATGGGGTTAATATAAGCCGGGCTTGTATGAATCTTTTTTTTTTCACAACACAGCTAACAAAGAATAAGTGTTTATGCGAAAAGCAATTATCACATTTCTGTAAATATTAATAGTTATAAAACGGGGCATGAGTTTTTACATTTTAACGCTACGCAGTTTGTGACCAGCATTCGATCTTTTTTATAGGTTATATTATTTATAGAGGTTTCAAAGGCACTCATATAGAACTTATTTAGCAACATTTCGTATTGGTAGCTGTTTGTCGAATACACAAATGTTGTTACTATCATATAAATAACAAAAAAAATTAATTTTATAAAACATAAATTTAAATATAATGCAAGAAGGAGAATGAATTTATTTTTGTAGATCTAACAATTATAGGTAAATTCACACAGAAATTTGAAAATCATCCCAATTTGTATCCCATATAATAACCAAGAAATAAAATAAAAGTACCTTAATTAAAACAGTCTCCAACGGTTCGTAAGAAGAAAGAAAACATAAGTTTGTAAAGTTGCATTAAAATAGCATTAGAGATTTGATGCCAAAATTATAAGCAACATAATTTTAGCAGTTGTATTATGCAAGGTGTTCCAAAACTAGTTTCCTTGTTGGGAGTACATAAAAACAGTCCAAAGAAGCGTTCTTGTAAGATCCATAATTTACGAGAAAAATAAGAAAAACAAAGAATTAAGTCACTAGCAATGCAAGAATATAAACACTTCATTGAACATATAAACAGCACCATATGTACGGTCATACTCCCTAACATTTCGTAATGCATTTCCATTTCATCGCCGGTATATCAGGTACATGTCGCAGTAATCACGAAAGGAATACATGGCCACCATACGAAGATTGCCGGTAGCTGCAAGATTCAGCTTTTTAAATACCAGTTCAAAGGCTCATTCCATGGCACTCGCGCATGCATTACGCGATATTCGCCCTGAACGTTTTAAAGATTATAGTCTGGAAAGATATGCAAATGCTGTTGCTGATATGTCCAATAAAGTTTTTTTTCTTTGCACCAGCAGTGACGTCATACTTTGTTTTTCATATTTTCTCTTAAACTATGGATCGTACAGGAACGCTTTTTTGTGCAGTTTTTATGTACTCCCAACAATGCATCTAGCTGCTCTGAGTTTATGCGATTGTTTTGGGACACCCTATATATATATATATATATATATATATATATATATATATATATATATATATATATATATATATATATATATATATATATATATATATATATATATATATATATATATATATATATATATATATATATATTGTAGCGTACTGGGGCTCTAAGTGAGACTGAAAAAAGATAGCGGAGGCCTAAGTACAGACTAATGATATTTATTTAGAAACACAATGTTAAAGTTATGCTAGATACAGATAAGACGATGAATATCTACAAATGAAATGATTATCGTTGCAAGAAACAACTTCCTAAGAGAAAATGGGGGGGAGAGAACACACTCAGTCGCTCTCTCGAAGTTATAGGCCGATGAGTTCACAGGAGACTAGATCGGTCAAAACTCTCTCTAGGCCTTGAACTCTGGTCTTTTATATCGTCAGCTGATCGCAAAATGTCCATCTCAGCTGATCGGGCAGCTGGTTGATGAAGTGGTGAGAAAACCGCTTGTCGACACTGCCTTGACAGGTGCAAGCAGCCAGGTTCCAAGGGAAGTTTGCAGTAATCGGGAGCAATCATCGATCATTAATCGATGTCTTCGGACAAACATTTGGAGAACAAAAAAAGGAAATATTGCTGCTTCCCTTACAACATAGATGATTTCTGTCGTGTGAAACTCTTTCTTTTGGATGCCATTGGAACTAACACTGCGAACACTTCGCCAGCATCCTAATGACTTTCTCCGAAAGAATGATTGAAATGGTTCTAGGTGTCAACAATCCTACATTCAGCATCCCAATCTGCGCGAAACAACATCATTTCTCTAGGTAAAGAAGAGCTCTGTTCAAGTGCTCACAAAAGGCACGTTTGCTATTTTTCTACGTTATGCCTGTTTTTCTCACGGTCTTAGATCAGTCTGTATCTGTAAATTTAATGTAACGCAAATACGTTACACGCACACACACACCACACACACACACACACACACACACACATATATATATATATATATATATATATATATATATATATATATATATATATATATATATATATATATATATATATATATATATATATATATATATATATATATATATACAGAGAGAGAGAATACCACCAATGTAAATATTGTGACCAATGGATATAATTTTCAGTGATTATACAGGAATTCAGCTCCTATTACTTAAATTTCTCGGGCTTTTTTTGCCAATAAGAACGCCAGTTGTAAAAAGGTCGGGGGAGGGCTGTTTAAGTAAACATATATCAACGTTCTGGAACATCACATTTATTAAAGATTAAAAATGTTGGATGTAACGTACGAAATCACCGTTCAACGATGGTGAGTTGAATGCTACAAGAATAATTCATGTTTTTGCAATGCCGGTTCTAAGCGTTAGAATCACGTGATTTTAGTTCCATGAGATATAACATCGGTCAATTTTTTTATGAGGCAAGAGGGAAGCGAGGTCATTTAATTTAGTTTGGAATCACACACACTTCTGGAAATTATATTGTGGATTACTATATTTCTGGAACAGAAATGTGGCCATTAGACAGAAATTTAGCATTTACACTCTTAGATAAAAAAAAGACGCACCAAGAATTACTAATCTGACTGGGACGAAAATCTGTAGATGGGATGTACATGGGTTGAAAAACAAATGATAACCACTTCTGAGAAATAAGATGATTTATTCAAGTGATAGTGTATGCCCTTCTGACGGATATCGTTCCAAATTCTGTCCAACAAGTGCGTAAGAGCGTCAAACTCTCGAGCTGACTGGAGGGATCTCTCCATATCACTCTAAACGTGCTTAATAGGTTATAGATCTGGCGATCTCTCTGGCCAAAACAGCGGCAAGAACGAAGACAAGCTGTAGAAAAACGTGCAGTGGGGAGACGGGCATTATCTTGAAATGTAAGCCCACGCCACGGATAACAACCAAAATCGTCCTATAATAAAATTAAATTGTACCTCAGATCATCACTCCTAGTTGTCAGCTACATACCGGAAGACAGTCAATTTGGTATCCCACCACTGTCCAGACTGTTCCTGGTCATTGGGGTTCAGTTACATGAGGGACTCCTCACTGAAGACTATTTTACTCCAGTCAGTTACATTTCATTTCGAATGAGCTTGACATCATAGCAAACGAGCTTGTCGTTGTACAGAAGTCAAAAGTAGTCGGCGTAAAGAGGCCCACCTCAGCCCCTTTCTGTGAGCCGCCTATGAATGATTATTCCTGTCACTCAAACACTAGTTCCATGTACAAACGATGTAATGTTGCCTCTGGGGCTGTTGTTCGGTCCTCATGTTATGTTATTTAACTAGGCTCATCGCCTTCTTCTTGACCCCTGTGTTCGGTCATGGTTGAAGCATTCCTGTGAACATCGTCTAATAGTGACATCAATCCTATCTAAATGTCGCGTGATTCAACGATTATACCAACCAGCTTCTTTGAGTTTATTTACACGTTCTCTCTCAAATGTTAATATATGCGCATATTATTGGCTCATATTGGTATAAGAAGCATAATGACTATCTAGCTGAGTACACGGAATGAAATTTTCAAAGAAATTATGAGCTGGAAAAGAAATTTCTCTTCTTAAATATCATGCCCTATGCGCTATATGAAGCGCTGCAGCCACAAACGTGCATTCATTGCCCGCCAAATTTTAAAATTTTGCATTTTCTGTAGAAACCGGTATGCATATCAATTAGTGTTCAATTTGCATTACATCTAATCTCGTTGCGTTGCTTTTTGTGTGCTTATTTGTTTTGTCTAAAAGTGTATCCTAGCGTTGTATTTGATAGATAAAACGAAGTTAAGTCACAGAAAATTGCTTTGAACTATCATTTTTTAATCTCATTTAGGGATACGTTTTACTATAGCTTTCCTCATTTATATGTATTCAAAATATTTAATTAATTATTCCAGCATTATGACTTTAAATAAAATAACATATATATACACAATATAATTACCTTCTTGATAACTTTTTGGAGATATGTATTAATATCTAAATTTGAAGATCTCTAATATGTTTCTTTACTATATACCTATTTTTTAAAGCTATCTATAAAAAGTTTGTCAATTAACAAATTGGAAATTTAAATACATTTTTCTTTTATTCGTGGTATAAATTAAATGTATTGTTTTTATTAATATAATTTTTACAGAAGAAAAAATGTGATTATAGTTTATGAAAAATAAAAAGGGTATTTTGTAATTTACATATTTCAAAAGCAATTTTACTGTTTAGTGATTTTTGTATTTTTTAACTGGTGCAACTATTTTACTTTTCTTAAAAAGTGTATTGCTTTATAAAGCAAAATGAATTATTTTGTGTAATGGGATCCTTTTGTTATTGATCTAGGAACATTTTTATTCTTATCTTTCTATTTTACAATGGCAGATGTGTTGGTTATTTGTTGTGAAGACTTCGTCATTATTTTAATGGTGTTTTTCTTTATTTAAAGGTGTAATTGTCTTTATATAACATAAATGTAGCTATTTTCTGAACAGTTAATTGGAATAAAACTGACTTGAGCAAAAACTTTCAAAAATAATATTTTTAACATAGCATACATTAGAATTAACGTCACCAGTTTCTAATTATGCATTTACTTTTTTCTACAAAATTAAATATTGCAGATTAAAAAAGTATGGCCAACATTTTTATCCTTATCTTTCTATTTTAGAATGGCAGAAACGTAGGATATTTTTATTAATACGCCATTATTTAACCATAATATATGGTATTTTTCTTTATATAGAGGTGTAATTGTCTTTATATAACATAATTGTAGCCATTTTAAGAACAGTTGGAATACAATTGTCTTGAGATAAAAATTAAAAAAAAACAATATTTAAAATATTGCATACATTACAATTAATGTCACCAGTTCGTAATTATGCATTTCATTTTCTACAAAATTAAATATTGCAGATTAGAAAATTATCTGAGCACCTTTTGCTGTTTCCTGAATACGTTTATGCATTCAACCATTCAAAGCATCTAACAAAAACAGATTTAAAAAGAAAATATTGCATCTATTTAGCCTGAATTCCGCATCTCAAGAATATGCTGTTTACATTCTAAATTTTAAATCACCTGCAGGGGAGAATTTGAACAATTTTCTACGGAATTTCCTTTTATGTATATGCTATTAAATTTTCCTACAAAGCAAATACATTTTCTAAATTAAGGGTTATGCAGATGCATACCAGAATATGTGCAAAAATCCCTTTTTATTATATATTGTCTGCAATCTCTGCAAAAATACTAAACGAGGCGTTTTGGTGAACAGCAATTCACGAAATGTGTTTCACATTTTGAATAAACTGCGTTTTTTATCACCTTATTTAATTTGCAAGTTTTAAGTACGTGTGAATTTGATGTCTCAATGTAGTGTCTTATTACTGAACAACAAAACAATTCGAAATAGAGTTACTTTCATACGAAATAAAATTATATAATATAGAATCTACTTGTGCAATTAATGTAGATATTTTACTAGGAAATTAATAATGTAAAATTTCCTTTTAGCTCACAATCTTGATATTATTTTTTAATGTCTTTAACCTTATGTGCATTTAATTAACTTTAGACACAAAAATACATTTAGTTCTTCACTGTTTTTTACATGTGTATTAACATTAAGATTATTTTAATCTAGTTAATATGAAGTATTTTGAATCCCCAATATTTCAGTGATTAAATGTAGAGTTAGTTTTAGTTTTAATTACTTCCACTATTCCACGAAATAGAACATATGTTATATGAAATCAAATCATAGTCTTATATATACACCCCCCATATATATATATATATATATATATATATATATATATATATATATATATATATATATATATATATATATATTAAAATTCATTATTTTATTCCTTTTTTTTTCTTCAGACACGCTATAGACTTAATACAGCCTCTGTCTGTACTTCTTTAACTAATGGTAAAAATATTCTCCATAGATATGGGTTTTTGTATTATATGATGAAATGAGATTAGGGATTATTCGTAGTATATTTATATGAGGAATCCCTACTTAAAAAATTATGTGTGCACGATTTTGTTGAAGGTTTTGACTCTTCTATTGATTTCATGAATCGTCACGAAAAATAAAATGTTTTGTTCTTTTTTTTTATTAATCTCGCCCATCTTAAACACACACACATACACACACACACACACACACAATAATATATATATATATATATATTATATATATTTATATATATATAATATATATATATATATATATATATATATATAATATATATATATATATATAATATATATATATATAAATATGATAATATATATATCAATAAATCTAAAAGTTTTAAGTTTAAGGTCCCTGAGATTCCTTAATCAAGCAAAGGATTATTCAAATCGGTTCTTTCAGAAATACATAATCAATTGATTATGTTCTCAAAAAAGCAGTCATAGATGCTTTGTATAGTAAAATAATTTTTCCAGTGTTATAAAACTTTTCTTTTAAAATTTTGAATTATAACTATCCACGAACCTCTGCAAAGAGAAACAAATTTGCATTTATTAATACAATTTTGATAACAAATATACAATATATATTATAATAGATAGAAAATTCTAATATAAAACCTGTATGTCATCTAGAAAAGTTTTATCGGTTTTAATCTCTGGTTTTATTGGTTTCGCATATCTGCACCTGCTTCCGTTTAACACCTGTGCATGTATTGCGTCATCTTTTAGCATGTGGAGTGAATTTATTATCATACTCTTGAATGATGCAAAATTCTTCTTATAATCTTTAGATGTTAGTCATACAAAGTCAAATAGTTTCCTCGAATACTAGCAAATAACATATCGACTGTTTAGTACATTACAAAAATTAGAAACGTTTAAAGCTCACGAGGTTTTTTTATTTATGAAAGTTGTTAGTTTCATGTTTGTATGTATTTTTTAAGTTAACATACAAAAATATTGTATCTGATGTATATGAAAAAAGTAAATTATATATAGCGAACCGATAATGATATAAATATCTCTGAATATTTTGGTACTTATTTATTAATCAAAAATCACAAAAGAATTATAGTATTTCTATATCCGTGCGTGTGTAACTCTATATATATATGTGTGTGTACACTGAATAACCATTACATTATGACCACCCTATAATTAATGTAGGATCATCTTTAGCCCTCAAAACCCCCAGCAAACTCTATAACACAAAACTGATTCCATAAAATGTTGAGAGGTAGGCTGTGGTAGCTGGTACCAAGCGATCAGCAACTAATCCTTCAGTTCTCACACATTGCTGGAGTGTATCGTTTAAGTAAAAATTTGATTTTCCAGGTGAAATAACAGCTGCTCTAATGGCGTAATGTCAGGTGAGTTTGGTGACAACCACGTGATTTGAAAGCAACTGTAATGCTCCTCGAGCCACTTCCGGACGATTTGGCCCTGATGACATGGTTCATTACTATATTAGTAAACATTTTCTCCCACCGGAAATATTGTTCTCGGGAATGGGAGATCCAGGTATTCAACCCATGCAGCGCACAAAGGTCAAGGATTGTACTATAAGGTTGTAATGTGTTCCCTGATAATATTGCCATCACCATAATACCTTCGCTACCGGCAAATCTCCTTCCAATTGCGCATCCGATAACTAGGACTTCCATCGGATATCGGCATATTATCACATACCCGTCGATTTTATGAACCAAAAAGTGTGATTCATTGGACCATGCAGTTTTCTTTTATTTTCCTAATATCCAATTCCAATGTACCTTTCCCCATTCCAGACGCAGCTGGCGATGACGTACTGTCAGTGCAGGCACATGCTTCGATTTCAGACTTCGTAGGTCCATATGGAGCTGTGTATTCTACACAGTGTGTCGCGAAACACTGTCTGGATTGCCATTGTTGTAGCTGTTGGACATTTCGGCTGTTATAGCTACTCGTCTCTGTGAATAATGAGTTGCATTGCACTCCTCTGTAATGAATGCGCCGTAGACAACACACCGCTAGACGGCGACTTGTTGTTTCAGCATTCGTACACAACTTTCAAAATGTACTCACAACTACACGTGAACTGCCCACTGAACACGGTGTTTCTGATATTGAAGTTCAAAGTAAACAAACCATAATGATTTAATCTTTATCGAAATCCTACTAATCAGCTACTTTTCCCCTTATGTCGCTATTGGTGTTATGTTTGGAAATACAATGCATAGTCGCTTTATATACTCCAACATCAACCTCAGATCCGGAGTTATTGTGTTCCTGCGTAAGTCCATTAACACAAATGGAGTGTAGTTGTGTAGTTCTCATTACATTTTAGATATTTACCTATGATCAAATTTATAGTAGTTATTATTTTGTTAGTCACAAAGACTAAATATTATTTCAGTTGCATTGTGTAGATTATTTATGTTCTAAATTTAATCACAGGTTCTGAGAGACAACAGACTTAATCTTAAAACAAAATAACCAGCTAAATTAAGAGTTATTAAAATCAAACATTACACTCTTAAATTTAACACATACAAGGTTGATAATTTAAAATATAATTAAGCAAATTTATTCTTATGCTTTATATATTTTTATATACAAAAACAATTTGATTTAAACTGTATTAAATTTTCTTTTCCAAACTTTTTACTAGGTACCATATTATATAAGATTTAACATTAATAATATCTTAACAATTAGGTAAAATATAAAATGAAGAAAAGAGAGGACCTAAACTGAAATTCATATATTTATATTAAGTACCTTTGTGGATGTATTTGGTGCGCCAGGGCGGTAATCTTGGGATGTCTTGTAGACATCTACCGTGTTATTGCAATTGGTGGGATTATAATGTTGACGTTAATCTCACCGCTGGTCTGGGGCCTTCTAAAGAAATTGGGGTGATTCTAAAAGGTGGATGTGCTCTAAGACTTTTGGTCAGTGTGACATGTCGAAATCTTTCTCAAATCTTCCTTTGGTTCCCGAACTCTGCCCTTGGGTCCTGAAAACTTGTTGTCGAAATATCTCCTCGACCATCGAACACACACTGTCCAACTCCTCTCCTCGACTCCCGAACACTCAATCCTTCTTCACTTTTCTTTATTTTATATTATTTTCATCAGAGTTGTATAAATCCGTAGGTCTCCTTTTCCCAGATTTGAAACTGCAAACATGTTAACACCTTTTCCCCTTCAAATTGGGCACTGTCACTTAGGGACTCTTACAATAACTCCACAATGGTACGTTCTTATTTAGTGTGAAGTACCGAGACGTGATTCTAATCTTGGTGTGGTATCAGAACCCAGCCTGGAAATCCAGCACACGACAAAAAATCTGTTCAATTAATTCCTCTGTCCTTTACAAAAGATGTGATGAGGTCAGATTTAGATCCCAAACATTTCACTTCTCGTTTTATTTATATCAATTATATTAATTAATCAATTATATTAAGGATCTAAATCGCCTTACCACAGTAGTCATAATGTAATGGCTCTTCTGAGTATATACTTTATTTGTGTATATAATCCTACAGATAAAATCTGATGAATATTTTTTGTCTTTGTGGATAAAGAATAATACACCACCTTATTCAAAATTTATTTATAAAAGATATTGCTTGCATACTGACTTATTTTATGGCATTCTTCAAAACCCTTAGATTAGTGCTAAACTTAAAAAAATATTTTCGTTCTATAAAAAATGACGGTCAACACTGTGATTTTTTTTATTAATAACTTTTGAACATTTTGTGTAAATATTTTTGCAAGATCCTACGACTAATTGGTTTTTAATGTTTTCTTTGCTTAGAAGGGATTTAAAAAAATGTAATAATCTTCTTCAGGGTAGCTTCCAGAAAAGTTAGCTTAGATCTCAGTAATTCAAATATTTAATTTCAAACTTTCTTCAATGAATATAAATATTGTTCTGTTGCATAAAAATACAGGGAAGCATAATATATAAGATCAGATATTTCATTGAAATATAACCCCATTTCAGTAACTTGCCTCTAAGACACTTTCAAACAGCATTTATTAAAAAAATACTTTCAATATTTTTTACACTGTATGTTATGAATTTATGTTATAGATAATAACGTGTATCGGATTTCAGTAATATTAAGTTATGTTATATCGTAACACAACAATTTTAATTTTACAAATTTTTTAAAGATATGTGAAAGGCTTCATGGATTTAACCATTCTTTGATGAGAGAAAATAGATTATTTGTTTATCAACAAACATATGAATAGAGACTATCAAAAAATTTAAAGTTCCATAGAAGAAAATTATGGTGCTTGTACCGATGCACTTTACCACAGTGGTCAGCTCGTGCATACGCAGCTGTGGACTGAAATTCTAAGAAGAACTTAGGTGAAGCTGTTGACTTATAGTTTTAGTGGGGACTCCTGCGGAGAAGTTATAGCTCACGGAGTGGAACAAGTGGAACGGTCAAGCCCAGGCAGGGATATAGCCATTTGATATGGGGGCCAGGACTAAGTAATAATGTCAACTTTCAAGAAAGGGGTCGTTTTAATGAGCACACCTGCACTCCCGAAGGGAGAGGAGATGTGAGAAAATTTCACGTACAAGTGATTGGGGCCGAGAAAGAAAGGGTGTTGAACCGAGTAGAGAACCTGTAAAGGCATGGAAAGAAAGTGGGAAAAGGACTGGATGTCGGGATTTAAGAGTTGCTGGACATTGAGATTCAGTGAGCAAACCAGAGAACCCGGGCCAGCAATCGATTAATGAATCCGTATGCGTTTGATCGGCACGACAGCATAGACGCCCAACAAAATAACGGCAACACGCCCACATTGTCAGCTCAAAAAAATCAATTGATTCAGAAGTGTATGCCAAGCTCAGGGCAGATTATGTGTCTAAACCTGCTCTTTACACAGCCAATTTCTCGTCCAGATTTCTGACTCTGTGTACTGTAATAAAAGTAATATATGTTAAATTGTTGAACTAGCAACAAACTACGGTGTAATAAATCTTCCACATCTCCCAAAATCTTTGTGGACCTACAAAATTTTATGAAATTTAAATATCCTAGTTCGAAATCGTTTTCCTAGGACATTTCATTCACGTCATGACTTAGAAAAATAGGAATGTTCTTATGCAGACATCTACCATCTAATACAGTTAGCACAAAACTGATAAAACGTTACTCCTGCAGGAGAGACAAGCACACTTTTGCCTGACAAATTAGCTAATTTCCAGTGTTTTAAATTCCGTTTCAGTATTTGTGCAGCTATAAAACTCAAAATAACAAATATAGAAGTCCCGAATCCCGGATATGAGAATGAAAATGATTAAATGAATAAAATTTGCAAATTTATGATTTTATTAATTAAAAATGGAAGAGACTGGGCTCTTGAAATAAAGTTTTTTTCTCACGAAATGGAATTGAAATGAAGATAAATACTTTACACGCGTTTAGTTTAAATTATATATTTGAAACATATATGAAGATTATTAATCCTAAAATATCTCTCACAAATTACCTTTTTCATATATATATATATATATATATATATATATATATATATATATATATATATATATATATATATATATATATATATATATATATATATATATATATATATATGTAGACCTTCAGACTCGTAACCGAAAGGTGGCGAGTTCTGTCCTCGTCTCGTCTAATGACCGCCGTTTTGCTAATAACAGTTGTCTCACGGTTAGAATGTGGAAGATTTTTTTTTGTGACATTCAAACCCATAGAAAACAGATGGTATTGTATAATAATAACACCATAGCAGATAAAATTACTCTCTGGGTCGACAGAAAGAAACAAAATGGTCCCTGTAATTTTCATTAGGGATCACGAAGAAAATCAGAGTATCGGCCTTCCACCAGGAGAGTGATTGTTTGGAAACTTTAGAAGATTTCATTCCATTTCTAATTTACTTTAATCAGCTTGGGACCAATGGTAGAGAGGGTGGTACAGCGTCAGTCTCGTAACCGAAAGGTGGCGAGTTCTGATCTCTTCGCTGCAAAAGACCTCCGTGTTTCTAATGGCAATTGGAGCATGGTAAATATGTCGTGACTGCAAAGTCCTCCAAGTTCCCATATCAAATTATACCTCTGGGTGTACTGAATCAGATATGATTCGGTCTCTGATTTGGATCTAAATTCTGACTTGGAAATGGATGGAAGTGTGTATGAATGAGTTAGAACAGCCCCTAGAAAGGTTGTGTCTTGATTATGCGAGCAAAGTTGTACTTTCAGCATAAAAGTACTCGTTAATAATGAAAAGCGCACACTTATGCCTTAATTCGAAATGGAAGCTCGCATTCGGGCTTGGTATGACGAAGTGGCATTAGACCCACCCACCACCCACATTAATCAGCTGCAATTAATGAACGCGATACATCCTCAAGCCTTGAACTCGCAACCCTCCGGTTCTGAGATCGATGCCTTTGCTGACTGAGATATCGCGGATCCTCGATTCAAAATTATTTACGTTTAAAAAACAGTTTTGTTTAAAAAACGTTAGAAATGAGAATCTAAAAATTAGTCTACGCTTTAGAATTTGTATAATATCGAACTTTGTAAGGAAAGTAGCCATAATCAAATATGCGCAAAAAAAGAGTATTTGATATTTTTTTCCTCTTGGATCTTCTTATGAGAATGGACTACTAAATAATATTCATAAATTTTAGTAATAAAATTTTAAATAATTCGTAAATATCGTTATAGACAACAAGTATAATAGAGACTAAAGAATGTAATAAAATGTGTAACTAAATTTTATATAATTAAAATAATGTAATAGTTTATATTTTAAAACAATGAAATACTCTGCTACACGTAGTAAACTTTGATAAAATTTTGTCTGTATTCTAAAACATTTTCAAATTATTCTCGTCTTTTCCTGTCTTATAACATAAATATTTAATTAATAGAATTTATATTCAATAATACCAAATCTAAATCATTTTTTTATTTTTTATTTATCAAAAATCATTTTATTTTAACATACAAATGGAAAACTTTTCAAAATCGTAAATAATATTTAAATGATCTGTTAAAGAGTGATGAATATTGAGAAAATCGAATACGTAGAAATGACTTACATAATCGTATTTCCCACTAAAAGATATTTAAATAACTCTTCCCTCTAATAAACAGTTCGTTTAGTTTTATATTAAATTTCTAATATCAAAATTGTTAAATGTCTTTAATATTTCAATTTTCATCCTATATGATAAGATTATTGATCCGGAGAAAACGGAACTGAATTCGAAATTTATACGAAAGTTTCCAGCACAGAAATTACTTATTATAGTCACTTTAATGTCTCTATTTTATTCATGGATTCAGTTGTGTTGAGAGTGGTGCACGTAAGCTGTCATACATATACATTTACTGCTCTTAAAGCCTATTGTTGTAAAGTAGGGAAGGGTAAAGAAAAAACAAAAGAAATGAAAATCAAAAGCAGGGTATAGAGAGATATCTGTTATTTAGGAAACAAATTCATACAAAATTATTCACTTATAATTCTTATTCTTTAACTAATTATAAATGCATGTTTTAAAAATTACATACATTGAGATATTTTTAAAAATAACTTTTTATGCTTAAAATTCCTTTCAACTACTTTGAGAGTTCTCTTATATTTTATAGAAAATCCTGTAAGCTGAATTGTCAATTTTTGACTGTTGAATTCATGATTTTTTCTAACTAAATAAGTATATTTTATCCATGAAAATTTCAAATTCTGTTGATGGAAATGTGTCCTGTGGATACAGTATTTTAAATCTCTTAAATCACATTCAAGAATATGGCATAAATATAAAGTGAACATTTTAATGTAAATATATAACTTGTCATAAAATGTATTTGAAAAGGTTTTAAGTAAATACGACGAAGATTCACAATATTATGTCCACCATACATTTATACCAATGTTCAGGTCCATTAACCAAACAACTGCGCGTACGCAGAGTATGTTGAGAGTGTAAAGAGGCTATGCATTATCTTTCCAAATATAGCACAATTAACAACATAATGGGGAAAGCAGCTGATTTATTGGACTTCACGTCGATGAACGGCAAATGTTATGGCTATTCGAGTAGGAAAACCAATGTCAAAAACGGTGAGTTTAATGGGCTGATCAAGTGCTGTTTTAGATAGCAAATATCAAAAGTGGTGTATGAATGGTGGTGTGTCGTTCATGGCCCATTGAATCCAGAAAACACTGGAGAATGCTACGTATTGTTAGCCTTGATTGAAGACCGATAACAGCTAGAAACATTAGCAGCTACAACAGTGGAGAACGAAACAGTGTTTCTAAACACACTATCTAGTTCAATTGCTGCATATGGTTCTACACAGCTGGAGGCTGATTCATGCCCCTGCACCGACTGCACATCCTCGCCAACTGCGTCTGAAATAGGCTAGAAAGCATTGAAATTAGGCATTAGATGAATGGAAGAAAGTTGAATGGACCGACGAATCACGCTTTCTAGTCCAACACACGGACGGGCGTAGGCGCATATACAGATTTCCAAAGGAAAACCTGGCTGCCGGATGCACAGTTAAAATGAGACAAACCGATGGCGGGAGTATTATAGTTTGGGATGATGCACCATGACATAAGGGTAAATAGTCAAGAATTGATTCGAAGAACATTCCAGTGATACTCAAATCATAGTTTCCAAATTCCGCTAACATATATCCAATAAAGCACTTGTCCCATAAAATTCGTTAAAGTTAAATTCGTGTTGTTCTTCCAATGTTCAGGAATTACAGGACCACTTGGTCAGCGCCTAGTGCCACTAACTTCATACTACCTATCAGCAAATTATGGAATCAATTCTACATAGGGTGCTGGGAGTATTGAGAGATAAAGGTGGTGAAAGATGTTGTTAGTAGAGTGAACATGATGCAATGGTGGTTTGGTGTATATGATTCACTAATTTCAAAAGGGGATATTAGATGTAGTAGCTTTATATTAAATTCTAATGAGTTTATAGGTTATACGCTTTGGTATCCCTCAATCTACATACCTAATACATTCGTGATGTCCTTGCAATGTTCGGGAACTGCAGGACCACTTGGTGAGCGTCTAGTGCCAGTTACTTCAGACTACCTATCAGCAACTTATGGAATCAATGCCACACAGGGTGCTGGGAGTATTGAGAGATAAAGGTGGTGAAAGATGTTGTTAGTACAGTGATCATGACGCAATGGTGGTTTGGTGTATATGATTCACTAATTTCAAAAGGGGATATTAGATGTAGTAGCTTTGTATTAAATTCTAATGCGTTTATAGGTTATATGGTTTGGTATCCCTCAATCTACATACCTAATATATACTTTGCTCCTACACTCTTTCTGAGCAGTTGTTTGAGCAGTTCATTTAAAGAATTATTCCCCATCAGCACAAAGAATACTTCAAGCAAAAGGTTTCATGATTCATAAATTTAGCTCATGATGTAAAAAGGTGTTTGAAAGTATTATGCACATTGCATTCGATTCTAGTGTTTTGAGCATTACGACACTAGACGAGTAAAATGTAAGAACGTACCCTCCTCTGGGCAGTAGCATGTGAAACATCAGTGTCACAATTTCATCTCTGTTATACTTCTATCAGCAGAATGGTTGGATTTCTTTATGTAATGCCTACATGATATGCATAGTGTAGCACTGTTACTGATGCAGTTATTTCTGTAGTCTGTATCATGTTCATTGTGTTGAAGTTGTCTTCTACGCTTTTTAAACATTTGAATTTTAAAATTAAAGCTAAAATTTTCAATGAATTTTATTTTAGACGATTAGTATTTTTGAAAATTGAGACCTCAGGCAGTCTTTATGAAATTAAGTTCTGAAAATGTTAGTGAATTATATGAGATCTGAAAATTTTGCAAATGACTTCTGCTGAGAAGATTTCAATCTAGAAAATGTGATGTCCCTTTTCCCTTAAATTAAAACAAAAAGTTGCACCTGAATGTGAATATATAGATAATAATTGATAATTTTACATGTTAGTTTAAGCATACATTTACACATAATTAAGATGTATTTGTAGATCTTTTCTCCACGATTTAATTTCACTAGTGTCCATTGTTTTCGTCATCAAATTTGATGGGTGACTGAACCTTAGATTTAGTTAAATATTCTGCCCTATTCGGAAATTTGCAGCATATAAGCTTGCATGGCTTGTTCCATTTTTATAGTAATTCCCATACATAATTCAAAAACTCAAAAATTCAAAGTTATTTTTTAATAAAATGCATATCAAATTCTTTTACATCATAAACCAGTTTACATGAATGAATTCCTGTTTATCACAAACAAATTCTAATGTGTAGGCGTTTGCTTTATACCCAGTGCTAATTAAAGTTATAGTACTCAAATTCCAAATTTAATAATCTCTTTTGTGTCAAATAAGGTTGCTTTTATAAAGTTCACATTAATTTTTTGGAGAAAAACTGTTTCCGTCGAAGAATAAAAAAATATAACTACATTTTTTTACTAAAATAAGATATTAATGGGACTATATATCAGCACTCATTAACTTAGCAGTGCTGATTTTAATTTTCAGTTAGATTGATAATGTAATTTTTTTATTACCAATAAATAAAGAAATAGTTTAGGGTGATGAAGCTATTATACAAAATATTAAAATTTAATATCTTATTATTTGTTACCAATAAATAAATCAATATATTAAAGTTGCAAAGGTATTATACAAAATATTTACTAGAATAAATCTAGTTATTGTTTTCGTAAATGTGTCAAAAATTTATAAATTTTTTATCCTTAGTATAAAAAACACTTCATGAAATCCATTACCTTACGTATATCGGTGACTATTTCTGTTTAGAACAGCAACCGACAAATTAAAGTAAATGTGCTAGATTTTTAAGTTTCTGAAATATTTATTTTATTTTCAGTATTATGAAGTTCTGCTAATTGTAACCATAAACAGATACTATTTAGAAGAATAAAAAGCGTAAATATAATGAAGAAATCTGCTCTAGAAATATGACAAAAATTCATTTCAATATGGAATAATGAAGATATTTCACTTATATATGTAAAATTTAGAGTTATTGTATTTTTTTATTTCATTTTATGTTATTAATAATATGAATAAGGAATTTATAAGGATATTATCACACACTCTTTATACACTTACTTTCAAAAGTTAAGCACGAAGATGAAAAATGCAAAAAAAATCAACAAATACTGGTTTGATTAACACAAAATTCGACAGGAAAGTAGCCTCTATATTTATGCATAAAACAAAATTAATAGTTATACACAGAAATGAAAATAATATTAAATTTTTGTAAGCTATCAGATACTGACATACTGGAGACTTAAACAAAATTATGTATAAAGTGAAAATAAACAACATAAAATGAAAAAGGGACATTAATAAGGTATGTGATTCCCCCTCATCTCTGTACAAAGTTTACACCTTGTGACCCTGCTCTCAATTAGGTGTCAACCACCGGAGATTTCAACAATCGCCATTCTTCTTGTAGAGCAGTTTCTAGCTCAGTAAGAGTGTCTGGAGGTGGGAAACGTGAAGATATAGCACGGCCAAGAGCATCCCAAAGATTTTCAATGGGATTGAGGTCGGGCGAATATGCTGGCCACTCCACACCGCAATCCCTTCACTCTCCAGGTAGTCATTGACGATGACGACTCTATGGGAACGTGCGTTATCGCCCATTAAAACAAAATTAGTGCCAACTTCTGCAGCGTAAAATCTCACAGTGGGATCTAGGACTTCATCTCGATACCAGACTTTCGTCACACAAACTCGTTTAATGATGTGCAGTTCGGTTCGGTATGTTCAGTGATGTTTTGGGGCTCACTTGGTGTTTCTTGTGAAAGTCATATGCTTATACTCTTGTCATTTGTCTCTAGAGTAAATCTTGTCTCTTCAATAAACATGACAATGCCCACTGAGACAAAGTCCAATTAACATGTTCCAGGCACCACTTTAATCGTGCCCCTCTTTATTGGGCGGATATAAAAACACAAACTCGAAGTACCCAGGAGTACAGTCAACTTGTATGTAATTATGGGTGTACAGTATCTGCAGATATCGCCTTACCAGTGGTCGTTGTAACCATTGATGTCACACGTGTGGAGGTCACTCTGCTATTCCGCTTGGCTAAAATAGCAACATCTTTCGCGCAGGTTTTAACCCTTGAGAGACCATCTACGGGTCTTCGGACAACTGTCTGTGTGGTTTCGAATTGTTTCCATAAACGTGAAATTTCAGAACTATGAACGCCGAAGAAAAGAGGAACATCTGTGATCGGCTGTCCTGTTCCACTGAGTGCTGCGCCCCACAGCACCCCAGCCCTCAGAATTTTCCATTCGTCTTCAGGAAGTCATAGAAATACTTATGTTTTGAAAACAGAGTGTACGAAAGTTTTAAACACCTTCTATCAGCGCTTACAATCAACTTCTGCAAACCTTCATAAAGCTGACATCTTATAAGACTGACCTTTCTGCATATTTCTTGACATGAAAGCTCTATTGGTTGTTAACTAACATATTTGCATACTTCCATCTACCTCTGCAGCGAATTGTTTCCCCTTCAATTCCGATTGGCTTCGGGAAAATAGGATTTTCATCTTCAGCTTAACCTTTGGAAGTGAGTGTAGTTATAAAGAAAGTACCACCTGAATAGAGACCTCTGTGAAAATTGAATTGACTGTGAATATTTAGTATGCTTGTGACCCCAAGCAAGTAAATTATTCGTACAAAATATGTTTAAGGCTTATTCTTTTACATAGAAGAAGGTTGTTTTAATTCTGAATATTTCCATAGTTGCACTTTTTAAAGTTTTCTTTTTAACCAAATGCTGTATAATTATTCTTCTAAATGCTATATACTACTACTTTATATATATATATATATATATATATATATATATATATATATATATATATATATATATATATATATATATATATATATATATATATATATATATATATATATATATATATATATATATATATATATACTAATTTACAGATAATATAATTTCATTATAATTTCATTTGAATCTATAAAATTTTCAATTATGTATTAAATCTTGGTTTTGTAGTGATGACCACATCTAAATTTTTTTTTAACTTTTTTTGCAATAGTAACTGAAATATATTTTGCTGAAAGACAAACCTTAAGATTACACTTAAATAAATTTAACGTTTATCTCTAACTCTAGAAAGATCATTTTCTTTACAATTCGCGATTGATGAAGTATCTAAAAAAGTTTATATTAAAAGTGATATCGTGTAATATTTCTATTTATAAAAATATTTAAATATATTTCTGATGCGCAAGCAATATCTAGGAAATTAATAAATAAGTTGCTACAATCATAAATGTATCAGTCTTCTTATAGATATATTTAAAGTAATAGTACTAAAATTTCGGAATATAAATATTCGTTAGCTATAAAGTATTTCGTTTTGTACGATTTCTAACTTATACTGATTATTGCATTGAAAATAGTTATAAGACTTCAGTACTTATTTCTGTATCATTCTAGAAGAAGACATTAAATGATAAAATGTTCGACTAACGAGTAAGTAATTTAACTTTAACCTTCTATTATAAGCTGGTCAATGAACTTTTATTCTAAAAGTATAATGCCTTTTTTTTTGTATTTCATCTACAATAATATCACCAAAGTTAAATATAGCAACGTTAATTCCTGGATTGTTCTTAATTTATTATCTATTATCTATGTAAGAATTTGTTACTCTGTAAATCCGAAATAATTCACAGTAGAAGTGAAGGATCGCAGAAGTACACATGCGTAACTAGAAATCCCTTGGGAGACAGGATGTCTTTCTTCTACTTTTACACTCTTCATTGACACAAACGTTGTTTTATAGTTAATATTCTTCTAACTCTAATTTTCGGTCCCATTACACAATAGAAAGTAAGAAATGTCTAGGAAAGTTTTAAATTACATATTCCTTAAACTTACTTTAAAATTATTTT
>CM063504.1:52912500-52927500 GCA_032207245.1 Pardosa pseudoannulata | reverse complement strand
TTGAGTCAAATCCACACCTCCTTCCGTCAAATTCATACAAAATCAATAGAAAATCTGCCAAAATAATATAAGTGTAATTTAGGAAGCATATAATTTTACTATGTTTTATAATTAAATTTAGAATCAAAGTCACATGCTTTTGCATTCTTATATTGTTTTATTAAATATTTTATTTTTTATTAAGTGATCTATTGAAACTGAAATTATTAAAGATTTTATACTTTTTTTCCAGTAATAGTTAAATTGCCGAACATTCTTAGAAGGTGTGAGCTTAAAAAAGAATGTTATAAATATTTAATTTTTATATTAGTGAAACTTTGTTGTGAAATATAACTCTAAATTGCATTTACTTCTACTTCACTTTAGAGCTCCAAAATATCTATTAGTTAAGTTATTAATTTTTTTCTATTAGAAAATCTTTCAAAATCAAGCAGTTATGTGAATATTTTCTACTATAAAACATATATTTAGATTATTTTAATTTAGAATTATCATTCAATATCGTTTTATTTTATTCTATAAATTAGATAGAATACTAAATATTTATATTAGCTGTTATACAGAGAGAAATTTTATGAGGAAAAGTTTAAAAATTATTCTCATTTAAAAAACAATAATTAATAAAAAAATAATGAACTACAAGTAAAAAATATTTCTAATAGTATTTCCATCTAAATTACATGTTCTTACATTCAGAATAAAGCAATAAATTGCAAAACTTATATCCTCTACTGTCTAAATCTATTGATGACTTGGTATCCAGACATCTACTCCATGACATATGGAAGTTAAATAAGTCACACGACAAGATTGTTCAGACACGAAAAATAGATGTTCTTGACAAACAGAAAATAGAAAGCGCCGATATTAATCTGTGAGAGGTGAGCTGTAAAATTATTGGAAGTTTTTTTTTTTTTTTTTTAGATATGCGGTTTGAGAGATGTGTCATTTTGGCATAAAATCTGTAACGGGTTAAACTTCTAAAAATCTTCTTTTACCCTCTGTTAATAAATCATTGATATTACACTCAAGAGATGAAACAGTATAACCATCCCTACATTTTGAAATGAACTAGCCTGGACGACGTGGTAAGCACTTGGTCAGGTGGAAGTGGTATGTAACTCCTGCTGGAGTATCTGAAGAAACATTCTTTCACTTACTTCTGTGTGTGATGGGAAAATCTGCGGATCTAGGTGAGTTTCGATATCAGAAGATTGTAATGGCTCGAAGGCTCGGAATAAGTATCTCAGAAACTGCATGATTCGTGGGTTCGTTCGCGATCTATAGTTGTTAGTACTTATGCAAAGTTAATGAATGGTGGTGAATTCAGGAGTAGACCACATGGTATTGGACCTCCACACGCTATCAAAGAACTCAGTGGCTCAGCTGCCAACCTAATACAATGTAGGGCCAAGTAGAATAGTATCTGAGCACACTATTTAGCGGAAACTGTTGGATATGTCGTTAGGCAGCAAACGTCCCACACCTGTACCTTTCCTAACCAAGCGTCATCGCCAATTGCGCCTACGCTGGACCCGAGAACATCGTGACTGGTCCATGGATCAGTGGGAGAGAGTTGCCTGGTCAGATAAACCATGGTTTGTCATTCATCAAACCTATGGCATCAGGATACGCTGTCTTCCATTAGAACAGTTGTTCCCTGAATGTACAGTAGGTCATACACAGGCACGTGGTAGCGGTATTTTGCTTTGGGGGAAGTTTTCTTGGGCGTCTATGGGACCCTTGGTTGTGGTAGATCTGAACATCATTGTGGACCAGTTGCACCCTTACATGGCCTCTGTTTTTCCAGTTGGAAATAGAATTTTCGGACTCATTTTTGACAGGTGGACATAATGTTTTGTTTCTTGAGTTGTATATACCTTTTATTATCGAAGAAGAACTATTATAATTATTCTACTCAACTCGCTTGATCTATTGATCATCCTGTCGACGTTTCAAAATTTAGAACCCATTTGCAGTTAGGAAAATATTTGTGTAATTTATGTGTCTTTAATATTTTTAAAATTTACCTCTCCGCAGCAACTATTTACATATACAAGTAAGTATCTAATGGGATTTAACCTTTAGGGTACGGGTTAATTCTTTATGAAACGTTATTTACATTAACTCGGCTGATTCTCAGTGAGACAAATTCCACAATATTAGGCACTGATTTACATCGAGTATAGTATTTTTAATTTTCCTATAGATTCCTTTTTGAGATTCTATTAACATTTTTTGAATGTATTATATTTTTATTTTAATACTTAAAAGATTATTTTTAAGTTTGATTCGTACCTTCGTAACATTATTCGTACCTTCAAAGTATTCAAGGTTCATTCATTTTATCTCTATCTCTCACATTTTTAAATAATTTTAGAAATGTGATTTTTCTATTAATATGTTAAATATAAAACTGATTTTACTTTTTAAAGAAATTTAATGAACTCTGTCGATTTATGAGGCCTCTAATACCATGAAATATTAAAAACGATAGTATATTGCATAAGTATAAATAATTTATGTTTTAAAAATTGTACTTAATGTAAAATAAACTCGATATCATTTTTGTTTCTATACAAATGCTGCACCTTTTATAAAAAAAACTGAAACCATTTGGCTCTTATCTGTATTATGAGTATTCTAAATAAACATGTTAAGGAAGGTTGTTGGAAATTTTAATGAATGCAGCTAGGATTAATTTTTATAAAAATGCTTTGAATTTTTCTCTGTGATGTTAAATTGCAGTGTCTAATGCATTTCCTACAACTTTAATTCTTTTGCTCCTTTGAAGTATTTCATTCCAGGGATTTGAATGTTTCAAAAATTGAGATTCAAGGTGTCTTCTACACATAATAAACTTACTCACGTAAAATATGTAGAAAATCAGAAAATCATGGAACTTTTGGATTTCAAATCGACTTAGTTTCATGTGAATAGTCAGTTAAGGCTAATATCAGTCAATTAGATGCTATTTGCAAAGGGTTCACACTAACAGTGTACAAAAATTATAAATTTCGCATTATAATATTTTTCTCGTGATGTTATATGTGCCTCTCTTTGTTGCTTATATAGTATTCAACATTCGCTGTATACAAAATACATTTTGAAAAAAAATATTGTAAAAATAATTTTAAATGAAGATTTAATAAATATGAATGATGAAATTGAGCATTGTGTGATAATTATTAAAAATATATTGTGAGTAGTTGATAATAAATTAGAATAAAACCAAATAAAAGTATACCATTTCTTACTTCATTTAAGAAAAAAACTAATTCCTACGATAAAAATATTTTTTCACTGCTCTCAATTTTGTAATTATTTTTGTTCATTGATGTTCATTTTGTATCATTTGATGTATTACTGGGTGATATACACAGTCGAACATCTCAGAAACAGTATGATTGTTTGTGTGGTATTAAAATAAAATTTTTCAGATATTTTCAGGTTGACTATCGTGTATTTTTTTCCGAAATATACTAAGAGTAAAGTGAAATGGAAGAAAGAAAAAACATGAGGTAGAAGAGGATCCGTGTTGTATCGGATTCCTGAGTAGGACGACGTTGTGTATTCACGACTTGTAAGTCGAACTAAAGTGAACACTTAAGCTCAGGGGAACTCTCATTTGGATAAAATTATTGCTTAACTACTACTTTTCTTGTTTAAATCCAAATTTGGTCATTGGTCAGAGGTATTATTATTTCCATTCTTCACTGATATTCCGATACTCAGCGTAGAATATCAGCTTGTAAACTTTCAAGAAGTTGACACAACATAACAGTGGCAGAACTTGAAAACTCCGTGAGAGTTTAAGAGTTTCCTAAATGTAGTGCACATGCAAAACAAAGTACATGATGCTATATCAGATCCATGATATTGCCCATTCTAAATAACTCGTAACTAGCAAATCATTGACAGTAATATCCTACTTATTGAGAACGAAGAACTTAGGAATATTTTGTGGTAAAAGAAGGTCAGTAGAAAAATATTCAGTTCATCTGAAGAGTCATTACATTATTATCACTCACACTGTGACAAACAGTCAGATGTTGAATAGAACTTTAAATACCGCAAATAAAATAAATATATCATTTTCATTAGTAGTTATTATTCTATTAGTTCACTTTGAAAAACACAGCCGGAGTTATGGTTCCTCATTTTAAGTGTTATATCATAGAAATCTGGTTTCACCAGATTTCTATGATATAACACTTAGTTTTATAACATTAACACTTACTTTTATAACACTTAATTTTTCTGGTTTAGTTACCAGAAAAAGTGCCATCTTCCACATTAGTATCTTTATAAATTTATTTCTAAGGTCTGAAGTAGAATATGTTTAATTATCTAAGCGCGTCCTTTTTTAGATAGAAAAGAACATATGTATACTTGTTCATCTGATCAGGAAGAAAGCAATACTTCGTTGAATATACGGCAGGTCATGTGTAGTAATAAGTTTTTACCTATTACATAACATTAAATCACTTTCATTACTTTTTGGAGCGTTTTGAGTATACAACTCTACGGTATTTTATACTTATTCATTGCATGTATTAAACAGTAAGGTTTGCTAAAATGTATTTTAATTTTATTCATGTATTGTTGTAACACTGCATAACAATGTTAACAAGATAAGACTCTGAAATATGCCGTTGTAGAATCACTCTTGTTATCGTCTAATTGTTGAATCACTTTGTAGATTACTTGGCATTACTAGATTTGTCTGACCAGCCTCTTGACATATGCTTGTTTGATCAGGAATTATTGCATATAACTGTATTTGTAACTATGTACATCTGTTTTTTATGTAACTGTAACTGTTTGTTAGTACGTTAATAAAATTAATAGCTATAACTTGGCATAGAGCTAACGTACTAAGAAAAGATAAGTATCCTTGAAGTTATTGGGTTTAAAATTAAATTATTCAAGCCTTGAAAAGGAACAGAGTTCACTCAAAACTGTCAGAAAACGAAACACTTTCAAAGATGTTGGAAGTGGTAGACATGATGATCTTAGTGGTTTTACTCCTAAGCTATTCCTAAGCTAAATGTAAATCATTCACAAAATGAAAAACCATTTTTTCACGATATTCTGGAGAAATTAAACTCCCAAAATATTTTGTCTTTCATGGATGTAAGAAATGTTTTTAAAATGGAAGTTGTTGTATAGAACTGTGTTTGTAACTGAGTACTTCTGTTTTTATTATAACTGTAACTTTGTGTTAGTACGTTAATTAAAATAACAAATGATTCTGGAATCTCTCGGCAAGGCATTTTTAAAGCCGATACAATTCAAAACCATTATTCAAGCCGTAATTCAAAACCTACTAATACTGCAGCCCAATAAGATATGTCTTCTGCTATTCGTCTAATATGAACCAAAATCTAGTCATTTGCAAGGTCGGTCAGGATCTATTTCAAACAAAATTGAATTAGAATCGGTCAAATACTTGATGATTGAAATTTTTGCTCTACAATTATATAGAATCAAAAAATATTTTATTCATGAGAATGTTTTAGGACTATACAAAAGTATAACTTCAATATTTTTCAACAAGTTAATGAGACATTTCTAATCTATATTTCTCCATAATTCCAATGCAACTTCCTTAAATAGAAAGTTATCTACATACCTTAATAAATATATTTTAATTACTTGCATGAAACAGTATTCAATAATTTCGCTTTATTTTTACTCCAAATAAACTCATAAACATTTACGATCTCATTAAAAGATTGACGTAATCAGATGATTGTTTGGCCTGTGTTCTCTTTTTTCATAAAACCTCGATCTTCGATAGTAATTATCGAGGATGTTTTGGAAATTGATTAGATCAGGCAAATGAACATTATTTGCATCGGCCTTTAATAATGTTATCTCTATTATAAGTGATCTATTATAAGTGATATTCCTTATTTCGACATTGTAAAAAAAGGAGATATTGAGAAATTTAGGAAACGATGATTCCTAACATTTACATATCTATCTATCTATCTATCTATCTATATATATATATATATATATATATATATATATATATATATATATATATATATATATATATATATATATATATATATATATATATATATATATATGTGTGTGTGTGTGTTAGTATACTTATTTTTTTTTTTTGAAATGCATTGCTCATTTTAACAATAATAATTGTATAGAAGTGTGCATGTGTAGTGTTTAGCAACTGTATTTGTTCCTCAATTAATTATTCATCATTTTCTTCTTAAAATATAATTATAGTGCAATAAGCAAATGGTTAAACGAGAGTTTGTATTTCCAGTGTGGTATGCTCATTAAACATAAATTATGACATCATAATAATTAATAGTAACAAATGAATTATTCTCATTCGAAAGGCACATGATTTCGGAAATATGTGTATAAAAAGGGTATCAGCTTATTTCTTCATCTAAGGATATCAAATCAAATTTGCGACTGATCGTAGGAACTAATAGAAACATATTTAATACCCCTTTTTTACAAAATTAGTGTCCTAAAAACTCTCCCAATCCGTCGATCTCTTATAATAATGTTGCTCACTACACTTGAGCAGAGATTTGGATTGACCATCAGCAGCAGTAGTAAAACGTGTAACTTTAAGACTGCATTCTGAACAGCTTGCATATATCATCTGTTTAATCAACTGAGATATTAATATATTTTAATTAAGAATTTATTACAATTTGCTAATATGGACTGATCAGTCATTAGATTTTCTACAAACCTACAGCTGTTTCAAGATTTTGTCAGAAAATTGTCAATTAGTTGACTAACGCATTCTCATTAAAACATGGAAGTGATTGTCAAAATCTAGGCTCTGAAGATGACAATGAATGTCTCACTGAAAATATTTTTCTATTAATTAATCATTTAATGAGTGATATAGTTTTAAAGAGAATATGTTGTCACACAGAAAGCTTAGGATGCAGTATTTAATTTTGGCTATTTATGTGGTTGTATCTTGTGTTGTTAACATTTATATATGCTAATGGAATCTGGGATACAACCTGGTTAAAACATAATGTCAAATTTTCATCTAGAATAAACAGCATTTGCTTCAAAATTTACTTCTTTAAAATCCAGAACTCGCAAATCTAAGTAACTAATTAAACTGATGCTCATTTTGTATCAAATTCATTCTGTTTACAAATTATGGAGAAAGAGGTGGAAGTTTACATCCTGAGTTATCATCAAATTGAAGAGTTGTTAGACGGATGTCTAGGAACAATGACAACCAAGACTGAGTTCTAACTTTAAACCAACAGATTTACAGTTGAATAAACTCAATAGTCTAAAAAAGTCATAAATGCTTTTGATCTTTAATTAAGAAACACGCCTTTTAGTTAATAATTTTGAAAATGTGTTCCCCAATTTTTGAAGTCTTTTTATTGGGATTCAATATAATTTTTTAAGCTGTTTGATTTTATAATTCTTAATTAAACATACACTAATTCTCTTTTTATTTTACATTAATTATTTTTCTAATAACATGCTTTTAATTAACTCCTATTGCCAAAACTTTATTTTACACTCTTAAATTTCACTTTTCTTATTGTTCATCATGCAAGATATGACTGATGGTTTTAGAGCTCTATGATCTATATTTTGTTACATACGTTACATTTTTTTACTATGTTTTGTTACTAATAAAGTATTCATACATATATATGTTTACAAGTGAACAGAAACTAATACATACACACACACACACACACACACACATATATATATATATATATATATATATATATATATATATATATATATATATATATATATATATATATATATATATATATATATATATATATATATATATATATATATATATATATATATATATATATATATATATATATATATATATATATATATATATATATATATATATATATATATATATATATATATCTATATATATATATATATATATATATATATATATATATATTCATTCTATGTAAAAGGGAATGCCAGGAATTGCCGGCCTCCTGACCCCTTATTTTATGGAATGGGGCTTGTCCATGTCCGAGTCACCTTCAATTTTCCCGCGCTGACCATCCGTGGGTTGCCGTTTTGCTCTCCCCATCTTTCATCTTTTGTCCAGCTTGAGCGCTGCTTGGCGCCCTAAGTTTCCTAGGCTGTTGTTCCTATTCAAGCTACGTTTGGCGATCGTCTTGGGTTCCCGCTGGCGGGATTTTTCCACTGACCTCGCCATTCGCGGGGTTGAATGAACATCATTCTGGCCGAAATCGGGGGAGAGTTCACCCGCATCATTTTAAGAGGAAAAAATATTTCTTTTGAGCCATTTTGCTCCTTTTTCTTTGATTTTTATGCATGTCGAGGGACGAGTATTTTTTGACAAAGTCAGCAAGAAATAGTTAATAAATAAAGACTCCTTATAACTATTTAGTAATTGGACTATGTTTGTTCTCGTCAGTTTGCATTTTCCTTTGTCATAAAGTTTTGGAGCATTCAATATGAAGACAATGAAGTGTGTCTGCCGCCATTTTGTTCCACGAAAGAACCGATCAAAGGTTATTGCGGACTATAAAAAAAAAAGGAATATTCTTCAATTATAATTCAACAACCGTTATTCTTCAATTATAATTCAACAACAATTATTCTATAAATGGTGCCGCGTTTTTACATCTGATGTGGAATTTTTCGACGGCAGTTGACTTCACAGGACTTTGGTATGTGATTACATTATTGGTGCTCTTTTATTAGTATTTTATGATGTGACAATTTCAGATTGAAGTAATATTTCCCTCATATAAATTGTTATTCAATTTTTATGGTTTGAAATGTGTAATTAATTATTCAATGCTACAATAATTAGTACTTGTCCTTTTTTTTCAATCTGATATTAAATTAGTATTAACAATGCAGCTCTATTCCATTATTAATTATTTTTGTGATAATATGAAGTAATATTTTTTTTAAATTTATTTTGTTATGTGCATGTTCAGTATTTCTATGTCTTATGTAAATATATGTAGTTGCCTCTATGCCAAATTTAAGATCTTCGAATTTTACTGTTTGTCATAATTTATCTACTAATATTATGGCTAGTAATATTCCCGCTTTCGATGGATCGCCTACTCAGTTGGAGTTCTTTTTCCGAAACCTGGAAAGACTTCAATTAAATAATAATTTAACGGATAATGAAATTATTTCTCATCTCGTAAATAAACTTGAGGGTAAGGCAAAAGAATTTTTTATTACCTGTCCAGAGTTGCAGAGTCAAAATATTAAGTTAAGGGATATCAAAGAAAAATTTGCATTCTACTTTAGAAAACAGTCACTTGCGTTATCACAGTTTCAATATCAAAATTTAAAACTTGGAGCTGGTGAATCAGTAATTCAGCTGTCCCACAAAATTGATTGTCTAGTAGTTGACATTTATCCCACAATTACAGACAAAAACGCCTTAGACTCAATTAAATTAGCAAAATTATTGGAAGCAATACCAGATCATATAAGAATTGATTTGGAAAAAGAAAATATCAATAAATATCATATTGCAACAGAGCGCGCACAAACATTACTGGATATTTCTCAAAATCATATCACATCTTCCTATGCACATAATATTGATGCTCTCCAAAGATCCATTCGCAATATTGAATCAAAGTTTGATTCAATATTACACAAAGCATCTGAAAATCAAGCTGTAAATAACATCCAAAGTGATAGAGTGAAATGTGACAAGTCGATACAAAAACGAACTAAATGGTATCCTCGGAAAACAGGACATCAAAATTATCAATACAATCGTCAAAATTCTAGACATTTTCCAAATTATGACCGTCGGAATTTTATAAATAAACCCAAAGTGTTTTGTCAATATTGTGGCAAGCCAAACCATATTCTAAAAAACTGCTTCAAGTTCCAGGCCGACGTGAAAAATAATAAAGTTAATTTAAACGAGTAGAGAGGATATGGAGTGCTGATGGCTATAATCCTCACGTAACATCCTACCCTGCATCAGCGGCTAACTTTCGACTTGAATCTACATTAAATCCTAATGCCACTCCCTTTGTATGTAAGAAAATTATCCAGAATAATTACAATGATGATTCTAATATTATTCAGTTAGAAAATAATAAACCTGTAAATTTAACACCTTGCCAAAATGAAAATGTAGGTGCTTTAGATGATAATAAATATACTTTGCCCATTGTCAATGTTAAAATTAATAATCAGGTTTTTAAAATGCTTTGTGATACAGGTAGTTCTATAAGTTTGATTGATGTTCAAATTTTCAATAATATCAAACACAATATTAAAGCCAAATATCTTTCTCGTCAAGTGCAAATCTCAACCTTAAATTCTAAAGTTAATTATTATTCATGTGTAGAAATACCTTTTAAAATGTTTGATAAATCATTTCGGCAAAATTTTTTTACAACGGACTTTGTATCTTCCAAATTTCATGGTATTCTGGGATGTGACTTTATTCGAAAGAATCATCTCTCTCTCACACCTCATGAAAACAAAATAACCATTCAAGGCATAGATTTCTTCATAAATGAACCTTCTGAACAATATCAAAACAATGCATCTAACCCCAATATGCCATTAAATTTAGAGCAAAATGACAATAGTTTCGAATATGAAATAACATCTCCTGACTCGACTGTAAGAGAAACTACTTTAAATATTCAAATGAACGAGCCTGCACGAGTCTTCCTATCAAAGAAAGTAACTTTACATCCGCAAGAATGCCAGTTTTTTGAAGTTCACACAAATTATGTCCACGCCTCTCAATATTGTCTTTTCGAATTTTCAAATGATAAAATTAAAAGTATTGAATGTCCTGATTCTATAATAGCTCCTACTCCATTCAAAGGTACCAACGATAATTCACGGTTTTCTTTCTATGTATTCATGCAAAATAATTCAGAAAATATTGTAAATTTAAGTAAAGGTCAGGGCATTGGAATAATTTCTAATTTTGATTCTATTCAGGAACTTCATCAAAATAATGAATTCACTAATAATATAAATTCTCAAGAAACTGTAAATTTGATCTCTGCTTCAAAGGAAATCATAGACCTCAGAAAATCTGAAATATCAAAAGATGATTTTAATCTTGAACATCTCAGTGATCAGCAAAGAACTGCCATTTCAGATCTTTTACTACAAAATTTCTCTGCGTTTTCGAAGTCGCTAAAAACTTTAGGTCATACCGATAAAGTTGTCCCTTCAATACAACTTATTTCTGACTTTCCGATTAAAACTTTACCTTTTCCGATTCCCCAAGCTCTCCAAGATGAAGCTTATTCCCAAATTAGAGAGCTTGAAGAAGCTGGTCTAATTGAAAAAGCTGCCACAAATTGGGCTGCTCCAATGCTTCTTGTAAAAAAGAAGCCAACCAAAGATGGGAAACAAACATTTCGTATGGCTTTAGACCTTAGACTCCTGAACACTATGATTAAAGGCTCCGCCTATCCTTTACCTAAAATATCCGATATTATTCAAAATTTATCAAAATTTTCATATTTTACAGTTTTAGACCTTTCAAAAGCATACTGGCAAATAGATCTGCCTGAAAAATATCAGGAAATTTTAGCTTTTACAACCCCATGGGGTACCTATAAAAATAAAAGACTGGTTTTTGGTTTAAAATCAGCTAGTTCATGGTTTCAGGCATTAATTGATTCCGTCGTGCAAGAAGCAAACATTCCAGGTCTCTATGCATATCAAGATGACCTTCTTCTGGCTACACATAATTTTGACGAAACATTACAACATCTTAACGTTGTATTGAAAGTACTATCAAAATACAACCTTACACTTTCTCCAAGTAAGTGTTCCTTTCATGCTGAATCAATAGATTATTTAGGATTTCATGTCTCTCAGAACACCATTAAGGCTGTAACTTCAAATATTATTAAAATTACATCTTTTCCAACTCCTAAAAATAAAAGACAACTGAAAAGATTCATAGGTATTGCAAATTACTATAGAGGTCTTATAAAGAATTATGCCAAACTTATTTATCCTTTAACATGCTTAACTTCAGTTAAAGTGAAATTTATTTGGGGAAGTGAACAGCAAGATGCTTTTCATGCATTACAACAAATTTTTTTCAGTGAACCCTTTGTCAGACTTCCGGATTTTTCGAAACCTTTCTCTTTGAACACCGATGCTAGTAATATAGCAATTGGAGGTGTATTACTTCAACCTTTTGAAAACAAACTTTGTCCTGTAGCTTACTTCAGCAAAACTCTTTCTGGAGCTGAAAAACTATATCCGCAAATTAAATTGGAACTTTTGGCATTACATCGTGCAGTATTGGCATTTAAACAGCATTTATACAATAGAGAATTTATTGTCCTCTCAGATTGCAAACCCTTGCAATATTATAAAAAGACTTCTTCTCCTGCTAATGTAACCACCCGTTGGTTGATGGATCTTAGTGAATATAGTTTCACATTTAAGCATATTCCAGGTAAACATAATGTCCTTGCTGATTATTTTTCTAGACTTGAGGAGTCACCAATTAAAATAGATATAAACTCTGACCCATCTATTTTAAAAGACTCATCCCAAATTTTACCAATTGTTTTTAATAGCCACTCCATGCAAACTTCAAATTCGGATAATCAGTTAGAAAGCCAGGGAATCTGTAATATGACTTCTTTTTCTTCTGATAATGAAATCTCATTAGATAAAATTAGAGAGGAACAACTAAAAGTACAACTTTCTAACATAATTGAAAAGTTAAACAACAAGAAATTAGACAATTCAACATCTAAGTATTACATGCATGATATGTATAATATTCTATGTCGGACCAATGTCACCAAACATAGAAAATATTCAGCTCACATCATTGTTGCTCCTAAATCACTTCATGCACAAATTATTAAGTTATACCACTATAATCATCTTGGAATTCATAAAACATATAATTTTATTTCTGCACGTTATTATTGGAAAGGTATGTTTTCCGATACATCGAACTATATTAACTCGTGTCATACGTGCATGACTCAAAAGAATCATGCAATTCATCCTGCTCCCTTGCAAAAGTCTTACATTCCAACTGCTCCATCTCAGGTGATAGCATTAGATCTTGTTGGTCCGTTTCAAAATAATCAGTATATACTAACCATAATTGATCATTTTACACGTCACTTAGAATTATTCCCTATTTCTAATATGTCGTCACAGACCATAACCCAATGTTTATTTGAATACATTTCAATCTATGGTCGTCCATCAGTCACATTAAGTGACAATGGAAAATGTTTTATAGCTGAAGCTTTTAATGCATTTAATAAAATGATAGGGATTAAAATTGCACATTCAACTCCTTACCATCCACAAGGTAATGCAATTAGCGAGCGTGTAAATTCGTCTTTGAAAGCATCTATATATTCCCTACTAAGTGATGGTCATAATTTTAAGTCTGCAGTTCTTATACATAAGCATATGTATAATAACTCACCTCACCCTGCAACAGGTTTTTCTCCAAATATGTTACATTTCGGTAGAGAACATTCTCTTTTATTTGATACTTTTGAAAAAGATATAGAAATTTTAAATTTTGATAAATCCTTTTATGTATCTAATTTATTATATTCTCTAAATAAAACTTTTCAAAAATCTTATGAAAACTTAACAGCTTCTCAATCAAAGCAAAATGAGAACTACAATAAAAATAAGGTATTAAGATCTCTGGAAATTGGTGATCTTGTTTATGTAAAATCCCGTGAACAATTCAACCAAAAATTAAATGGTCCATTTGAAATTGTTGAATGTAATTCCAAGGTAACATATAGTATTAAAAAATTAAATGACAACTTCTCACCACTTTTAAAGGTGCATATTGATCGTTTGAGAAAGATTCAATCAAGGAGATCTGATCTTCAGGAAATAGAGGGTAAAAACTGTAAGGAAACTGTTCCCTTTCCTGAAAAAAGGTATTTTCTAAGACCACGTAGTTAATAACATAATGGTTGTATTTCGAGCGTTGTTTATTTAAAATATTTGTAATGCTGTAAAGAGAATATGAACGCTAAAGTGTGTCCAAATATTTGTATGAAACATGATATTTCTGTATTGTAGTCAATTTTACTATATTATAGTTCAAATTTTGTATATTATAATCAAGAATATGTTATTTATATGCTCATCCTACTAAATTACATGACATAAAGTCATAATTTGGGTAACATTTCAGACGCTTCTATTGTCTGATATGGCTAATCTGATCAATTAGTCATTGTTTTCATCCATTTCTATGCTGCAGTTCCTTCAACATGTTTTTTTAACGATTTATTGATGTATTTACATCAAAAGAATACTCTTGTTTTAATAATATTATTCTGTGTTTATTAATATGATTGGATTGATACTTATATAATACGCATTTTTTTTTGTTTTTGTTTTGCATATTTGTGTATGTTTATGGAATAGAAATTTGTTACTGAGCTGTATTGTTAACACTATGTCACGTGCATAACAAAATTTATCGCACCAATATGAAGGTATAATGGTAAACTACAGACTCTTTGATTTCTCATCAGGCATCAAACTCAATTTTATTACTAGTTCTTGCGTCTCCATTACAGTCTACGGTCTATGTTGGACGAAATTCCGAAACAAATAAAGTAACTTCGATTTAAGGAAGATGATTTAAATGTGATGAACTTTTCACAAAGAACTTATCGTCATGCATCCTACTGCAGAAAAATTAAGTTCAGATGCTATTCTGATGTCAAGATAATATTCCATAATTTTGTGCCTCCGTAAGTGATCTTCTGACAAAAACTGCACCATACACTTTATATGTCTATTCAAAAGAACTGATGCGTCGTAATTATATTTTCACGCCAAGGACTTATCTTTTTTTTTTCTGCGTCTTCAACAGTTTTCAATTATTATCAAAAATATTGTGTTTTTGCATTCATGCCCTTAGTTTTTACTTTGAACCTTTTATAATACGGTATTTTATAGTGCATTGTG
>CM063504.1:52905000-52910000 GCA_032207245.1 Pardosa pseudoannulata | reverse complement strand
CCGCAGTTTTTGATATTGTCTTCCTGACAATATTTTATTATCTTCTCACAGTTACAATATTACGTTTGTCGTAAAAACGTCTCCCATCTTCTTTTGTTATCTCTAAATGCAAAGTGCTGTTTAACATTTTTTGTAATCATTTTTAGTATTTATTAATAGTTATAGTTTTTAGTTTTAAATATTTTTCCCATCATGTGCTACTCCTTCATATCTTTGCTTGAGTAGGACCCATTGTTCAACCTCTCATTTCCAAAAATATAACTGTGTTAAAAGAAACTTATCTAGAAAACACTCTGGAATACAAATTAACTCTCCCAAACATTAGACAGGGTTTTATATTTCGTCAGATTTTAAAATCACTAATGCTAGCCCAAACATGTTTTTTATCTTCAGATACTGTTATATTTTCATTGATTAATACTGCAAATAGCTAGCTTAAATCTTTACTTCAACCAAGATTTTTATAGTATTTCTTTATATAAAAAATAATTGACAGTAATGACTCATGAGTACCTGTTTGCTCAATAGTTTGATTTAAAGATTTTGTTATGGTTTGAATCGTATTATGAGAAATATCTTATAGGGAATACTGTTAATTTATTGGGAAGACTGTTGTTGACAAGGGCCGAATATTATTCTTAGTGCAGTTCGTAATTCAAATTTACCCCTCTCAAAGAAAAATTTGATCCTATCTTCAAAAGTAATTATTGCTCATTTGGATCCCAACCCTGTTATTTTGTGAAATTAAATACGACACACCCTATAAATCACTAAGCCAGTATCTGTCACTATAGAAGCATTTATAATAAGTGCTGTTTCAAATAAATATTCATGAATCATTGACCCAGATATTTAAAGTTTTATGTTTTAATTATTTTTTCATTTTATATTTTTCTAACCTATAAAAATTTATATTTTAATATATTAAGGGTATTATAATATATATATATATATATATATATATATTATTATTATTATTATTAATTTTTAATGATTAATACAGAAATACAGTTTAAAATTGAGATTCAAGTTTTAACTTCCTGCTGTTTTATTAAAAAGAACTTTAAGAAATAAAATCACAGCTATAATAAACACGTTTGTATTTTAACACTATGCCATTTTCATGTTAATGGAAAATAAATTTTATTTGCACTCAAAAAAATGTTTTCCTCTTTTGCTGTTAAATTTATTTTGATGTAGATGGGAAAGTGGATAAAAATGTCACCTACAGATATCTTTATAAATGCAGCGTTAAACGTTTTCTCCTTTCCTTTTTTTATTAACTAGAAGTAAAATCAAAGACTTTTATAGTGCATCAGAATCAGCTGTCAAAAGAGCTCAATAATCAAACACTTTGGCATTTCAAACAAGATAAAAAGCTTATATGTCATATTTCAATCAATTTTTCACATATATATGAAAAAAGAAAAATATATACTAATGGTATCGATATCTTAGAAATGCCGGCAATTTCGACTCAATTCCAACAGTAGTGGTTAGAAATTAATCCGGGAGGGATATGTAATTTAAGAAAACTAACTCGCAAAGTGGATTTTATATTTCCCATAATTAAAAATGCTTTTTGTTACTGTTAAAAGCTAAGGTATTTATATGTTTTTATTTCCTCTTTCAAGATAAAAATATAAAGCAGTTTACGTAATCAGATTGAAACGTAGTATCGAATCAGTTCAACGTTAATACAGATATTAAACATACTTGTATTCATTTTGACTAGTTTTAACTTGGCATACATACACATGTAGTCGTGTAGCTATCATGTATTAGTTAAAAACTATTAGCCATAGAATGCTAAAGTTTTTTATTCAGGTCTGTTGTGAAATTTAACTGTGCATCTTCACCTCTCATTGCAATAAACACGTTATATAACCGTAAATTTCAGTATACCTATCAGTACAATTCATGGAAAGAAATAAGAAAATGCTATCTGCTATGCTGATGACTGTGACATGCACTCCTCCATATCCATTATTGATTGCAAACAGTAATCTATATACCGAAAACTCTCAATGTAACATAATGTAATTATTAGTCTCAATTAGATAGTTTATCTTGAACTATTTAACAATACAGCAGAAAGATATCGGAGCATTCAGTTGGAAATTTAATTTTTAGAAAGAAAGCTTTATTTGCTAATTTATGACAGAAATCTTTATCGGTATTCTATAAATTTGAATTTTTATTGTTTTATTATTTCCTACTACACAAAAAAGAGAAATTCTTGCTCATTCGCCAAATAAGTGGGACTCACAAAGAGAGATAAATGTTCAAGGGTTGAACTAGCTAAAATCATGCTTCAAACAATTTTCGTGACTCCCACGGTGCGGTAAGCAATTATTAAGATTGTCCTTTGTTTCAAACAGTCGTACTTCGATTGCTTAGGGATTAATCTCATTCTTTAGAATTTAAAGCAGTTAAGAAGAACTAGAGCAAATAATTTGTCTAAAATAGTGGTGACATATTTTCCTCATTGCGTTGATTTACAATTTCTTTGCCTTGCATGTTTCAAACTGAATCATCGCTATATGCACTAATAAATTGTACATTTTTCATGTAAAAATAAAATTGTTTTGTATATTCTATATTGCAATAATTTCTTCCATTATAATAACAAAGGTGTCATTGAAAAATTTATCAGTATCCATATTTACTATTATCATGTACTTTTACTATGTATTTTATTATGGCAGTCAACGTGTTAATATCACACACGTTAGTTCGTTACATAATTTTTAACGCATATAAGGAGATAAAATATATTATTTTCATTGTTTTATATGCTCTGTTAAACAATATCTTATATCCCGAAAAAAGGGTGGGTTAATGTACCCCACCCCTATTATTAAAATATTGGTTGGAGATTTTAAAAGATTAAAGTTGGCATTTAAGTGTAATGAATAGCTGAAAACTATGCAACACTCATTAATATAAAAGTTAATCATAGAGGTTTTCAAGTATTTCATTTATCCGTTCATGTGCCTTTGTTTAATGAAATATTAATAATTAAAAAGTGGTTATCCTATAAGAATATAGGATTTATTGATTTATGAGATATTTAGGATACTTAACAAATGATTTTCTAAAAAAATATATCTTAAAAATTATTTTAAGGCATCCCCATGGTATAAATTTCATACACATATTTGAAAATTTCTCATTTCTTTAAGAAAGTTTGCTTACGATAATCTACAATTGATGCATCTTATTCAAAGGAAAAAATATGTTCGTCTATTTTTCATCTAGTTTTCTCATCGCTGAATTAGGCATTTATTATAATGAAATTAATACTGGACACTCACTGTTTAGCATTTATCACATATTCCTGTCCTGAAGACCAGCTAAACTTTGAATTAAAAAAATGTTTTTCATATGCATTAAGATGAAGATAGATTTTTCATCATAAATGTTTCTAAAATCTAATTTGATAGTTATTAACTTTATCAAAAATGATTCAAAAAATGTTGAAACAATAAAATGATACCAAGCAGAACCTAAATAACTCATATATTTTTCATTTCTGGAAATATATCTTTTAGTGAAATTATACTTTAAAAGGTTTTCAGAACCTTTTTCGATGTATAGTATCACCCTAAATTCTAAAATTCCTTTGTTCAAAAAGTCGTATAAAATGCTTTTAATTTTTTTAAATAGAAAGTACTGGTCTGTTATTACTTACTGCTAAATTCCCTTGCAACGTCAAATTTCTTTTAAACGCTAATTTTATATTTAATCTAGAAAAAAATTTATTTTTGTAATCTTTTACTGAATCAATAATATCAAATCCAAAATAACATTTTTTTAAATAAAAATATTCCTCTATTTTGCACGCCATATTTAAAAATATAAAAAAAAAATGGGAAAAAACTCCAAATTTCGAATAAAAGTATATATTATTATATTCATTAATTAATTCTTATTACAGATATTGATACGTGTTTAAAAATTTCTACATGTTCTATTTTTATTTTAGGAATAATAATAATAATAATAAATTTAGCATTGATGTATTATTTTCCATTTACTCCCTTTCTATATGTAATGGATCACCTACTATAAAATTAGAATTTTATACAGATTGAATGAAAAACAATAGTTATAGTTTAAAAGTAAATAGCAAAAATGTAAACTGTGCTAATATATATATATATATATATATATATATATATATATATATATATATATATATATATAATATATATATATATATATATATATGGATATTCATACTGAAGAAACATTCTTTCACTCACTTCTGTGTGTGATGGGAAAAGATGCAGATCTAAGCGATTTTGCTAGAGGATAGATTATAATATCTCGAAGGTTTGGAACAAGTATTTCGAAACTGTTTGACTCGTGGGTTGTTTGCGATCTACAGTTGTTAGTACTTATGCAAAGTGGAAGAATGACGGTGAAACAAGCAGTAGACGACATGCTGTTGGACGTCCACGTGCTATCAAAGAAAAAAGTCGTCATAGAATATCTCGCATGATGAGCCAAACCGGAGCCAGACAGTGGCTCAGTTGACAACCCAATACAATACATGGCCAAGTACAATAGTATCGGATCACACTGTTCAGCGGACACTGTAGGATATGAGGTTACGCAACAAACGTCCCAGTCGTGTGCTTTTAATGACCAAGCGTCATGGCCATCTGCGCTTAAGCTTTGCCCGCGAACATCGCGAATGGTCCATAGATCAGTGGGAGACAGTTGCCTGGTCAGATAAATCACGGTTTTTCATTCATCATCGTGTCATGGTCGTGTCAGGACATGCCATCTTCCAGGCGAACAATTGCTCCCTCAATGTACAGTAGGTCAATGTACAGAGCAGACCATGAATTTTACACGGTATCTGAACATCATTGCGGATCAGTTGTATTCTTACACGGCCTCTATTTTTCCAGCTGGAAATGGAATGTTCCAACAAGATAACGCCCCGCGTCACAAGGCTAAAATTGTGCTGGAGGGGTTAGAGGAATATG
>CM063504.1:52895000-52900000 GCA_032207245.1 Pardosa pseudoannulata | reverse complement strand
ATATATATATATATATATATATATATATATATATATATATATATATATATATATATATATATATATTTATATATATGTTTTCTTAGAATTTTGCATGATCAAGCTCAGTTTCAAAAGGAATTATGTAAACAAATTTTTAAAATTTAATTTTATGAATAATTTATGAATATATAAAAATAGAGTGTTTACATATTATTTTCTTAAATTATATTTCTTTAAGAGACTCCCGAAATTCTATACTACCTAAAAAAAAAAATTCATGATTAATGAAAATGCACATAAGATCATAAATCGATAGGATTACTTTTTTTATAACTTTGGAGTTTAATTTTGAACCATTTGAATTGTTTGCTTAATAGAAATATTAAATATTCATTGAAATTCTAACCCGAAATTAAAATGGCTCTTCCAAAATCTCCTATCAATTTTTGACCCCGATAGTTAATTAAGATTCGACGTAATATATAAAGCGGATTACCGGCGTTTAAAAAATCCAAGTCCATATTTTAATCTTAACAAATAATCCTGAAGCGTGAAAGACATGTGTAATAGCTGGTAATCTGTTAAAAACATCAGCATAAATATTGTACATAAAGATTCAACTGGTGACTCGAGAAAAACTCAAATGTGCATTGAGGATTTGAAAATATATTTTAGATTTATGCTAATTAAATGAATATCTTAAATTTAATGGTTATTACTATCCTATATGCAAGAGCAATGAAGTTGCGGTAGGTGATAAAAAGCGGTCATGTAAAAAAATAATTAAATTTATTAATTTTTTATTTAGTTTTGTTTTAATTTTTAATTTTCTTAAGTTTTTTACTTAATGTTCTTTAACATGTTTTCACTCAATTCAGAGAATAGTTCGGCTGATAAAATACTTCAACGCCAGTACATATTTTTCTAAAAATCTATTTTCAAATTTGAAAAATCTATATAGCGTAAGAAACTGTAATCGATGAACATTTATTTTTTAAATTTATTAGAGGGCTTTTACGGAAAAATATTGTAATGTATTTCAAATTATACTGAAGAATCTTTTAATAAATTATAAAAAATTACTTGTCCCCTCTAATTTTTCTCACCCAATTGGCATTGGCAGCAACACAATTATATAAAACAATCTGTTATTTCTTCAAGTTCTCGAATAATATTAAACATATTTGATATAAATTTATTTAAAATTAATCAGTAGGTATTTTTCACCAGGAATTGAAATACTTTGTTTTAAGCTGCTAAAAATGTTTTTCATATTGTAAGATAGGATAATTTATATCTAAACAGATATTGTCACTTGAGAATCATAGGGAATTTAAAATTAATCGATAAAAACTAGATTTTTTTTTTATTGTATAATTAATGTAATAGTATAATTAATGTAATTAATAACGACTAAACTTAGCATTTAATACAAAATTATATTTTATAATACTTTGTATTTTCAAAATAAAAGTGATTTTGATAATTTAACATTAAAATTCATTATATTGAAATTCTTACATTGTACTGAGTGTTAACAAATTCAAATCAATATGGAAATTAATTTTTTAACTGTGCCAATAGATGTAACATAAAATTTGAATAAAGAAATTTTTCTTCTGCTCAGCGTACATGCTGTTGCAGATCACGAGACTTCATCGGTGTTTATGTAGATTTTACGCTTTTTTGCACTTGAACTAAATCAGAAAATGTGCATAATAAAAGGTAATTTTATTCCGTATTAATTTGCATTTATTAACACTCTATTTTCTATTACTCAGCGCCAAATATTACCCTAGCGGTGATTTTTGGAACTAATTTGTTTTTTCGCGGAATCCTTCGTCTCCGTCTTGTTTAGTCTTCCCAAAAACTGTGGCGTCATTCTCGCAAATAGATCGCCTACAGAACACTGTGAGTGCTGTCAGTTTAATAAGACCACCCGGGTATAAATACATATATAATATATATATATCTAATATCTATATATATAATATATATATATATATATAAATATATATATATTTTATATATATATATATATAATATATAATATATGAATATATATATATAAACTATATATATATTTATATATATATATATGATATAGTTATATATATAATATATATATACTATATATATGATATATATATTTCTATATAATATAATATATAATATTATATATAGTATATATATATATATATTATATATATATATATATATATATATATATATATATATATATATATATATATATATATATATATATATATACATAGTAAGTGTACGGTTATTTGTAAAATTATTTTAATCAAATTAGTATAATTTCAATTTATGAGGACTTCTAAAATTATAAATAACTCTCATTGACATGAGCGCTCATAAACTGATTAATGCGTGTTAAAAGGGAGACGAGGGCTTCAATGTAGAATCTCTAGGTTGCCACTGTAACCTGCACTTCCTTGTCAAAAGTATATCTCAGACCTTTCAGTGATTTTCAAAGGTTCGATGATATGTAAGTTATATTCGGAGATGTCAGTGTTGTTTATATCTTTCCTTCAGTGATAAATTTATGAATCATGCGCACCTTTTTTATCGAGGATATTGGATAACTTCTCTTCTATTACTCTATAAACAGTGAAAGTGATGATATTGATACGAAGCCGTTAACCAAACACATACAACTAAAAAAAAGCAACAAACCTAACTATCCACTAAATGCTTAATATAAAGTAAAATAATTGTCAGTGGTTTTCCGTCTAGGGGAAGTTAAAAATGTAAAGTATATATCAATAAAATATTAATGGTAATTTTTGACTGTTCCCTTAAAAGAAAAATATTTTCTTGCTGATATTGAAGACATAAATAACTATATTTAATTAAAAGATTATGGTTTTATTATTAAAAAAAAGTAATAAATTCAGCAAAGAATATTTAAAATATTAAAGATGTTTTGTTTATATTTTATTTTTACATTACTATTAAAAATATCAGAGTTAAAATTGCAATTCATATAGACTTAGAGTCATTCCCTTGGTGGTTTGTGGCAAGATGTTTGCTATGACCTTGGGACGATTAGCAAAATAGTTTGTGAACCACTAGGGTAACACATTACTCAATGATAATTGACAGTATAAAATACATTAAGGTTTTATATATTCATATTAAGGCAAAACAATAATCAACATTCGTATATCACGTTATTCTGTTTCTACTGAATATTATTCAATTATCTGATGTAGATCTCAAACTAATTTTTCAAAATTTTGCTTTCAACAATCTACAAAATAACAAAAGTATATAAATTACAGTATTACTTGAATTTCATCATAAAAAATACAAATAGATAAACAAAGAAACCAAAAAAGAGAAAAACTTTTCTACAGGCGTATAAACACATCCTTTAATCTTAGATATTCATAAAATTAATTTACTTTTCTGTTATTTACTAAATTATATCACAGATGCTAGAAAAATGTTTGTATAACAAATTAAATGAAATTCAAAGAAATCAATTGCTGTCAAAGAAGCAAGGCTATTTTTTTATAAAGACAGAAATGTGTTGTTTTTCGGTGAAAGATTCAGTAGTTGGGATAGAGTACAGCATGATAAATTCATCATATTTAAAATTTGGTTTGTTATAAAATGGAAAAATAAGAGTTCTCAATATTTTTATAATATATAAACTCACAAGAAATGTAAAAGAAAGAAAATTATTTATTTTTTGCTATTTTTTAATACTTTATTTAGAAAGATAAAATATAGAATTTAACGGTTTAATTGTCTTAACTCTCAAATCATAACTTTCTTTTGTTATGAGTAGCAAATAGATTTTACAAAATAAATGATTTTATTATACCGATAAAGAGTTTCTATAATTTACAAATCATTACATTAGAATATAAACCAAATGCAATAATTTTACAAAATTATAATTAAAAATTATACAAATAATGCATAATACGCTTTGTATTCTGCACTCCATGCACTGTAATAGAGAATTATAGTACTTTAAAGAAAACTGTTTATGATTCATTTTGTTCGTTCCTTTCAAGTTCCGTAGGCTTTACAATAAAATTATACAAGTTATGTAAGTTAAAGATTACAGAATAATGGAGTAAATATTGCAGAAAATATATTTGCAGTTTGAAATAATACATTTAAATGTCAGAGACAACTTACATTATTGCATGTGAAAAAATGTTTACAATTTATACGAATTTGACATGAAAATTAAAATATGTTCAATATATTTTACTTTGAGGGTATAAATTCGTAGAAATGTTTATTATTATACAAATTTCAAAATGTAAGTTATTGTAAACAAATAATATTTGTTTCAGCGTTTTAGATATTCAAAGTTTAGATATTTCAGTACTTACATTAATGAACTAGGAAGGTGTAAAAAATAACAACTGTAACAGTCTGTTAAAATCCTTTGAAAAATTTGAACTTTCACATTGAAAATTACGTTAAAAGGTATTTCAAATTATTTCGTTTTCTGTCAGAAACAAACACAGTTGACATGTTTACTCTGAAAGATCAAATCCTTTAATGTATTTATTTCTATTTGTTTTCTATTTCTATTGAGAACATATGTAAATATTTTATGCTATTTATTCTACTAATTCTTTAACAAAATCATTTATATTTTTAATTTACTTTAAGTGCACATGTATGTCATCTGTAATCACAATATAAATGCATCAAATATGTAACCTTATGTATGAATAAAATTATGGGAACTTCACATCACGATTTACATCAAAACAAACAACTAGAAACTGATTAACATGAAATGATTTTCTTTTTTCATTCCAAATATGTCAGGAAAATTTATCTGAGCAAAAACTAAATTAAGTAACAGAAAAGAACAGTTGTTAATGAATAAGTGTGACATTGTTATTTCAGGAAAGTAAATATGCAATTTTCTTAATGTTACCACTATGTACCACATTTTCAAAGCATGTTACTGAAATTTATTTTTTTTCTTACTTATTTAAGGATTATTTATCTTTAAG
>CM063504.1:52862500-52890000 GCA_032207245.1 Pardosa pseudoannulata | reverse complement strand
TTTTATGGTATTTATATTCTTATATATGTATTAATAATTATTAAAACACATAGCTTATGTATGGCATATCAATTTTTACCACTGTCCACAAAACATTTGTCTATAAAGAGGTAAGCACTCTTACACTAGACGGCAGAAAAATTAAATTTCAAGGATTAAAAAGACTATCAGGATAAAATTGCTTGAAACTTCAGTTTATAAATATCTCGTAATTATATTTGTTAATAAATAGCTTATTTCTTAGTGATGTTATAATTCAATATTAAAATGTCAGGTGTGTGTTTTTAAAGAAACTTTGAAATTATGACAAACCTGATAAATTTTCCCAATCAAACTTGTAATACACTTTGACATGATTTAAAAGTATAACACTAAAATAACTACTGTAAAAATTCAAAATCTTTATTTTGTGGAATTATTTGATATAACAGATAAAATTCAATTAAGATTTTTAATGTTGCTTGATTGATTTATAGGGTATTGTGTGCAAAGAAGTATTAAAAAAGACAGTTTATAATTTACTATCAATATTTTCAAAAAATGGCAGTCACATGAACTGTGAGATATATTATGATTGAAAAATTTAACATAAGCAGTATTATGTACATTTATGGATTATTTAATTTAAATACCAAATTTTTCCAATAGTCTGCTATTTCATTTTCCAATACTTTTCAAGATTGTTTAAAAAATATCAAGGTGTAAAAGAATTGAAAATAACGTGAGATAATTAAATCAAGAAAACATCTTTATATTTCATTTTTCGAGTGAAATAAAGCAGAAAATAAAAGATATATACAATTTAAGAACATGGGGGTGGGGACGATAAAATAATTTTTCACTTACTTTTAAAAATTTATTTTCTTGGTACTCTTAAGAAAATCAAAATAACAGTATAATACTAAAAGATAAAACCAGAGAAAATACAATTCAGTGCCCACAGAATTTTCTATTTATATGTTAGTGAAAAATTACTATCATATACAAATTCAAGGAAGTTTTTCTTGTTCTAAATCAAAAATAAAACTACAACACAAAGAAGAATCTAATCCTGGGAAGAGGCAATCTAGGAAAGAATTACAAGAATTTAGTTATAATTACTAATATTTCCATAGAAAAAATCATTTAATTACTCTAAGATAACAAAAAATAGTTCCATAACACTACAGATATGATTAAACTAGAAAAAGAGAATTGATTCCATAACACTACTCTATAACTGCTGCTATAAGTAGTTATTAAAAAGTAGTTTATATGTTAACAAAATCTATAATAGGTATGTAAATGTGATTTGTATAATTTATTTATTTTTTTGTTTCAGGTTCACGACCATAGATGGGGTTACTGTCGCATGAGAATACTTTTGCAATCTTTTGTATTCTTTTGATTAAGTAGACAAAGAAAGTTTGAGGTCGAGAAGTGACACCCAATTTTGTATGGAGAGATGATGTCCTAAACTGGTACAGCCATAAGAAAATACAAAAAAATGCCTTTAGACCAAAGTCTCGTATATGCGACGCAGCGATTTCATTCTTATCAGTCAAGCGTCGCTTCCAAGCGATAATCTCCGGTTGTTATTGAGAAACCAGTGTCACGTTTTATTTTAGTTTTTAAATGTTAAATTTTATTACTAGATTGCGTAAACGGCAATGGTTTTCAGAACGGTCGACTCGTATATCAATTACGTGCTGGTCCTTAAGGGGTTAAATAAACTGGTGTTTAGAAACCTTTTACTTGTGTTATATTTAACAAACTTAATGCAAAAAGTTATTGAAAACGCATCATAAGATTTTATTTTGGTTAAATTACTGTATTTAAATCTGATAATGGAACTAACTCCTATTTTGTTTGGGTAAATAAGTGATATCATAAATATATCTGTAATGCCATAAATATTACTGTGTACAGTTGTATGTAAATTTTGTTTTCTAATTTTATCTTATCTTTTAAAGCATATCAATCTATCTTTTTTATAAATCCCACATATGGAAAGAGTAAATATACCAGAAAAAATTAGTTAGAATCCGAGATATGAAAAACTCCCAATGTTGTCAGTATCTAAAGTGTATATTAGAAGAGAACGAATTAAAACTAATTTTGTGCACTCAGACGGAAACTTTGAAACTAAGTTGCATTTTAATAAGCAGGGAGCACAACGCTGTCCATCAAAAATACTTCATGCATGTTTTTTATAACCATTACAATCTCTCTTCTAGGTAGATTTACATATGTATATAAAGTAAACTTAAATATTATAAATCTATAAAAACTACCAAATTATAAATTTTTTAATGTATAAATATATTTTTGGTATGAAACAAAATAAACGAAAAAAGTATATAAAGTATGTCTTCAATAAATTCTCCAAAATGCAATTCTCATTTTGTAGCAATTTTGGAAATTTAAAGCTATGGAAAGAAGTTTTCTTTATATAAGTTTATAAAATAATTTATGAATGAAATGCAACAAATGCTATGCACGTTTTTCCAGTTTATGTGTTTTACTTTTTTATGATCTCATTTAGCTATTGAACGTGAAGTGAATATACTTTTGTGAATGTATATTTTTATGTAATAAATATTCCAAGGCTCCTATGTAATGAATGTTTTCCAGCATTTTATATTGTTTGCCATTAATTAGATTTATATGTATGATATTTGTTTTGTATTTTTATGATGGGTGGTAATTAAATGTAAAAATAAGCAAGTCACATTCATAATATTACAGAAATATTTATATTTTTTAATATTTAAGTATAAAATATTAATAAAATACAGTTTCTGATTTTAATTAGTTTATTATTTTTTATTTATTTGTTTATATTTTTGTTTTTGTATCCGGCTCATGTCTTAAATTTTAGATTCTTTAGAGAAGACAGTATATCGTAATCCGTTTGCCACTTTATATTTGAACCCCAAAACAGAGTATCTTTTCCTATTAAATCTTACAACAAAAACAAGGAATCTTACTCAGTAGATCAATATTATTTCTCATTAACCGTTCCTTTTCTAATTTTTTTAACCGTTTCTGAAATGGGGCCATTATAGCATTGCCATTGCGAGTATAGCATTTCTTTTAAGACATTTAATGAACCGATTTAGTTTAATGCTTAGAATACTAGAAAAATATAGTTAGATGACTATTTTTGTATAGTATTTATGAAAATTATACATTTAATATACCTTAAAATAACTTCTTTTTTATAAATATGCAATAACGTATGAAAACGGGGTTCAATAGACTACTCAATGCTAATTTGGAATTTATAGGAGAGGAGATATTTACATGGTTATTTACAAAATAATAAAAGGTTTAACACTTTATAAACTCAATATGTTTAAAATATTTAGAGCTGGGGTATTAAAAAAACAAATGTTGTCATTAAAATCTTTAAAAATATATACTATGAGATTAAATATCTTGAAAGGTATTAAATAGAGATTATCTGGAATGTAGTGAAATGCTAATATTTCTATTCCCTTAAAAAGTTTTTAAGAACTTTGTTTTCCAGACTTAGCTATATAAAAAGCATGCCGAGTTTTCAATTTACTATTTAAAACATATTTATAGTTTTTACAGCTTTAGGATTTTGATGTACTAAATTCCAGTTTTAGCTTATAGTATACCATAATGTGTTAGTAACACTTTTTTAAAGAGATACTATTCAGATGTTTTCTCAATACCTTTCGAATATCAATAAAAAAATTTAAAAATTACTCATACAGCCTTTGTGTTTACATCAATTAGCCTATTAAGATTTTCCATTGATATGTGTGTAGGATGGTGGTTAATCAGTACGCATTCTTTAAAATTATCTTTCGTTCAGGAGACAATTGATGAATGTATTATAAACGTAGAAACGCATGCCTCGAATTCTTTTTCTGCCATTGTTATTCTTTTATTCTTTAAAATAATTGTCTGCTAATTATACAATTATATTGATATCAGAAACATAATCAGGTATCTCCAAATTAGAAAATTGTTAGTGGCAACACTAAACAATTAAAAACTACAAGATAAATGCTAAGATTCAATGGTTGAGTATTGATTGTTGTAAAGCAGCAACAAATTTACAAAATATTGAGAAATCTTAAAGAAACCTAATATAGATGAAATCTTAATTTCGTTTTAAATGTTTAGTCTCTACAAATATGCCCTTTATAGGTAATTTATATATTTTTTCATTGCATATATTACAAATTTCCCCTGAAATTGGTGAACGTTGATGAATTAACTTCATGTCTAAAAGGAGCTTAGATTTGGATCAGTTTTATGTTTTCTTAATAGTCAGTTTTACGTTTTCTTAGATTGGTTAGGGTGCTGGCCTTCGGTACCGGAGTTCGTGGGTTCGAATCCCACAGTGGCATGGATGTTCGTAGCCGTTCGGAATCGGCTTTAAGCTGTAGCTCCCGGTCTCATTAGCCCTCGTGTTGCAAAAAGTAGACCGTAGCACTCCAAACCAACCAACCTTTCGTTTTCTTAAGTTAAAGGAAATTTTGATTTACATAAACTATCTGATCAAAAGAAAGTATTACCCCTTAGAATCACAATATTTTAATGTGTGTTTTGGAATTCTGTGGTTACATATTTCTTAAATTAACTTCTAATCAGGGATAATTGTAGATCTAAATTAACTACTTTATTGTACCTCATTACCATATTTGGTTTTCAATAATTAATCAAACATCTCTAAATCCTTGTGCCTTAGGTTTAATTCATGGAAGAATATGAAAAAGGCATTTGGCTTATCTGTGTATCATCAAAGTGAAAATTTGTAGAGGGAGGATTGCAAAGTGTTTGTACTGCAAATTGACAAGCAGAAAGAAAAACATTTTGAAAAATCTTTTACTATATTTATAATAAAATTCCATTCGTATTGAGTTATGAACCGTAATAATGTAGTTTCATGGTTCAAAAACTGGGTAATATGGATGTTCATGATGGAAATTCGATTGATGTTTTTAAATTCGTACTCGATAGGGACAAGATAGTGACCAAGATTTTTTTTCTAAAGAGAAATTCACAGAATACTGCGAGAACCCCCTAAAAACCTTCTGAGCTGTTTCAGAGGGGAAAAAGGAAAGAATATTTGAACTAATAGAGTTTGTTTGTTATGTGGCAATGGAAGAACTCATAGGTAATTTCCAAATGGAAAGTCTTGAATTAATTCGGATGGGAGATTTACAGATGTCCTACTTAGCTCTGATTAGGCCTCTTGAGATTATCGTCTTTCGTTTTATCTGCCAGTTAGTTTTGGTGACAAAACATAATTTTGTCTACTGATGATGCACAGTTTGACTTTCAAACGAGGATTTAAAGAGGTGGCTGAAGACTCTTTTGACAAATATGAAAGAATTACCATGCCTTGTCTTACAAAATGTATTGATAATAACTGTGACTCAAAACATTGCTTTTGATATGCATACATATCTTTTTGAAAGTAAAAAAATATTTATAATTTTTAACTTCGAACAATGATTATTCTTATTTTTATTTGTTTTATTCGAGAATTATATTTGTAAACTCAGCCGAGCTGTTTACGATGCTTCTATTTCCGATATCCGTCACACCCTAGTCATTTTGGTTATGACTTCGCATGGGTCTCGTATAAGGAGCAGGTATGGAGACGAAATAATCACTCGTAGAGGATTAAACTTAACAATGTTGATTTATTAACCCAGAAAAGAAATTTTAATAAATATTAAAATATATGCAGATGCCACCTATCGTCCAGAGAGGAGATCACTCTCGATCAACCTGCTCATCTCCAAGTTCAGCCGTGAATCCTCCAGCTTCTTTCTTTTCCAAGCATTAGACCTCGGTTTTAGGGGAGATCGGCCCCCTGCCCCTTGTCCTTGGGAGTAGCCAAAATGCCATTTAGTTCCTGGCCAACTGGATCAAACAAAGCACAATTCATTTTCTCTGTCGGGGTGTTGAAAAAACGGTAGCTTTGACACCTCCAATCGTCCGTGAGTCAAGAAGACCATTACTGGTACAATACTGCCATTTTCAATTGTTCAAAAGAATAAAAGCTCTCCCGACCACTGACAGCGACGGACGCGACTCTTATAATATTCTTATAGGAAATTTCGAAAGTAAAACAATCATGATCTAAATGTAACGAAACTTCGAATACTCACGAAATTTTATTAAAACTCTAAATTGAAAACTTACGACTTATAAAAGGGATATATTAGTACACAATATGTTTATTGATTTATAAATGGCTTACATAAAATATACACAATCGCCTTATTGATATATATAAAGAGTCTTTTAGGTGATAACAATGATTTCCTTTACTTTTTCTTTTCTTTGAAATTATATTTATGTATAAATAACTATATTTCAAGTATTGTTACATGACAAACACATATGTTATTTATTCTGAAACACTGGCAGAAGTTCAGAAAATAAATTTTCGTTTCTATACATTAATGAAAGTTAACTCTGTTATGAGTCTACTGCTTTTGTTCTCTATTACAGAGGACTTTATATGTAAGGGAGCTCAAAAATTCATCTTCTGCATTTGTATTTTGTTCATGAAATAGAAAACAAATGTTATACATCAGTAACAGAAGTTCCATTTATTGAAAACGTCATACTACATAATAAAACAAATAATAATTTTTTCTTCTCCATCGGAGAAAAGCAACGTTGCATAACTTTATTTTTAGAACTGTAAACACTTTCTTCTGAAATTGCAAAGGAACAAAAGTATCCTTATGCTAGGAACTTTTATTCACCCATAGTAAATTTTACATTAATGGCATAGAAATATCTTATGTTTTTGACTGTCCACTATTTGAAAATAGATTTTTTATTTATATATATTTTTTGACAAATGTATTTTGAAGAACAGGCTTTACTTTTATTTTCGTTAGATATAACAAATAAGACTTCCTTCACATTTCGTGCAATTTTAACACTGTAAAATTTTAATATTAGTCTTGGTTTAAAGCTTTAAGATTTAATGTTTTCTACACTAGGGCTAATAAGACCTGAACCTCTTGCTTAAAGACGATTCTGAACGATTCCGTTTTTCCATGTCAGTAGAGTGATTCGAACCCAGGAACTCCAGTACATAAAAGAAACGCTCTAACCATTTAACTATTTCTGTCACTTTATTTTTGGATGAGAATTATAGATATAATTTTTTCTAATTATATTTATAAATATTTATAATTATCTATTATAAAGCTTTTAAAGCTTTTCAGGAAATCGTTTAATACGTTTAGATGGACGCAAAGAAACACTTTAAAAATTTCAATTGTTGAGTGAAATTTATTCAAATTATTTAGAGAAAAATTTCAATTATTTCAATTAATTGTAGATAATAAATCTTTAAAAACACAGTATTAAATATCAAAATTCTGCTATTTCAAAGAATCAAATGCATATAATATTATCATGTAAAATTTTAGCAGTTGCATTTTTCACCTAATAAAGCCATTATCACAAACTTATTACAGAACAATGTCCGTGTAGTTGATCGTGGTTTGAAATTTCACAGTGGAATGAACATTCCTAGCCGTTCGAAATCGACTTTAAACTGTAGGTCCCTGTCTCATTAGTGTGATGTTGCAGAAGAGTAGCCTGTAGCGCTCTAAACCAAAACAAACCAAATCACAAACTTATTTGATGATACGAACTCCCATAGTAGACTTTTAGCCAAATCAAAGCTAAATTCAATTTCTTTAATCAGAACATTTCAAATAATATCCATTATAAAACCCCCCAAAAAACACTAATATGATTAATCTTAAAAATTATATGCAATAAGTGCCAAAATTATTTCAATGAAAAAGTCAAGAGGATAAGATCAGGTGTTTAACAGCTAAAGCACATAGAGTTTTAATAGTTTTCCATGGCTATTTGATCCGGACTTGGCAAAATACGAGATTGAAAGCAATTAGTCACTTAATACCATAAGTACATTTGTAGTGGCTGTTTTATAACCCTTCCAGCTCGAGTACGCACAAATTTTTCGACGAATTTAGTTTTTAACTCAATTTTTGTCACATTGCAGATAAGACGTATTAAAGTCATTTCTAATTCTCATTGCAATTCTTCCCCCACATAATGGAATTTGCATTACGATGTCATATAACAATTTAAATAGTTTACCCGACTTTTGAGCAGCGTGACAGCTTGTTCGTAAAATTTATATCAATCACGTGATGAGTAAAAATTCAAAAATATTTTTTTTCTCAATCGTATATATATATATATATATATATATATATTATAATATATTATATATATATATATATATAGTAAAATTCAGAGATTTTCGTGAGCGTTTGACTTGAATATCGATGAAATAAACTATTTATTCTGTCAGGAAAATTATTACCTTAAATTTTCAAAATGTAATTTACACTATAATACTGGAAAATATAAGACAACAGAGAAAATTAAAGGACATGATCCTTTTAAATATTAATAAAATAATTTTGCATTATATTTCGAAATACGATTGATAGATAACATACACACACACACACACACACATATATACATATATATATTATATATATATTATATATATATATATATATATATATATATATATATATATATATATATATATATATATATATATATATATATATATATATATATATATTTAGCCATAGAATCCTCCCTACTTTGCTGATCAACCATAGGAGTTCTATGTTAAGATATAACCTACGAAGCTCCATAATCGTAATTTTTAATCATATGCAGACATCATATAAATGTTATTAAATACTATGTATATATATAGTTATAGAATATAAGTGTTTTATTTCTTCATAGGTAAAAGGAAATTCCGCCCAAAAAGTTTAAAAATCACAATATTATCTTAGTGAAGCATACGGATTCAACTAGTATTATTATTATCTGTCACTACAATTCTTTACTTCTGATGATTTTGTTTGGTTCTTTTACAACACTAAAACTAAAGAAACTGGGACCTAATGGGTTAAAAAATTATTCCAAAGTGCTACGAGCTATTGCAACAGTGGGATTTCGAACCCACGAAATCGGTAAAAGATGAGCACTCAAGCCAATTGGACAACAGGTTGGTTGGTTCCACTTTTTGCTACACGAGGCTAATCCGGGACCTACTGTTTAGATGAACGGCTACGAACATCCATGCCTCACTCGAACCCACGAACTCCGGTTCCGAAGGTCAGTGCCCTAACCATTCGGCCATCGTTCTTCTGTTGAGGATGAAGCTTTTAAAACTAGAAAACATGGATACTTTATTTATATCAATTATTACATACCTTAGCTAACAAATCAATGATCATATGGTCAATATTCGAAATAGTATCTACACGTGTGCTGGGCACACTATGTATCTCTTTTTCTGATTGAGATAAACCTTTTTTGTTCATTTTAAATATGAAATCTTTACAATGGTTTCTGCATTGTTCCATAAATGTAGCTATAAATACTATTTTGTTAGATTAAAAATTTTCTAAAATGTTTTAATGAATAATAATTTTTCATACGTTTATTTTATGCTAAAATGCCAAATATAATTCATAGGCGTACAGGAATAAGGAATTTTACCTTTTTTTTACTAATAATTATTTTTTTATTCACTTTTAAAGAACCCATAAAATTTCAATATATCTTCTATTTTATATGAAGTATATTGAAATAAATGTAAAACATTCCTAAGATTTATTTGAGAGAAAATAATTGCTCTCATCCATTTCACTCGACTTCATGTGAAAGCTTTATAACAGTCTCAGCAATCTAAACTGCTGATTTATATCCAAATTACAATCCTTATTTTCTATATTCTATATCTGGGTGATCAATACCCCAAAGAATTGATGAGATAATATCCTAGATTTGAAAATCATTCTCTTTTCCGTAAAACTAATTCCAATCCAATTAACTTTGAAGTTTTGCATTAATTTTTAAATGGTTTCACATGAGAGAAATGACGTACCTCTATTGATTTAAGAAACTACGAAGGATGTTCAGACACTTGTGTAACAATATTGACTTTCTACATAAATTAAATTCAAAGAGCAAAGAAATGAACTGGTAGTAGGTGGGAATAGGCTTTGTTTCTGATATGAATCTTTAAAATCGATCTTTGCTTTAAAATCTACTTTTAAATTATACAATGGATGAAAATGTAAATGTTTGCACTTTAAAAACAAAATCAATCAATTATTGAAATAAGATGCGAAATCAATAAATTTTTATTGCTCTTGCTCGATTTTACCTCATATAAAACATATAATTTAACACTGAACAATGATGCTTATATAAATTACTGACAATTACAACCCATTATGTATCAACGAAAGTTAAATTCAGATTTATTTCACATTGGTTTGTATGTGAATCAATTCTTTTATCCATTTCTTTCTGGTTTGCTTTTCTAATTTGGATTAATTGAATGTTATATATTTGAGAAAGAAAACAATATTGCGGTGTTGCCCATGTTAATCATTTTAATGTTATTTTACGTTATACATTATTCTTATTCAACTCTTCTACGAAGGATTATTTTTCATTAGTTGGTAAACTTGTTTTAATTCTATAATTTTTAAAATTCGGTGTTAATTCTATAGTAATATTTTTTGTATTTATTAAACATGTTTCCATTGTTATTCCCATCATTATTAAACAATAGTTCCCGTTATGAACACAATCACAAGTAAAATTAAATCTTAAGACAATCAACAATATATTTTAAACAATGAGGATATTTCCTGAGATTAATAATGTATATTATATACACACACACACACACACACACACACATATATATATATATATATATATACATACATATATATATATATATATATATATATATATATATATATATATATATATATATATATATATATATATATATATATATATATATATATATATATATATATATATATATATATATATGTGTGTGTGTGTGTGTGTGTTGTGTGTGCGTGTTTGCGTGTGTATGTGTGTGTAGTACATCAAAATTAAATGCTAAAACTATCTTTTTAAAATAATTTTCTTTTTGTCATTATCATTCTTTTATATGTATTTTCCAAGCCACAAAATCTCAGGAGTTTCAGGAGTGTTGTAACTTGAATTCTCTGTGCAATTTTAACTCTGTCTACTCACCAACTTTTACAGGTGTCACATGAAAAATGGTTCACTTTATAATGAGTTAAGTTCATATTTGACTGTTAATAACTATGACTAAACTGCTCGTGCTTACACACGGACGAGTGGTTAAGCCAAGGAGATACCTATATCCTTCTGTCCATGGCTACGCTATTTAGATATCCTTTATTCTCATAATTTGTCACATCAAGTGTGAAGTATGTTAATAGACCGAGTTCTTCTTCTGAAACTGTCATTTTTTGGTGTTGCTACCTAAGGAAAATTCCTATGTCTACTTTCGCGTCAATTTTTTTACTCTGTATATTTCCGTTCAATGGTGTGTCTTTCTCCTATTACGTTATTGTTATTACGTTATCTTCTAAAAATTTGAATTATAACTCGCTTAATTCTTAACCCCCATTTTTAAGCCTCACACACTCACACACACACACACACACACACACACACACACACACACACACACACACATATATATATATATATATATATATATATATATATATATATATATATATATATATATATATATATATATATGTATATATATATATATGTACATATATGTATATGTATATATGTGTATATGTATATATATATGTATATATATGTATATATATATATATGTGTATATATATATATGTATATATGTGTATATATATATATGTACATATATATATATACACACACATATATATATATATATATATATATATATATATATATATAATAAACATAGAGAAATTTAAATTTATATTTAAATCAAACTAACTGCCCTAGTTTTAAACTATTTTGACTTCCAGAATAATATAACTTAACTTTTCTCAAACTATAAAAGTGAATTTATTTCCCCACTTCCATTACACATCTTATGGTCTGGGAAAGCTTTGTTTAAAAGTTATTATTCACAGTAATCCACAAGAATTCCTTTGGGAGTCGTGGGTGGATATATTTAAAAGTAATAACCTCATTTCCTTCTTATTTTATGTTTGTTTCTAAATATAGAGTAGTAGATTTAGAGGTGTACCAGGTAAAATTTATACCATAACTTTTGTTGTTTAAAATAAAAAACAACCATAGAGTTTACAAACACGTTGAGATTTGGAAAAAAAGTATATGCTGAGGAAGAAAAGAAAACGTGATGAAAATTATTAATTCCTAACCTTAAATTTAAATATTTTACGAACTATTAAATTACTGAAAATGAGGCGCTTTGGAATATTTTAATTTATTTATTTTTACTATTGGTAATTAGATTATTAAATATTTTTAAAATCTCTTATATTAATTGAAATATTTCATAAGGAGCAATATAATCCTAACGAAATCACAATTTTTAAACAAAATAACAATACTTTTTCTATGTATTATTTCGTTTATTTCATGTACACTGTTTAAAATATAATTCGGAAAAAATGCAGTAGTATGTTTTGTAGTATATTCATTCTATCACTATTTATTGTTATGTTATTGTAGATCATTAACTATTTATTGTTTTATTGTACATTCATTTTAGAAAAATTTTATTTTAATTAACTGTCATTTGACATACAGTAATATTACTTTATGGATACTACTTAACCTTTATTTGGAAAAAATGCAATAGCATTTTTTGTTTTACGTAATAAGACTAATCTAATTTAATGCCTATTATAGATATTTTAACATAATATCTTGTTTAATTAAATTTAAAATTAAGAAATCCTATTTTAATTGGTGTATCTTTCTTTCACATTATTTTCAATGCAATATCCGATCTTAACAGCTGTTTGTAACCATAACATCTATTTTCTAAAAACTTCGTTTCATAGCATTATTGTTCATAATCTGTTTCAAAATCTATTATATGTAATTCTTCCTTCAAAGAAATATTCATTATGGAAAAATATTGTTCTAGATAACTGTCATTTGACATCTAATAATTATGATATTTCTCTATTTTCTCATTTGACGCAGATTGAACAGATATTAAATTTTTTGTCTATTAGTTAATGAATCAACCATGGTTAAATAGAAGAGACTATCATAAAGAGTAGTGGATCCATATTTTTTTCTTTCTGTGGAAGAATTTTTGATTTCCAGTTTATAGCTCATTAAGTAGTGGAACTAAAGAAAATCAGTATGTTTAAATTAAAATTTGCTTTTTAATTTTTTTCTAATTTTAAAAAATAAGTATTTAAAGAGAAATCACTAATATTAAATAAAATGAAAAATGTTATAAGACATTTAAATATTTTTAATATAAAGTGTTTGTTTTCTAGCACAATTGTGAATATTTTGCTCCTCTCAGTCGAATGAAAGTGTCATGGTTTTATGAATATAAGGATCTGAATCAAGTTAGTAACATATCCTGAAATAATTTTAAGGAACCAGTTTTAAAATAGTCGCAGCTGATTTTGAAAGGCTGGAAATTATCTCTCTGATAGTGGAAGTTATCACTTTAGATTTAGTTTCTAATAAGAAAACCTTAGATATGAGAATTAAAATTATAGGTAATATTGTGATTTAAGCACTTGTTGCATGTTGAGCAGTTTATGTAGCCTCAATTATAGATATTATTCGTATAATTTTAATCATCTCCAATAAAAATTTATCTATCAAAAAATTATAAAGACTTATAAATGTTAATAAATCGAATTATAAAAGTAAATTCCCGAATTAGTTCACTGAGCTGTAGACAAATAATAAAATATTTAATATTAATGTTCATAACTGGATTCCACAGCAAACGTTTGGGTGTTAAAACTTTCAGCATCCAGTTCAAGTGTACTATTATTCTCATTACCAGCTGGACATCAATTTATGAGTTAGTTATCTAAATAAATATATTTATTACTGCAATGTTGTATTTCATTTAGTAAAGGCATGGAGTCTCATATTAGTAAAAACCAACTTGAAAAGCATGTTAATTGTGATAAGTTAAATACTATGCATGAAAAATTCATAGAAATGAATATTATAATAATCTGGGTCTGCAATATTAAAGATATCAGACAGAAGCAGCTGTATCAGAGTAAAATAAAATGCAAGTTTCAGTAACTCTGCATCACACTCATTCATATTTCATTGGCAAACAGTTTTTGACTAAAATTTGAATAACTATCATTCCTCCCTTTTTTCTCCTAGTATATTAAGATTTTTGGGGATTTAATGTAAATTAGTTTTTTCAGTATTATACCATATCAAAAATAAAAAAGATAATTACTGGGGAACAATTAGAAAACATATCAAAATATATTTCAAGCAAATTCACTGTAGCTGTAACAAAATTCAGTTTAAATATTTCTATATTATATGACATTTAAACAACTCTGAAATCTATTGCCGACCTGTGAAATTTGTTTTTCTAAAGGATTCAGATTACGAGGCGGAAAAAATATTTTATATATATTTATAACACGCCGTTACATCATAGCTTTGTTAAAATCAGAAATACTGTGAAACACTGTGTAAATCTGTATAAATAACACGAGTGGATCAGGAGCTACTATTTAAGGGAAAAATTACTTGTTTCACCAGAGCCATCTATTCACTAATTATATAAACTAAAACTATTCAAGTGATTCTGTATAATCTTGGGCAATTTTTGCGTAATTTTATTTACGTATTCGTATATTTTTATTTTCTTCTTTTTAACTTTTGATACTTGTAAATTTCTAATATACTTTTTTTTATTTATTGTTGTTTTAATTTTTTTAAATTACTGTTTTTCAATGAAATGATCTTCGGCAGTTTTTTCATCATTTCCAATATTTTATTTACATTATTTGACATTTTTTAAAAATTAATTTTCTATTTGTTTCTTATTTTTAATTGTTAATTGTATTATTACCATCATTGTTATTTTTTTATTTTAAGTTTTTAAAATAAAATTTTTCTATTATGTACATTAAACATCATTTTGTCCATAATTGGTAGAAAACAACCTAATTTTTACTGAAAAAAAGTGTTCTGAAAAAATGTAATTCAATATAATAATTTGCAAACTTACATTTTTCTATCAAACAATATTCATAATCTTAAGTTTTAATACTCCTCCCAAAAGCGTACAGCAATATTGAATAATTACTTACCTTAGTATACTTAATTTGATGTTGAAAATTCATCGAGAGTAAATAAGACAGTAAATTCTTTCACAAACTTTGAAAATATATTGCCATACAATTCATGTTTAACTACTTTAAATGAAGAGTAAAATTTGAAATAAAATATTTTCCCTCAGATACAATATAGCTTTAATAATTAATACTTAATGAAAAATAATTATTAAATATTTTCCTTATACTTTTGGAAGGTATAGAAAAATTTAAGATTATGAATATTCTTTGATAGAAAAATATAAACTTCTAATTTTATACATTCAATGATTTTTAATTAGTGAATAAATCTTATTTATTAGACCTGCAATAGGCGTGACCATAATCAGCCTTGATTATACCCATACACCATACAGCACAAGCTCATACACGTGTTACGATTACCTGAAGAGTTTTAGTTTATATGTTCTTATAAACTAAATTCGTATATATTTAGTTTGTTAATAGTTTTAGTTTATATATAGTATTAGTTTATATATTAATAGAGAATATATGGTACCAGTAAAACAAGTAATTTTCCTCTGAAACCGTAACAGCTGAGTAGCTGCCATGACCTACTTATTAAAGAACAAATAAATATTCACATTTATATAAATACTGAACTCATTTTTTATTTTGAATTGGATGCTGCCATCTTAAAGTGGTAACTATAAGGATAGTAAAAAAGGAATTAAAACATAATCTACTTAATACTTTTTTGCAATATATTCCTTAACTAATTATATTCTATAGAAACTGTAAAAAAAAAAGGAAATACATTTTTTTTTTCAAATGTAAATGTCAGTTAATAAAAACTATCATTTTGAATAAGATGGAAAAATGAATAATTTATAACACGAGTGCTTATAAGAAAAAAGCATCCTTAAATGGTAACTATAAAGGATAGTAGAAACGTATTAAAATGTAAGATAACACTTTTTGCAATATTTTTCTTAATTGATTATATTCTCCAGAAACTATAAGAGAAAGAATATATATGTTTTCAATAGAGATGCCAGTTAATAAAAAATATCATTTTGAATGAGATTGCAAAAATGAATCATTTTTATCACGATTGCTTATAAAAAAATAGAGATTAAAAGAGCATATAATTAAAGTAGTATCATTACAAAATTTGCAAGTTTTGAATATAATTATATTTACTCTACGGAAACCTAAAAACTTTTTATACTCTCCAAACATTCCTTTTGTTTATAGAGCAGAAAGAGCTTCTGTCACTACTTTACAGTTACCTCGACAGTCAAAGTTTTTTAAATAATTTATTATCTTACACAGAAATATATATAAGCTCATCTTTCTTGAATTTGTTTGCACAAGCTTGAAATATGTATTCAAAATATTCTGATGGTTGCTTTTCATTTTTGTAAAATTTCATATGAATTATGAGAAAAAGTATTAGAAATTGGAAACAAAAAGTAAGTTTTTTCAAAAAAATCAATTTATAGAGACTAATTAACTCAGGTGACTTATTAGTTTGCTCAAGATATAAATTTAGCATTTCCAATAACCTTTTTATTGCTTCATCAATTTGTATAAGGAGACGGAAAGTAAATACATTTTAAGTTATACACATATATATATATATATATTATATATATATATATATATATATATATATATTATATATATATATAATATGCACTTTCAGTTATTTTAAAAAAATTCTCACAATCTTGGTGGGGAATATTCATAATTCCAAAAAAAAGTTATAATATGTGTTTTTTTTACTGCGCAATGCAATTTTATTAATGGCTTAAATACCAGTCTGTCTTTAATTATTCAGACAGTGTTTTATAAAATGCTTTAGATTTTTCGACAACACTTAATAAAGTATCACCTTGAGGTTAATTTGGTTTTTTGCCATTCACATAATACTTCCTAAATTTTTAATCGATTAACTAATCTAATATTTATTTAACCTTAATTACTAAATGCTGAGATATCATTAAAAAGGTATAACAGGTTCAACTCAATGTTACTCTGACAACTTTGGTAATGAAGGATTATAAATTATTATGAATAAAAGATTCTAATGCAAGAATTCTTGAGCAATATAAAATTATAGTTTATCTTCATTAGAAAATATTAATCACTAGAATTTAAAATGCTAATTAAATAAACTTTAATGAAGTATGCTTTAAATGATACAAATCTTAAGCTATTGTAATTAAATATTGCATTTAGTTACACTGTTAGTTAAAAACTGTAGTTCTACTGTATCCACATTAATGATTTTTAATTGTGTTATAAACCATTATTCAATATAGCCGGACGGTGATCTAATGGCACAGCGTTGTGTTTCGTTAAAGGAGTCCTCGGGTATTAATATTGCTTCTTTCATGGGTATTAATAACCGCTCTATAAGAAAAAAGTGTTCCGTAGCATTTAAATGAAACCCAATAGTCACTAGCGTTGCATTTACTCAAAGGAAGTTAGCATAAAATTAAGTAAAATTTTAATTTATTGTTATTGATAGTTTTTCAGTATAATGATAGTTTGTAATATTGATAGTTTTTCAGTATCACATATTGTAAAGCTATTTGCGTTAAATAGCATTTTTATCTTCAATAATAGAAAGTGAAGAAGAGATACATGGGTTTTACAAGTTATACGTTAATGGAAGATCTAGTTTTTTTTCCAATTCAGCAGCAGACACACACCTTATCCTAGTGCCTATACAAGACTGCAAAAACACTTGCCTATTTACCATCATCCAGAAGGCACGTGTAGCTTGAGGTATGTTACGGACGCGAATAACATTACCTCCACTGGGACTTCGTAATTTAGAAGCAGGGTCCTACCATCCTAAGAGGTATTGTTTGAGAACGTGGAGGGCATTGTGACCACGAACATGTTCCAGTCATTTTTGACGCACACGGTGGATCTTAAGCCGAATCCAACCCTGAACCCTCAACCTTTCAGTTACGAGACCCATGCTGTACCGACAGAGCTACTGAGGATAAGGCAAGATCATAGTGTATACAATTATATTACATACTACTATAGGGTCTGGTGGGGTTAAATGGGTAGAAAAAACGGGGTTTTACATTCAGTACTCTTTATCACGTAAAAAAACTATAAATAAGAAATTGTGTGCACGTATTTATGAAATGGGTTCGTTTATTGCTAAAATAATTTTATATATTTACTTAAATTAAAAATTTATAAATTTTTACTCCTTTCTTTATACACATTTTACTCCAGAGGTGGGTAAAATGGGTATATATTAAAAAATGATTATAATGTTGCAAAATTTAATTAAGGTTTTAGTTACAAACACAATTATATGGGATATAATCACAATTTATATTGGAAAACTGTATTGAACATGGTTATTAAGTTGAGCTAAGTTCTGCTACATCAGAAACTTTCATCACTTCTCCGGCTTTACTTTGTACCCGCTTTGTTTTTGGTCTAGCTTTTTGTAATTTGTAAGTCTAGCATTTCCTTACAACTGCATTGGTGAAATCGTAAGAATGTCTTATTTTAAATCCTTATATGAAGAAGAAATAGCAAAATTCGAAGTGGTTGAACTGGAAGTTTGCTTGAAAAGAGCTTCCATAGTAGCTGTATTCAACGTCTATGCAAAACTGTTTGCTGTTATTCCTTCATCTACACTATTTTGTGTTTAACAGCCTTTTTCCTTCGCAGTGTCAAATAACTGTTTCAGACGGTTACGGAAATTTCGCTTTGGATACTTTTTGAAGACGGCTCTCTGTGTACCACATCTTCAGCAGTTCTCTCCAAGCACACATAATAGGGCCAAGTACTTCGACATCCAAAGGTTTCAGGGCATGACTTGAGTTTGATGAAAGGCAATTAATGATGATTCTTTTCTCCATCTGTTTTTTTACTGTTTTATATGTCAAGTAACCAACGAATATCAAAAGAGTGGGTTTTTCCAGGTAATCCCCTGTTTGAAAAAATGTTCCATCCAAGATTCAAACATTGTGCCATGCATCCAATCTGACTCTGTACAGCCATATAGGGCTTCAAACGCAACCCTTGGTCTGCGTTTCATATGAATTTGGACTTTTGTGAAAGGTGAAAGAAAATTTCCAGTCGCAGATGTACAAAACAGCCATGTAAACATATATAGTTTTTTTAGGCTCAGAAACACAAATTCATTATTATTGTATTAATTTACTATATAGCAAAGAAATTTTAAAAAATACTATGTAATATTATTTACACTAAAATTCAAGGGCTGGTTTAAATCATTGCATCTAAAAATTTAGAACATTATAATAAAGTATTATGCCTAAATCAATACCCATTTTTCCCGCACCATACAAAAATAATCACCAAACACGAAATATTTAAAACATTTCTTGCCTGTTTTTGAAAACATGTTGTTGATATACACATGCAGTTGATTATTAAAAAAATTTGACGATAAAAGAAATAAAATAATACTTTTTGAAAGATTTTAAGACCTTAGCAAAATAGAATGTATTCCTGACTTGCAAACAAGGCAATCTATGTTGGTATATGCAAAATATAAAACTTAAGAAAATAAATATTACCAACAAATGACTAAAAATATATTACAAAGCTAAAATATAATTGTTAAAAGTTATGACGTGTTTTTTAAGTAAATTATAAAAAATACACACAATTTATCCCACCAGACCCTACACGGTGGGGTAGGCAGGTAGAAAGGAAATTGCTGCGTAATCGCAATGTCAGCATTAAAGGGCATTTCTCTTATTTACTCCAATCATTAGATAATATATGGTGAATTCTTGTTACGACTGATCCTGTATATGGAATTAGAAACAACAAAAAATAAGTAATCTTACGTTAGAAGTAGATTTTCAAAAATTTTTTAGGATAATACGTACATGGTAATACAGATATTTTTCTTATTACATCCAGAAACTGCCTTAATAAGCTATATAAAATGAGGATTTTTTTAATAACGACATAGATTCTTTATCATGTAATACTATTGATAAAATAGCAATACAGGGAAAAAAAAATGAATTTTCTGAAAGCAGTGCTAATTATTACAAAAATTAAAACAGAGAACTAAAATGAAGTTTGTAAATGAATTTAAAATTATTTACACCATTATTTGATTTTTAAAAGTAAATATTTGAAACTTTATTAAGAATTTTTCTAAGACTCATTATAGAGATCTTCTTACAAAATATTACCATCCGGATTTCAGTGGAATATGTGTGGTAAAAATCGTCTTTCATTGACATTTTTCAACGAACCGCATGAATTTAAGTTAAACTATTCAGTTTTTACTATAAATTATAGTTATATAATATTTTTAATATTAAACACTATTTATAATGTTAAGAAATTTAATTCCTTCCATTTTTAGTGGCTAATGGGTTAAAACAATAAGTATTTTTATACAATAACCTACTACAACGATTTCAGTAGAAAAACTTTTGCACAACACTAAAATAATTTTCTAAGCCTCCTCTCTACTGTATAACCAAACGCGATTTTTTTTATAATTTTTTAAAGGAATTCTAGATATTTTACTAAAAAAATTTAAATTTTGACTTTTCAAATAAGAATCCAAGTCAGGGTTTTTTGAATCTTAGAGTTAAAAAGGATCAATGAAAAAGTACTTCAAAAGTAAGATCCTTAATTTTAATTAACGTAATTTAGAAGTTCAAAACCCACTTCTTTGATTCATCTTCTGATTATTGGCTACATTTATTGGCCCCAAAACGAAAGTTTAATTTAGTCCAATCAAATGGATTCTAATTTACATATTACTTCCTGTCATATCTGCAGCATAAAACTGCTTGTGACTGGGTTAAAACTTTATTACAATTAAAAGTTATGTAGAAGACTCTATTACAGAAATTCTCGAAAAATTTTCATTGAAAGTTAACTTATAAAACTTTTGGCTGAATAACTAAATAAAACTTGAACATTCTGTTATTTAGGTATATTGTGTCCCAAATTAATTCAGAATACGCATATATAATATACATTACGATATTTATTTCTAAACTGTTATTCAAAATACGCAATTAATAATTTTTAATTAATTAGCTGATTATGGATATGAATTTTTCTTTTCCATGTTAACACGCATTTGTATATCACATGCATTATTAACATTATGTCGTGCGTATAGTATGATTTCGTGTTTGGCGGTTGTTGGTTAAAAACAAGTAATCGATAAAAGGTTGTTAATCATCTATTTATAGAAAGTTGTATTTTTTTACATATGTAGGGATTTATATAAATTTAGACAGATATGTAATAAATGCATTGGCTGACAACACAGTGATATACAGCATAATATTATAATATGAATATAAATATTAAAGGAATTTATGTTGTTGTTGTTGTTACTAATCCTAGATTGTCTAGCTATGCTAGGCAATCTCCATAAATCCAAAACTACACCAAAGTCCAACAACAATAGAGGATTCAGAAAGAACCGCAACCTAAAAAATGAATTTATGGACGTAAAATGTATTAGACGCAGTGATATACAGCATAATATTATAATATGAATATAAATATTAAAGGAATTTATGTTGTTGTTGTTGTTACTAATCCTAGATTGTCTAGCTATGCTAGGCAATCTCCATAAATCCAAAACTACACCAAAGTCCAACAACAATAGAGGATTCAGAAAGAACCGCAACCTAAAAATGAATTTATGGACGTAAAATGTATTAGACATTAGGATTGTAAAATTACTTTTCTGTAGATTCTTTAATATGTTACATTGTATTCATATTTTAATATTTTTAATATATAATATTTTATCGATAAAAAGAGAAGCTTTGTAATCATTAATTCATACAACAGTTTATGAAATCATAATTTGGAATTTTTAACGCATCCAATCCATTTTTCATATTATATTACACGAAATTGTTATTTTAAGTATTATTTCATACAATATATTTCAGTCTTTAGTTATAATTTAAGACTATGCCAGATTTTCAAAAATATCCTGTGGTACTTGAAATTATTGTTAATATGTTTCCACTCCAAAGCTTAATTATTAATTATCAAGTGTGATTTACCTCTAAAACATTTTGCTGTAACTGCTGTGTTTAATGAAAATGTTTACTATTATGTTATTATTTTCAATTTTAACCAGTGTTACTTAAAGTAAATGAAGTATAAGTGGGCATTCTGCGAGAATCTGATGCCATGGCGTGAAAAAAGCTATTAGATATTCTGAACACATTATACTGTAATTGATCAATAGACAAGAGTGTAATTATTCTGACATGTTCTTCGTAAAAGGGAAAGTGTACTTAGAATGATGAATCTTTCTGTTAAGGTGTAACATGTGCACAAGCTATTTAAACCAGTTATCCTTTCAGATGATGTATCTTATTCTTTTCGTTACATGTTTAACTCTTCATTAACTAAATGTACCTTGTACAAACACCTCTTATAAGTTCGAAAGAGTGTAATTGCAATATCACAAGCAACCTCCCTCCTTTCTCTGTTGTAAAACAAATTACATTTATACTTGGAAAACATTACAAATATATTTCTGATGTTTATACCATTTTACAGGAATATTTATAAAATAAAACAATAGAGTCTCATTAGGCATAAACTGAATCAGTTAACTATATCACTGTTAGTTAATTTAATAGTTTTAATAGTTATCATTTTTGTGACTTTCGAATAAGAGTAATCAAAATATACATGTCATTTTTTGCCTTATATAACTAATTCGAATTGGAAAAATATCTATGAACGTTTGAGTAAAATATTAGAAAAAGCTGATTAACATAAGAGTCATTAGAGTCTGATTAAGTGCAAACTGAGTCAGTTAAGTATTTCATTTGTCTAGATTGTTAATTTAAAAGTTTTATTAGTTATCATTTTTAATGTTTTTCGAATAAAAGTTTTCAAAATATGATGTCCCTTTTTGCCATTTACCACTAATTAAAATTTGAAAAATATCCATGAAATGTTTGAGCGATTTTGTTAGTAAAAGATGACATTTTAGTTTGTTTTCTCTGCAATAGACTAAACTATAAATAAGTCACTACATCCGACATATTAAATTTCCGATTCAATCTGACAAGTTAAATTTTTTTAAATTAAAAATATTACATCATCATTAAATACTGAAAGACATTTTCGAACATCTACATAAAAACATGTCAGCAATAAAGATCAAAACTGTAAAATTGCAATAAAGATTTTCGTTGCTGTAGGTTTATTTAGTATTAATAATTGAAAATTTATGAGTTACAATTTTCACTTGATATGTTTAGTTTAAATGTAGTAGGAAGTTATAAAACCTCTTTCAATTTCTTTTTATTTTATATTGTTCCCCAAATTACTTATGAACTTTGTTTTTCAATCTAACCAAGGAAATTGGTAAGTCTGAAAATTCGATTTTTATTTGTTCCACAAATGAATACTGAAACAAAACCATCTTTTTGCTCTTGAATATTGTCTCGTATCTAGTTTAAGAGAAGTCGAATTTAATAAAATTGAATACGATTTCAAATAAAGAAGAAAACATATAAAAATGGCTAATAATTTGTTTTTTAATATGCATATCGGCCATTACATTGTTACGGCTGTGACACATCGTACTAATTTTATTACTTTTTCTATTAAGTATTTAATATTTCGAACATATAATTTATCATAAGATTTTCCGTTACTGCTTTACATGTTTAAATAATTATAAATTTGCTGTTACGGGTGTGACAGTTATTATACCAGGTGTGACAGATAGGTTCACAATTACCAATTTTTCAGCGAATTTCGTAATATCTAAAAGTCATTAATTTTTTTATAATAAAAAAGGTTAGATATTTGATATTAGGTATTACGAAAAATATAATTACCTTAATATTTTTCAATGAAAAATATAATTACCAGATTTTTTAAAAAATCAAGTTACGGGGGAGACAGAGTCAGAATTTATTTAAAAAATTCTTGCTTATTGATAGAATTACTTCTTTTTCTTTTCTTATGTTTCGCCTCTTGTCTTAGGTACTTCCATGATTCGAACAAGAAAATTAATGGATTTAGTCAGACATTATATAAAGGAAATCAAAATAAATAATTTGAATCTTTCATAAATTTAAACTTCCTTAACAAAATCATATATTCAATAGTACTTGAAAATAAAATAATTATTAGATATGCTGAGAAGAAAGAGGTTTATGTATGCAGTGTCACAATTTTTACATTAATTCAAGCAATATAAAATATTTATTTAATAAATTTAATCATTGAACCATATGTCTGAGAAAAGTTTTGACCAGGACATTCTAAAAAACAAGTTGTTATAGAGGATTAATAAAATTATCTCATAGCGTTATGGGTGTGACACTTGCATATGTCTAATTAATATATTAAAAATATCCATTTATGAAATATAGTTATTAGATATGCTTGAGAATATGTTATATAAAGTGAATCCAAAGATCTAGGCTCAAGAGATTTTTCGTAAACTCTTTTATTTTTTATGTTACTTCAAATTGATTAATTAAAACCATTTAACAGAAAATAACAATCTTATCTTAATGTATATTTCCTTCAACGCCTCAAAAACAGGATTTCTATGAATCTGGAATGACAATCAATAAAATGTGCACCTATAAATGTGGCTGCAATTAGTATAGTAAAATCATCTGGAAGTGTGGATTATTCAATAAAAATTCAATCGGATTTAGTGTAAATTTTTACTTATTTTACTCATTACGGAATAAAAATAAATACATATTTGTAACCAGTGAACTTTTAGCAACAATTTGATACATGGCACATGTGACTGCAACTAGTTTTCAAATTTGGTCATTGAGAAACTCTTGACATCGAATGGCTGATATTTTCTTTCTAATATGTAAGATGCTGAAATTTCCAGTTTAACTAATTTTGTAGTTATATTCCATATGTTTTATGCAAGTGTAAATTTATATCCCAGAAGAAATAAGGAAAAAGTATTCGTTCGTTCCTAGCTCATTTTCGAGTTAGCACTATTATATTGGATAGCCCGTGATGTATTACAAGAGTTGGAAGATGCTCCTAATTCACAGAGCATACCCAGTGGCCTAAAATTATCTATTGTGAGCAGAGTTTGTTACGCTTATATCAGTAATTCACTGGACTACACAATGCAACATCTTTTATTTTAAATTTGATAAAAATAGTTACTGAAATCTTGGAAAATGTTAAAGAATCCTTAAAAGATCAAGTTTTGCCACTATCGCAATGCTACAAGTTGAAGCCAACTGAAGGTATTTTAGAAAATGTGGTATTTTTTATCTTTAAAATTGGGAAAAGTTTAAAGAAATAATTTTTAACATTTAGATTTAACAGTAGATTCAACAACATATTTCCAACATTTAATAAATAAAACTTTTAAAGCACAGAATCAGATATTAGTCTCCTAACTTGGTGACAGCTATTAATAATTAATTTTATTTATCCTCAATGTACTTGCAAATTTACTATAAGTTACGCATGTGTGTACACATATTTAAAATTTCAAGGTAAAGCATTAAATATTTTTTGAAATGTTAATCTTAAACCATTTAATTATTTCAATAAATTCCGTGAGCATTTTTTACGAATTGCATGCTTAAATGCATTTATAAAATACCTTTTGGTCTTTAATTGGAAGTTTTTTATTTTTATCTCAAGGAGGGAAAATATTAAAAGGTAATAATAGTAAAAGTGAAGCTCTTTATTTTTGTTTTTTAAAAATCTTTAGAGGTTCTTTAAGAACAAAATTGACAGATTATATATTTCCAACACTATTAACCACTTTTTTATACAATATAATATGAATTGTCTTTACCTTTCAGAGAAAAATTATTGTTAAAAATTCACTTCAAGTATGTTTCAAGCATTAAGCAGAAAATGCATTATTATGAAAAAAATATCAAATAATTATTAGAAATAATAGAGTTGTATTTAGTAATGATATTATATATATTTCACAATTAAATGAAATGTAATTGTTAAATTTCACTTCAGTTACTCCCAGATAAAAATTCACTTCTCCCTTAATATAATATTTATATTTTAAAATGTTTTTCACCAATCATTTTTATCTTCAGTGACACCTCGTTTACTATTCAGTTCCATAAGTGACATAAAATAGGATATAGTTCTTGAAAGCAGCTATTAGCACAAAGTCAATGTCTTTGATTTGTTGAGTTTAATTTGGAGTGCTGCGGTCTACTTTTTTGTAATGAGACCGGGACCTACAGCTTTATGCCTATTCCGAAACGGCTAAGTAAATCCATGCCGTAGTGGGATTCGAACAAACAAACTTCGGTACCTAAGGCCAGCACCCTGTCCACGTCCATCGTCCGGCATTAATTTGTTTAAGAAACTACCTAAAAACAAAGTCAAATTTTGGGCTTGTATATTGTATCGTTACCAATAACAATTTTTATAAGATTATTTATAATTATATAAATTTTTAATTTAAGTATAATTTTACTCTCTAAATGCACAGCTTAATTAGTTTTGTTTTTTTAAATATACATTTTTTTAGGTATCATCCCAGCCTTTCAAGCCTCATATTAAACGTATTAAACGCTACTTAACTTAATGATTAGCAAAAAAGAAACTGCATAACCTAGAATACAATTTTACATCACTCAGAGAAGCAATTACGGCTATTAATGTACTAGGCGAAAAACATCATGCCCCCTCCATCTTATTACGATAATCTCTTGACAAAATGTCAAATGCAATATATAATTAACATTTTTTATTCTTTAAAAAGAAAAACATTTTAAAACCATTCAACATTCAAAAAATAAAAGCAGTAATATTTTAGAATTTAAGTAATAAATTAAAGATAAATAAATTTATAATGCTTATTATTCTGGAATTTTTTTCTGAAATGTTTCCAATTCATCTATCAATAAAGAAGCTAAAGAAGATAACTTCTAAAATAATGCAGATTAAATGTTTCGAGTCAGAATATAAATATCAGCAGTTGTTGACATCGTTAAAGTTTGTTCGTATACAAGGACTTGAGATACTATCTCGAACAGTTTTATTTACACGTTACCTTCATAATTTACTTCTTTCACTTCCGTACGTTACTGTACATATAGTGAAAAACTTAAGATTCTAAGACCCATTTAAATTCGATGTGCGATATTCTCATCCCACTATCGGTAAGCCTGTAAATATACCAATTTACAAAAATAGTTTTACACTTTAATTTCTGTATCAGTTGAGGTTCAGTGGTTAAAATATTTACAAGTTTTTTAACAGAAATTCATAAGTTCTCCAAAAATAGTAAGGTATGTAACGTAATACATTTTGCTA
>CM063504.1:52855909-52862400 GCA_032207245.1 Pardosa pseudoannulata | reverse complement strand
TTCACACCATTTTCCCTCACCTCTATAAATAATAAATAAAAATGAAACATTATCGGTACGTGTATTTTGGAGCCCGAATAAATTACAAGTATATCTTTGTCAAAAAATATTCAAAATGTGTTTAAAAAATATCTAATTAATTATTTACAATTCAAAGAAATTGTGGGTTTTAGCTGTACAATTTATATAAGCAAAATACAGCTGTGACAAAACTAAAAATTGCTTTATGTGATATAAATAAATCAATTTATGCTATTGCAACTAAAATACTCCGCCTCACAATGTTGTTTAAATCAAAAACAACTGTAGATTAAAGAAGAAAATTAAACAACGTATAAAACACAAAATGGCAAGGACACAACTAAAAAATACTTGGTAGAAATTAATTGATGTATGTATAATGCAACTAAATAATGTGTCCTCACATGAAGTTTGAAACACTACAGATTCGAGAGGGGAAGGAATTTGGGCAGGGGTTAAGCAGAAAACATTTGCCGTAATTAATTAAATTACCTGGAATGTAAAGCTAATAATTGAAACACTGGTCACCATATATCGAACTATGGAAAGTCACCCGGTAGAACGTGCCGGACCTTGGGGGACCGAATCAACTTTTCCTCAACCAAATACAACAAAATTGCTTTTGTTCATGAATCGATATTTACTATACCAAATATAAATTTTTTAAAGTTTAAAATACATTTCGGATTATTAAAAAATATTAATTTTTAGATTAAACTATAGATATTTTATTAGCATTCCACAGGCAAAACATAAGACATGCACATAAGTTAAAAACTTAAATCACATCTTTATATTTCATCTTAACATTTTGTCATTTTAATCAAATTTTTCACACCAATTCCCTCACCTCTATAAACAATAAATAAAAATGAGACAGTGTCGGTACGTGCATTTTGGATCCCGAATAAATGACAAGTATATCTTTCTCAAAAAATATTTAGAAAAAATTGCTGAAATGCTATTGGGATCTAGAAGAACTATTAGACAGCTATTCATAACCTGGAAAGTTATTTATACAAAAGTATTTTATTTGAAAAACTTTTTTAACAATCGGATTTCAGAGTCCCGGCATACGTTACAGTTACAAGATATGTTTTAAATAACACAAGTGATTAATAGTGAAATACTCACATTTCTTGAAATTTTTAACCACACTGAAACAGTTTACAGGATTTATAGACATTTTACATCTCATTGATAAAATATGAAAGTCAAAAAGTGTGAAATAATAGAATAGGTGGTGATAGTTATTGTTAATTCACAGAAAGAAAGTAAGAACTATGAATCCAGTAAATTTAGTTCAAATAAGGGAAAGATAATTAAACTTTCCTTTGAAAATGTCATATGTGTGGTTAACATTTTGAAATTTTTTAAAACAAATATAAGTAAGTTAATAAGAATTGTATTTAGGCAATTATACAATTTTAAATTCTTTTTTTATAGGGAGACAATTACGATTAAAATATCTTCAGAAGGAAAAGTTATGAGTTTAAAAAAATTTGAATTCATTGATAGAATGAAACTATTTTTACATTGTTTAGTTAGGAATTAATCTGTTAGGGGAAAACTGTAAATTGTGTTGTATAGCAATAAAAAAAGTTTCCCATTATCTATGAAAATTGCTATGTATTTTTTCATTTATGCATAAAACTATTCATTTGAGATAAATAGAGTAATTCAGTATCAATCATTGAACCTTTTAGAAAATTTCCAAACAGAAAGGAAAAAATCCTTTAAAGATTAAAACAATTTTTAAATTACATCAATTCATTATTAGCTATATTTTGAGAAATGTTTAACAAACTTTCTATTAATTGTTAAAAATTGATTTATTTACACTTCATTTTTTACTAACAAGTATTATACCCTTAATTAACAATTTGTCATTATAAATATTTATTTTGTGGATAAAATATTTTTTATAAGATAACATAAATTAAGTTAAATAAGTAAATAAGCAATCTAAAGAGATGTTCGTATTAATGAATGAAACTGATTTCAGAATTGATTATAATGAGTAGCAGCAAAAAACAAAAGATTTCGAGACTATTTCGAATTAATCAATGCGAAGTAATTAATATTTTGAAAGTTCATTTAAGTGCAAACTTGAGAATAATAATTGTTGTCATCGGAAAGCGGGAGGATAGAAACAAATTAAGTGCCATAGCCTCTGTGACAGTAATAGTGTTTAATGGAAGAATGGGTAATAATATTAAATTTAATGCCAGTAATATGCGTATTGATTAAGCTTGAACTTTCATATCGCCCTTTATCAAGTTTTCATTTAAACTGTTCCATTTAAAAAGTTATGATGTTGTGAATAATTTTTTAAATGGGAATATAATTGAGTACATAAATTAATAATGTCAAACAGTCAGGTAATTATTTAATCAGGAAGGGTGAAAATAAAAAAAAATAATTTGATGTAAATGGAGAAAAAATTAAAAAACATTGCACTGAGTTCATTGCCACAACATCTGAGGATAACGTACAGGAATTAAAAAAACAAGTCATTAATCTAATTAAATAAAAAGTAAAATATTCCCGTAGTGATTATCTGGAGAACTTTTAGCCATTTTTGTTATTTTAATGCTCATTTTCCACCTGTATGAAAACCAATATAAAACTAACATTTTAATTTATTTTATTTTACCGGTAGAATAAAGAAATAACTTTTTTTTTAAACAAATTAAATAAAATTTAATTTAAAACACATATTAAACCATTAATTGCATTTTTGGTTTTTAATCTCTATGTTAAAATAAAACATTGGTATGCATAATTTACTTTAAACCTCTTAATCTTATTCATTTAAATTCAGTACTTATTTAAAAGCAGTAATTCGATTAATTTTAAGAATTACTTAATTCCATCAGTGAAGGTAAAATGAATGCTAAAAAAATTAGTAACTAATTTGAATCTCAATAATTTCACTAATTATAGAGATTGAACTTAATTTTCTGGAATAATTAATTTTTTGTAGTTTTTTAAATGACGGTTATAAATTGAATCAATGTCAAATTATTCTACTGCTTAAGCACTGACTACATTTTTAAGAATACTTGTACTCTCTATATGTCCACATTTTTTATCTGTGCTTAAACTAAATTTCTAGTATTTAATTAAGACGTGTAAATCAATGTAATCTGTGTGATAAATGTGACAGAACATGGTATGTAAAATTAAGAGATTATAATTATTACATTTTTAAATTAAATATTAAAAGCATTTTAATAACCGGAAATATCTTGTTACAATTTTTGTTCTCTTATGTCCTAAATTGAAGAGATTATTTTTACAGTTTGAAGCAGTGTTTAAGACATTTATTTACTTTTTGTACTTAGTAATTATTGCAAGGCTAAATGTGACATTTCATTATTTTTTTACGAACTGTAAAGAAATGTTTACAAGAAATTACGTATCATAAAAGTAAAATCATCCACTGAGTTTTTCAATTGAAAATTCAGCCGAACGCTGGCCGATTGGATAGAGCGCTGATCGCCGGTACCGGAGTTCGTGGGTTCGAATCCCACTATGGCATGGATGTTCGTAGCCGTTCGGAATCGGCTTTCAGCAGTAGGTCCCGGTCTCATTAGCCCTCGTGTGCAAAATCGTAGAGCTCCAAACCAAACCAATTGAAAATTCCAAAATTTTCAGCAAAGGGAAACTAAAACTGCTAATATATTAAAGTAGTAACTTCAAAGCAAACATTAGTGAGACATACACATTGGTTTAAAAATCCGCAGAATACCCTCGCATTCACAAAGCAGTTTATTTTAAAGTACTTAATATCTGCCTACACAGGATAGGTTACTCTTTACGATTTATTTTCTTCTGTGATGTATTTGTTGCTATATTAATCTAAATAGAATAACGTAGATTTAGAAAGATGAATAAATAAGAGTACGATGTTAGGATCGAAAAAGCTTTTAAGATGATGAATATTTCACAATATCGAACACCTATGGCTAGAGTGTGGACAATTATATAAATAAATAGAAAACTTGCACGTAAATTTAAATTTGAATTATATTATATAATATGGATCCGTATTACAGTTTAGAATAAGAAAATTTAAAATGAAATTAAAGTACAAAAGAATGGTATGGTTTTCACCCAGTGAAACGCTGTTTACACATAGAAGGTGACAAGCACTGTAAGTCGAGAAAATATGTTTTAGATAATAATAATTGTTATAAAAAACTTAAAATGTTGAAACATTATAAGCATTTAGTCTGAATAAATATTTTATAACGCTCTGAAAAGCAAAACTTAATATGTATTATTTTATTTTACTATAGGATAATTATATAAAAATATACAGATAAATAAAAAAATTATTTCACGTTGCATTACATAACTATTAATTTTTTTAACTCAAATATATTATATAATGACATTAAAAACCAATAGACACTGACTGTCGAAATTGAATCCTCTACAATTCCAGTCAGGAGTTTAATAAATATAATATGCTGTTGTTTGTAAACATCTCTGAAAGGTTACAATATAAAGTAGTCGACATAAGCAATTGGAGAAAATTTAAATATTTAATATATTGGGATATTCTAGAATTTGTAACAACCTAAAGAATCAAACAGAAAATATACTTTAAAATATACTATCCTATCACATAATAAACATATGCTTTATTAATTTTCTTTGCTTGAATATTAATTATTTTGGTTGAATAATAGACGAAGGTTTCCCCCATTATTCTTTGGAACCAAATTCTTGGTTTTAAATTACTCTCATGGCATGGATTTTCATAGTCTTTTGGATATATATATATATATATATATATATATATATATATATATATATATATATATATATATATATATATATATATATATATATATATATATATATATATATATATATATATATATATATATATATATATATATATATATATATATATATATATATATAAATATATATATATATATATATATTATATATATATATATATATATATATATATATATATATATATATATATATATATATATATATATATATATATATATATATATATATATATAAACATATATAATATACATATATATTCATTTAATAATAATCATGTTTGGTGTAAATTTTACCTGGAATGTAAAATACCAATATTTTTCTAATACTTCGTAGTTATTCAAGCAATCCTAGATAATTTTAATTTTTATATTTAACTTTAACAAAAGAAATCTTTATTTCATCCCCCTGTCCTGAATTTTATGTAAGCTGCAATTCAATATTTTTGTGCGATAATGTATATCTGAATAAAATTGGATTTATATTTATATTTCATTAGTGAATATAATATTAGGGAATTTGCAAGAAAAATTCAATAGGTCCATTGTTTTCATTTTTAGATAATCCAATTTTTATAAACAAAGCATATAATAAGCTTTTATTGAAAATCAAATGCTCGAATCAAAACCCCAATAAATAGAAACCGTTAAATTGATTTTGTTCTGTTAACGATAAGATTTTAAGCTCTTTGCGGAGTAATAACCGACGATCATATAAATGGTTATATTTTAAATAATAAGCAAATTAAAATGTATTTAGCTAATAAATATCTAGTTCGTATCTTGTACATATTACCTAGATATAAAAAATATGTATGCACATAATATTAAAATTTATGCTTTCCAAATACTATGTTCTATGCTGTTGTTACATTTTAAAATATCTCTTTAAATATATTACTTATATCTCTTTAAATATATTTATTTTAATACATCACCTTTCAATAATTACATTAAATTTTATATATATATATATATATATATATATATATATATATATATATATATATATATATATATATATATGTATATATATATATATATATATATATATATATATATATATATATATATATATATATATATATATATATATATATATATATATATATATATATATATATATATATATATATATATATATATATATATATATATATATATATATATATATATATTAATATATTATTTATCGAGATGGAATTACAAATAATACTACAATCTATGAAATGTATCAAGTATAAATAAACAACACAAATTAATATAGAATACGTCTTAATTTTTATTTTGCTAATTAAGTTATTTGCTAATAGAATTAATTTTCTAAAAATTATTATTTTTTTGAGAATTTGTTTGTTAATTAATTTTTATTTTGCATTAATTATAAAATGATAGTCCGTGTTAACATGAATACAATTTTATAGTAATTTTTATGTGTTGTTTCAAAAATGTTAAGTTGTTTTTAATTCCTTTTTTGATTTGTAATTAGAATTCTTAATCTTGATCAGTTATAATTAGGGAATATTTTCTCATTATGTTTGCTCCGAAAATGAGGGCTCAATCTACATAAAAATATTTTAAGCATAAATTGGAGTTGTAAAATCACGGTATTCGTACTTAACTATTTGTGTTATCCGAGTGGTATCCGAATTAGTT
>CM063504.1:52838409-52850909 GCA_032207245.1 Pardosa pseudoannulata | reverse complement strand
ATATTGATTTTTATAACATTTTGTTGTACATGTGTAATGTTGATTGCATTCCCTACTCTATATAACAAACATTACGGGTCTTTATATCTACGCAAATGTATTACGGACTCTTAATCATTTATAATTGACAAAACATTAAGAACTTATAATTCTTACAATATAAGAGACACATAAAGATCATAACGTCATCTTCAATTCTTTAGCTAATTTTCCAACAACTAAGGTGGGGTTTATTTTCGCTCAGGACTCTCTCAGCTTTCTTGATATCCTTTTTTCTGAATTAAGTTATCTTTATTTTGCTGCAAATACGAAATTTTTATAACTTACTAGAAATCAAAATTTATAACATTCATTTTAACATTATCAGAAGTTTACTGCAAAGCAGAATTTATAATAGTCATCATGACATTAAGATAATTTACTGCAAATCCGAATTCATAACATTCACCATACAGTTCTCCGAATTTACTACAAATCGGAATTTATTAAATTTGAGTTTACATGCTCGATATTTTACATTTTTTCTCCTCATTAGCTATTTATTGTGGTTACAGATAGTCTCGGTTTCAACACACTAACATTTTTCTAAATATTTTAAGAATGTTATTAGCTTTCAGTTTCTAAAACAAAAATAATATGTAGTTCTTGAAGATTATTTTAGATTTTTTTTCTTTATATCTTTTGGAACCATGTAATTTTGAAAACTGGGTAAATTTTTAACATGAGTTTATAATTTTCTCGAGAATTACGAATTATTAATGTATTTCTCACGACAGTATGTAATTGATTCTTAATGACAACATCTGAAAAGATGGTTGCAGTTAATTAAATTTTTCCATTACAAAGAAAAATTAAATTTCGTAACACTTCCTGGTAATAGTTTTTATTTTCATAGAGTGAAAATTGCTTCGCTTGGAGAATTTTCCTTAAAATAAGAAAGTGATTAAAAAACCATTTAAGAACAATTTTACGTGCGAAGATATTTTCAATATATGGATTTTTAAATGTTGTAAAGTTTCTTTTAGACTTATTCATAAAAAATGTACTTTCATTACTAAAAGAATCTTTATTTTGCACGAGAAAATCTCTTTTTGTGTTGTTTAGAATAAGAAAAACTTAATAATTCTTGGAAATCTACATTTAGTCCCAAGTCTTTTGATTTAATAGCGTTGTATGATTTATGCATTATTGCTGATGAACGCATATTTATTTTATTTTTCTAGCATTTAATATAAAGGAAATTGTAAATGTGTATTAACGTGAATTACACTGATATGTTTTAAAATCAGTTTTTAGATATTTATATAATAATATTTACTGTTAGATAATATCAGACACCTAAGATACTGTTCTTATATTTATTTTTATAATTTTCTTAATTTTCATAAAAGAAACATTATTATTTTTTATTGTTTACACCCTTTGGAGTTAAGTAAAGAAATAGCTGTTTAGGCGAATGAATTCAAATTTTAAAACAAAACATATGTATAAAGCAAATTTAATTATAACGAAAAATTAATGGTGTGTGCCCCTACCATAGCACTAGTGAAGTACTAAGCAGACAACCCCTTTACATTGAAAAATCTTATTTGTTTAGAACCTTGAAGAGATGAGCAAAGAATAATTCTAAATAAATGTTATTTAGAATTATAAAACATAACTTAATCAACGGGCAGATAATAATGTCATCTGATGATTTTTTTTATATTTTTTAATAAACGTAAATAATACTTAACAGTACTGTCATTTTTAATTAAAATAAAAAACATTCTACTTATAAACGAATGAAACTTTTACACGATTCACAATTTCATTTTAAATTAGCATACCATACCCGCTAGGTAACTTGAGAGAATAAATAAATAATTTAAAGTAGATGTTAAGAAAACTATTAAAGGATTCAGAAAAACTACTAACTACAATGTTTTTTGACTGTTTTCAAATAATTTAAATTTGGTGCAACATCAACTAACGAAATACTTGACTCTTTTTTACAAATAACTTGTTTAATTAAAAACAGTTTGCGAAGAAATTTTATCTTTGTACATTACTGAAAAATAGATTTTTAATTAATATCTCAGATGAATAAAGTAATACAAATTGAAACTTAGTAAATTAAAATCGCGAAAGTTCTCTAAGTCCATGGATTTTTATTCAAAACACCCAATTTTATTTAGTCTAGATAAGTACAAATATACAAGAATATATATATATATATATATACATATATATTATATATATATATATATATATATATATTATTTAGATGAAATTCAAATAAATTCCAAACACTTGTTTAAAATGACCTATAGAAATGAATAAAAATAAAGTAATAGAAATAAAAATTAAGTAGATAATAAAGTAAAGTAATCCGTTATTCTAATAAGAAAGCCTATTAAAATTGCATATGACATGTAGTAAAAAACGGTCATTAAGAATGAAGTAAATAAAAAACCAAATATGGAATTATTTTTAATAAATGATTTACCATAGAATTCAATTATGTAAATAAGATAAAAATGCACCAACTCTAAGACGATATTAAATTATAGATATTAAAGAAAAATAAAGTTAGTATACACATAGAGAGATTATTCGAATATTCTTAAGATATTTTTCCCTCTTGATGAATTTTCTTAAAACGAATAGTAAATTATATAGAATTAAAAAATATATTAAAAAATGGAAAAATTGGAAAATTTTAATGAGAGTATTTGTAGGTAGATCTGTTCATTTTCAGTATTTGGAGTTTTAGTCAATAAGATATTATTCTTAAGTAAAATTGAAAAAGTAGTAGGTCTTAAGCTATTTAGTTGAGATTTATTTTCATATATTAAATTGCAGCATTCTTAAAGGTTATTGAGTACAAAAATATAAAAGTATATAGAGAAAATATTAAAAACTGCACATGCAAATGACAAACTACACCACTCTATTAAAATATATTATTTTTGTAAATATTTTTAAAACATACTTGGTTTTAAAATTATATAATAATTTATTGATATTCAGAACTTCTTGAAGTGCAAATAAAAGGGAGAAGTATATTAGAAAGAGAGAAAGAAAAAGAGGGAGAGTATAAATATCTTTCAGCGATTGGGAGAATTAAAATGAATTTTATGGAAATTGAGTACTTAAGAGGTTTTAATATCTACATAAACATTGGTATCAAAGTAGGGATGTTCAAGTTATGGTGTTGCGACCACAAACACTGTTTTTCTATATAGAATAACGATACAAACATACATAAATGCAGACACTGGATTTTATATATAGAGAAATAAATAACAAGATTGCTGTTATTCAGTTTTGGAGACGAGTTGCTTTTCTTGAAAAAAAATCACTAGTTTTTAAGCCTTTTAGTAAAATAAAATGGCAAAAAGACACTTTGAAATGTCATAAAATCCGAAGACGGAGTGGAAAAGGCAAAAATAAATTGAAAGTGATCTGGGTGATAGACACTTTGCGCCTTTTTTCCTTAGGGAAAGAATGATACTGTCGAATTTTTAGTTAATTTCCTTATAGAAACTTAGCGATTCTCAAAAGATTGCGGTTGAACCTTGCAATTGGCCAACATTTCTCAATTTTTTGAGAATAACTAGTGAACTCTTGTATACCTAAATACTTACTTAACAAATTTTAAATTTTGGTAACTCCGATAAATATAGGTAAGTATTATTTTGAACTTTTGAATCTCAAGTTCCTATCTTAAGTATCTCTGTAAATGTTTAGAAGAAAACAAAATATTTGTGATATCTTGAATAAGAAAAACATTATTATAGTTAAATAGATGCAATATCAATTTATTTCGGAGGGGGGATATTGAAACTACAATAAAATATTCTATAACATTTTAAATTCTAGAGCGGTCATTTTGACAGTTTTCTCTATTTCATGTTGGATTGCACAAATATTATCTAGTCAGATTTTTTTTTAAATTTTCCTAGAAAGGTATAATCTATATTGGTAACGAATGCTAATCAAATCGCAGTAAAGTGAACGAAGTTAATTTTATTTATATTTAAGACCTTAAATACATTAGAAGCTCATGAACGGTCATATTAATCGCTAGCACATTTAAGTAGATTAAGTGCTTTCTTGGTGTAACATAAGTTATACTGTTGACCGAGGGACGAGGGTGATGCCAATGAACCTCCTCCCCATTTGACCCCATTGGACAAGAGGGGTTGCTGACGCGGGTCAGTCTTCTTTGGCCTTGGCAACATTAGTATTTGGATTTTTACTCAGCAGATTTGGAGACCCGTTCGTCTACCTATAAAAAAATCTCAGTTCTTTTATTGTTCATCTAAGAAAAGCGGCATCAGAGACAGTTTCTTCCTGCAAAATGGTATCTTCGCTCATTTGAATCTGGTTTCTCTGTGTGCTATATCAACATGACCTGGTATAAATCATTGGTACGTAATACATGGAAAATTACACTGCCCTCTACATAAACCTTATTCATTCCTTCTGTGCAGCAGAAAATTCTGTTCACTTTCCTCTACAAATTCTCTCCTCTCTGAAATGTGACAATGTGTCTTGTAAACCCGTAGACGTAAAAATGGGAAAACATACAACACTTTTTCTTCATTAATCATTACCTGAAAGAATTAAAAATAAAATATAAAAGTTTCGTCGGCAGAATTAAAAAAATCGGTAAGATATTCGTCATAAAATAAGAAAAATAAACAGTTATATGAGACTGTTTTATTCAAAAAGGAGAACTCTTCATTGAGAGTTATTAAGTAAAACAATAAATATGATCTACTTAGCAGTTTACACCCAAATTTAAATGATTTAAAAGATAAGAAAAAGCGACCAAAAACAATAGAGTTTTTACAGTAAACAGAAATACGGAGTATATAGCTTTGATCAGCTTGTAATATATTGTTCTCGTTGCTTCAATCAGATGGCTAGTGCATCTATTTTATACTGTGCCGGATTTGGTGGAAATTAATGCCAATGCAATCTACTAGGAATCGGGAGGTAAAAGCATTACAAGAAAACAACTCAGTGAGAGTGCAGCTATGTTTAGATTTGTGAAACTGATTTGCTCGCCGCACTCGTGGGTTGTATTTTTACATATTTTCTGGTCGTTTCTTCTAATTTCGAGTATTGTAATATAGAACAGTGGTACTATACTGTAATTAAAAGCAATGTAAAGCAACTTGGGGTTATCAATGTCTTCGATATGACAAGAAAATATGGGAATATATATATATATATATATATATATATATATATATATATATATATATATATATATATATATATATATATATATATATATATATATATATATATATATATATATATTAAAAAGTAAAAGGAGCACTCCACGTGCTACGCCTCAAAAAAAAAAAAAAAATTGCCAATGTCCAAGAAAACGCTGCATTCTTTATCTTCCTTCTTTCGACTCAAGCAACCCTACATTTTTCCATTATCCTGTTCGTTGTTTTATTGTCCTTTTTACAATGCGTCCTTTTCCGGCTCTGCACAGAAGGACCGGGACTCTAAGGATGGTCCTGAATCGCCTCCTGGAGACCAATCACATTTCTCCAAAACTTGGAAGTGCACTTATTTTCTCTGGCCACACCACACGCTTCTTGGAGTCGCGAAAAAAACTTGGGCATTCAACCCACAACGTGTGAGCGCGGTGAGCAAATGATTTTCTCAAACCTAAACATAGCTTCACTCTCACAAACTCTTAATTGAAGAAAAGTAAGAACTGAAAGAGCTTCACATGAAAAAAAAATATCTAAACAGTTAAGCGAATATTTATTAAAAATATAATAAATTAAAAAAATATTGATATATGTTATGCTGTTGATTTTTGAAAGTCAATAAAACTGAACTTTGCTTTGTTTACTCTTAGCGTTAGGATTATATTACTTTACATTATTAGTCGTATACTTGATAAACAATTTCATTAAAACTGTATTATAATAATTTATTCATTAAATAATTACTCTGTTATGAATTTTAAGTACGCTCTTTAGATTTCGTTTAATTTTGAGATCCTTCATAATCGAGATAATTATGTTCTACCGAACTGTAACAGATATTAAAGAAAACATGTTTTGTATTAAATGGCATTTCTAAAATTTACAATAAGTCCATTGTTCAATCGATTAATTTATGTTTCCACTACTTAATATATATTGCAGTTTAGAATCGGTAATTCAAATTAAATTAAATCAAACATAATACAGTTTGTAAGTTTTAATTGGGAAGGTAACGCATATTGTTGCAGATAATTTCCACGAAAATGCAATTGCGTCTGTTTGATTTTCCACCTACATCGATGTTCTTAAAGTTACTTATAAAACTTTAATATTTTGTTTACCCGGAATATTTATAAACATTTAAGCGGATTAATCCTAGAAATATCTTTTGTGTTAGATGTTTGAAGTTGATCATTAAATTCGATTTAATAACCAATTAAGAAATTTTATGTAAAGCGAAAACTAAATATATTTTGTGTATTCCCTTTATGAACAATACAATTTCTGAGAATCGCACTTTGAGCTTTTCTGAGAAAATGTAATTTTATATTCGTCTTTATATTTAGTTTATAGATAACAAGTCAAAAAGATTCAGTGATAAGGAACTAAAACATCAAATCTTAAAGAATTAAAATTTAATTTTATGTTATTTAGAATTTGCTCATTATTTATCTTCTGTTATAAAGTCACGTATTACTGAAATTGTCTACGATATTATTCAAGTTAATAAAATAATTCATGTTCCCGCTTATGGATGTATATAAGTCAGAACTTTTTTTTAGAACTTTATAGGGAAAATAAATAACTGAGTGGACTTAACTTTTAAAAGTTTGCACTTGTCATGGCTTAACAGATGACTGTTAAAATTTTGAATTAAACTTCTAACTAATGAAACTTTCAAACTGCCGAAATTTCCTGTCATTCAACTTTAAAACAGAAATTACTTTGAAAACATACAAAAGTTTTTGGACTAATTAGACTTCTTTAACGGTAACATTAAAATAAAAAATTCCAAAAAATAGTACTAATATAGCTATATGAAAAAACTGGAGACCACATATATAGTACGTATTCAAACAAACATTTATGATATTTACTATCATATATGATATCACTATATTATATTTACACATTATATATATATATATATATATATATATATATATATATATATATATATATATATATATATATATATATATATATATATATATATATATATATTATATATATATATATATATATATATATATATATATATATATATATATATATATATATATATATATATATATATATATATATATATATATATATATTTATATATATATATATATATATATATATATATATATATACATCTATCACCTTCCTATACCCATAAAAGGACAATACTTCTTTAGTATATTAAATTCTTCTTTTAAAAATTTAAAATTTTCGGATGAAAATTGATAGGTGTATAGGATAGGCATGATAGATCATTTAAAATTAACAGTTTTTGTTTAAAAGTAATTTAAAGAATTTTGCGTCATACAGTTTTTAATTCGAAACATATATTTCATTTGAGGTAGTATTGAATAGGAGGCTCATGACTAGTTTCTGTACGAGAAACATAAAAAAAATACTATGTAGATCCTGCACTTGGCTATCTATAAGTAAACCTATAAACTGCGCGATATTTATCATTCTTACATATAAAACTTATATAGGCAGTGGAAATATCTTTACAAAATAATGCAAATTTAATTACATTGAAGTAATATTTGTAAAAACTTTTCTTAATGGCATTTTTCATTGCATTTTTGAGCATTTTTGAGCATTTTCATTGCATAAAATTTTCCTTAAAATAGCCTTATTTAATTTGAATATAAAATAAAATAATTTACTAAAATAAAATGTATTTTTAATAGTGTTCAAGTTTTAAAAATTATTTAACTGTTTTCAATTGAAACAGTATACGTTTAAATTTAATGCTAAAAATATAAAATAAATGAAAAGTAATACATTCACTAGTTTTTAACTTATTTTTAAATGTATCTAATATTTAAAAATAAAAAATGTCAAAGAATTGAAAACGAAACAATGCCCTCATTAGTTCTGTAAAACAAAATACATCACTCCTCTCAATATAATAGTGGTTAACAATAAAAAAAAGTAATCAGTTTCTATTTACTATAAAAATATTTCCTAATTTATATGTTTCAAAAGATATTTTGTGGTTTCCAATTACTTTCAAATTTTAGAGATGTAAGTAGTATCCAATAATTTTTTTGAATTTGATTGATTTTTATCACAACTTTGCACTTTTTACACTTATTTAAGAAAATAATAGTATTACTACTAATAATAATGTACTACTATAACTTTTTACTTTATGAGTGAATTAAATTGAGTATCTTAATGTGTTCTACAACTCAAATAAATTATTTCCATGGATATGTTATTGAACTACTCCATATCCACTTGAATGAACCCTTTTTATTATAGTAAAAGTAACATATTATATTTAAAGTATATTTTTTTAAAAATATATATGTTATTATATCAGGAAAACATTTTTCTAAATTTTAAATCATCTTAACAATAAAGAAAATATCATTCCTGAAATAAGGGAATTTTAAACTTATATTTAATTAAATCCACACAGTTTTAAGAGTTTTCATTTCGAGTAGATTGTATGCCCATACTTAAAAAAAGACATTTCACAAAAAAAAAACTCCTGGAAAGAAATTAAAACTTGATTTACTATCTTTTGTAACATAATATAAATTCTGAAGAGAGAAATAACTAGATGATGCAAGTTGAATCAGGCGTATTAAATATTCCTGAAACTATTTATTTGGTGTTATCAAATAATTGTGCTGTGGTCTTGTATTTGTTAATATATTAGACAATGATAAAAGAAAAGGTGAAAAAAAGTATAGTATTGTTAGTCATGTCGCTGACCCGTCCAAAAACGTACAGCAGCAACTACTATAGACCAGTCAGCGTTCCAAAACATCTACCTACCTTTTGCTAACCTACGAAATACCTGTCTTGGTCCAATTTTAATAAGATCCAACCCTTTAAGTTGTAAACCCTACACAGGTAAGGTTTAGAATACTAGGAAGAACGCCAAGAAGCAATCACTCAGCTAACCTGTGTAAGATCAGTACACACCTAAAGAAAGTGTGACCCTGGTTGCTCATGTATTAGTAATAAAATCATAGTTGAAATAGTTTGAAATGAATATTACGTCTATATAATCTAATTGGTCATTAACTGATGATTTTTAAACATTTGTTACATTTCTGTGGATGCTCACTTGCCTTTGTAAAATTGAATGCGTAACTGAATTACGTAATGAAATCGTGAGATGGAAACTTTAACCTAATCTTTTTAACATTATGATTGATTGAAATAACATGGCCATTTAAAAAACCTTCAAACAATATTATTATTTCGATGGTTAATAGTAAAATTAAAAACATCGTATAGTTGTAAAAAAGTGGTTTGATTAAAAAACTATTTACAGTATCGTTAGTCATATATTAGTAATACATATATATATATATATATATATATATATATATATATATATATATATATATATATATATATATATATATATATATATATATATATATATATATATATATATATATATGTATATATATATATATATATATATATATATATATATATATATATATATATATATATATATATATATATATATATATATATATATATATATATATATATATATATATATATATATATATATATATATATATATATAATATATATATATATATATATATATATATATATATATATATATATATATATATATATATATATATATATATATATATATATATATATATATATATATATATGTATATATATATATATGTATATGTATATGTATATATGTATGTATATATATATATATATATATATATATATATATATATGTATATATATGTATATATATATATGTATGTATATATATATATATATATATATATATATATATATATATATATATATATATATATATATATAATATATATATATATATATATATATATATATATATATATATATATATATATATATATATATATATATATATATATATATATATATATATATATATATATATATATATATATATAATATATATATATATATATATATATTAACCTTGCTTTTTCAGGATTTCTTATTTGGGACATGGCTTTTAAGAAAAATGATGAATACATCAAATAAGGTTTTATGTTGGTATATAAGTTTGCATTGTTTTCAAAAATATATTTTGATGTTTTAGAAAATTTATTACCCTTTCTAGTTTGTTTGGTACACCATAAGTTTATACATAAATCTAATACCTTTCTTATATATGTCATATTTTTGTACACTTAGTGGATCATATATTGGATAACAATATTTTTTTCATCTACTTTACAATAGTTTCTTATTTACTTCGATAACACTTAAAATTTTTAGATGTCAGAAGAATCGTGTTTGGTGGGCTCGAGTCCATGTTTTATCATGGATTCGAACCCACAAAAATTGTAGTTTTTTATCCACCTTTCAACAATTCTATCCTATATTTGAGAACTTTAAATATCAATATTCTGAAATTATCAAACTGCAGTTTATTTACTAAATTTTGACATTTTTAAATTAAAATAAAATTTGAATTAAGCATAATAAAAACTTATAATTTCTTTAATGATTTTGCACGTAATTAAGAAGTTATCTATAGCTATACATGAGATTTAACTGTGAAATGAAGTTTTTATTCTTTTATTAAATAACGTCGATGCTTACAAATTTTATTAAAATCCTTATATTAACAGGATACATTTTAATCAGAAAAACTCATCTTACTTACAATTTCAAAAATAATGAAAGTGAAAACGAATGTTTACTTATTGTTAATTTAATTTATTACAAAAAAATTAAAAAATGAATTAATGTAATCTTTTTTCAAAAATAATATTAATTGTTCACCTGAATGGTTTCTTGTTAGACTCCCTAGTGTGACATAACATATATTAAGACTGCAGAGATTGATGCTTTTATCACAAACTTATTTAAATTTATTTGATTATTAATTAACTTTTATACCGAAATAAACAAAAGCATTTCATTTATTAAAAAGATGTATTTTAGAAATCATTACAATGCATTCCCTATAGCATGTATGCGTTTTATGAATGTTTTTGTGATTTGGTGATGCTTTATGCACAAATGAAATCATTGTTTTAAAAATCAAAATTAATTTTATCTAATGTAGGGATTAAAAATTACACTAAAATATTTAATACGAATATATAGAACAGTAATTTATATACTAATGAATAAAATATGTGTATCATAGTTAAATAGTTTTGCACGAAATTTACTCTCTTCAAATGTATTTCTATATGAAAACAATTTTACTTATCCCTGTAGCAGGTGTCTACAGGTCAAATTTCGTGACCCCGTGTGACAATTAGCATTGGCAATTACGGCTCTTCATATTTCTGCCTCAGTTTATTGTACCGATAGAAATCAAAATATTTTTGTCTCTACCTTCGATATCTTGCTTTAATGTCGGATTCACAAAAGTTTGCTGACCTTAGACTTATTCCATTCAGAAATTTAATGTACGAAATAGAGAAAATGATATCAATAGTACAATATTAAACCCACGTATGTATGTTTATAAGCGTGTGCTAGAACGACAAATAATATATTTGTAAATAAAACATGACGTATCATAATTCTTAGGACATGATAATGCTATATAGAGGAGGATAAGTTAATTTTTTTAATGTTTTCTTTATACAGTATTGTCAGCTCAATCAGCTTAGCAACAACAGCTAGAAAATATCTACATGATAACGAAAATTTGTTATACTGAGTTTTAAAATAATTCGTTTAAGGAAAAAATTATTTCTAGCATTCTTGGCAACGAAAGTTAATTTGTTTAAAAGTATTTCACACTTATATTAATTCTTCTGGGGAGATTTGATTATATGCTAATACTGAATTTCATTATTTCATTAAAACTTGTAATATCACACAGCCCAGCACTGTTTTTAAAGAAAAAAAAATACTTAGAGAATATTTAATAATAATAGATAAATGCCAATTAATAATAGTTAATAATAGATAATAATAGATAAATGTCAATTAATAATAATAGACAAATAATGTCAGATGCAGCATATTAGTTATGTTCCTTTTTTGCAAATGTATCCAAGATCGGTTAATCTGCAATATATGAAACTTAATCCATCTCTCTTGTTTTTTATTTACATGATAAAATAGTTTTTTTTTGTTAATTATATATTTTAACTCTCTCAGTGACAAAAGAAAGTTCCTCCAAAATACATTTTATTTTCCTAAAGCATTTTTATTAGAAATTTATTTTTAAAGAAAACTTTTGACGAAACCGATAATATATATCTGAACATGAAACTAAGTATTACATATTTCGATATTCATTTACACAGT
>CM063504.1:52825909-52833409 GCA_032207245.1 Pardosa pseudoannulata | reverse complement strand
ATATATATATATATATATATATATATATATATATGTATATATATATATATATATATATATATATATATATATATATATATATATATATATATATATATATATATATATATATATATATATATATATATATTTATATTTTCTTGTCATTTCGAAGACATTGATAACGTCAAGTTGCTTTATATTGCTTTTAATTACAGTATAGTACCACTGTTCTATATTGCAATGATCAAAATTAGAAGAAACGACAAGAAAATATGTAAAAATACAACCCACGAGTGCGGCGAGCAAATCAGTTTCACAAACCTAAACATAGCTGCACTCTCAATGAGTTGTTTTCTTGTAATGCTTTTACCTCCCGATTCCTAGTAGATTGCATTGGCATTAATTTCCACCAAATCCGGCACAGTATAAAATAGATGCACTAGCCATCTGATTGAAGCAACGAGAACAATATATTACAAGCTATCTGATCAACGCTATATACTCCGTATTTCTGTTTACTGTAAAAACTCTATTGTTTTTGGTCGCTTTATCTTATCTTTTAAATCATTTAAATTTGGGTGTAAACTGCTAAGTAGATCATATTTATTGTTTTACTTAATAACTCTCAATGAAGAGTTCTCCTTTTTGAATAAAACAGTCTCATATAACTGTTTATTTTTCTTATTTTATGACGAATATCATTCCGATCTTTTTAATTCTGCCGACGAAACTTTTATATTTTATTTTTAATTCTTTCAGGTAATGATTAATGAAGAAAAAGTGTTGTATGTTTTCCCATATTTACGTCTACGGGTTTACAAGACACATTGTCACATTTCAGAGAGGAGAGAATTTGTAGAGGAAAGTGAGCAGAATTTTCTGCTGCACAGAAGGAATGAATAAGGTTTATGTAGAGGGCAGTGTAATTTTCCAAGTATTACGTTCCAATGATTTATACCAGGTCATGCTGATATAGCACACAGAGAAACCAGATTCAAATGAGCGAAGATACCATTTTGCAGGAAGAAACTGTCTCTGATGCCACTTTTCTTAGATGAACAATAAAAGAACTGAGATTTTTTTATAGGTAGACGAACGGGTCTCCAAATCTGCTGAGTAAAAATCCAAATACTAATGTTGCCAAGGCCAAAGAAGACTGACCCGCGTCAGCAACCCCTCTTGTCCAATGGGGTCAAATGGGGAGGAGGTTCATTGGCATCGCCCTCGTCCCTCGGTCAACAGTATAACTTATGTTACACCAAGAAAGCACTTAATCTACTTAAATGTGCTAACGCTAAATATGACCGTTCATAGCGCTTATAATGTACTTAAGGTCTTAAATATAAATAAAATTAACTTCGTTCACTTTACTGCGATTTGATTAGCAATCGGTACCAATATAGATTATACCTTTCTAGGAAAATTTAAAAAAAAATCTGACTAGATAATATTTGTGCAATCCAACATGAAATAGAGAAAACTGTCAAAATGACCGCTCTAGAATTTAAAATGTTATAGAATATTTTATTGTAGTTTCAATATCCCCCCCCTCCGAAATAAATTGATATTGCATCTATTTAACTATAAAAATGTTTTTCTTATTCAAGATATCACAAATATTTTTTTTCTTCTAAACATTTACAGAGATACTTAAGATAGGAACTTGAGATTCAAAAGTTCAAAATAATACGTACCTATATTTATCGGAGTTACCAAAATTTAAAATTTGTTAAGTAAGTATTTAGGTATACAAGAGTTCACTAGTTACTCTCAAAAATTTGAGAAATGTTAGCCAATTGCAAGGTTCAACCGCAATCTTTTGGGAATCGCTAAGTTTCTATAAGGAAATTAACTAAAAATTCGACAGTATCATTCTTTCCCTAAGGAAAAACGGCGCAAAGTGTCTATCACCCAGATCACTTTCAATTTATTTTTGCCTTTTCCACTCCGTCTTCGGATTTTATGACATTTCAAAGTGTATTTTTGCCATTTTATTTTACTAAAAGGCTTAAAACTAGTGATTTTTTTTCAAGAAAAGCAACTCGTCTCCAAAACTGAATAACAGCAATCTTGTTATTTATTTCTCTCTATATAAAATCCAGTGTCTGCATTTATGTATGTTTGTATCGTTATTCTATATAGAAAAACAGTGTTTGTGGTCGCAACACCATAACTTGAACATCCCTACTTTGATACCAATGTTTATGTAGATATTAAAACCTCTTAAGTACTCAATTTCCATAAAATTCATTTTAATGCTCCCAATCGCTGAAATATATTTATACTCGCTCTCTGTTTTTTTTATATCTCTCTATTATATTCGTCTATATTTTATTTACACTTCAAGATGTTCTGAATATCAATAAATTGTTACAAATTTTTCAAACCAAGTATGTTTTAAAAATCTTTAAAAAAATATATATATATTAAAAGAATCATGTAATTTGTCATTTTGGTGCAAAAATATTAATATTTTCTATATATACTGTTATATTATTGTACCTAATAACCTTTAAGAATGCTGCAATTTAATATATGAAACTAAATCTCAATAGCTTAATACCTACTACTTTTTCAATTTTTACATGTGAATTTTAACTTATTGACTGAAAATCCACCTACTGAAGATTAACGAACCTATCTGCAAATACTCTCATTAAAATTCTCCAATTTTTCAATTTTTTTGAATATTTTTTTAATTTCTCTATATTTTACTATTATTAAGAAAATGCATCAAGGGGGATAAAAATTTAAGAATATTCCAATAATTTCTCCATGTATATAAGAAATTTATTTTTCTTTAATATCGATAATTAAATATAGTCTTAAAGTTGCTTCATTTTCATCTTATTTACATAATTGAATTCTATGGTAAATCATTTATTAAAAATAATTCCTTATTTGGTTTTTTATTTATTTTAATCTTAATGGCCGTTATTTAATAAAAGCACTATGCACTTTTATTATGTTTTCTTATTAGAATAACGGATCATTTTTCTTTATTATCGTACCTATTTAATTTTTATTACTATTACTATATTTTTATTCATTTTTATAGTTCAATTCAAACACGTGATTGGATTTTATTTGAATGTCATCTAAATAATATTGATATATATATATATATATATATATATATATATATATATATATATATATATATATATATATATATATATATTATATATATATATATACACTCTTGTATATTTGTAGTTATCTAGTCTTAATAAAATCGGGTGTTTTGAATCAAAATCCATGGAGTTAGAGAACTGTGGTGATTTTAATTTACTAAGTTTCAATTTGTATTACTTTATTCATCTGAGATATTAATTAAAAATCTATTTTTCAGTAATGTACAAAGATAAAATTTATTCGCAAACTGTTTTTAATTAGGCAAGTTATTTATGAAAAGAAGTCAAGTATTTCGTTCGTTGATGTTGCATCAAATTTAAATTACTTGAAAACAGTCAAACAAACGTTGTAGTTTGTAGTTTTTCTGAATCCTTAAATAAAATTCTAAACATCTACTATAAATTATTTATTTATGCTCAAGTCACCTAGCGGGCATGGTATGCTAGTTTAAAATGAATTTGTGAGTCATGTAAATGTTTTATTCGTTTATAAGTAGAATGCCTTTCATTTTAATTAAAAATGACAGTACTGTTAATTATTATTTACATTTATTAAACAATCTAATAAAATTACCAGGTGTCATTATTGTCTGTCTGTTAATTAAGATATGTTTTATAATTATAAATAACATTTCTTTAGAATTTTACTTTGCAAATTCTCCTCAAGTTTCAAAGTAAATATCACTTACCAATGTAACGGTGTTGCCTGATAATACTTCAGTATTGCTATTGGTAGAGACACACAAATTTTATGTTTAAATTTTCTTTATACATATGTTTCGTTGTAAAATTTATTTATTCACCACAACAAAAATTTCTTTACATGGTTCCCAAAGGCGTAAATGCTAAAAATAATAATGTTTCTTTTATGAAAGTTATCGTTTATGAAAGTTTTTTTATGAAAGTTATGAAATGTTAAGAAAAATATGAAAATAAATATAAGAAATTAACATTATATAGACTTCGTATATTTATCAATATCTCTAGCTTTTGATATTATCTCTCAGAGTAAATACTATTATATAAATAGCTAAGAACTAATTTCAAATCTTATCAGTCAAATTCACATTAATACACATTTACAATTTCCTTTATATTAAATGTTAGAAAAACAAAGTAAATATGCGTACACCAGTAATAATGCATAAGTTATGAAACGCTATTAAATGAGAAGACTTAGGAATAAATGTAGATTTCCAAGAATTAAATTTTTCTCATTCTAAACAACACAAAAAGGAATTATCTCGTGCAAAATAGCAATTCTTATAGTAATGAAAGTACATTATTTATGAATAATTCTAAAAGAAAATTCAGAGCATTTAAAAATCCATGTATGGAAAATATTTTCGCACGTAAAAAATGTTCTTAAATGGTTTTTAATCACTTTCTTATTTTAAGGAAAATTCTGCAAGCTTTGCAATTTTCCCTCTATGAAAATAAAAACTATTACCAGGAAGTGTTACGAAATTAAATTTTTCTTTGTAATGGAAAACTTTAATTAAGTGAAACATTTTCTCAGGTGTTGACATTAAGAATCAAATACATACTGTCGTAAGAAATACATTTATAATCTGTAATTCTCGAGAAAAATATAAACTCATGTTAAAAATTTACTCAGTTTTCAAAATTACTTGGTTCCAAAAGATATGCAAGAAAAAAAGATAATCTTCATGAAATGCATATTATTTTTGTTTTAGAAACTGAAAGCTAATAACATTATTTGAATATTTAAAAATAATGTTAGTGTGTTGAAACCGAGACTAGCAGTAACCACAATAAATAGCAAATGAGGAGAAAAAATGTAAAATATCAAGCATGTAAATCAAATTTAATAAATTCCTAATGTAGTAAATTCTGAGAACTTTATGATGAATGTTATAAATTCTGATTTGCAATAAATTCTGTTAATGTGATGATGAATATTATAAATTCTGATTTGCAGTAAATTCTAATAATGTTAAAATGAATGTTATAAATTTTGATTTCTAGTAAAATATAATAAATTCTTATTTCTACTAAAATAAGAGTAACTTTCTTCAGAAAAAGTAAATCTAGAAAGCTGACAGAGTCCTGAGCGAATATAACCCCATCCTAGTTGCTGGACAAGTAGCGAAAGAATTGAAGTTGACGTTAAGGACCCGCGTGAGAAACCCCTCTTGTCCAATGGGGTCAAATGGGGGGAGGGTCATTGCCATCACCCTCGTTCCTCGGTCAACAGTATAACTCATGTTACACAAAGAAAGCACTTAATCTACTTGAATGTGCTAGCGCTAAATATGACCGTTCAAGGCACTTCTAATGTACTTAAGGCCTTAAATATTAATAAAACTAACTTCGTTCATTTTACAGCGATTTGATTCTCAATCGGTACCAATAAAGATTATACTTTTCAAGGAAAAGTTAAAAAAAAATTTGACTAGATACTATTTGAGCAATCCAACATGAAATAGAGAAAACTGTATATATATATATATATATATATATATATATATATATATATATATATATATATATATATATATATATATATATATATATATATATATATATAAATTCGAAATTAGATGGTAAGCAATCTCATTCAAGTTTATTATGTCAAACATTTATGTAATATTAACATTAGATATGAAAATTTAAGCCTTTTTAATTTTTAAACGAGAGCCGCTGAATAACAAAACGTCTTTGTTTAATACAGTGTGTATCTCTTACCTAAACACACACACACACACACACACACATATATATATATATATATATATATATATATATATATATATATATATATATATATTATATATATATATATATATATATATAATATATATATATATATATATATATATATATATATATATATATATATATATATATATATATATATATATATATATATATATATATATATATATAAATTCGAACTTAGATGGTAAGCAACCTCATTTAAGTTTATTATGTCAAACATTTATGTAATGTTAGCATGAGATATGAAAATTTAAGCCTTTTTAATTTTTAAACGAGAGCCGCTGAATAACAAAACGTCTTTGTTTAATACAGTGTGTATCTCTTACCTAAACACACACACACACACACACACACACACACACACATATATATATATATATATATATATATATATGTGTGTGTGAGTGTGTGTGTGTGTGTGTGTGTGTGTGTGTGTTTGTCTGTGTGTGTATTTAACTTATTCTTTACTGCGTAGATAATTTAAAATATTCCTGCAATTTACGAAAGTTTATCTCCCAAAGAATACGTAATTTTGAGACGAAAGACAGACACTAGAAACCCTAGAATTTTTGTAGAAGCAGCGCATATGCAGTTCAACACAAAATTACCTAATATATAATGACACAAATCGTCTCATAAGATCATTTCTTATTATTTCAATATTTCAGAAGAATCTAGTTGTATATTAGTCTAGACAGTACCATATACGTGTGACCGTTACATTTATATAAATTTAATACAAACACTTTGAAAGGTAACATGAATATATCTCACTTTTTTTTTAATTTACCTCCCGAAAATATTTATTTAACAATTATACATAGATGTGTTTAAACTTTTAATATAATCGTAGAATATATAGCTTAACTTATTTTAATGTGTTTCATAGCACTTTCTAAATTTTTTTTATAATACAGTTGACTTTATAAATCATAATGTCGCTTATAAATTGTTAATATTAAATACACATACATACATACATACATACATATATATATATATATATATATATATATATATATATATATATATATATATATATATATATATATATATATATATATATATATATATATATATATATATATATATATATATATATATATATATATATGTATATATATATATATATATATATATATATATATATATATATATATATATATATATATATATATACTATTGTACTGTATAATATCTCTCTCTCTATATATAAAGACATAAATATTATACTCACACACATGTGTATTTGCGAGTATATATAAATATATATAATGATATAAGATATTAATTAAATCGGGTAAACGTATTGCATTTTAAGAATAAACAGTAATTAAACAATAAATATTTTTGATCGATAAATATAACTTCTTATTCTTAACTATGCATAAATATGTTAAGCATAAATATGCTTTAAATAATATTAACTAATTTATATTAAGAATAAAATTTAATATGACTGCAATCAATGCATTAATAGTTCGAATTTCATTGTTTATAGCGTTTCTGTGGCTGTTATTTTTCCGGTATAATGTTTCTTAAATGTTTCAAAATCATTCAAATCATTAATCATTCCTCTTTTTTGTACGAAAGTTTAAATTATAAAGCTTTTTGTAATGCAATTACTATTGTTACAGAAAAT
>CM063504.1:52808409-52818409 GCA_032207245.1 Pardosa pseudoannulata | reverse complement strand
GTATAATTTTATGTGAAAACAAGAAAAATATTAAAATTTTTGACTCATCTTGTGTAATTTATAAAATCAATATTATTGTCTAATGCAAGAAGAATTAAAGTTTAAAAATATTTGTTAAATATTGCAGCACTATAGTCTAATATTTTGATTCACAAGGTCTTATAAGACCGGGACCAGCTGCTTTTGACAATTCCAAAAGACTGTGAATATCCATGCTATCAGAGTAATTTAAAACCAAGAATTCGGTTCCAAAGAATAACGGGAGAAACCTTCGTCTATTATTCAACCAAAGTTTGCAAAGAAAATTAATAAAACATATGCTTATTATGTGATAAGATAGTATGTTTTAAAGTATATTTTCTGTTTGATTCTTTAGATTGTTACAAATTCTAGAATATCTCATTATATTAAATATTTAAATTTTCTCCAATTGCTATATGTCGACGACTTTATATTGCAACATTTCAGAGATGTTTACAAGTAACAGCATATTAAATTTATTAAACTCATGACTGCAATTGTAGAGGATTCAATTTTGACAGTGTCTATATGTTTTAATGTCATTATATAATATATTTGAGTTTAAAAAAATTAATGGTTATGTAATGCAATGTGAAATAAATTTTTATTTATCTGTAAATTTTTATATAATTATCCTATAGTAAAATAAAGGAAAAAATACATATTAAGTTTTGCTTTTAATACATTTTAAGTTTTGCGTTATAATATATTTCTTCAGACTAAATGCTTATAATGTTTCTACATTTTAAGTTTTTTATAGCATTTATTAGAATCTATAACACCTTTTCTCGACTTAAATTTAAATTTTCGTGCACTTTTTCTATTTATTTTTATAATTGTCCACACTCTAGCCATAGATGTTCGATATTGTTAAATATTCATAATCTTTTTCGATCCTAACATCGTACTCTTATTTATTCATCTTTCTAAATCTACGTTATTCTATGTGGATTAATATAGCAACAAATGCATCACAAAAGAAAATAAATCGCAAAGAGAAACTTATCCTGTGTACGCAGATATTTCGTATATTAAAATAAACTACTTAGTCAATGCGAGGGAATTCTGTGTATTTTTAAACCAGTGCGTATGTCTCACTAATATTTGCTAAAAAGTTACTACAATAATCTATAAACAGTTTTGAATTTCTGAAAGTTTGGTATTTTCAATTTAAAAACTCAGTGGATGATTTTATTTTTATGATACGTCAATTTTTGTAAAACCCTCTTGACTGTTCTTAAAAAATTACAAATAGTTACATTTAGCCTTGCAAGAATTACAAAAAATAAGTACAAAAAAATAAATAAATGTCTTAAACGCTGCTTCAGACTGTAAAAATAATCTCTCCAATTTAAAACCAAGAAAACAACAATTGTAACAAGATATTTCCAGTTATTAAAATGCTTTTAATATTTAATTTAAAAATGTAATATTTATAATCTCTCAGTTTTACATACCATGTTCTGTCACATTTATTACACAGATTACATTGATTTATACGGCTTAATCAAAATACTAGAAACTTAGTTTAGACACAGACAAAAAATGAGGTACATACACAAAGTATTACTATTCTTAAAAATGTTGTCGGTGCTTAATCGGTAGGATAATTTGACAGTGATTTAAAATATAACCGTCATTTAAAAAACTACAAAAAAATTAATTATTCCATTAAGCTTAATCTCTATAATTAGTGAAGTTATTGCAATTCAAATTAGTTTTTTTTTTAAACTCCATTTCACTGATGGAATTAAGTAATTCTTAAAATTAATCGAATTAAAGCCTTTAAATAAGTACTGAATTTAAATGAATAAGATTAAGATGGTTGAAGTAAATTATGAATACCATTGTCTTATATTAACACAAAGATTAAAAAACAAAATTGCAACTAGTGGTTTAATATGTGTTTTAAATTAAATTTGATTTAACTTCTTTAAAAAAAGTTATTTCTCCCTTCTACCGGTAAAATAAAATAAATTAAAATGTTAGTTTTATATTGGTTTTCATGCAGGTGGAAAATAAGCATTAAAAAATAACAAAAATGGCTAAAAGTTCTCCAGATAATCACTACGGGAATATTTGACTTTTTATTTAATTAGATTAATGATTTAATTTTTTTTAAATTCCTGTACGTTATAATCAGATGTTGTGGCAATAAACTCAGTGCAATGTTTTTTATATTTTTCTCCATTTACATCAAGTTATTTTTTTTAAATTTCACCCTTCCTGATAAAATAATTACCTGACTGTTTGACATTATTAATTTATGTACTCCATTATATTCCCATTTAAAAACTTATTCACAACATCATAACTTTTTAAATGGAACAGTTTAAATGAAAACTTGATAAAGGGCGATATGAAAGTTCAAGCTTAATCAATACGCATATTACTGACATTAAATTTAATATTATTACCCATTTTTCCATTAAACACTATTACTGTCACAGACGTTATGGCACTTAATTTGTTTCTATCCTCCCGCTTCCCGATGACAATAATTATTATTCTCAAGTTTGCACTTAAATGAACTTTCAAAATATTAATTACTTCGCATAGATTAATTCGAAATAGTCTCGAACTCTTTTGTTTTTTGCTGCTACTCATTATAATCAATTCTGAAATCAGTTTCATTCATTAACACGAGCAGATCTTTAGATTGCTTATTTACTTATTTAACTTAATTTATGTTATCTTATAAAAAATATTTTATCCACAACTAAATATTTATAATGACAAATTGTTAATTAAGGGTATAATACTTAATAGTAAAAAATGAAGTGTAAATAAATCAATTTTTAGCAATTAATAGAAAGTTTGTTAAACATTTCTCAAAATATAGCTAATAATGAATTGATGTAATTTAAAAATTGTTTTAATCTTTAAAGGATTTATTCCTTTCTACTTGGAAATTTTCTAAAAGGTTCAATGATTGATACTGAATTACTCTATTTATCTCAAATGCATAGTTTTATGTATAAATGAAAAAATACATAGCAATTTTCATAGATAATGGGAAACTTTTTTTATTGCTATACAACACAATTTACAGTTTTCCCCTAACAGATTAATTCCTAACTAAACAATGTAAAACATAGTATCTTTCTATCAATGAATTCAAATTTTTTTAAACTCATAACTTTTCTTCTGAAGATATTTTAATCGTAACTGTATTGTCTCCCTATAAAAAAAGAATTTCAAATTGTATAATTACCTAAATACAATTCTTATTAACTTACTTATATTTGTTTTAAAAAATTTCAAAATGTTAATCACACATATGACATTTCAAAGAAAAGTTTAATTATCTTTCCCTTATTTGAACTAAATTTACTGGATTCATAGTTCTTACTTTCTTTCTGTGAATTAACAATAACTATCTCCACCTATACTATTATTTCACACTTTTTGACTTAAATACACTATTTTATCAATGAGATGTAAAATGATTATAAATCCTTAAAACTTTTTCAGTGTGGTTAAAAATTTCAAGAAATGTGAGTATTTCACTATTAATCATTTGTGTTATTTAAAACATATCTTGTAACTGTAACGTATGCCGGGACTCTGAAATCCGATTGTTAAAAAATTTTTCAAATAAAATACTTTTGTATAAATAACTTTCCAGGTTATGAATAGCTGTCTAATAGTTCTTCTAGATCCCAATAGCATTTCAGCAATTTTTTCTAAATATTTCTTGAGAAAGATATACTTGTCATTTATTCGGGGTCCAAAATGCACGTACCGACACTGTCTAATTTTTATTTATTGTTTATAGAGGTGAGGGAATTGGTGTGAAAAATTTGATTAAAATGACTAAATATTAAGATGAAATATAAAGATGTGATTTAAGTTTTTAACTTATCTGCAGGTCTTATGTTTGTGCCTTCGGAATTCTAATAAAAATATCTATAGTTTAATCTAAAAATGAATATTTTAAATTATCCGAAATATATTTTAAACTTGTAAAAAACTGTATTTGGTATAGTAAATATCGATTCATGAACAAAGGCAATTTTGGTGGTATTTGGTTGAGGAAAATTGATTATGTTCCCCGAGGTCTGGCACGTCCTTCCGGGTGACTTTCTATCCTTCGATCTATGGTGACCAGTGTTTCAATTATTTGCTTTACATTCAAGTCAATTCCTTTAATTGGTAGATATTTTCTCCTCCTTAATCCCTCTGCCCAAATTAATTCCCCCCTTGAGTCTGTAGTTTTCCTTGTTTCAAACTACATGTAATGACACGTATTAAAGTTGCATTATACATACATCAATTAATTTCTACCAAGTATTTTTTAGTTGTGTTATTGCCATTTTTTGTTTTATACGTTGTTTAATTTCCTTCTTTAATCTACAGTATTCTTGATTTAAACAACATTGTGACTCCGAGTATTTTAGTTGCATTAGGCATAAATTGATCAATTTATACCACATAAAGCAATTTTTAGTTTTGTCACAGCTGTATTTTGCTTATATAAACTGTACAGCTTAAAGCAATAATTTCTTTGAATTGTAAATAATTAATTAGATATTTCTAAAACCATTTTGAATATTTTTTGACAAAAGATATACTTGTAATTTATTTTTTATTCAAAATGCACGTACCGACACTGTTTCATTTTTATTTATTTTTTATAGAGGCGAGGAAAATGGTGTGAAAATTTGATTAAAATGACTAAATATTAATATGAAATATAAAGTTGGGATTTAAGTGTTTAATTTGTGTGTACGACTTACGTTTGTGCCTTCGGAATGCTAATAAAAATATCTATAGTTTAATCTAAAAATGAATAATTTAAATGCTCCGAAATATATTTTAAACTTTTAAAAAATTATATTTGGTAGTTAATATCGATTCATGAAAAAAAGCAATTTTTTTGGTATTTGGTTGAGGAAATGTTGATTCGGTCAACCTAGGTCCGGCACGTTCTTGTGTGTGACTTTCCATCCTTCGATCTATGGTGACCAGTGTTTCAATTATTTGCATTATATTCAAGTTAATTCCGTTAATTGAGGTAGATATTTTCTCCTCCTTTATTCCTCTACATAAATTAATTCCCCTCTTGAGTCTGTAGTTTTCCTTGTTTCAAACAACATTTAATGACACGTATTTTAGATGCATTATACATACATCAATTAATTTGAAACAACTAAGTAGTTTTTAGTTGTGTCCTTGCCATTTTTTTACACAATGTTTAATTTTTTTCTCCAAGATAAAGTTATTCTTGTTTAAAACTATGTTCTGATTCCGAGTATTTTAGTTCCATTATGCATAAATTGATTTATTTATACCAAATAGAGCAATTTTTAGTTTTCTCACCGCTGTGTATTGCTTATATATACAGTACAGCCAAAAGCTTTAATTGGCTTTGAATTGTAAATAAACTATTAGGAATTTCTAAAAGCATTTTGAATTTGTAAATTCAACTTTTGTCTTAGTCATAAAATATACATTTTTAAACATCTATTTCATATCATGGTTTGTCTTCCGTATTTAAAGAACAAATAGAAAATTGGAAGAGAAATTGGATTGTGTCCCTTCTATACTAAGACAGATTGAAACTTCTATGTGCTTTTCATGAAAAACCTAACAAAAAATAAGGGAAAAGTTTGTAAAATCATTTATAAAAACAACTCATATATTCAAAAAAGGGAAAAGGCGTTCATAAAATGTTTTCACAAACAAATTTTACTAAACTTACAGAACATTTGTCATTGTAAAAGAAAAGCATTATTCTACTTGTAAATTTTATAAAACACCCATCTTGACAAGATACGAATTTTTACTGCAAATATTTTATTACTGAGTACATAAATATCACCACTGATAAAAATTATTAACATGTTTCAAGATTTTCTAGTTAATAAAAAGTTTCTTTATAAAATTTACTTAAATACTATGAAATATAAAAATTTTCCACAATCTATCGAAAAGCTTTTTAGACACTTCTAAATTAAATTTACCCAAATATTACCTACACCAGAAAATATAGTTTTAAAATATTATTAAGAAGTTAGTTCTCCTTAAAAATAATGCTCTCTGTTGAATTCCACTTCTAGCCTACCATATTTTTTTTTTGTTATTTACATAGGTCTAGACTAGACTTTAATTGAGAACTTATATTTTCGTTATGTCTGAGCTCTTTAACACAAATATTTAATAAGTCACATTTTGATGATGATTTTAACTACATAATTTATTGTCTTCGAATTATAAAAGAATATTTTCGTCCGAAATGTTGGCTTCTGTTTATGTTATAGTTTGAACCTCTAATGAATGTTTAACCATGATTAATACCTGTAAAAACATTTTCTAATTTTGGTATTATAAAACCCACCTAATTATCGCTATTTTAAACTTGTCAAAAGTTTTCAAAAAACTATATGGTATTATATTTCAAATTCAAATTTATTTATTTGTTATTTTATTTTTTCAGGAGGTGTAAATCATTATAGTGTGTATGAAGCAGTCCACAAACTCAAATAATGCGGATTGTTTAAATTTTTTTTGAAAATTTCCTTTTATGTTAAACATTGAGGAATTTCAAAGCTTACTATAGAAATTTTCATAATATATGCAATTTTATTCATAGTATTAAAACATTCCTTTTATTTTGAAAAACTAATTGTTACAATCATTTCCAAAATTTAACTTGTGAGAATAGTAGTTTGCTTTTCTAGTAGGTTTGGTTTGGAGTACTACCGTCTACATTCTACAACACGAGGGCTAATGAGACCGGGACCTACAGCTTAAAACCGATTCCGAACGGCTATAAACACCCATGTCACAGTGGGATTCGAACCCAAAAATTCTGGTTCGAACGGAAAGCACCCTAACCAATTGGCCACCGTTCGGCTCTTTTCTAGTAGGATTTGGTTCAAAACTTTAGCTAATGAAAAAATAATGAATTAAATGTGTTATAAAATCATTTGTATTTTTTAATATGAATTATTTCTACAAAAATTTATACATGCACTAATGCTAACGTCTTATATACACTGGAAAATCTAAAAAAATTTAACAAATAGAAAGTGATTCATTAATTCCTGTTTGTGAAAAGTGATACCGATATTTTACTGGAACATTTCAAATTAATGTTATTATTTATATGACCAAAGCTGCAAAACGATCCTAAATATGTAGTTGAACACGCAGTGGAATCATTGGTTGGAAGCTGTACGGTTTAATTTTATAAACACAAATGCTAAATAAACCAAGACCTACTTCTTAAAGTTAATTACGAAATGTTAGGAACACCAATAGCATTAGTGTGTGTAAAATCCCAAAACCTTTTGTACTGAGGAAGACTTTTTCAGCTATCAACTGAATCATTTATCACTGAAGAAAATGTCTAAAATTGAAAATATCCACCGTCTATTCCATATGCACAGATTGTTTGCCGAAAATGATGTCATATATCACACTTTCTCTCTTCAATTGGTTACTTTAATTATATGTAATTTGTTTATATAAACTGTTTAAATTAGTTTATTGCTTGTGAAGTGATACTTAGTGATACGTAGTTATTGTATGTTTTTAAAATTCCTCTAAAGTTGATGCCGAACGCTGGCCAATTGGTTAGGGCACTGAGCTTCGGTACAGGAGTTCGTGGGTTCGAATCCCACAATGACATGGATATTCGTATCCGTTCGGATTCGGCTTTAAACAGTAGGTCCCTGTCTCATTATCCCTCGTGTGCAAAACAGCAGACCGTAGTGCTACAAACCAAACCTATGAAGTTGACAGAAATTTGCTTCAATTGGGTTACTCTGTTTGAAATTTTTTGAAATTACGTTACTTATAAACAAGTCTAAAATGTCTAATCGTTAAATATATTAGAGCAAAAGGCTTTCAGTACACTCCATATTAATCTAATATCAAAATTAATTTGTAATTTTACTAAAACGTCAAAATCATTATAAAATTTGCATATGAAAATAAATATGTAATGTGACTAAACATTGCGAACGTAATGTAATTTTCTATTCACAAACTCTCTCTTCATAAAATTTATTTCAATAGCATATCTAAAGACACATCTGCATTCATGTAATAAAATGAATCATAAATATGGATTTTTTAAATTAATATTATATTGTTTATTATTAACTGCCTTACCAAGAGGAAGATTAAACTTCCAATAATTTTAATTGTCTGCTGCTTACCACAAAGCTTAAAATTTCCCATTAATTTACAAAATACAAGGAACTAATAACTGAATTATTTTAATATATATGGATAAAATTTATTACGGATTATCATTTGTAAATCCCATAACAGTCGTTAAATAATAGAATTAGGTAAACTGTAGGTAATGTAATTACAACTGACAATTTTAAATTAAATATGGATAATAACTAGACTCTTTAAGCTACACCTCTTTTATTCAGATGTTAATTACCAGCTTTCATCATTACATAAAACAAACAAATTACTAATACTACTTTAAAATGGAAATTAAATGTTAACTCTTTACAGTTTTAAAATACTGCCAATCATAACAATATGAAACTTAACAACGATACAGATATTATAGAAAAAATTAATTAAATTAAAAATGAATCTGAAACTAAAAAAAAAAACAGAATATTAAATGCAAACTTAAGCGGTTTGGTTTGGAGCACTACGGTCTACAGTTATGCAAAGGGCTATTAAGAACGGGATCTACTTCTTAAGTTCAATTCCGAACGGCTACAAATATCCATGCAATTAGCAGGATTTGAAACTTCGAACTCCTGTACCGAAGACCAGTGCTGTAGTATTCAGCCATCTTTCCAAACTGAAATGGAAATGCTAATTTAAAATCTGATTTTTCTCTACTTTCTACACACTGAAAAAAATTAATGCTATAATAAAGCCCAATATGATTTATTTCATATAAACACGTAAATTAGCTTTTTAAATTTAATAAACAATAAATAGTAATGTTTTGTAATTTTTATATCATTTTCGTATAGTAATTCTTAAATATTTAAAATATTTTCATAAAGGATTAAGATTTCTGTTTAATAAGATTTAACTACTTTCAGCAAGTAAATTATAAAAAAAGTTTTTCTTTATAAACTCAGTTAAAAAAAAGACTATTTCATTAGGAAAGTTAATTTACGTAGTGCTTATGCTTTAGACTGTTACTAGTTGTTAAGTTCAGTGAAACTATATTTAAATTACTGAGAATACAATTGTGCCTGGTTGACATCCTGAAAAGGAGTGAAACATAAGATAAAATATTAGTAATAAAAAAATGAAATTAAAATGAAAGTTATTGCATTGGTACTGTGCGTATAAATTTTAATTTTATTAATGAGGCATTGAAATATATTTTGTGTGTCCAAATATTAATTTTACAAATAAAATTATAATTTCTAGAGTATAATTTATTAAGTAAAATAGAAATATTCTATATATTTCAAAGACACTTTAACTATTATTTTATAAAAAGAACATCATAAAAATTTTAAAATTTGAAATTTTTGAATTCACTTCAATGAGCGTCATAAAACTTCGACGTACCAGTGCAAATAATGTGTATGGAAAACATAATATTGAAGACTGGACTTAAAGAGTCTAAGTTATAACGTGCCAATAAAAAATTTGAAAATTATAACAAGAACAATGTGAAAATTTTAACTAGATATCTAAAATGGTAATTATCGTGAATATACTTCCAAAAATAGCAGTTGGATAAGTTGAAACGAAAGGTTGAGTTATAAGTCGTTATATGCGGAGATTTTGGGGGAAAGATTCCCCTTTGTCCCTTTAAAGCTAATTAAAATCATTCTTTAAATGTGCACTTAAATTATAATAGCCAATCAATTTTTAAGTAGAGCACAACATGTGGAGTTTATGCTTTACTGTTAAACAATATATTTCACAAGACGTTTGCAGTTGCAGCTGATTACTGTCTAGAATGATATTAACCTTTGCAGTTTGCACTCACAAGATCAAATTATACTCCAACATCTTACAGAATTACATT
>CM063504.1:52795909-52803409 GCA_032207245.1 Pardosa pseudoannulata | reverse complement strand
AATATTTTTAAAAAATATTTATCGTTATTTCCTTTGTTGTCTTAATGTTAGAAAATATAATCAATTAATTAAATTTAAACAATAGACTAAAAATCCCTTTCATACACCTATTTTTAATCTTATTATCAGTTGCTTTGAAATTAATACCTGAATAAATTCAGCTTACTAAAAATTCAGTCAGGTCTTTATAAAGAAGTAATTCTTTTTAAACCTTATTGGTTTCCAAATACGAGAAAAATTGTAATAGATTATTTAAATATCGGGCAAAAATATGTGCCTTTAATCATTTAGCATTGTTGAAGTTTAAATAACATTACCTGAAACTATCTCAGCCTACATATATTTAAGACGAAATATAAATTTTAAAAATTAAAGCTTTTTTTTAGGTAAAGATAACAGTACTGATTATGTAATATAAGACTTTTCATTATATAGGAGTTGAAATGGTGGTTCCGATTTATGTAATCATAAAAGTCTTTTTTTAAGAATCTGCGTCTTGCAATTTTACTCAGTTTAGTTACAGATATTACAGAAAGAACGCAAATACACTTTCAAGCTTTAATAAATTTCCTTTATGACTTAGCATAACAATAATAAAAAAATAGAAGAAAGAAAGTGAAATAAATTTATCCTTCATCTTACTTCAGACAGAGGATTAGAATTCTTCGTACTGAAAAAAGTAAAATTTTCTAATTTAAAATAGAAAAATTAGATAAAGCTAAAGGTCTTGTCTAAGAAATGAAAAATATCCCTGATGATCTGTTCCAGTTAACTATAGAAAAAATTAATAAAAACCACTATCAAATACTTGTTTGTCGTAATTAAAATACGATAAAATTAAACTTTTCTTTTGAGAAACTGCTTCACAATTTGATCCAAACATTCACCCCTTTTACCTAAATATGCATTTTCTAGAAATGTTCATACTTTGTAGTCTGTAGGAATACATGGTGCTACTAAACAGGAAATTTACAAATTTTGTAACATACAAAATATCCTTCCTTGATATAAGATATCGGGAAGCATTTTTGTGCAGTAATTTTTAAAAGATGCTTACCATTGTATGGTGAATCTCCTTCCATGAAACTGGAACAAGTTTAAATATAAATTCTACGAATTTAGGGCTTTTGTGTATGACTATAGTTCCAAACTAACTGTTCATATATTCCATATTTTACTATTATCACAAGTGCAAAGAAAATCATTAATGTGTCTTTGGTATAAAATAGCTAAAGTAGAATGGTAGAATATGGTACAGTCGGGTGCCTGGGTAAGCGATTATATACTGTTCAATATTCAGTAATCGCAAGTTAATTTCATACATAGGTCTTATATATACTTATTATAGTTACTATAATATAGTTGTTTTTAATTTAATTACGTTCATTGAATAATTCTTCTGTTTATACCTGAGTTAACATAATCTTCTTTAAATATGTACATGTAGTAGAAAAATATATTAAATACCTTATATGCTGAGAAGCACCTGCCAACTTTTATGCAAGTTAAATTAAAGTTATTTGGAAACATGTTACTTCTATTAATTCAAATTTTCTTCTAAAATTTGCAAGTGTAGTTAGTAAATAATTTTTTACAATACTTCATTCTTTTTCTTCTACTTATTAAAACAGATTCTTTGACTATAAATTTGTTTAAGGTGTAATTCGAGATGGAATTGTGAAAATGTATAAAACAAACCCAGTCTGCAAGATAAAATCTGCAAACTTTAGCAACTATCTTCAATATTTTCAAAATCACTTATCAATTATTTTTTGCGCAACACAAATTATTACGGTTTATATGCGTATTTATTCTAAAAACTCGTGTTCTACGTCCTTTATCGCAAATATATATTTTAATCTGGCAGGGTAAACAACGAGTAAAGTTTCTACAATATCGCATACACACACACACACACACACACACACACACACACACATATATATATATATATATATTATATATATATATATATATATATATATATATATATATATATATATATATATAAATATATATATATATATATATATATATTCTATATAATATATATATATATATATATATATATTTATGTATATATATATATATATATATATATATATATATAACATATATCATATTATATATATATTTATATATATATATATATATATATATATATATATATATATATATATAATTATATATATATATATATATATATATATATATATATATATATATATATATATATATATATATATAGATAATATATATGTATATTATATATATATGTATATATATATATGTAAATATATATATTATATATATATATATACATATATATATATACATATATATATATATATATATATACATATATATATATATATATATATATATATATATATATATATATATATATACATATAATATATATATATTTATATATATATATATATATATATATAATATATATATATATACATATATATATAAATATATATATATATATATATATATATATATATATATACATATATATATATATATATATATATATATATATATATATATATATATATATATATATATATATATGTATGTATGTATGCATATATGTATATATATGCATTTGTATATAAATAATAAGTGGTAATTACTGTAAGAAATTCAAAGATTTTAATTAATACATAAGAATTTAAAAATACAAAAGTAACCATTTATATATAAAAATGTAAAACAATAATATTTGTTATATCTAAAAATGCTGGCCCTTTTAATGAAGTAAGATAGTTCTTTAATCACAAATATAGTGATAAAGTATGATAATACAGGAAAAAATATTTTTTTTTAATTCTAAAAAAAATTATTTGTATTGCACTATTTTTTTAGAAATTAAAATTGCACTACAAATATTTTTCTTCTCAAATATTTATTATTTGCTTTGTATTTTATTTATTTGATTATAAGCTCGCAATCTTATTTCAATTGAGATCAATCTATTTACTCAATTACCTTATTGTTATATTTAAGACCTTGTAATTTTCAAAACGTTTCATCATATAAAATACTTTAAAACACTATTATTTCCGATTTGTGTATTTTATTTCTTTTGATATTTATGGAAAAAATTGAATTATTTTCTTTTGTTATACAGTCTGACATTTGCTTGAATATATGAAAATGTGCAATTAGTTTAGTGTTAAAATATATGGTTAGTTTAAATGTTTTTTCTCTTGTTCCTAGAATCAGAATTTAAGAATTAATATGAGTTAATTTTTTTCACCGGAAAAGATAAATAAAAATATATAAATATATAAAGATTTATAAAGATAAAACAAAATATTTAATTAGCAATTGTGCAGTTTATTTTTATTTGTACGTGCTGTATTAGTAAAATAAAATATTACAATACTTTTTTATAATTACATATCATTGATTTATGTAGGTTTACAAATTTGTATATATATGTATATATTATATATATGTATATATATATCATTATCCGATTGATTTCCAAAAGTTTCTCTTTTTTTCTTTTTTAATATTTTTTAATTATACTTATTTTTTAATATTTAATTTATACAATGTTAGATAATGGTGTGTACACCAACTTTAATTTTTTTACCCATCTCTAAAAAGTAAGGTTGAAGTAAATACTACTTTTCTGTGAACCAGCCATATATTTCTGTAAGAAAGTGTGTGATTTAGATCTGGATTAAATGATAAACTTTCACTTTTGTCTCAAAATGTCCTGAACCATATTTAGTCTCATAGGAAAAAAATCAGGTTTTTATCCTTGATTTGGGGCCCACATTCTCGAAAAATATTCTTCCTGCTATGCACTGCTTTAGATCTATCTGAATCGTTAAATAAAAAATTTATATTTGTAATGAAAGTTTAGTACCTAAATCTAACCTGATAACAGTTTTTGTTGTAAAAAGAGATAATTTTGGATAAGAAGCACTCAATTTAGGAGAGTTGATGTGTGTTGGATTGGAACTCCAGACGAGATTAGACGAGTTGTCTCAAATCGTGATATTAAAGTATAATGCCACTGTGTAAATTTATCTCTGGATCCCTAGAGGTATTTTGGATAATTAGTAATCACTTATTACTTTTGCAGGTATGATATAGTAATGATAAAGCGTAATGTTTGTTTCTTGACAGTGGGGGTGTAACGAATTCAGTATTCAACGATCGAGGAGTGAGAGAGGATTGGCGAATTAACAGTAAGGATGTTTGATATGTCAGATAGAAAAAGAAGGTGAAGCAAGAATGCAGAAGAAAAAATTACAAGTCCAGAAGGTCCAATGCACTGAAGGCAGCTGAAGTAACAGTAGTGGTAGTAGCTGTATCTGGCAATTGTAGCAGTTCCTTGCAGTAGTAACAGCCAAAGGACCATCTGTGGAAGCAGGAAGGGCAGTTGTGTTCAATAGCTGTCCATTTCTGAAAGAGTGAAATAGTTTCTGTAGGATTCAAGAAGCCTAGCAAGAGGTAGGACTAAGAGTGGAGTTCCATCATATAAAATTGTGGCTTATCAGCCCTCGTCATTACTGCGTACTTGTGCACGGAACCCCAACTTCAACATAAACAAAAGGTGCTAAAGATCTTAACATTAAAAATCGTATTTTTCAGGTCATCTCCTTTTAGTAACAAATTTTGCCTTTAAGTTTATAAATAATTTGAGTACAAAATTGGTTAATCTTATAACTGATAAACCGAGACACAAAAATATTTGTTGGTTAATTGTGAGAACAATGACAATGTATTATTTGAAGTATATTTATCTAAATCTTGAGTAAATAATAAATGTATATTAGTATTAATGTAAATTAAATGTTTTCTTCTAAATCTAATATTATGTCGCTCCTTTATTTATAAGAATTTCTTATAATATTTAAAAATTGAATGAAACTTTCATAAAGTTGAGTGTAGATTCTCAGATGCAGATTGTTATCGACTTTAAATAATTTACACTTAACTATTAAAATTTAATTATTTACTCTTTAAATAATTAAATGTATTGAATAAATATTTAGCACTAACGATCTCTGCAATCTAAAATTTACACCTCTGGAGAATTACACAGTATTTCTAACATTCTATTCAGACTAAATCGAGGGTCGATGAGACCGATGATTTTCAAAAGATATAAAAGCGTAAATAAACGTCCTAAATAAACGTAAATTTTCCCGATGCTGGGCTTATTTTACTGATGTCATAACAACTGCAGAGGAACGAGAAACTTTCTTTGCCCTGCAGGCCGGGAGAATATACATAGTATAATATATGCTAATTTCAATAGTAATCAGAAAGAAATTCATTTACTGGTTGAATATATATATATATATATATATATATATATATATATATATATATATATATATATATATATACACACTGGTAAATATATAAATCAGTTCACACACAAGTCATTCTTTTCTTCTATTTATTACTCCATTTCACACGCTAATCAACATGGCGTCTCATTTTGGCGCCCAACTGCAAACAAAGGCAGTCTTTACTACTTCGAGGAGCCACAGTTCTGCCTGTAGTAATTGCTTATCGCTCTCTCCTCATATCACTGCGCGTGAGCCGTATTTATGTGACTAGTAACGCGAGGCGCGTTACTCCCATTAAAAGAATCCCTAATTAAATCTCTTAAATTACTCTATATTTTAAATCCTGACACACACACACACACACACACACACACACACACACACATATATATATATATATATATATATATATATATATATATATATATATATATATCATAGTTGCATACGTAATAAGAGATTTCTTTCTGAGTCTCTTATGGTTTTTATCACTCCTAGAATAACAAATTTTGCATCCTCTTTATGCAGCTTTTTATCATTGGGAGTTATATCTATATGTCTAATAAAATACCTTTCAGTCAAATGCTTGATGTTATTACTAACCCTTGGCCGACCTCTTTTAACAATGACAATTTATATCGAAATCCTTTCAATAAGTACATCTACTAAAGTATAAGGAATATAAAATTTCGTTTTTTTCAGCATTGATTTTTGTAAATCAGGTACGAGTTCAAAGTAGTTTGATCTAACACATTACAGATAATCTGGTACTGTCATCGGATTTTTAAATTGATAAATAAACATTATTCTGTGCATAAGAAATATATTTTATTAGTATTTTTAGCTTGTTTCTTTAAACATCAAAAATATCCCGAGAAAGAGAGAAAGAGGGTGATATTTCAAACGTTTTCACGCGAGTGAGTAGGAAGTGGTTAAAGTCTATTCTATAACATTATTGGAATTCGAAACCACAAATTAATGTGGTGGCCTTTATTATGAAAATTTTTTCAAATTATTTTGTATTAGCATTGTGTCACAATATAAAATTAGTATAAACTTAGTTTAAACTTAATGTTAATATAAATACGTTTTTAATATAAAATATAAAATATTAATCATTAAAGACCTCAAACACTTTCGTGTTCGACAAATAATATGTTTTATTAGGCAACGATTTAAGAAATTCTTTCTCATATGTGTAGTTAGAAAAATTACAGCAGTTTGTGATAAAAAGAATATTGGAAAATCTTAAATAAGATTATCATGTTTGCTGTTTAAATCAGCAGTATCACGTGACCTTACTGATTAGAAGAAAATCATGGGCACTTGTCGAGTCACTTCACGTCTTTTTGCCATCAGGGACCTATGCATAATTATGGTTGAAAGTCTAAGCAATTCAAGTCAACCTTATTAGTAACAAATAGTTTTTGATAACAAAACATGCCCTGAAACGTCTGAAAATCATTAAGAGTACTAATGAGTTAATTTTCAGTATTGGTCATATTCTGTCATTTATTTATAGTTGGCTTCAGATGAATATATTTTATATTGAATGAGTGAAATATATATATATTTTTATACTCTCATAGCATATGTACTTAAAAAGCATCTGATTGGTAATGTAAAGGTTACATTATTAAAATGCAGATTTCTTAGAATGTCAGAATATCATTCAAGGATTTATTTTGAAATATATGAAAAAAATATCCATGTTATTTTACATATAGTTATAAGTTTGTTTACAGAAGATCAAAATCATATTTTTATAAATACTTCATTTCCAGTTTTAGAATATTTCAGAAAGTTACTTTGATATAGATTTTATGTAGATGCATAAAACATAGCTTCATTATCTGTCAGTGCAGTATTACAATTATAAAAAAATAATAAGAATGAATAGTGTATTTTTTCACAAAATAATAATAAGATTCATATTAATTATTTATATGATCATGATATTTTTATATCATGTTTAAATGCCAAACGAGCTTTAGATACACTTAGGTTCAAATATTTATTTTCTCCCTAATTGATGTTTAAATATATTTTTGTAATACGTAATTTTACAATAATTTATCAAAATATTTCTTTTGGCTACTAGATTAACCATGTGTTCGTTATCAGTGCAAAATCTTGTATAATCTTATTACCTTAAAATATAGCAGTATTA
>CM063504.1:52789723-52795809 GCA_032207245.1 Pardosa pseudoannulata | reverse complement strand
ACTTGTAATCCTTTAAAGCAACCATTTGAATGAAATAAGTCAATAGCAGTTTATAATTGAAATATGCAGAATTTGTTGTTAAATTCTACTTAAAACCGACTAGGTTAAGTTAGTAATAATGTAAATACTAGTTTAACAGGAAAAGAATTTTCTTTACAATGTTTCCATATTCTTGCTATTTCTTGCCTGTAAAGTAGAATATTTACTTTTATTTTGACTGAGATCATTCTGTATTGATTTTGTGTAATTTATCTTCTAATTAGTAAAAAAATGTCACGGACATTGGTAAATATTTTATTTTAAAAAGCATATTACATTTGTGAAATGAGACATTAAAACAAATTACCGTATAAATCAGTTGCTTTTTAAATTCTTAACTAATAAAATTATGAAAAATTTTATTGAGCGTTCTTTTATATAATGTCAAGAAATCCTATTGGAACTATTTTCATCTTTAATAGAAGAAAATATATATAGTACAGGCAATCCAATAAATGGAATAATTCTACGATATGACAAGGAATCCTATGGTTTTCGTTTCTTTATCTATTTAATTCCAGGTATTCTTTGGGTATCAAAAGAAATATTCACTGTATTTAAGCACAGCACGTTGAACGTAAAATTAACGTGTGTACTTTGGGGCTATTTATAGCACTTTTTCTGAACTGGTAGTACACATGCACGACAAAGTAAGAGAGAGACCCGTTAAAAGTACGTAAAAAGAGAAAAAGAAGGCTACTCACTTCAAAAGAGAACAAAGTAAATAAATATATTATATGTAAAGGAATTTTAATAAAGAATTTCAAACTAGGAAGAAGAAATATTTTACTTTGTGCTTATGTGCTCCACGGTCTTCAATTAATTGCCTAAGTACAAAATTATATGTGTTCTGGGGTATTATAAAAATGCTTCTATGTTTTTAAGCCCAGTACGTTGAATGTAAAACTTTTGTACAGAATGTCGAGTCACTTTGATCAACAATTCAGAACTGGTGTCACGAGTATTCCAGGGAGCATGGAAAATATAGTTAGAGTACCCATAAAGAGAAAAAGAAAAACTACTCAGTTCAAGAAAAAACAATGCAAATAAAAATAATATATTTAAAGTAATTAAAGTAAAAATATGTAGGTATTTACTAATAAAATTTTCAAATGAAGGTGAATCAAGTCAGTTACTGTGAATGTCATGGTAATGGAAGCAAAGAAATTTCTAAATACCCATAAATTTCTGCCCAGAATATGTGTAATTTCTTTATTGTTGTAAAAATTATTATTTCCGTATTTATATATTATAGTCCAACTACTAAATGTAATCATTCTATAATATGCTTAGGCATTCTGTAGTCTTCACTTGAGTAGGTATTCATTTCTATATATTCTTGGTATCATCAAAATTATGTAGAGGTAATTACTGATAGTGTGAACAATATTGATATCCATTACATAAAAATTTCAAATAAGGATGAGTTGCGTCACCTTGATGGAATATCATGGTCCCGAAAGAAGTGACATTTCTAGATTTTATTTTATTGTATTTTTGTCTCTCTGTATCTGTGTCTTTTTTGCCATTTTATATTGCATTTGTATTGTGGGCCTAAACTAGTTTTGTAGTTCTTTTAGTAACCAGACAAAGGAAAAATAATATATATATATATATATATATATATATTATATATATAATATATATATATATATATATATATATATATATAATATATATAAATATATATATATATATATATATATATATATATATATATATATATATATATATATATATATATATATATATATATATATATATATATATATATATATATATAAATATATATATATATATATATATATATATATATATATATATATTGTTTTCATTGGACCATTCATTAGCCAAATCATGTATCCGTAAATTTTAAATTTCTCGGACACTTCTTTCATTGAAACTTATTCTCGTTAATTTAGGTACAGAATTGATGTCCATGTTAAAAAAAATAACCCTAAAATAATATTCTTTTAGTTTAAATGTGTTTCATTTTTCGTACAATATTTTTTCATGCTCTTTGTAATCATTCACTTAGTTGCTATTTCGTATGCTGCAAACCTCAACAGAACGGTCAGGAAAAGATATTCATTTCTGTTAGGTTTAACGTGGAATTATTTAAGCATATAAATATTGCTATTAATATATTGAGAAGTTTTATTTTTGCAATTTACCTACCTGGCAAATAATAATAATAATTTATAATTTTATACAAAGTATGATTTTTAAACCAACCTTATGCTTCTATTAAACGTCTGCTAAACTACCAAACGTAAAGAAATTTGTTAAAAAATCCAAACAGCGTGATCGGAAATAGTTATGTCCATGTCAAGTTTAAAAATGAGGGTTAAAAATTCAGCGAGTTATAGCTAAAAATAGTTAGAAGTCATTAACGATAACATAATATGAGAAAGACACATCCTCAAGTGGAACTATACAGAATAAGAAAGCTGCAGCGTAGGTAGAAGTAGACATAGGAATTTTCTTAGGTAGCAACACCAAAAGAGACAGTTCTTAGCGAGAACTCGGGCTAATAACATCCTTTACGCTTGTAATGGCAAAATGTGAGATCAAAGGATATCTAAATGGTATAGGCATGAATAAAAAGATTGCAAAATAGAAGTTTTTATATATTAAATGAAATATGTCTTCCATACCTTAACCACTCACACCATGTCATGTATATACATAATTATTAAGAAATTGACATATATCTTTATCAACTATAAATATTTTAAAATTTGTCATGATTATGTATGTACAAAAACAATGAGTTGCTTCATATTGGTTAATTTATATAGTTTGGTACAAATTGTAGAAACTCCTCTTAGCATTTTAATAACCAACCATTTAAAATGTATATTGAAGCAGTATTTCTATATCGCAAATTCACTGTTTATGTGATGAAACAGAAGACGCTTAATAAAATAAATCCTTATTAATATAGAATTATATAGTCAGACGTTTACATGACGTTTCTAAAATGCATAATTAAATTAGAGTAATAAGAACGGTGAAAGTGATTATAACTATTTCAGACATTCAAAATATATCCAAATAACTTTCGAAATCAAAGTGAAATTTAAGTTAATTTGCTAATTTTTCCAGGATAAAATTTTCTCAAACTTAAATATATGTAACTATAAGATTAATTAGTAAACAGAAGATTTCATTTGTAAAATAATATAATAAGCAATGTAATTATCTAGAAAGCGGTATCATGTGCTCGTTATTTAAATTTTTAATTTTACAAGACGTATACACTAAAGTGAGTTCTAGATAATAAATTTTATATGTATCAAGCTTTTGTGAAATATGAGATTATTCAAAATTTTCACTTAATTTTCTTGTGATAGCTAAGCCATTATTTCATTAGATATTCATGAAGTCAATTAAACGGAATGAAAATTTTATAATAAGCAATATCATTAGTGCTGGTGGTAAAATTGGTGTAAAATATGAATTCTAGTTATTAAAATCTGTTCACGATTGTGGTTGTGTACATGACCTGAATGGAAAAATAGACTGATGTTTTTTAATCGATATAAATATCCACAGATTTAAAAATTTGGGGAAATGCCCATCGCCACGTTTTATTTTTCTATCATCATCGGTAGTTTGTGAAGGAGTAATATATTATAACAAAAGGAATAATGAGATCAGAATTTGCTGCTTAAATACGATTCCGAACCGCTACGAATATCTGCGTCAGAAGTGGTATTCAAGATCTCAAACACAGGTATCGAATAACAATGTCCAATACATTCGCTCATCATTTGGCTAAAAAATAACGAAGATAATAAGTAAAACCTAATCAAAATGGTAATTCTTGTCTAATTGTGTTTTCTATTTAACCCTTTGAGCGCCGTTGTGTGATGTAAACAACTTCATTTCAAACGATTTACAGTATGGGAAAACATGGAAGAAACGAATTTATGGAGTTAATTAGTATAAAGTCGCCGTTTATTTGTTGAAAGTTGAATGATACCAATTTCATCGCTTTGTCATCCTTAAACTTTCTGGATGCAACTGAAGTGCCTTTACCACTTTCTGGTCTTATGGGAGGTATAACTTCGATGCAATGAGACTCGTTGGATACATTCAGAAGTGAAACTTTCTTCGTTTTTTTCTTGGTTTGTTTTTGTTTATATGCTTGATTTTTCTTTCTGCAGGAGGTTGTTATTATTTGGTAGTATTGGATGTAAAATGTCATCGACCTAAGGGCACACAAAGAAAAACCCGATGTGGCTTGGTCATTTTCTGATCATATCGGAGTTCACATTTCGTTGACTAAGACGCTCATACCTACCTAACATAATCAGTTGGTACGCCCTTTACTTTAGTCTGAAAAATACCGATCCTACCACAGAAAATAGAGAAGGCGCATCTCCTTTGGGCTAGGTGGTTCTCGATTGTTGCAGTCCCTTTTAGAGAAAAGGGGTGTCTTGTACTCGAAAAATGTAACCTCAGATTATCCGTTAATTTAAAGGGGCTGTCCGATGTACAAACCCTACGAATTCGTCCTTTCCCTCATTTTGCGACAGATTTGCGTTTCCACTGCATTGGTGCGGGAAGACTCCGAGCAACACACCTGGGACAACGTAAGAAGACTCTGTGCAAGAGGAAGTTTTTGGACCCCGAGGAACGAAATTTAACCCAGTCTTTTTACGGTGGTGTCGAATATATTAGTCATTCAATGAAATGGCAAAAGAGAATGACCTCTACATGTGCTGAGTAATACCTACGGTTGTTCTGGATAAAGGAGCAATTACTTCTAATTAAACAGTTGTGGATGATGTTAGGCAAATTTTCCCAAGGAATTAGTATTGTGCATATCGTCAGTGCTGCGTTGAAAGACCAGAGTAATAAAAAAATAGGAAGTGTAGTAAAAAATAGTAATTGTAACTGTACTTCTTGTAATTTAAATTAAATAAGCCATAATAAAGATGATTGATTTATATAGTATTTCATAATTAAAAGTTAATTCTAATAATGTATGATTACCTGCTTGCTTAGTTTTGCCTTTGAAGCAATTTTGTATCTTGTCAAATTTAAAAACATGTTCAATGACACAGCGCGACCGAGTATCATATTTTTGACAATGGACATAGTGACAAAATATGTTTTCTAACTAAACATTTCTATTCTTTTATATTAGAGAGACACAAAATTATAATAAATATTTTGAATTTCTTCATCTGTGATTTTCAAGGAAATTTAATTTGTACACTTTCATTTAAGGTGACGGAAAGAATATACAAACAATTAACAATACATACTGATATATATATATTTTGCACATTTATTCGAAAAATTCACTGCATTTTGTTTAAAAAATTATTTAAATGACAACAATGTTTAGGAGAAATATTTGCATTAAATACATAAAAAAAGTGTAAAGGTTTATTGCCAAAGTAAGCAAATATTCCCAAATTTTTAATTTTGCTCTTTAAATATTTATTTAATATCACATATACATATATTTGTTAAATTCGAGTTTCAATCACTTACTTAAACATGTATGTTCATTCCAAAATTAGTAAATATTAAATTCACACAAGATATTAAAAATATAAATTATTTCAGCACTAATTATAATATATATATTACCTTTATTTTATATAATATAATATTTATATTGTAAATATAATTAATAATTTTTAATCTATATAAATTTATATTTTATATTTAAATATACATATAATATTATATACAATATTATATAATATATTTCAATTAAATTAATACATTATATATATTTAGATATAATATATATATAAATATATACACACATATATATTATATATATAATATATAATATATATAAATATATATATATATATATATATATATATATATATATATATATATATATATATATATATATATATATATATATATATATATATATATATATATATATATATATATATATAGATAGATAGATAGATAGATAGATAGATATGTTGATTTTTTCACCGTTGAAGGAACATCTATCACTACAATGCAACAGATTTGTATAGCGTTTTATAATAGGAGTACTAGCA
>CM063504.1:52694723-52784723 GCA_032207245.1 Pardosa pseudoannulata | reverse complement strand
GTAGCCTATTTTAAATGATATACCATCTTTTTAATCATATCACATTTTTAAAATTTTATTAATTAAGTACCATTTCTCAATTTGATTATTCTTGTAGTAATTTCGTAGTTCTGAATTGTCCCAGGTGCATTACTTCTGTGCATTTAGTATTCAAAAGTTTGGAAATTCTGTATCAGTCGGTATATTAGTTATTAAGCTGGGCATGCCACTGAAATTCTCAAAGTAATTTCTAGAGATACAGAGGATTTAATACCGTCAAATGCTCAAACAATATAATTTTAAGTAATTGTCTTCCTGTATTTAACAAAAGTGGAACCCAGATGTTTTCTTATAAAATTTGATAAGATAAAGTAATAAAGATAAAGGGTATTCTAGAATATGACATGCACTAGGAATGTGGTTAACAAAAATTGTTGTTCAACTTACTTTTGATCGAATAGTTTCGAATTAAAATGAAAAATTCCTTTCTAATAGAGTTTGTGTCTTTTGTGTTTCCTGTAGAAAAATTATAAAAACTCATTAAAATATATTTTATATTATAACAAAATTTTAAAAATATTTTAATTTTAAAAATATCGTTAAAAAAGTAATTGTTTCCTTAACTTCCCAAGTTTGAAAAGGTTTAACGTATGTGACAAAGCAAGAATAATTTCTATGAGATACAATATAAGACAGGAATAAATATTACTTCCGTTTACTTTACGTTTTGCCAGTTTTTCGGGTTTTGCGATTCTCCTATCAGCACTCTCTAGATCCAGTAGAATCTTTTACTAATTAAATGTTCAATATTTTATTAAAAATAAGAATTTATTACAAAATTTAATACTTAACTGATTTATAAGGACATAGCTATGTACAATTCAAAAGTAATGGTGAGCAACAAGCTTCTATGTTTCATTTTTTTCTCCACATACAATATATATTTCTGTTGCAGTTCCGTTTCATAATAATATTCGAGAAGTGCAGTGAACAGCCTGAGTAAAGTGTGAATCCATGCTATGTCTATGACTCTATTTAATAAAAAATATCCTTATCAACGTTATTTTGTTCATTTATATTTTTTTTTAAAACGAACGTTTTTGTGCAATATAACTCTGATAAATTAAACTAATTATGGTTTCTTAACTTTAAGAATATGATTTGTAGTTTTTCTTACTATTAAATTATATATATATATATTATATATATATATATATATATATATAATATATATATCTAGTATATATATATATCTATAAATATATATTTATATATATATATATATATATATATATATATATATATATATATATATATATATATATATATATATATATATATATATATATATATATATATATATATATATATATATATATATATATATATGTGTGTGTGTGTGTGTGTGTGTGTGTGTGTAGATTTATGGATATGAAATATGAAATATTTTCACAGTTTTGTTTCTCTCGCAAGGTTCAGGGGTATGCCATTACTACTTTTGTGCACGAATCCTATTATCCTCCTTAGAGCTGCTTCAAAGCATTCAAGAAACTTTTCACAAACGGAATTTCCTCATTATTCTCAATAGTGATATCAGATATTTGTTCATTCTTTAGAAAGTTCTGTGAAATTATTCACACTTGTTAACTGGATTGGTGTTTTCAAAATTCTACTAAGGCAGTCATCCAAGAAGTTCAACTCTTACTAAAGAAATGCAGCCATGATGTGTGAGACATTCTAAAGTTTGCGAGCCCCGCTTGTGTTCAATAACCATTTGATTTACGATTCTGAATGGGTTTGGTCAGGAGTGTTGTGTATAGGGAAGATTTGATGTATAATTACAGTGTAAATATCACCACTGAACAGTTGCAGGATGTTTTTGAGAGACATAACGTGCAGATAATTAAGATTTTACTGTAGGTAAAGTACTTACTCACAAAAAATTTAGCATTTTTTTAAATGTGTATTTAAAGACAAAATTTTAAGACAAAAACATTAAGGACCATATTTTAACCTTGTTTAACTGCATGTAAATTTTAATCTTCATGAAAAAACATATATCTGTGGATGGAGTGCGAATGTAGACGACAGGGTCCATTAACTTGAAACCCAACTATATTTCCAAAATTTAAGAAGAAAATAGAGTCTGAATATTACTGTAATTACTAAGATCCTACGAATGGGGTTTTGGCTATAAAATCATTACTTTACAGATAATTTAAAAATATCGTCTAACAGGAGATAATTCCGGAAGCACTATTTTTTCCCCATTCACCGATATATTCTAGAATAAATAGCTTATTATTGCTTTACATCATATAGAGTCACATTCCTTTCATATGAATGACTTACTGTATTTAGTATCAAATATTTTATATAGCAAAGAAAACGTTCATATCATGTATTATACAAAGTCTAGAACGTATTAATTGAATTTTCCTGCATTCGTGTAAAACAATTTTCTCTGGTTATCAAAATATTTAGAATAATTAAAAAAGTATCTATTTTTTATAATATATTTGTATTATATTTCCTCATTGTGGACCAAATACTCACGTGACGATCTTACATTTTTTAATTTGTTTTATTTAAAATTTTTCATTAATTTTTAAAACTCGTTTGGGGTAAAATATCAGCGGCTTAGCGAAACTGAATTAAATATTACTGTAAACACAAACAGACAAAAAGAATGTTAAATGGATGTATTTTTCGTACAGCAAAAATATACATTTCTCCACAAGAGGCTTTTCAGAAATTCCTTTGTATGCATATTTTGTTGTGCTCATTTGTTTCTGAGGCTTAACAGCCTGGAATAATTCTTATTGGCTTTTATCCTTCTAGATGGGAAAATCGTTTCCTCTTTTTTAGTTCATAAAGCGTAAGGAAATAAATTGTTACATAAAAAACATCAAAATATTCTTTTTAAAACAAACGGTCAATGGAACTACAATATTATATTTACATGTTGTAAAGAGATTCTGAGTCTGTATTATACTTATCCGGAATAGTTTAAGAGAAAATATGATACATAAAGCGTAAAGCAGTAAAAATAACTTATGCAATAAATATACGGCTTCAGAAATGTGTATGTAATTTTTCCTAATGTTTTCTCTTTTTGTTAATTTGTACTTCCTTTTTTCCGTAATATATATATATATATATATATATATATATATATATATATATATATATATATATGACAGTAACATCACGAAATAAGAGGATTTCTTCAAGTGGAGGTTTAATTTAGGATCATCTGTAAATGGTATTCTCGAATAGAGGAATACCTTATCATTGAATAAAGTGTTGGACATTTGTAAGTGCACCTGGAGATGGTTTGAAGTCATATACGTATGTACGTGCAATTTGAAAACATTTTATTTGTAGGACTGGTATATACACGGAAAATTTATTCTTGAAACTTTAACTGTGTTATTCACCAAACAGACTGTAACATGTAGATCAGAAAATCCGAAAATTTTGTCTAGTCGAGAGTTAACCTAGAGTATATGTTAAGGGTTGTTGTATATCTAAGTGTTGAGTATATATATATATATATATATATATATATATATATATATATATATATATATATATATATATATATATATATATATATATATATATATATATATATATATATGCATAAAGTACTTAAAACACTCACCAGTGTTCAATATTCTAAGAGAAAACAGAAAAAAATACTCCACAAAATTAAAAGAAAATGATTTTAAATTAACTAAAATATTTATTATATACATTATTTATTTACAGATATATTTCCTGGTTGATATATGATATTCATTACTTCGATATTTATGAATATAATAATTCATTACCATTTTCTTTTTTTGTTTAAACGTTATTCCTTAATCAAAATATTGAAATCATTATCTGAAAACTAAATAACAATCATGAATATGTTAACTCGTTTTAAATCCAGGCATTCTAAGGGACTCAGGGTATCCGGACAGGGCCCTAGACAGGATGGAACTCGGCGTGGGACAAAAAGGTCGTCAGCTGTTTCTTTCCGGCTGTGGGCTGAGGGATAGGCCAATATCTCCGTTCGCTCTTCCAGGTTCTAGGCTTGCTCACGAGCTCTCGATATACCCAACAACACTTGACTTCCGACGTCCACTCCTTTTTTGTCTTTTCCAATCATTTGTTAGTGGAATTTTTTCCACACCTGTATCATCTTCGGGTGTGCAGGTGGGCTCATTAAAATACCCTTTTGGTGAAATTGACATTCGTGCTTAGAAAATGCATTCATATCTCACAGCTGCATAGCTGTCTGGGCATAATCACTAAAATTATGCAACTTCATCAGCTATAATTCCTCCGTAGGGGTCCCCCATTAAAACTCGAAGTCCACAACTGCGTGTATATTCTTAGAAATATAGTCCACGGCTTGTCCACGGGTACAAGTGTTGTCCAACTTTGGCAAGTACATCAGTACAATGGTATTCTCAAATGGAAGATTTAACACTTGGTGGTTTGTAACCACACTGTCATAACGTTTTATTTCCTTAATTTTAATTCAGTTCCATTTAGTTTAGTTTAATTCTATAAGCTTCTCTTAAAATTCAATGTTTGTAACTTTCTTGCCAAGCTCCCAATCATAACGTTGGTGAGTCGAAAAACCTATTTTTTTATCGCATAAGCTGCTCTGGCTATTCAATCAGATGATATCATACCAGGAGCATCACTTGGTATTCTCCTTGGCGAGCGCTATGTTGCAATAGTTTTATAGATTCACCCTTTTTATGATATGACATATCCCCACTCCACACATTGGCATGTTTTAGTCTGCACCTGGCGGTTTTCCATCGTGCGTCAGGCCACTGGAATGTTGATGAGCTTTCCAGCCATCAGAGTTTGCCAGCCGTTTTCAGCCTTGCAGACACAAGAGATACTCTTCACTTAGACTTAACTTGCAGCTTTCCAGAATGGTGGTTCTCATCTGGACAGACAGGATGGAGGAGAGAGAGAGAGAGAGAGAGAGAGACCTAGAACCCGAAACGAAAAAAGGAGCTCTGAGTTCCGTCCTCCATTATTGTCTTATTTTTTTAGTCCATTTTTGTTTTCTCCATTCTTTTATTAATTTTTATCTTTCAAAAGAAAAACTCAATTAATTGGCTTCTATTAATTTTTTTTATTTTTATATTAATATCAATAAAATCCATTAATTCAGTAACTTCTCCTCTCTTTTATTTTTAATGCCTATTGTGTTTTTACTTTAAGATTTAAACTTAAGTTGGCGAAAAGCCAAATTCAATTTATATATTAAATATCGGGTTAAGGACATAATGCGTATTTCCACTATACATCACCCACTCAAATAATATATTTTTAATTGTCTTTTCTACGGGTTTCTTTTTCAGGTACAAAAATTTTTATGTTTTGCTCGTACACGTACCCATCAGAAAACCCCAACCTTCTGCTACAAGGCTCACTTATAATTGGTCGGCAAAATTAATGACTGTAAAAGAGCGGATGTTTGCATTTAAGATACAAATGAAAGCTATTTTAGTACCAAATACAAAAAATTCAATATTCGCCTAATCGTGTTTGGCTTATATTCTAAAGTGTTAATAGTGTTATATTGAAATCTTAATCAGATCCAAAGAACAGATGTACAATTTAGAGTCTGAATAGATCTAATTACAAAATTCCAGCATTTTCGCGCTAATCTAGTCTCAGATTTATGCGAAATACACACGAGCGTGCAGACTCATATCAAGAGTAAATAGCAATAACCAGTGCAGGATTGGCCAACATTAGATTTTGAAGTTAGAATATTTAAATTTCCTTGTAAAGTTATAGATATGTAAATGCTAAATTGGTCAAAGTTTCAATGATAAAAATAAAGTTTTTTTGCCAAAAATAGAGCGTCTAAAATTAATGCGATGACACTATTTCGTTTATTTTGTATAAGAAAGTAAAAATAACAACAAATGTTTTAGCCCTAATTTTAAGTAATTTTTATCAAGAAAAAAATATATTAAAAGTAAAATATTATGCAATATATGATATTTAATCTGTAAAGACATAAAAACTGATTGCTTGTATTTACCCTTTGGGCAATTCTTATGTTTAAACAATTTTGGATATAATTTAAATTTAACTCCCAGAGGCAAAGATCCCCAAAGAGATTTTCAAACAAAAAAAATTCTTTTGAACCACTTAAAAGAAATATTTAACTTCTACTTTCATCATAGTCTTTTGTTTTCTCATATCTATTGCAATATTTTAGAAAATAAAACAAAAAAATTTATGCGCTCAAATTATGATTTTATTTTACTTTGTTTTATTCTAGTACGTTTAAAGGGGGATTTTGTTTTAGATAATCTTTTTAGAAATAAAAAAAAAATTATATAAAATAAAATTCCCTTTTAAAATTCTCGGGTAAAATTATAACCTTAAAATGAGTCGTATTACAACTCTGAGAAAGTTGTTAAATATTATGTTGTAGATATGATTAAGGTGTCTCTTAAACACTTAAACCTTCAAAAATTTTATATTTGCAAAAAAAAGTTATAGATTGAGATTTTCTTCAAATTTTTAAAGATATAAATAATTCCGCTTGCTTTAAAAGTCATCATAAACAATACAAAAACACTCTAGTGATTTATGTTCTTAGCAGTGGACTTGGACGTTCTTTATTTATTACTTTCAGTTGATATTTTTTCAGAATGCGAATTTTTCATGATGTACACCAAAATTCTCAAAACCTATATATATAATAATAGCCTAAGTTATCTATCCGTCTGTCCTCGAATTAATGAATCAGTTGGACCTGGAATGGGTACATGCATTGATATTGGATTTTTAATTAGTGTCAACAAAATTCAGAGAGAGTTCTAAAACATTCTAAATCCAACCCTTCCCCCAATTTCGAGCATTTAATGCCATTATTTCAAGCTCTATCCAGTTTTATCACTGATTTTAGATATTAAGTAAATATTTTTCTTTTATATTTGTCTTAAATAGGAGATTAGGTACTTATGTGATAATTTTAAATTTAATCATCGATTATTTTTTGCTTTGAATTTTATCACTGGTAATAGTAACAAAGTCTAGCAGTTTATTTCACGGACACACATACACACAAACACACACACACACACACACACACACACATATATATATATATATATATATATATATATATATATATATATATATATATATATATATATATATATATATATATATATATATATATATATATATATATATATATATATATAAGAAGTTTATTATTTTGAGTGTTTGTTTTTTATACATAAATACACGGTTTGCGATCGATTAGCTAATTTTTGTACATCATCAATATATACCACCAAATAACCTGTCATGTCCATTCTTTTACGTAATATGACAAGATAAATTAAAGTTGGCAACTAACATGACGTCAGTAAGCATAAACAAATTATTGATCTTTTACGGGATAAATTTCGGCCGAAAACAAAACTTTTTTTCACCTATCGCATAGAGTACTTTACAATTCTAGAAAATTAAAATTTTTACTGATCCCATTATATAACAGGCTATATGATAGTTTAATATAGTTGAAAAAAAATTTTTAGTATTTCAATATGAAGATGATTTCTTGTAACTGAACTAAAATTATTAAAATGAGACTAATATTTTTTTCTTTTAGATAGGAAAGCACATATCAAAATTGCTCCCCCAAAACAGTTTAATTTATGTTTTAAAAATGTAAAACATTCTTAAACTTGTGGGTTTTTTTAGTTAGATTAAATTTTAGGAGTAAGATGTTCATTAAAAACGTTAAATTTAATAATTCTGTGCAGAATATTTCTTTGAAATATTCTCATTAAAATTATTCTCACTTGCAGAATATTTCTTTGAAATATTCATGCAAGTGAGAAACATTTTACTGTAAAAATTAAGTTTTAAATACATATTTAAAATACAGATATATTTTTTTAGAAGTATGTAACCCTTTCGCGACCAACATTTCGTATACATGACACAGCGATTTCACTCTCATCAGTCTAGCGTCGCCTCCCCGCGATGATCTAAGGTTGACATTGAGTGACCAGCGGCACGTATGCGTAATCAGAGATCTGAACGTTTTATTTTTATTTATAAATGCTAGATTTAATTACTAGTTGGGGTAAACGGCAATGATTTTCACAACGGTCGAATTGTATAGCATTTAAGGGCTGTTTCTCAAGGGGTTAACGTTAATTTATGAAAGAGGTATAGAAAACCAATTTTACAAAAAAAAAAAAAAAAAAAAAATATATATATATATATATATATATATATATATATATATATATATATATATATATATATATATATATATAAAAATAACTCAACGTTATTTTTATATTTTTTTAAAATATAGTAAGTAGTAAACCCGGTTACTTGGTAGAATACAATAGAAGGGGGCGCGGTCATGACGCCACGTGTCACGTGACCTCGGAGCTCGTAAGCTCCGCCCCTTTTTGGAAAAAAATAGTTGCGGATACCGCTGTTATTGTTGAGTTATTTCCCTCCTTCTGCTAAGAGGAATGAAAGCCATGGAGTTAACAGTTGAGTAGTTTGCCTCCTTCTGCTAGGAGGATATAAAACCATGGAGTTAACAGTTGAGTTGTTATCCTCCTTCTGTTAAGTTTGATATCTTGTGGCAAAGGTGTGTCTTTTTGGAATTAGAAATTTTTCGAAAAAAAATAGATTGCGGATACCACGTGGCATTGTTGAGTTATTTCCCTCCTTCTGTTAATGTCGGATATAATCATGGAATTAACAGTTGAGTTTATATTTTATAGTATGTGAAATAAAAAAAGTCCTGGAAAGTCTAAAAATAGAAACAAAACAAGCGGAACATTATGTTTAACAGACCTGAAACCACTTGATTCAAACATTATATGAAATAGGGGTACTTTTTACAAAAATGTAAGTGCTTTTCTACAGGTATTAAATTTTTAATATGAATGCAACATATTACCCTGTGTAATATCGAAACCCCCATTCTTTTATTATTCATATGGGAGTGTCTATAAAAACAAAATAATGTATTAAAAACATTTCTATTACTTGCTTCACTCTAAAGTACACTATATTAAAAACAAGAGTTCGGTAGAAAACTAGTCAGTTCTAGTTTAAAACTTCTACCTTAATGTTTAAGTGTTTTCCTACAATGCAAAAAGAAGTATAAAATTTATCTTGTAGACTTGAGTATTTTGAAAAATAATAGTCTGAATCGCATGTTTTCAGTTATATGTTATTTATTACAGTTTTTCTATTGAAGAATGATGCATCTAAAAATGCTAAAAAATAAATTCTCATTATATTTTCAAATTCTATCATAGTAACGTCCTCTTTGTCATATTTTCATTGTTCTGTGAGTTTAATAAAATAGGATAAAAGTTATCAGCAGTATATAATGCATATCATTGATATTCAATATATAAGTAAAACAATGCAATACATTATTTTCGATGTCTAACTTGCGATCTTAAAGAAGATCATTACCTAAATTTCATATGAGAAGATTCTCTCAGGACTGAATTTACCCACACTAGCTATCAACCAAAAGGTTTTTAACAGAAAAGGCCAAGAGTGAGTGGGAAAAACTAAAACCACCATATTATTTTAGAGAATAATTCAGAATACATTAAGCCTACACTTTCTATCACTTGTCTTATTGTAAAGTACACTATATTAAAAACAAGAGTTCGGTTCTAGATTAAATCTTCTACCTTAATATTGTACCGTTATATATATATATATATATATATATATATATATATATATATATATATATATATATATATATATATATATATATATATATATATATATATATATATATATATATATATATAAACCTTGGCTCTTAAGAAATACGTATTTGGATTACTTTATTTTAAGAAATATGGGGAATGTATCCTATAAGTTTTGATGTTGTTATATAAGTTTGCAAGGATTTCAAAAATATATTTTGAAGTTTTAAAAACTGTATTACCCATTCTAGTTTGTTTGGTATACATAAAGTAATACTTTTCTTATGCATGTCATATTTGTTTTTGTTCTTACTGAATCCCTATTTTAGAACAATTTTTTTTCTACCTTACAGTAGTTTCTTGTTTGCTTCGGTAGCACTTAAATTATTTTAGATATCAGAAAATCGTGTTTGGTGAGTTCTAGTCCATGTTTTATCATGGATTCGATCCCAACGAAACAGCAGTTTTTTAGCCATCCTTTAACAATATTTCGTATCCATTAAACCTTCAGTAAAGTATCAATATTCTCTAAATATCAAACTGCAATTTATTTACTAAATTTAGACATTCTTGAAATAAAATAAAATTTGAATGAAGAATAATATAAACTTATAATTTATTTAATCATGTTGTATGTAATTACAAAAGTTAATTATAACAATACCCGAGAATGGACTGTGAAATGAAATTTTTATGTTTGTATTAAATGATGACTCATACGTATTTTATTAAAATCCTTTGAATCTTAACAGGATATATTTTAAACCGAAACAACTCATCTTATTTACAATTTCAAAAATAATGAAATTTGCAAACGATTGTTTACTTTTTGTTAATTTAATTTTTTGATAAGTTAAAAGATAAATTGATGTAGTCTTTTTCAAAAAGAATATTAATTGTTCACCTGAGTGCTTTCTTGGGATACTCCCTAGAGTGACATAAAATATAATAAGACTACAGATATTCATGCTTTTATCACAATTTTATTAAATACATTTGATTATTAAATAACTTTCATACCAAAGTAAACAAAAGTATTTTTTTATTAGACGGATGTTTTTAAGAAATCATTACAATGCATTCCCTATAGCATGTATGCCTTTTATGAATGTTTTTGTGATTTGTTGATGCTTCATGCACAAATGAAATCATTGTTTTAAGAAACAAAATTAATTTTATCTAACGTAGGCATTAAAAATTAGAGTAAAAATATTTAATACGAATATATAGAAAAGTAATTTATATGCTAATAAATAAAATATGTGTATAATAGTTAAATAGTTTTGTACGAAATTTAGTCCCTTAAAATGTTTTTCTATATGAAAACACTTTTTTGTATCCCAATAGCAGGTGTCTATAGGTTAAATTTCGTGATGCCTTGTGACAATTAGCATATGCAATTACTGTTCTTCATATTCCTGCCTCTGTTCAATGTACCGATAGTAATCAAAATAATAACGGAAATTTGTTATACTTTATATTTGTTTGAGTTTTAAAATAATTCGTTTAATGAAAAAATTATTTCTAGCATGCGTGGCAACGAAAATTTATTAGTTTGTTTAAAAGTATTTTACACTTATATTAATTCTTCTCAGGAGATTTGATAGCGTTTACTGAATTTCATCATTTCATTGAAACGAGTAATATCAAACAGCCTAGCAATGTTTTTAAAGAAAAAAAAACTTTGAGGAAATTTAATAATAATAGATAAATGATAGTAACAAATAATGTGCGATGCAGCATATTATTTATGTTCATTTCTTGCAAATGTATTCAAGATTGGTTAATCGGCAATATATAAAACTTAACCCCATTTTCTTGTACTTTATTTACATGATAAAATAGATTTTCTTGTTCATTTCTTGCAAATGTATCCAAGATAGGTTAATAGGCAATATATAAAACTTAACCCCTTTCCCGTGTACTTTATTTACATGATAAAATAGATTTTTTTGTTAAATATATTTTAACTCTGTCAGTGACAAAAAAAATTCCTCCAAAATACATTTTATTTTCCTAAAACATTTTTATTACAAAGTTATTTTTCAAGAAAACTTTTGACCAAACTGAAAATATATAGCTGAACATGAAACTAAATATTACATTTTTCGATATTCATTTACACAGCCAAAAAGTTTATAAACTTGTGTATTGATTACATCATAATTCGAAATACGTTCTGTAGCTTTTGAGAAGCACTTAGCTTTTAGATGGTTAAAAGAAAATCATTAAAGATATTCATTATATAGGCCCTATATTATTTCCAATTAATATGTATTTCACAATTATAAGATTTTTAATTATATATTTAGCCATTATGATAATAATGCCATTCATTTGTAAGACGGTTTCTAAAGAGCTATGCTATTTCAATCAATCATAATGTTAAAAAGCTTAGGTTACAATTCTTACGATTTCATTACTTAATTCAGGTATACAATTGATTTTACTAATATAATTGAACATCTGCAGAATAATTGTAAATGTCTCAAAAATGATCAATTATTGGCCTATTAGATTAGAAGGATTAAACGTTCATTTCAAACCATTTCAAATATGACGTAGTACTAATATATGACTAACAATAATGTAAATAATTTTTTTAATCAAACCATTTTTTACAGCTATACGATGTTTTTAATCATAATATTAACCATCGAAATAATAATATTGTTTGAAGGTTTTTTTAAATGGCCATGTTATTTCAATCAATCATAATGTTAAAAAGGTTAGTTTAAAGTTTCCATCTCACGATTTCATTACGTAATTCAGTAACGCTTTCAATTTTACAAATGCAAGTGAGCATCAGCAGAAACGTTACAAATGTTTAAAAATCAGCAGTTAATGTCCAATTAGATTATATAAACGTAATATTAATTTCAAAATATTTCAAGCATGATTTTATTACTAATACATGAGCCCCCAGGGTGACACCTTTTTTAGGTGTATACTGATCTTACATGGGTTAGCTGAGTGATCCCTTCTTAGCGTTCTTCCTAGTAGTCTAAACCTTACCTGTGTAGGTTTTACTCCTTAAAGGGTTGGACCATATTAAAATTTGACAATGACAAGTATTTTGTAGGTTAGCCACGATTAGGTAGCAGTTTTGGAACGCTGTTGGGATGTCTGGTCTTTAGTAGACAAATGCAATTGGTCATCGACAGAAACGTTACAAATGTTTAAAAATCAGCAGTTATTGGTTAATTAGATTATATAAACGTAATATTCATTTCAAACTATTTCAACTATGATTTTATTACTAATACATGAGCCCCCAGGGTCACACCTTCTTTAGGTGTGTACTGATCTTACACAGGTTAGCTGAGTGATTGCTTCTTAGCGTTCTTCCTAGTATTCTAAACCTTACCTGTGTAGGGTTTACTTTTTAAAGGGTTTGACCATATTAAAATTGGACCAAAGCAGGCCTTTCGTAGGTTAGCAACGAGTAGGTAGCAGTTTTGGAACGCTGTTGGGATGGCTGGTCTTTAGTAGTTGCTGCTGTACGTTTTCGGATGGGTCATCGACATGACTCACCATACTATACTTTTTTTCACCTTTTTTTTATCTTTGACTAAAGTATTAAGAAATACAATACCACAGCATAATTATTTTACAGCCCCAAATAAATAGTTTAATAAATATTTAATATGATTGATTCAACGTGCACCATCAATTTATAATTCTCTTCAGCATTTATATTATGTTACAATATACATTAAATCAAGTTTTAATTTCTTTTCAGGAGTTTTTTTTCCTTTTTTGTGAAATCTCATTTTTTAAGTAAGGGAATATAATCTACTCGAAATGAAAACTCTTAAAACAGTGTGGATTTAATTAAATATAAGTCTAAATATTAACTTATTTCAGGAATAATTTTTTTCTAAATTATTAAGAAGATTTGAAATTTAGAAAAAGGTTTTTGATATAATAACCTATACTTTTTTTAAATATACTTTAAATATAATATATTATTTGTACTAGAATAAAAGGGATTCATTGACGTAGATATTAAGTAGTGCTGTGGTTTATCCATGGTAGTAATTTATTTGAGTTGTAGAACACATTAAGATACTCAACTTAATTGACTCATAACATAAAAAGTTGTAGTGGTGCATTATTAGTATTAGTAATACTATTATTTTCTTAAATAAGTGTAAAAAAAAGCAAAGTTGTGATAAAAATCAATCAAATTCAAATAAGTTATTGTATACATATTACATCCCTAAAAATTAAAAGTAATTGGAAAACAAAAAATAACTTTTAAAACATATAAATTAGTAAATATTTTTATAGTAAATAGAAAATGATTACCTTTTTTATATTGTTAACCACTATTACATTGATAGGATTGATGCATTTTATTTTACAGAACTAATGAGGGCATTGTTTCGTTTTCTATTCTTTGACATTTTTTTATTTTTTTATTTTAAAAACAAGTTAAAAACTAGTGAATGTATTACTTTTCATTTGTTTTATATTTTTAGCATTAAATTTAAACGTATACTGTTTCAATTGAAAACAGTTAAATAATTTTTAAAACTTGAACACTATTGAAAATACATTTTATTTGAGTAAATTATTTTATTTTATATTCATTTAAATAAGGCAAATGTTATATATTAAAAGGTACTTGGATGTAAAAAAAAATGTAGAGAAAAATAAAATTAAGAAAAGTTTTCACAAACACTATTTCAATGTTATTAAATTTGCATTATTGTGTAAAGTTATTTCCACTGCCTATATAAATTTTATATGTAAGAATGATAATTATCTTGAAGTCACTATGTTTCCTTATATGTAGCCAAGTGTAGAAACTACACATTAATTTTTTTTATGTTTCTCATAGAGAAACTAGTCATGAGTTCCCTATTCATTACTACCTCCAGTGAAATATATACGTCTCAAATTAAAAATGAATGACGAAAAATTGTTTAAAATATTTTTTAATAAAAACTGTTATTTTTAAAGGATCTAACCTGAATACTCTTATACTGCTAATAAAACGAATGATTTCGTTTAACATTTAAAAAGAAATAGGAGATGATATAACGTACTAAGTATAAAAGATAGAACATTACATAAATTTTCATCTGAAAATTTTATATTTTTGAAAGAAGAACAAATTTTATTCAATAAATTAAAGGAGTATTATCATTTTATGGGTGTAGAAAGGTGATAGATGTTATATATATATATATATCTATATATATTATAGGAGTTGTGAAGAACATTATATATATATATATATATATATATATATATATATATATATATATATATCTCTCTGTATATATATATATATATATATATATATATATATATATATATATATATATATATATATATATATATATATATATATATATATACAATCTCTTATATTTTTCTTATATTTTGGATTTGATTTTTTCTTTTTATAGATCTGCTTTAAAAGTCTAATTACTCCAGAAACTTTTGTATTTCTTTAAATCGACGACACGTTTAAAGTTTAACGACTGGGAATTTCCACAGTTCGAAATTATCAACAGTTATAAGTTTAATTCGAAAGTTTAACAGTCATCTGTTAAGGCATGACAAGCACAAACTTTTAAAAGTTAAGTCCATTAGGTTATTTCTTTTCCATATAAAGTTTAAAAAAATTTCTGACTCTTATATACATCGTGTATGTGGGAGCATGTATTGTTTTATTAACTTGAATAATATCGTAGACAATTTCAGTGATACGTAACGTTTTCACAGAAGATAAATAATGAGACAAATCTAAATACATAGAATTAAATTTTAATGATTTAAGGTTTGATGGCTTAGTTCCTTATTACTGAATCTTCCACATTTTGAGTTGTTATCTTTAAATTAACTATAAAAAGAAATATAAAATACATTTTCTTAGAAAAGTTCAAAGTGCGGCTCTCAGAAATTGTATTGTTCATAAAGGGAATATATAAAATATATTTAGTTTTCGCTTTATATAAAATTTCTTAATTGGTTATTAAATGGAATTTAATGATCAAATTCATACATCTAACTCAAAAGATATTTCTATGATTAATCCGCTTAAATGTTTATAAATATTTCCGGTAAACAGATTATTAAAGTTTTATAAGTAACTTTAAGAACATCGATGTAGGTGGAAAGTCAAACAGACTCAGTTCCAAAGTCATTTTCGGCGAAATTATCTGTAACAATATGCGTTACCTTCACAATTAAAAATTACAAAATGTATTATATTTGATTTAATTTAATTTGAATTAAGTATTCAAAACTGCAATATATATTAAGTAGTGGAAACAAATATTAATCGTATAAACAATGGTATTATTGCAAATTTTAGAAATGTCATTCAATACAAAACATGTTGTCTTTAATATCTGCTACGGTTCGGTAGAACATAATAATCTCGATTACGAAGTATCTCAAAATTAAGCGAAATCTAAAGAACTTACTTACCCTTCGTAACAGAGAAATTATTTAATGAATAAATTATTAGAATACAGTTTTAATGAGATTGTGTATCAAGTATACGACTAATAATGTAAATTAATATAATCTTAACGCTAAAAGTAAACAAAGCAAAGTTCAGTTTTATTGCCTTTCAAAAATCAACAGCATAACATGTATCAACATATTTTTTAATTTACTATATTTTTAATAAATATTCGCTTAACTGTATTTTTTTCAAACGAAGCTCTTTCAATTCTTCCTTTATTTCAATTAAGAGTGGATGTCTTTTATGTCTTTTACCTCCCAATTCGTATTAGATTGAATTGGCATTAATTTCTGCCAAATCCAGCATAGTATGATATGAATGCACTAGCCATCAGCGTGAAGCAGCTAGAACAAAATATTTGAAAGCTATTTAATCAACGATATTCACTCCGTATTAAGATTTGCTGTAAAATTTATTGTTTCTGGTAGCTTTTTCTTATCTTTTAAATCTCTATTTACATTTGGGTGTAAAATGTTAAGTGGAATATATTTATTTTTTTTACGTAATAACCATCAAAAAAGAATCCTCCTTTTTGAATAAAATAGTTTTTTTTTTATTCAACGAGCTTTTTTTTTCTTATTATATGACAAATATCTTTCCGATGTTTTTTATTCAGCCGACGAAGCTTTTATATTTCAATTTTAAATCTTTTAGCTATTGATAATGAACAAAAATTATTGTATATTGTTATTTTTTGTGTATTTAGATACAGGTTTACAAGACATATTATCACATTTTCAGTGAGGAGAGAGTTCGGAGATAAAAGTGAACAGTAGTTTCTGCTGCACAGAAGGAACGAATAAAGATTATATAGAATGTAACATTCCAAGAAAGCACTTAATCTGCTTAAATGTGACACTCCTAAATTTGACTAATAATACTTAAGGTCTTAAATGTGACTAAAATAATCTTCATTCATTTTACTGCGATTTGATTCACAATCGGTATCAATAAAGACTAAGCCTTTCTTATAAAAGTAAAAAAAAATCTAACTTTTTATTATATATAATGTTTAAGGTTTCCAACCGAAAATAGAGAAAAATGTCAAAATGACCGGTCTAGTGCTTCAAGTACTAAAGATATTTTTACTTAAGTTTAAATATACCTCCCCTCCTAAAAAATTTGACATTACATATATTTAACTATACTAATGTATTTCATACGAAAGATATCAGAAATATTTTTTTTTCTTCTAAACATTTAGAGAGATACTTAAGATAGAAACTTGAGATACAAAAATTCAAAATAACAAATCTATATTTATCGGAGTTATCAAAATTTAAAATTTGTTAAGTAAGTATTTAGGTCCACAAGAGTTCACTACCTATTCTCTAAAATTTGAGAAATGTCAGCAAATTGTAATGTTCAAACCCAATCTTCCGATAGTCGCTAAGTTTCTACAAGGAAACTAACAAAAAGTCGGCACTATCATCTTTTCTCTAAGAAAAAACGGCGAAAGTTCTCTATCACTCAGATCACTTTCAATTTATTTTTGCCTTTTCTCCTCCGTCTTTGGATTTTTTTTACATCACAAAATGACATTTCGGCATTTTCTTTTTACTAAAAGGCTTAAAACTATTGATTCATTTATTTTTTAAGGAGAGCAACACGTTTCCAAAACTGAACGATAGGAATCTTGTTATTTATTTCTGTATATATATATAAAATCCAGTGTCTGCATTTATTTATGTTTCTATATTTGCATGTATGCTTGTATGGTTATTGTTTATAGTAATTCAGTGTTTCTCTTTGCAAAACTTTAACTTGAACAGGCATACTTTGATACGAATGTTTATGGAGATAGTAAAACCGTTTAGTTACTCTGTACAGCATAAATTTCAATACGATTCATTTTTATGCTCCCAATCTCTGAAAGATATTCATACTCTATCTCTTTATCTTTCTCTCTCTCTAATATTCTTCTCCCTTTTATTTGCACTTCAAAAAGTTGTGAATATCAATAAATTGTTACATATTTTTTAAACCAAATATGTTTTAAAAATATTTACAAAAATAATATAATTTAATAAAATGATGTAGTTTGTCATTTTCATGTGAAGTTTTGCATGTTTTCTCTATATACTTTTATATTTTTGTACCCAATAACCTTTAAGAATGCTGCAATTTAATATATGAAAATAAATCGCAACTAAATAGCTTAAGACCTACTACTTTTTCAATTTTACTTAAGAATAATATCTTATTGACTAAAACTCCAAATACTGAAAATGAACAGATCTACCTACAAATACTCTCATTAAAATTTTCCAATTTTTCCATTTTTTTTTCAATATTTTTTTTAATTTCTCTATAATTTACTATTACTTTTAAAAGGATTCATCAAGGGGGATAAACATTTCTTAAGAATATTCCAATAATCTCTCTATGTATATAAGAAATTTATTTTTCTATTTTTCTTCTATAATTTGATATCGTCTAATATCTATAATTTGATATCGTCTTAAATTTGCTTCATTTTTATTTTATTTACATAATTGAATTCTATAGTAAATCATTTATTAAAAATAATTCCATATTCGTTGTTTACTGCATACAATATGCATTTTCAACATGTTTTCGTATTAGAATAACGCATTACTTTACTATATTATCGTGCCTACTTAATATTTATTTCTATTACTTTATTTTTATTCATTTCTATAGGTCATTTCAAACACGTGATTGAATATTAGTTATGATGTCATCTAATTAATATTGATATATATATATATATATATATATATATATATATATATATATATATATATATATATATATATATATAATAAGATTGTGTATTTTGAACCAAAATGTTAGAGAATTTTGGTAGTTTATTTTAATAAATTTCAGTTTTGTATTACATTATTCAGCTTTGATATTAATTAAAAATCAATTTCACGGTAATGTAAAAACATAAAATTTCATTAGTGTTAGTGTCATTTTTCGTTGGAAACTGCTTTTAATTTGTTAATTTATTCATTAAAAGATGTCAAGTATTTCGTTCGTTGATGTTGCATCAAATGTAAGTTACTTCAGAAAAGTCAACAAAACATTGTACTCAGTAGTTCTTCTGCATCCTTTCATTAAAGTTTTCTTAAAATCTACTATAAATTATTTATTTATGCTTGCAAGTCACTTAGCGGGCATGATATGCTAGTTTAAAATGAAATTGTGAGTCGTGTAAATGTTTTATTCGTTTATAAGTAGAATACCTTTCATTTCCATTAAAAATGACAGTAATGTTAAGTAATATTTGCATATGTTAAAAGATGTAATAAAATCACCAGATGACTTTATTATTTGCCTGTTAATTAAGTTATGTCTTATAATTCTAAATAACATTTCTTCAGATTTACTCTCTCTCCTTAGGGATTTAAGTAAATAACATTTCTCAATGTATAGGTGTTTGCCTACTTAGTACTTCATTATTGCTATCTGGTAGGGACACACAGCATTAATTTCCGTAATATCAAATTTGCTTTATACATATGTTTCGTTTTAAAACGAATTTAGTCGCTACAACAAAAATTTCTTTACTTGGTTCCAAAATTCGTAAACTATAATAATGGCTCTTTTATGAAAATTAAGAAAATTATGAAAATAAATATAACAGCATGATATTGTAAAGATATGTTGGTATATGTATCAATATCCCTGGCTTCTGATATTATCTCTAACAGTAAATACTATTATATAATTAGCTAAGAACTCATTTCAAAACTTATCAGTCTAATTCACGTTAATACACATTAAAATTTTCCATTATATTAAATTTTAGAGAAATAAACTAAATATGCGTACATTAGAAATAACGCATAACTAATACAAGACTAGTAAATGAGAAGACTTGGGAATAAATGCAAATTTCCAAGAATTATTAAGTTTTTTTCGTTCTAAACAACACAAAAAGAAATTTCTCGTGCAAAATAGTAATTCCTCTAGTAATGAAAGTACATTATTTATGAATAAATCTAAAATAAACTTCACAGCTTTTAAAAATCCATATATTGAAAATAAGTTTCGCACGTAAAAATTGTTCTTAAATGGTTTTTTAATCACTTTCTTATTTTAAGGAAAATTCTCCAAGCGAAGCAATTTTCACTCTATGAAAATATAAAACTATTACCAGGAAGTGTTACGAAATTTAATTTTTCTTTGTAATGGAAAAATTTAATTAACTGCAACCATCTTTTCAGATGTTGTCATTAAGAATCAATTACATACTGTCGTGAGAAATACATTAATAATTCGTAATTCTCGAGAAAATTATAAACTCATGTTAAAAAAACTACCCAGTGTTCAAAAGTACTTGTTTTCAAAAGATATACAAGATAAAAAATTAAAATAAATCTCGTTGAACTATATATTATTTTTGTTTCAGAAACTGAAAGCTAATAGCATTGTTTGAATTGTTTAAGAAAACGTTAGTGTGGGGAAATCGGAACTAGCTGTAAATACAATATGTAGCTGATGAGTAGAAAAAATGTAAAAATGCAAGCATGCCACTCACCAAAGGTACTTATGTATTTTCTTAACCCTCTTCTAAATATTGAATTCTTATAAATTCTGCTAATGTTATGGTGAATGTTATAAATTCTGATAATGTTATGATGAGTGTTATAAATTCTGATAATGTTATAATTGATGAATGTTATAATTTTTGATTTCCAGTAAATTCTGATAATGGTATGGTGAATGTTATAAATTATGATTTGTAGTAAATTCTGATAATGGTATGGTGAATGTTATAAATTATGATTTGTAGTAAATTCTGATAATCCTATGATGAATGTTATAAATTCTGATTTCCAGTAAATTATAATAATTTCTTATTTGTAGTAAAATATTGATAACTTAATGCAGAAAAAGGAGATTTAGAAAGTTAAGAAAGTCCTGAGTCGAAAATAACCCCACACTAGTTGTTGTACAAATAGCTTAAGTTAAGGTCTTTATGCGTCTCTTAAGTTGTAAAACGAAGTAAAATTCCTTATTGTTTTTTCAGTTATAAATGATTAAGCGTCCGTCCATATATTTGTGTAGATTTAAAGCCCCGAAAAGGTTTGTTATATAGAATAGGGAATGTAATTGCTGGTGTACAACATGATATTATAAAAAAAAACACAATATGAGATATAAATTTTTTACTGGTAAACATTTTTCTATTAAGTGTGGCAACTTTAATGTAGGTTACATTGAAAATTTCCTCTAATATGGAGAGCTGCAGTGTTCTTTAAGTTTGTTTAGTTTATAAATATTTTCCTTTATTATTTGCACAAAAGTTTTCTATCTATATATTCCAAAACTATATTTAAACAATTACTGTCAACATATATTATGTATAATTAATATTAAAGTTTCTGAAAAATTTCTCTAGCTTAAAATACAAAAGATTCCATTTAGACTTAACGTTACAGCAAAAAAAATTACTCATAAGCAAATCCCAAATAACAGAGTAATGGAATTTATAACTTAATACTTAGAAGCTTTCCGAAAACTTTATAACTTACTTTATATTTAGCTGCCAAACTACTTCGTTTTTAATTAAGTACCAAATTAAATACCAAGTTACATAAAACTTGATTTCTGTACTTGTTCATTCACTTGCATATCTGTACAAGAGAGTAAAGTGAGACAATCAATTGAGTCTAACAATTCGATTACCTACAATGACAATTACCTAAATATGTAATATTTTACATATGTTCTAGTAATTTAAAAGGTAATTTTATAAGTAAATAATTATATTTCTATAAACTAATTAGATGATCTCAAATAATTTTCGAAATAATGTTATGTTTTTATGAAAATCAATAAAATAAATATAAGAGCAAGGAATTGTAAAAGATATCATTGTATATTTATCAATATTCCGGGATTTTTATATTATGTGTCAAAGTAAATATTATTGCATAAAGATCTAAGAACAAATTTCAGAAAGTATAAATCTAATGCACGTTAATACACATTTAAAATTTCTATTACATTAAATGTTAAAAAATAAATATGCATACATCAGAAATAATGCATAATTTAAACATTAAACTAATTAGATGATCTCAAATAATTTTCGAAATAATGTTATGTTTTTATGAAAATCAATAAAATAAATATAAGAGCAAGGAATTGTAAAAGATATCATTGTATATTTATCAATATTCCGGGATTTTTATATTATGTGTCAAAGTAAATATTATTGCATAAAGAGCTAAGAACAAATTTCAGAAAGTATAATCTAATGCACATTAATACACATTTAATATTTGTTTTAGAATTAATGTTAAAAAAAATTAAATATGCATACATCAGAAATAATGCATAATTTAAACATTACTATTAAACAATTTTTTTTTACTCATATAGACTAGGGGTTAAATGTAGATTTCTGAGAAGTTATAATATTTTCATATACTAAACAACAAAAAAAAATTCTGCGAAACAGTAATTCTTTCAGTAATGAATGTGCATTATCTATGAACAAATCGAAAAAGATTTTCAGAGCATTTAAAAATCAATATATTGAAAATATCTTCGCACGTAAAGGAATTTTAAATTTTTTTAAGCACTTTCATATGTCAAGGAAATTTGACCAATCAGAGCATTTTTTATCGTAAGAAAATAAGAGCTATTACCAAGTATTGTTAGGAAATTAAATTTTTCTTTATAGCTGAAAATTCTAGTTAAGTGCAACAAATTTCTGTTGTCATTACGATTCAATCCCAAACTGTCTTAAATACTATCATTAACATTTCTTAATTGTTGAAAAATTTGTATATTTCTGTTAAAAAAATGCACAGTTTTCAAACATTCATTGTATTATATTTTCACTCCTAGACACGTACACACATAACATAATTATATATATATATATATAATATATTATAATATTATTTGAAAATCAAATATTTTAGGTCCATCAAGACGTCATCCACCAACTGGTTTATGGTTGTATACATATATATATATATATATATATATATATTTATATTATATATATATATATATATATATATTATATAATATATATATATATAGATATATATATTATATATGTATATATGTATGTATGTATGTATGTATGTATTATATATATATATATAAATATATTTATTATATATATATATATATATATATATATATATATATATATATATATATATATATATATATATATTCATGATATTTTTAGCCTTAACTCTTAACTTAATAAAATAATTATAAGTGTTTATTAAGATAAATTTTCGGCGATTTCTATCTTTTTAATGTAAAACCTTTCGACTATATTTTATCCTAACCTCAATGTTGGTAGTTCGATTTTACCAAAATTAATTCTTTCCAAAAATAGCTCTTATTTTCTCTATATTATATCTTACTATCTCTATATAATGTTATATAATTCTTTAAATATTTAGTTTCCACTCCTCCTGAGCACCAAGCATTTAATCATCAAGTTATAATTAACCATCAAAAAACCTTATAGGCTGGCTAACACGTCTATAAATTGTGATGTACGAGTAACCCTCCCACCCCCAGATTCCTTCTAGAGATTTTGCTATATTAAAATTTCCTACTCTATTCCAATCTTTAGTGTTTTATTTTTCGGCTCTGTTTTTACTGATAACTACACCCAAATCAATGGGTTTTTCAAATCCTTATGATGGATTTATTTGTTTATTACATATATGTAATTATGACAAAAAAGGATATGGTCTCACAAGATCATTTCTTATTATTTCAATATTTCAGAAGAATTGTTGTAAATTAGTCTAGTCAGTAATATATACGTGTGTCCGTTACATTTATATAAATTTAATACAAATATATCGAAAGGTAACATGAATATATCTCACGTCTTTACGATTTACCTCCCAAAATATTTATTTAACAATTATACATAGATGTGTTTAAACTTTTAATATAATCGTAGAATATATAGCTGAGCTTATTTTAATGAGTCTCATTGCACTTCTTAAACTTATTTTTATAATACAGTTTTGTTTATAATTCATTATGTCACTTATAAATTGTTAACATATAGTATACATTTCCAAACAATTTTTTATACAAAAAGTTAATGAAATTTTACTTGTTATATTGAGTTTCAATTACACACAAAAATATATCTGTGTCCACCTATATATACATGCATATATATATATATATATATATATATATATATATATATATATATATATATATATATATATATATATATATATATATATATATATATATATATATATATATATATATATATATATATATATATATATATATATATATATATATATATATATATATATATATATATATATATATATATATATATATATATATATATATATATATATATATATATATATATATATATATATATATATATATATATATATATATATATATATATATATATATATATATATATATATATATATATTATATATATATATATATATATATATATTATTCTACTCTATATCTATCAATCGATATGTATTTAAAGATAAAAGTTTTACACCAATGTATGTGTGCGTGTGTTTACATGTATATATAAGTATGTAAAATAATATAAATCAACTAGTCATTAAATCTCGTTAACGTATTGTATTTTAAGAATAAACAGTAATTAAACAATAAACATATTTTGATTGATAAAGATCACTTCTTTTTCATAATTAAAGGTAAATTTGTTATATGAAATGTGCTATAAATAGTATTTATAGATATATGTTAAGAATAAAATTTAAAATGACATTAATCAATGCATTAATATTTTAATTTTTTTTAGTTTTTAGAGTTTCTGTGGCTGATATTTTTTATTTCAGGTATAATGTTCTAATATATTTCAAATCTTTCAAATCATTAATGATTTCGGTTTATTGTACGATGATTTAAATTGTAAATCTTTTTGTAATGCAATTAATATTGTTAGAGTAAATAAAATATTTATGCATATGTATAATTATTTATGACTATTAGAATTAATAGTCAAATTTTTTAAGTCAATATTATGAATCTGTTTATAATAATTTATCTTTATATGAACATGTTTTACAACATATAACGATGTGTAATTTAAAAATAAATATAGGTCGAACGTAATTTTTTTTTGTCTAATTAACATATAAAATTTAAACTTACTCAATTGTAATCGACCAACTGAAAATGTAACCGAAATGAACAAAACCTCATTAATATTAAAAGGTACAAAGCTATATTTATAGGACACTTTTTGCGAGTATTTTAATGCTATTTCCTTTTCCCTTTAATAAAAAAAAGCAAAAATTGAAAGAAGTAAAATTGTGTTAACAATCCATTAACTGAATTGTTCACTTAAAGTCCTTTGAGAGCGCCTTAATTAATTTTAAGGGTGAATTAGAAAATTAAATTATGTGAGAATAATGAAACAAAGATGTATGTTAACTGTACTTCCTGGAAATCTTCAGTAATGAATAATTTGCTGCTCCATTTTGCTTTAATTAATCCTAAAGCTAAGCATTGAAAATTTACTTTGACTGCTCTAAACTTTGTATACGAAATAATCTAATGTGTGGTAATACAATACATTTGTTTATTGCTTAGAAAGCAGTTAATATTTGTTATACTCTCTAGAAAATTAATGCGGGTAAGTTTAAAGTATGTCTTAAAACTCTCAGACAATGAAATTTTCTCTTCAGTAAATTACTTTCTCCAATTTAGAGTATTTCAGTTTGAATCATTGTTGAATTTTTTATGAGAGATGAGTGAAGTTAATCTAATTAAAATAGCTAGTACAATGTTAATAAAAACGTAAAATAAGAACTTTAAATGCTTGATAAAAATCAGATACAACTATCTAAAAATTTATAAGGGATCTGTTCATAACTGAATAATATTTAGTATTTCCCCAAAATAAAGACAATCCTACATAATTATTTATGGTAAAGTTATCAAAATAATGTTTTAAAAAGTTTTTCCGAAAGAAAATGAAACTTTATTTTATATAAATTTCAGCACTTACTTCATAGAAAAACATTTTATATTAATTATAAAATATTAAAATTTAAATTATAGTTTCTTTAAAATATTAAAATTTAAATTATAGTTATAAATGTCACTTGTTAAACAAGAAAAACAAAAATTTGATTTTGGTACTTTATATTAAATTTGATTGGTTTTTTTCAAAAATAATTTCAGTTTCATTTGTAATATAAACAGTAGGCAAAATCATATTTTATATATGATATTGAGAATAATTTATTACAAAATTAGAATGATTTTAAAGTCTCAACAATGTACTGTTTAATTGATCTTCCTGCTACAACCCTTATGAGTACGTAATTTAGAGTTCATTAAAGACTAACCTACATAAATTTACAAAAATGATTTTGTATTTTAAAAAAGGACTTTGCACACATTGCTGTTAAATAGAACTGCTACTAAGATAAGTATTTAAGTCTTATGGCGAAATACATTTCATTTCACAATCCTAGTTTTGCATGTTCATTTTTATGGATTTATATTATTCTGATTTCTGTGGAGTTTTTCTTATTGTCACCTGCTTCCATAAAAATAAACATTTTAAGAAAGAGTTAAAACTTCAGTTCATTTTTTTAAAAATGAATATTTTTTTAACTAAATAGTTTTAGAAGCATATATTGTATCTCCAAAGATATTCTATATTTAAAATTCCTAAATACAGCGTTCTTTCGCCACTTCGTGTTTCATATTTTGCGGCTTAAATTCTTCTAAGAGTTTTTCCAAAATATTCATCAAAAATAAAATGAAAAAATATAACCACGTCGGCAGCCGCATAGTTGAAACAATCGTTGTTTCAGGTTAATGCGCGAGACAGAAGGATCCCTGATGTTGAACAAAAAAATGAGTTGACTCAAAGTACATACCACAGGCTCTTGAGATGACAAAGTCTGCAAGTGAGGAAGGCGAAGAACAAATTGAAAAGAATGGCATTATCCTGGAGAATCTGCAACAATTGTGCAGCATGGCAAGAATAAGCACAAGACATTGACGACAATATGGTTCGAGAAGTCGAGTTCAGCAATCGCTTTGACGGAGTTGTACAGGGGAATTTTAAAGGAAAAAGAAAAACAAAGACAACAACTACCCATCACCATGCTTCTCTCCAAGGTAAAGCCACCTGGCTCTACCGTCAGCTCCTCCAGCAGAAAACTCTCCTAGTGCGCGTAAAACTTCTACGAGTCAATTAAGAGCCTCTCCTCCGACACGAACACAAGACTCTTCGCCTCTGTTAGAAAGCAATGTTGATTAATCCTTTTTACTCTATAAGGTTTTGTTATTAACCTTCTTAATTAGCACTGACATGTTTAAGTAAATACGTAAACTCTTGTAATTTTGTGTTAACTGTGTGAAGTTAAATACTGTTTACGTATTTAAAACATTGTGTCAGCATACACGAAAATTCCAAGGGGCAAATCCTACATCTCGGTATTTCAGCTTTCGAGGAAGGTTCTGGTCCCCATTAACCCCGAAATATAAGATATCACTGTAAGCTTATGGATTGTAAAGGAATCTTTTACTATAATTATCTCTTAAATACTAATAAAGTTTATAAATATTTTGCCTCTAGGGATGTCAAGATATAAACTAACACTAACGTATAAGTGGTTAAATATGGCACTGTTAGACTCTAAACTGTTAAATTTGTATTGTGGTATAAAAACAAAGGCTGTAAGGAAATAAAATTTGGAAGATTAATTATCTATTCAACACAGAAACGAAGAGTAAAGGTGTTATTCCTCGATCTTCGATAGCATGAATTTTCGACGGTGTCCCGTAATTACTGTGGCTAATCAATATTACCTAAACATTAAGAGAAATTAGACTAGACCTGGTTTGTTGTTGCGAGGCTTAAAAGAATGATGCAGTTGTCAAACCTAACTATTTGAATCTTTATTTTTTAGATGTTACAACTAAGAAAGATCAGTTCTGTCTGATAACTGTTTCCCCAAAAAGCCGGTTGTCAGAAAATTGATCGAAATTTGATTCCTTCATGGGATACAGATTCGCATATTTCCGGATAATAGCTGTTGAGTCAGTATATTTGTGTTTTCTTAGCGAGCCAGTTGGTAGCTTAAAATTAAAGCATTAGCGTCCAGGAACTGAATTTCACAATATGGTATTTGAATACCATGAAACTTAAAGTAGAAAAAGTAGTAAAATTGCAAATACATTCTTAACTAATGGAAAAACTAAATGAATGGAGGTCTTTAATTGAGGATGTTTATTTCGAAATGAAATTGATTTAAAACTAAAGAGAAATAGTTTAGATACATTTTAGTTTATTTTTAATACATTTCACATAATTAGTAGTCAGATATATAAAATTAATGATTGTTGCTTCCGGAATTGTACTTCTTTATAGATATCGTAGGTAATGCCAACTGACACCGCCAGAAACCTATATTATTTTCAGGTTTTAGATTGTATGAAGTAGATGAGAGATAATTATAATGATATTTTTAAAGGCATCATAATATATTTATCAAAATTATTTTGCCTCTACGTGTTAAAGGCGTATTGTTAGAAAACGCATGCAAACAGACAATCAAGTTATTTTTTTAATGGAGAGATTTATTCTATATAAATATTGTATTCTATATATTGTGTATATTGTATTGTAATATTTCATTCAAAATTCATTTGTAGACAAAAAACAGACAGTAGAAAAAGATATTTATTTCACTGGCATAGCTCAGACGTTCAAATTTAATATTATACACTAGGAAAAGAACATGGCTACAAGTATAAAAAATTATCTTAGAATAAAAGTAAAAATTCGTTTTAACTTTTTTTATACAAGTTCAGGGTTAAATATAAAGTAATGTAATGTAATATTTATCAAAGTAACATGAAGTTAAAACCTAGAAACCATAGTACGTTTTTCACTTATAACATTCCATAAAATTAAAATTTCTTATCCTAGTAAAAATAGTTTAAATAGAAAAGTTAAGGATTTCAGGGATCTCAAAATTTTCAATATATATATTTTTTATATATATGGACACACACACACACACACACATATATATATATATATATATATATATATATATATATATATATATATATATATATATATATATATATATATATATATATATATATATATATATATATATATATATATATATATATATATATATATATATATATATATATATATATATATATCCTGGATAGTCCAAGGTCTATCCACTAGGTGTCCATTACCTGCTTACGTTGAAGAATAATACATCACGGACTGTACGGGAGATTCCTGCAGACTTTCTGCTGTTGTGCACAAAGATCTATAACTTGATTCTACGAGATCTGTGTATTAATGTGTACCTCGGGATTAAATTTGTATTCAATTCTACAAAAAGGATAAATCAAATCTAAAATAGAAATTGTACATCATCAAGTACCTTCTTCTCCGATGAGAGACATCAACATTTTTCTACATGGTAAATATTCACAAAACCGCTATTAAATTATGACTACCTTATGGATATCATATAAAACACCTTTTAAAACTTAAAACCACCAGAACCGGTATGATATTGACACCATGCTAATTCCTATAAAAAGGATTTATTTATGTAAATAGGGGAGATTTTTATAGATTACCGAATTCTTTGGAATGGAGTTAACAACAGTCCTTACACACATTCACAGCAATATGAAGCATAATGTTTTAAATTCATGTAAGTTATATATATATATATATATATATAAATATAAATATATATATATATATATATATATATAGATATATATATATATATATATATATATATATATATATATATATATATATATATAAATATATATATATATATATATATATATATATATACGCTATACAAATATTTTTACAATGGGCAATTGAGTTAATCGTAATTTAAGCTACCAATAATGTATTCATAAATGTTTATTGAATTGTAAAATTTGTATGCCCTGTATTTGTATGAATTTCATTTTCTTTTACGAAAATTTTCTCTTTTTTTCATATTTTCTTAAAACACATCACTTTTCTAACACAACCATATCGCGTTACGGGGATAGTAGTTTCCCTTCACTTTCGTGGAAAAGACAGTTTTGGAGTATTTTGATACTAAAGCATTCGACCTTTAGAAATTATACTATGAATGTGACTCCTGCATATTATTTCTTTAAATAAGTGAAAATGTCAAATATCTGATACAATATTAAAAATTTTCTACTTATCTAAAGATGCAATACTGATAAATAAATGTATCCTTCACGTTATTGATTGAACAGTATTGTTGTAAACAATAATTCGAAATTATTTTTTTTTGAATTAGATGAATTTCAAAAGAATTTTCCATTTTATTTTTAACCCTTGTATATCTATATAAATTTAAATTAAAAAATAAATGTATACATGTATATTTATTATTTGTAAAATTATTTTTATAGACACAAAATATTTTTTTATTTTGTTAAAATAATTACTGAATTACCTAGAAGAGTTATCTGTGTAGTTAAGCTGAATAAAAATATAAACGTTTTATAACAGTACCTAAAGATATATATTTTCACCTAACGGAATCAAATCTATCTAATAAAAATATAACAGAAAAGAGAAAAATATAACGAAAAAGTTTTCATTGATATTTGAATTTATTTACCAATAAATGTTTAATAAGATCATAAACGTTGCTAATATTTTTATTAAAATTTAATGAATTCTCTAAATTATATCCTCATAATTTGAAATTATTTTCTAATTCAAGTCATTTTACATTTTTGTAAAGGAATAAAAAAAAAGTATATCCACAAAATATTACGTATAAAGCTAAGATGAGTATCTAAATGTGCAAATGATAGTCATTAACTGTAAAACTTGTATCACCAATAATATGAATGAATTCTAGAAGAAATAATACAGTCACTATGTTATATATGCCAAAAAAATTGTATAATCTTATATTAAAACAAGAAAAATATTAAATTTTTTGACTTATCTTGTGTATTTTATAAAATCAATATTATTGTGTAATGCGAGGAGATTTAAAGCTTAAAAATACTCGGTTAATTTTGGAGCATTAATTGTATTATTTTGATTCAGAAGGGTTTATCAGACCGGGACCCACTGTTTTTTTGCCAATTCCAAAAGACTATGAACATCCATGCCTTTAGATTAATTAAAAACAAGCAATTCGGTTCCGATGAATAATAATAGAAACTTTCGACTATTATTTATCCAAAGTTTGCAAAGAAAATTAATAAAAAATGTGTTTATTGTGTGATAGGATAGAATTAAAGTAAATTATGTTTGATTCTTTAGCTTGATCCAAATTGTAAAATATCCCAACATATTAAATATTAAAATTTTCTCCAATTGCTATATGTCGACGACTTTATATTACAACATTTCACAGATGTTTACAAGCAACGGTATATTAAATTTGTTACACTCATGACTGGCATTATACAGGATTCTATTCAGACAGTGCCTATTAGATTTTACGTCATTATAATATATTTGTGTTTAAAAAATTAATAATTATGGAATGCAATGTGAAATAAATTTTAATTTATCTGTATATTTCATTTAATTATCCTATTGTAAAATGTAGGAAAAATGTATATTAAATTTTGCTTTCCAGAGTTTTAGAAAATATTTCTTCAGACTAGATGTTTATGATGTTTTTTCATTATTAATTATTTATATAACACTTATTAGTATCTATAACACCTTTTCTTGACTTACAGTGCTTATCATCTTCTATGTGTAGCCAGCGTTTCACTGCGTGAAATCCATCCATTCTTTTTTACTTTAATTTCATTTAAATGTTCCTATTTTAAACTGTAAGAGGGATCTATATTATATAAATTAATCGAAATTGAAATTTTCATGAATTTTTGTTTTATATAATAGTCCACACTCTAGCCACAGATGTTAGATATCATCATCCCAAATTCACCATCGTAAAAACTTTTTCGATCCAAACAACGTGCTCTTATTTATTCATCTTTCTAAATTTACGTTATTTTAGTTAGAATAATATAACAACAAATACATCCCAATGAAAATAAATCGTAAAGATAAACTTATCATATGTAGGCAGATATTTCGTATATTAAAATAAACTGCTTTATCAATGCAAGGAAATTCTGTGAATATTTAAACTGCTGTGTATGCCTCACTATTGTTTGCTTTACATTTACAATTATAAGCTATAAACAGTTTTGCCTTCTCGTTGTTAAACATTTGAGAATTTTCAAATTAAAAACTGAGTGGATGATTTTATTTTTATGGTACATAAATTCTTGTAAAATATCTATAGTGTTCGTAACAAAATTATAAAATGTAGGATTAATCCTTGCAAAAAAGTATAAAAAATAAATAAATGGCTTAAACACTGTATCAAACTGTAAATATAATCTCTCCAATTTAGCACCAATAGAATAAAAATTGTAAATAAGATATTTCCGGTTATTAAAATGCTTTTAATATTTAATTTAAAAATGTAATAATTATAATCTCTTAGTTTTACATACCATGTTCTGTCACATTTATCACACAGATTACATTGATTTACAAGTCTTAATTGAAATACTAGAAATTTAGTTTAAACACAGATAAAAAATGTGGACATATAGACAGTACAAGTATTCTTAAAAATGTAGACAGTGCTTAAGCGGTAGAATAATTTGACAATGATTTAATTTATAACCGTCATTTAAATAACTACAAAAAAATAATTATTCCAGAAAATTAAGCTCAATGTCTATAATTAGTAAAATTATTGAGATTCAAATTAGTTACTAACTTTTTTAGCATTTATTTTACCTTCACAGATGGAATTAAGTAATTCTTAAAATTAATCGAATTACTGCTTTTAAATAAGTACTGAATTTAAATGAATAAGATTAAGAGGTTTAAAGTAAATTATGCATACCAATGTTTTATTTTAACATAGAGAATAAAAACCAAAAATGCAATTAGTGGTTTAATATGTGTTTTAAATTAAATTTTATTTAATTTGTTTAAAAAAAGTTATTTCTGTCTTCTATCGGTAAAATAAAATAGATTAAAAAGTTAGTTTTATTTTGATTTTTATACAGGTGGAAAATGAACATTAACAAAAGAACAAAAATGGCTTAAAATTCCCCAATTATCCCTATGGGGATATTTTACTTGTTATTTAATTATATTAATGATTTGTTTTTTTATAATTCCTGTAAGTTAGCATTAGAATGGTGAGTTCATTTTAAAGACTTTAGAAGGGAATTAGAAGGCGTTAGTGTCATGTTTCTTCTATATTTTTCTCCATTTTCATCAAGCCGAACTATTTCTTATTGGTTAGGGTGGTGGCCTTTCGGAACCGGAGATCATGGGTTCGAATCCCACAGTGGCATGGATGTTCGTAGCCGTTCAGAATCGACTTTAAGATGTAGGTACCTGTCTTCTTATCAATCGTGTTGCAAAAATTAGACCGTAGCACTCCAAACCAAGGATTTTTTTTTAATTTTGCCTTCCTGATAAAATAGATAGATTGACTGTTTTACATCCCACTGAAGCTAAAAGGAAAATTTAGATTAGGCCCTAAAATATAGAATAAAATTATAAACATAGTTTTAATTGTTAAAGCATACATGTATTCAGAAAGTGAAGGTTAAATAAATAAGGAACCTCATTTTAGAAATTGTTTTATTTTTTATATTTTTTTTTTCAGTAATTGAACTATTCTTGTATAGAAAAGCTATTAGTCGTCCCTCCACAAGTTATTTTTTCCTTAACTAACCACGGTGATAAATCAAAATTAAAAATACATTTTTGAACACATGGTCATCAATCAAAATTAAAATTAAATTTCTATGTTATAATATCTATATGATTGTTGATTAATTAATTTATGTACTTCATTAATTTGCTTTTAAAATAATAAAAATATTTACAACAGCATAACTCTTTTATGAGTTTAAATGGTGGCATGATAAATGACACTTTAAAAGTTTTAGCTTAATCAATACGCTTATTACTGACATTACATTTAACGTTATTATCCATTCTACCATTAAACACTCTTACTGTCACAGCCGTTATGGCATTTAATTTGTTTCTATTCTCCCGCTTTCCGATGACAGCAATTATTATTATCAAGTTTGCACTTAAATAAACTCTCCAAATATTAATTACTTCGCATTGATTAATTCGAAAGAGTCTCGAACTCTTTTGTTTTTTGCTGCTATTCATTATAATCAATTCTGAAATCAGTTTCATTCATTAACACGAACAGGTCTTTAGATTATTTATTTATTATATTTAACTTAATTTATGTTATCTTATGAAAAATATTTTATCCACAACTAAATATTTATAATGACTAATTATTAATTAAGAGTATAATCCTTGTTAGTAAAAAAGTAAGTGGAAATAAATCAATTTTTAGCAATTAATAGAAAGTTGTTAATCATTTCTCAAAATATAGCTAAAAATGAATTGATGTAATTTCAAAATTGTTTTAATCTTTAAAGATTTGATTCCTTTCGATTTGGAAATTGTCTAAAAGATCAATTATTGATAATGAAGTACTCTATTTATATGAATTGCATTCTTTAATGCATAAACGCTAAAATCCACAGCACTTTTCATAGATAATGGGAAATTTTTTTCTTGTTATGCACCACAATTTGCAGTTTTCCGTTAACATAATAATTCCTAACTAAACAATATAAAAATACTTTCTTACCAACAATGATTTTAATGTTTTGTTATACTGATAACTTTTCCTTTATAAGATTTTAATCGAACTGTATTGTCTCAATGTAAAAAAAATAATTTAAGGTAGTATAATTACATAAATACACTTGTTATTATCCTACTTAAATCTGTTTTAAAAATTTTCAAAATGTTAACCACACATATGACATTTTCAAAGGAAAGTTTAATTGTCTTTCCCTTATTTGAACTTAATTCACTGGATTCACAGTTCTTACTTCCTTTCTGTGAATTCCTTTGTGTGAGGATAAATCTCACAACCTATTTATTCTATTATTTCATACTTTTTGACCTCATTTGTTATCAATGAGATGTAAAACGTCTATAAATTTTGAAAATTATTTCAGTACGGTTAACTATTTGAAGGAATGTGAATGATTCACTATTAATCATTCACTATTAATCACTATTAATCGGGTTATTAAAAAAATATCTTGTAGCTGTTTTACTTCTCTCACAATATTTAATTTGCGAGGACGTACGGATGGACTCTAAAGCTCGACAGTTAAAACATCTTTCAAACAAAATCCTTCAATAAAAATAAACTTTCCAGATTATAAATAACAGTCTAATATGTCTTCAAGAACCCAATAACATGAAAAAATTTTGTCAAAGAGATAGTTTTAATTTATTCCATCTCCAAATACTTATACTTTTTCATTTTTATTTATTGTTTGTAGTCGAAGGACAGATGGTGTGAAAAATATGATTAAAAAGACGAAATGTTAAAATGAAATATAAACATGTGATTTAAATTTTATCTTGAGTGTATGACTTATGTTTGTGCCTTCGGAATGCTAATAAAAATATCTATAGTTTAATGTAAAAATTAATATATAATCCAAAATATATTTTAAACTTTTAATAAAGTATATTTTTTTATTATAAATTGTTATTATTATTATATGTATTGGTGTTTAGCTAAAGAAATTTTGAACCAATCCCCCGAGGTCGGCATGTCCTTCAGGAAGACTTTCCATCCTTCGATCTATGGTGGCCAGTGTTTCAATTATTAGATGTATATTCAAGTTAATTATATTAATTACTGCAGATATTTTCTCCTCCTTAATCCCTCTGCCCAAATTAATTCCCCTATTGAATCTGTAGTGTTCCTTGTTTTAAACTTCAAGAGGGGTGACTTACCATTCTTCAATCTATGGTGACCAGTGTTTCAATTATTAGCTTTATATTCAAGTTAATTCCATTAATTACTGTAGATATTTTCCCCTCCTTAATCCCTCTGCCCAAATTAATTCCCCTCTTGAATTTGTAGTGTTCCTTGTTTTAAACTTCAAGTGAGGATACTTATTTTAGTTACATTGTACATACATCAACTAATTTTAATTAACTAAGTAGTTTTTACTTGTTCTTACCATTTTTTGGTTTACACTATTTAGTATCCTTCTTCAATCTGAAGTTATTCTTGTTTGAATCTACGTTGTGAGGCAAAGAATTCTAGTTCCATTTTGTATAAATTGATTACTTTATACCAAATAAAGCAAATTTATAGATTTGTTACCACTGTGTTTTGCTTATATATACTGTACAATACAGCCAAAAGCCTCAATTTACTTTGAATTGTAAATAATTTATTAGATATTTCTAAACACATTTTGAATTTGCAATTTCTTCTATTGTCTTAGTCTTAAAATATACATTTTTTAAACCTATATTTAATGTCATGGTATGTCTTCCGTATCTAAAGAAGAAACAGCAAATAGGAAGAGAAAATATCTTGTGTTCCCTCTATATTAAGTAATATTGAAATTTCTACATGTGTTTTATGAAAAAGTTAAGAAAAGTAAGGGAAAAGTTTAAATAACCATTTATAAAAACAACTCATGTAGTCAATAAAATGAAAAGGTATCCATAAAATGTTGTCACATTTGTTTCTCATACCTACTTTTAAAACAAATTTTACTAAACTTACAAAACATTTGTCACTGTAACAGAAAAGTATTATTCCACATGTAAATTTTATAAAACAACTATCTTTACAAGATACGAATTTTTACAGCAAATATTTTATTACTGGGCACATAAATATTACCAATGATAAAAGTTAATAACATCTTTCAAGATTTTCTAGGTAATAAAACATGGCATTTTGTATATAAAGTCTACGTAAATACTATAAAATATAAAAATTTTCCACAATCTATCGAAAAGTTTTTCAGACACTTCTAAACGTAATTTACCCAAATATTACCTGCACCAGAAAATATAGTTTAAAAGTTATTCAAGAAATCAGTTCTCCTTAAAAATAATGATCTCTTTTCAATCCCACTTCTAGCCTGAAAGATTTATTTTTGTTATTTACATAGCTCTAGACTAGACATTAGTTGAGAACTTATATTTTCGTTATGTCTGAGCTCTTTAACGCAAATATTTAATAATACACACTTTGAAGATGATTTTAACTACATAATGAATTGTTTTTGATATATAAAATAATATTTTATATCTGTAAAATATTTTCTAATTTTGATAATATAAAAACCACATAAATATCATTATTTTAACCTTGTGAAGAGTTTTAAAAAATCTGTATAGTGCTTCAAAACTAAATTTTTTTATTTATTATTGTATTTTTTCAGCCCATGAAATTAAATAATTCGGATTGTTTAATTTTTTTTAAGAAAATTACCTTTAATATTAAACATTAAGGAATTTCGTAGTTTACTATAAAAATCTTTAACAGTTTAGGACCGAATGATGGCCGATTGATTATTGTGTTGGCCTTTGGTACCGGAGTTCGTGGGTTCGAAGCTCACAGTAGCAGGGATGTTCGTAGCCGTTCGGAATCGGCTTTAAGCCATCATTAGTCCTCATGTTCTAAAAAGTTCTCCCAACCAAGCTAACCAAACATAGTAAGGGTGATTTTCTTCATAGTATTAAAAAATACATTTGTTTTGGAAAAACTAATGGCTACAAACTTTTGCAATATAATATTAACTTGTCTGAAAAATAGTTTACTTTTCCAATTAGATTTGGTTCAAAACATTAGCCAATGAAAAAAATTAGTTAAATGGATTATAAAATTATTTATATTTTTTAAATAGGAATTATTTCTACAAAACATGTATACTTACAGTAATACCAATGTCTTATATACACTGGAAAAGTTTAAAAAAATTATGAAATAAAAAGTGATTTTTTATTTCATGTTTGAGAAAACTAATACAGAGATTTTACTGGAAAATTTCAAAAGAGTGTTAGTAATTACGTGATCAAACCTGCAGAATGATTCTAAATATATAGTTTATTATGCAATGGAATTATTGGTTGGAAGCTCTGCGGTTTAATGTTATAAACACAAAGGATAAATATATCAAGACTACATCGTAAAGTCAATTACAACTGCTAGGAACACCATTGTGGGTGTAAAATTTGGAAACATTTGTACTCAGGAAAGCTTTTCATAGCCGTCATCTGACTGATTTATCACTAAAGAAAATGTCTAAAATCTAAAATATACCCCGTCTATTCCCTATACACAGAATGTTTGTAGAAGATAATGTAATATATCACACTTTCTTTCGTCAATCGGTTACATTAATTATATGAATTGTATTTAAACACTTTGTTTATATAAAGTGTTTAAATGCTATTCTTGTGTGTGAAGTGGTACTTGTAGTTATTGTATGTTTTTATATTTCCTACAAAGTCAAAAGTATTTTGCTTCAATTGGATTATTGTGTTTGAAATTGTTTGAAATTATATTACTTATAAACGAGTTTAAAATGTTTAATCGTTAAATGTATTAACACAAACGGCTCTCAGTATTTTCCATATTAATCAAATATCGAAATTAATATGTAATTTTATTAAAATGTCAAAATGAGTATATAATTTTCATGTGATAATAAATAGGTAATGTGACAAAATATTGCTATGTACTTCCATCCTTTAATTTTCTTTTCACAAACTCTCTCTTAATAAAATTTATTTCAATAACATACCTGAAGACACATCTGCTTTCATGTAATAAAACGAATCGTAAATATGAATTTTTGAAATTTGAAATGAACTAATGGCTACAAACTTTTGCAAAAAAAAAATATTAACTTGTGAGAATAATAGTTTACTTTTCTGGTACGATTTCGTTAAAAACTTACTAGAAAACTTATAATATAGATGTATAAAGTTGCCGAACTATTCTAAATATATAGTTTATCATTCAATGGAATCATTAGTTGGAAGCTCTACTTTTTAATAGGAACACCAATGCAATAGTGGGTGTAAAATCCCCAAAAATATATATTGATGAAGACTTTTTCAGCCGTCATCTGACTCATTTATCACTGAAGAAAATGTCTAAAATAGAAAATATCCCCCGTCTATTCCATATAGACAGTATGTTCGGCGATTATAATGTCATATATCACACTTTCTCTGTTCAATCGGTTACATTAATTATATGTCCTTTGTTTATATAAACTGTTTAAATGCCATTCTTGTGTGTGAAGAGGGACTTGCAGCTATTGTAAGCTTTTAAATTTCCTACAAAGTCGACAGTATATTGCTTCAATCGGGTTATTCTGTTTGAAATTACATTACGCATAAACGAGCGTAAAACGTCTAATCGTATAATGTATTAGCACTAAAGGCTCTCAGTACTTTCCATATTAATCAAATGTCAAAATTAATATGTAATTTTATTAAAACGTCAAAATGAGTATATAATTTTCATGTGAAAATAAATATGTAATGGGACTAAACATTGCTATGTACTTCCTCCTTTAATTTTCTTTTCACAAACTCTCTCTTAATAAAATTTATTTCAATAACATATCTGAAGACACATCTGCTTTCATGTAATAAAACAAATCGTAAATATGAATTTTTGAAATTTTAATTGAAATAATGACTACAAACTTTTGCAAAAAAATATTAACTTGAGAGAATAATAGTTTACTTTTCTGGTACGATTTAGTTAAAAACTTACTAGAAAACTTATTATTTGATGTATGAAGCTGCCGAACTATTCTGAATATATAATTTATCATTCAATGAAATTATTGGTTGGAAGCTCTATGGTTTAATAGGAACACCAATGCTATAGTGGGTGTAAAATCCCCCAAAATATGTACTGAAGAAGACTTTATCAGCAGTCATCTGACTTATCACTGAAGAAAATGTTTATTGAAAATATCCCCTGTCTATTCCCTATATACAGTATGTTTGTCGAAGATAATGTAATTCTTTGGTCAATTCTTTGGTTACATTAATTATATGTCCTTTGTTTATATAAACTGTTTAAATGCCATTCTTGTGTGTGGAGTGGTACTTGTAGTTATTGTATGTTTTTAAATTTCCTACAAATTCGACAGTATTATGCTTCAATTGGGTTATTGTGTTTGAAATTACATTACTTATAAACGAGTTTAAAATGTCTAATTGTTAAATGAATTAACACAAAAGGATCTCAGTACTTTACATATTAATCATATATCAAAATTGATATGTAATTTTACTAAAGCGTCTGAATAATTATAATATTTGCATGTGAATATAAATATGTAATGCGACTAAATATTGCTAGTTACTTCCGTCCTTTAATTTTCTATTCACAAACACATTCTTTATCAAATTTATTTCAAAAACATCTGAAGACACATCTGCTTTCATGTAATAAACTGAATCATAAATAGGAGTTTTTGAAATTTACTATTATATGGTTTAATATAAACTGCCTTGCCAAGAGGAAGATTAAACTTCTAATAATTCAAATTGTCTGCTTCTTACCACAAAGCGTAAAATTTCACATTAATTTAGAAAATACAAGGAACTCATAACTGAAGTATTTTAATAAATAATTATAATATAATATATAATAATTATAATAAATAATTATAATACGGGTAACATTCATTAAGGATTATTATTTCTAAACCCTATAACAGTCGTTAAAAGTAAATAATAGAATTAGGTAAGCTATAGCTAATATAATGACAGCTGAAAATGTTAAATTAAACATGGATAATAACTAGACTCATTAAGCAACACCTCTTTTATTCAGATGTTAATTACCAGCTTTCATTATTACAGAAAACAAACAGATAAATTGCTAATACTACTTTAAAATAAATAAATTAAAGTTTAACACTTTACAGTTTTAAATTATTGCCAATCATAACAAATTAAAACTTAACAACAATACACAAATAATACAAAAAATTAATTAAATTAAAATGAAACTGAAACTAAAAAAACACAATATTAAATACAAATTTAAACGGTTTGGTTTGGAGCAATACGGTCTACAGCTATACGAGGGCTAATAAGAACGAGATCTACTGCTTAAATCGAATTCCGAAAGGCTTCAAACATTCATGCAATTAGCAGGACTTGATCCCTCGAACTTCGGTACCGAAAACCAGTGCTATATTATTCAGTCATCTTTCGAAACTAAAATGAAAAAGTAATTTAAAATCTGATTTTGTTCTACATTCTTCACTACAATAAAATTATTACTATAAAGCCTAAAATATTTCATTACATTAAAACACGCAAATAAGCTCTTTGAGATTAATAAAAAAATAATAATGATTTGTATTTTTATACCATTTTATAATACTAATTTTTAAATATTCAAAATATTTTCATATAGGATTAAGGTTTCTGTTCAATAAGATTTGATTACTTTCTGTGTGTAATTTATAGAAAAGATTTTTATGAATTCAGTTAAAAAAAACTGTTGCTAGTTCTTAAGTTTAGTTATATTTTTATTTAATTTACTAAAAATAAAATTGCGCTTTGTTTACATACTGAAAACTAGTCAAAGATACGGTAAAATACTAGCAATAAAATAACGAAATAAAAATAAAAATTATGGCACTTTTACTGTACTTATAAATTTTATCTTTATTAATCAGCCATTTTAATATATTTTTTTGCATCCAAATATTAATATTACAAATAAAAATTATAATTTCTAGAGTATTTTTTATTAAGTAAAATAGAATTATGCTGTATATTTTCAAAGACACCTTAATTATTCTTTTATAAAAAGAACACCATAAAGATTTTAACCTTTGAAATTTTAGAATTCACTGTCATGAGTTTCGTAAAACGTCCACGTACCTGTACAAATAATGTGTATGGAACACAAAATTTGTAAGAATGGACTTAAAGAGACAAAGTGTAATTTTAATTATTCTATCATCTACCAATAAAAAAATGTGACATATCTACTTTAACAAAATGTCTAAAATCATAACTATGTGGAATCTTCTTACAGATATTGCAGTTGGAGTAAGTTGAAACAAAAGTTTTAGTTATAATTTGTTCTAGGAAAGATTCCCCTTTGTCCCTCTAAAGCTAATTAAACCGTTCTTTAAATGTGCACTTAAATTATAATAGTCAATCAATTTTTAACATGTGAAATTTATGCTTTATTATTAAACAATATCTTTAATAAGAGGCTTGCAGTTGCAGCTGATTACTGTCTAGAATGATATTAAAAATTACGGTTTGAACTGACACGATCAAATTAGACTCCAACATCTTACAGAATTACATGGCAAATCACTCCAATACTGCATAGAGTATAGCACTGCAACTCACAATCAATACAAACAGCGAATGATGATTAGTTACAGATTGTTTAGTAAATTCGGTGTTTGTGACGTTTTGTTTATTACGACTAATATATAAAACTAAAATCGATAACATATTAGTTTTAACCTGTTTTACTATTTTTCCTTTCTAACAGACCGTTTAAATGTATAGCACATCTAAAAATATCTTATGTAATTAATCTTTTAATCTATGTAATTGGAGAAACACACCCCTTATAAATCATGCTCTACAGGAATAGCAACCTATAAATAGAACACTAAAATTCATCTAATACTTTAATTCTATGTATTTCAAAATAAACTAATAATTTCTTTTAAACCGAAATCACTGCTTCAAATTTTGTATAAAATTAAGATAATGCCTATAAGTATTTACAATAACTAAAATTTATCTAAAAAGTGGTGAAAAAATTGCACAAATTGTGATTGTAAAAAAAGGAAAAGGCGTGGTGAATAAAACTTTATTATTTCTGGCCTTATGTATTTTAAAATTGTAAAATTCTTTCTTTTCTGATTGTATTATGTTATTTGGCATGTCTAGTGTTCATACAATTGTCCTTCTAGATGAAATATCTCTTACTTCTGTATAATCTCGAGAAATATTTGAATTTTTTTCCTTTCTTCTTAACATTAATTCCTCTAAAATTTCCTTTTTCTTATATTTTTGCCAACTGTTCATGTTAAATTTTGTGTTATCACTCCGGTCAGTGTTATACACCTGCCGCGTGCATACTTTCTCTTCGCTTCGATCTACTCTAAAAAGTAATTTCTCATTGTCTTTATACTTAATGTTCCTTAATTGTGGCTACTACTATGTATATATATATATATATATATATATATATATATATATATATATATATATATATAAATATATATATAATATATATATATATATATATATATATATATATATATATATATATATATAAATATATATATATATATTATATATATATATATATATATATATATATATATATATATATATATATATATATATATATATATATATATATATATATATATATAATATATATATATATATATATATCGGCCATTCCACTGTTACGGGTTGGACACATCGTATTACTTTTATCACATTTTCTATAAAGTATATAATGTTTCAAACATATACTTTTCATGAGGTGGAAGCATTTTGTGAGCGTTAAAGATTTTCCGTTTCTTCTTTACATGCTTAAATAATTATAAATATGCTGTTACGGGTGGGACAGTTATTTTCTTAGGTGTTTTACATACGTTCACAATTACCATCTATGTTCAATTTTTAGTAAAGACGTAAAATAGGAATTACCACTTGTATAGGTATATACATATCATACCAAAAGTATTTTTGACCAAATGAGTAGTACACATACATAAATAGAAAAAACTGATATAAAATGTAAAAGCCTTAAAATATTATATAGAGAAAGAAAATTCGAGTTCATTCAAAATTTGTTTATTATTTTGTGTTATTGAGAGTATTATTTTGGGGTAATTATTTTAATTATAAAGAAACGAGATGCATGAAATAAGTCATTAATTTACTCTCTTGATTTATTTCTTTTAATTTTTGAAAGTTATCTTTAGATAATCTTCCTGTGATTACATTTTTTTTAATATCGCATTTTTTAAATGAAAAAAAAATAAACAGAGTATTCTGTTACTGATGAAAATATTTTTGTTTTGTCGGCTTTTCAAAATTACAATTAAATTTTTAAAAATAATGTTTTTCGAGTAGGTGTATTCTGCATAATATAAAATATGCACTGTATTATTATTTCAATGAAATCTAAAGATTTTGTACCTATTCATATTTACATGAAAGGCAATTTTTCGTAATAATTTTAAAATATTTATAAAATGTTATACTGATAATTAAAGGAAGCGTTTTGATTAAAAGGATCTAATAAAATTAGATTCTATTTTGATTTGAACTTTTAAATAATAATAAAGTAATTATACTTCTTAACAATTGTCTCTGTAATATTTTTATATAAATAATCTTATTATTTGTAATTTAATTTAGTACGTGTGATTTATTCAGTAATATTATTTTCTCTTGACTTGTCTGTCAACATCCAACTAGGGATTATGTGGAAACATTGTTCCAAAGCACATTGTTTGTACATCCTATGTATTCTGTTTAGAAAGAAGAATTCCCTGGGAGGTAACAGAGTACTTCATGACCCATGAATTTAGTGAAATAAGGTACAAAGATCATTCAAAATGAGTATACATTGGATGCACATGCTTAGAATGACGCGGGTTTTTATTGAAACCACAGAAAATATTTAAAAAATTACCAACAGATGGCGCTAGACAGTGCCAAGCTTCACTTTTCAGTCACGCTTAATGAAAATCGTATATAAAATTAGTTTAAAAAAAAGATCTAATTATATGCAGAAAAAAATCACAGTATGTTGACGTTACTAGAAAATGCACTGTTAGTGAATCTATGCTATCAGAAAGGGAAATCTGCTACTGTAGTTGTATGATTCTATTAATATACAAAGGGTATTAGAATGGGTAAAGGCAAAAATTGTCTTTGTGAGCATAATGATTTTAAAGTTCAATCTCTAGGTTGTTTATATGACGGACCAATTAGTGGGCGACGGAGTACAAGTGCTAATGTTGCTGAGATTCTTGAGGAAGAAATGCAAATTGCATCGGGTTCATCTATGCATGAGGAAAACATCGCTCCTGAATTCTCATGTCACACTGGCATTCCAAAAACTGTTGTTTGGTTAGCACTAGACCCACAATGCTATCCATACAAAATCATAAAGTTATCAAGAGATGTTACTAAGAGATTTTGGGAACTGTGGAACATTTATGGAACTGTGTGAGTGTTTCAAAAGATGACGATTGGTAATATAACGTGTTGAGGAGAAACAAATCCCATTTTACTTTCTGAGAGCCAGAAGACTCACACAACTGCCGAATTTGGGATATGGAAAATCTTAGATTTGGCATTATTGGAATTCTTTTTCTAACAAAAATACGTGATTCTGGTTTTGTAACTGCTGCCCTGACTGGTCACAGGTACTTCGATATGTTACAGATTCATATTATCAATAGCCTGGCTTATAATTGCTGAGGAGTACAATTTTTATACATGATCTCATATTATTAGATGTGTGAACGATCTCTTGCGCACATCATTTGGTGATGACCGCATGTTGAGCAGTCACTTTTGTTATTCCTGGATTTCTATGTTCCAGACATCACTTCGTGTGATAATTGGCTCTGGGGTTACCTGAAGGTACGACTATACCGCTATTGATTGGCATGATAGAGAGGTGATAATAGTAATGATTAAAACAGCATACGAAACTATAAATATTGATATGCTCTATAGTGTTATTCACAACATTGTAGCTAGTCTACAATAATTGTTGAACAAGATCGGTGGACATGTTGAGCATTTCTTTGAAAAGAACATTTTCTTTGTGTAGTCATAATTTTTTATGCTAAATATTAATTTTCATGGTACACAAAGCATCTTCTGTTGGTCGTTTTCAGGACATTTTTTGTGATTGCAATAAAGTTCTATTTCACTCAAATGACATGTGTTAAGTGATTAAAATTAGATAAATATAATATTTTTGTACTATATTTAGTTTATAATAATGTATATGATAATTTATGATGAATATTATGATGCATTTATTTACTGTAATAATGCATTTAGAGTACTGTCACTCGAACTCTATCTCATTTAATAAATTATTTTTACTCTATTCCTTACTTTCAGGTACATTACTCACTTTTTACTGTTTTACATTATGAAGAGATGAAGAGATTACAAGATGAAGATTTTGTAAAATTTGTAAGCCGGCTTTGAGTTTTTAGAAAATACAGTGGAAATTCATTATCAATAATATATGAATTCGCTTACATTTTTACAGTGGTTTAGGATCGACAAATTTAAATCGTCCAGTGGATCTCAATTATGCTTTCTGTAGAGCCGATGTATTTGTAAAAAATAAGTCCAGACACTTAATTCGTATTGTCGTATCTACTTCTGTGTTTGATTCTCTCATTTTCATTATGTCTAATCTCAATGAGTATTCTTACCTTATAGATTCTTCATCTGTGGTTCACACTGAGTAATAATTTTACTATTTTTATTGATTCATTTGAAGCTGGTAATATTTTATTGTTTTCAGTTTCAGTTGGTTTCAGATATTCAGTAAAATATCCTAAACTTTCTTGGACAGTATTCGCTATTTGTATGAATACTAATGTACTTTTTTTTCCAAGTGAGCAGTTAGTTTTTTTCTGCTAGTTCATGGACTTTACGATTATGCTTCCACTTAGCACTCTTCCACAAAATGTGCATTTGGTATTTCTAATATCGGTTTTTTATTTCTGTAATTTAAACACAATATTATCCTTTATTATTTAATGTCCCTTATCGACTTGTGTAGCATTAGATTTTCACGGCACACAAAATCTAATTGGAAGGAAAATTTTTTCTATAATTTAAATATCCATTTTAGTATGAATTTGACATTATGACGACCCAATCCTTGAGAATACAATCATATTTTTCTGAATAATTTTGTAGTTTTCTATATTTTTTGCAGTTTTTTCGATTCGTTTTAAGATAAGAACATATTAATATTTATAGCTGGATGGAAAACAAAACGTGTGTATATTTTGTTCTAAAAACAGTTACTCTTCTTGGAAGTATGGAAGATGTGGAATCTTATTATTTATGACGGGCATGAAACCTGTATAAGACTTTAGCTTTTCAAAATTAGCCACAACATTAACAATAATATTAATTTTCCTCTTATTCATACCTTATTGTACAAAGGCTGAATCTCAACGTAGTGGAATATATATATATATATATATATATATATATATATATATATATATATATATATATATATATATATATATATATATATATATATATATATATATATATTATATATATATTTATATATGAATCAAATAAATGGAGATGAAATTTATAATGAAAGAGGAAGAAAATATCTAAATAGATTGAGATTGGAGGATTACATAATCTCTCAGTACAAATTTCTAAAGCAAAAGTGTATTACTGTTGAACTTCTCTAATTATGTTTTTATTGTAGAATTTAGCCTCGAGTAGACCCAACTTCGTTTAGAATTTTAGAAATAAAGGTACACTTTTAGAAAATAGAAAAGCACTGCACGAAGTATATGTTGCTTGAAATCAAACTTCGAGAACAAGTTAATTTTCGCTGGCATTTTTATAATGGCTTTGCTAAGATTTTTATTTACTATACGTTAGAAGTAAAAACTTTATAAGAAAACAATATTTATTTTTAATAAATATTAAGAGTTCTATTATAATAAGGAAGTACCATTTAAGTTTTTCTTGATATACGTTTCAATTTCAGTATTTATCATTTCTTTATTTGTTTGTGTACTTGATGCAATACAAAACTGAAGAGATCTTCAAATTTATATCTTAGTTTTTAAGATTTTAATGAGAGAATTTATTATTTGTATTTTTAATACCAATGCCCGTTTTAAGAAAAATACAAATTCAATATATTTAGAATGAATCATGCCCTTATATTATTTTGGTAGGATAATGCATAAATCAGACTTAAAACCGTTTTTTAATTAAACGGATAAAAAATCAAACATTTTGAAACACGATTATTCAAATACGTTTTATTTGCTATAATTCAAGCCAATACTTATGTAAAATAATTACGTTAAAACATGAAAGTATCTGAAACAAATGGCAAAAACAGCTAACAAACATATTAAAAATGTTTATATAATTATTTAAAAAAAATTCTCTATTATTTTTATTTTATTAATCACTGGAAATTAATTGGAGCACAACTAAATATTTCAATACATACATTTAAAGAAAATAGTTAAATTATATTAAATAAATAATTTTTACATATATTTTTTTTATTAATGAAACATTTAATGTACTTTAAATATGAAGTCGTTTGGTCTTAAATAGATAATTTTTTTTTTGATTTATTAAAAAAATGTAATATTAATTCCTAATTATAAGAAAAAAAAATAATATCTATGTATATATAAATATATATATATATATATATATATATATATATATATACTCACGCATCATATGCACTTAAAAAGCATCTGAGAGGTAATGTAAAGGTTAAATTATTTAAATGCAGATTTCTTCGAATGTCAGTATATCATTCAAGGATTTATTTTTAAATATATGAAAAGTATATATATATGTTGTTTTAGAGATAGGTATAAGTTTGTATTCAAAAGATCAAAATCATATTTTTATAAATACTTCATTTCCATTTTTAGAATACTTTAGAAAGTTCCTTTGATATAGATTTTATGTAGATGCATATAACATGGCTTCATTTATCTCCCACTGCAGTATTGCAATCATAAAAATAATGATACGAATGAAAAGTTTATTTTCTTACAGATTATTAATAAGATTCATATTAATTATTTATATGATCATGACATTTTTATATCCTTTCTAAATTCCAAACGAGCATTAGATACATTTCATTCAGATACTTATTTTCTTCCTAATTGAGGTTTAAATATATTTTTGTAATACGTAATCTTACAATAGTTTATCAAAAATATTTCTTTTGGCTTCTAGATTACCCATGTATAAATTATGCAGTCAGTGCAAAATCTTGTATAATCTTATTACCTTAAAATATAGCAGTATTAATGATATATTTATAGGAAATGTTCCTACTATATAAATTATTATAAATATTTATAAATATAATTCACTGCAGAACCATTTAAAACAAATCTGAACGACACACTTATTTTAAATATAAGTTTTACAATGGTTTTTATAAATTAATGCACATCAAAATTTGTAGATATTTCTGCCGATCATTTGTTCTCACTGACAGCGTTTCTGAAGAATGGATTCAAGTTTTGCAAGAAGAGTAAATTTTTTGTCATTTTTCATAATACCTGGAACTGTAGGCTTTCTTAGAATAATGATTTTTAGAATATTGATTAATGATCTCAGAAGGAGAGAAAATTTCAGTAATCGTTAGGACTGGAGATATAATTTATGAATATTTGAAAATATGAATATATGATAACATTATCAGAAATCCAACACAAAAGATATAAAATATTTTCGAAAACATTATTTATTTTAAAATTTATTTATTTATCTATCTATCTCTCTCTCTCTCTCTCTCTCTCTATATATATATATATATATATATATATATATACGTTATATTTTGCTGTTATGTATGTAAATAAACGAGACATTTCGTATTAGAAATGTTAGCTTTTATTTAATTAATTTAAGTAAAAACATTAGTGCATAAATCTAATACCGTATTTTTGTTCAAGCACTTAATATGCTTGAATGTGGAAAACACAGAAAGCATTGTAAACCCTCGAATTTTGTAAGACTATAAAAATATATTTATTGATAGATATGACTTACCAAAACAGGTTATTACATATGGATAAAATTAATCTACTTTAAGAACTGACTAAAATATACTTTGAAACAAATTAGTAATAGCAAGAAAAGTTTTGAAAGAAGTATCGTAGTAAAAATTTATACCAAAACGACTGATGAAATTATTTACATATATAACCATGTGTGTCTCTTTAAATAATATGAAAATTTTAATCAGTCTTTTCCCGTTTCAGACGTCTAGTGTATTTTACTTTTTATTTACTGCAGAAACTATCAATGAATACAAATTTATCTTCAGCAGTTGCAGTTAAACTACTGATTCTGGGGTATTTTCAATTTTTTTTTTATGCAAATATCTTTGTGATTAGTGTACTACTTTTTTACCGTTGAAACGAGAAATGTTGATCGGACTCAAATTTCTTAGTATAATCGGATTTTCAAACGGTGTTACTTTTACAAATTTAATCTTCAAACTTGGTTTTGTGAATAATCAAGAAATTGTTTTACTTGGATATAGTTTGATTTACATTCATAACTTATTTAATCTTTTTTCGTACGAGACATCGTCTACTTAAAGTTGTTTTTATTAGACATGGAATATAATTATTACAGAACTCTCAGCTTTCTTACCAAAGGCAGTATTAAAGAAAATAATCCTTACGCTCTGAAATATGTTTTCATGTCAATAATATTTTTATAATCTGTCAATATGTCCATAATATGTCAATAATATTTTATACCATAACCGGCAAAGTTTTTTTATTAAAGGAAAAAAAAGTTTTCTGTATATTGTAATGATTAATATTATTTACACACTAAAATTAATATACTTGAAATTTTATGCTTGTACTAATTTGTTTTTAAATTATTAAAAGCCCATTTTATTGAAGAAAATATACATTTTAAAAATATAAATCACATTCCCAAGTCCGTATGTTCAAATAACTTAAAATAGCAAGTTATATATTAATAACAAATTGCTTATTTATCAATCTTTTATTAATATACGAATATTCTATGTTTTTGTAATTGTTTATACTCAGGGTATTATTATACTGAAATTGTATTTATGATTTAAAATATTACCACTCATTGTTTAATTTACTACTATTAAATTAACTTTTTTAATGAAAGATGACGTATTGAATGGGTCAGGTAAGGTCAAATTATATTCTAGTTCTTGAATCAAAATAATCGTTTAAGGCATTTCATGAAACCTATCACCATTAAAATTTAAAAATTAATACTGAACACATATACAAAGTTACCGAATAATTAACGGCTGTGGTTTTTTACATACTTAAAAAAATTGTTTTTATCCTGATTTGAAATTCCCAGAAAAACAAATTGTAAAATGGGATTATAATACCTACAGTAAATAACATAATTGACAAATTTATTTTAAACTTTTAAAGGGTAATTTTGAGGTCAGCTCGTTAAAATAATTTCAAATGGTGAGTTAATCTTTAATAAATTGTACATTTATAAAACTCCTCGTTATCAACTGTTATTTTGTTATTACCATCGTTCTACTTGGTTATACTCAGGCTATTATTACATTAAAAATGTACTTCCGCTTGAAATTACTTCCGCATAACTCTCCAACTGGAGTGCTGATCTGCTAGAAATGCATGTTTCAGTGAAAAAATAACTATGTGAAATAAATCGTTTTTAAAAAGTAACATAAGCATATTGTAGAAAGCACGTTTTTTTTTAAATTAACCGTTAGTCTAAAGTTTTATCATAAATGGAACCGAAGCAGTTTTAGTGACAAATTATTTAATAGTGTCAGAATATATCTTCATCCAAAATATTTAAATTTCAGTAAATACATATTTACGGAGATTGGCACCGTAAGCTTTGGCCCCTAGAGGTTGTTGCGCATTTAAAAAAATAATTTTGTACTTAAAACATAATAGAATTAATGAGTGATTTCACTGTTACTATCAAATAATTTAAATAATAAATTAGATTCTATTTCATTCACATACATTATTTATCAAAAAAGGAAACGAAACAGTTTTAGTGACAGATTATTTAGTAGTGTCAGAATATAAATCCATCCAAAATATTTAAATATAAGTAAATACATAATTAAATTTTGTGATTAAAACAGAATAGAGTTAATCAATGATTTTACTGTCATCCTCAAATTATTTAAAAAGTAAATTTGACTCTATTTCATTTTATAAAAACCCATTTTTACATTACGTTTTTAACTGACTTTACTGGTAGAAAATTCCTGTTATTTAGCAATAGTACATATTTGGTTGTTATTAGGGACAATTATTAAATCACACGTATTTTTAATATTTTGATTTAAAAATAAGAACGAGTTTAAAGAAGCCATTTCGTTATCTTTAATACCTCTGGAGGTAGGTAACGGCTTTAGTAACTGAGAGTATTTTACTTCTTTAAATTTAGAAAAACTAAATACTTTATTTTTAATAATTTTAAACAAAAGTTCCAAAAAGAGAAAATCAATTTCTAAATATTAAATAACAATTATTTAAATTAACTTTATGTTTGTAACTTCTGGTACTTGTATTTTTAAGCTGGCATAAACTATCTCTCAGTGCTCTTTCCATTTTGATTTTGGACCCAATGCATAATTATATATTCATAAATATATATGCATAAAAATATTTCTCTTCTCCGTATTAAAACATAATTCCTTATTCATTTGTGATCTATATTCGTTTGCATTAAATATTAAAAATAAAACTAAAGAGCCACCAAACACTTTCCTCTTATCGCAAAGAAAATAAATTTATTAAAAGCCTTCAAATTAGCTCAATTCAACCTGAAGATCTAATAGTATTAAAGAAATTAAAATAAATAAAATTTTAATGTTCAACTTATCTACTATTCTAAAATATTTAGTACTCTCAAACTTTTTTTCTTTACAGACTAATATCTATGCACATAAAAAATGTTATGTATATGACTTTTTATTTATTGAACGAAACATTTAAAGTTTTCTTGAAAAACTGCCCAGAAATACTGAAAATAATTAATAAATAAGAATATTAGGAGTTGCATATTGAAAATTACAATTTATATGAAAGCGTGTTTTTCTATTTATCTTACCTCAAATGAAATATGCATTAGACTAGTATTTGTTGAAAGAGATGGAAAGGGAGTGACGGATTCAAAATTGATTCCGCTTATGAACTTCCCTTACGTAACTTGAGTCAACTCAACTTTTTGTACATACTTATCCATTTCCTGTATATCATGTCTAATAGTAAATGTCGCTGAACCTCTACCCAAATCATTTTATAATTTATTAATGAAATTATTCTTTTGTATGATTTTCAATGTGAATTTAATTTGGGGAGCGATAAGGGTAAGAAACCCAGAGACATTCGCATTTTATTTAGTTTTGAGATACGATAATCGATGTTTTAGTCTATCGATCGGTTGATTTTTTGATCGAAACCTCTTATTAAATTAAAAACTTTAATAAATTTCTCCTGTTGTAAAAAATAATTAAATTTTGTCATTCGTTCTTCATTATGTTATAATACTTTTACAGTCTTGTTTGTTAGCATATCTCTTAAAATCTCAGAAAGACGAAGCTTGAGATTCACTAAACTAAAGTTTCAACTTTATATAAACAAATGGAGGTGATTAATACATCAATGAGAGTGTGTAGGCGAATATAATATTCGAATTTTGATTTGGAAAAAGAATATCAAATCCTTAGAGTAATAATTCTAAAATATATTCAGTATTTTATCTTTAAAATAAAGTGCTACTATTTTTGAAATATTAAGAAAACATACTAAAGTTCAATATTGATTTAGAAACTAAAAATAGCCATGATAGAAGTAGTAAGAAGAAATATTAAAAAAAAATTGCAGAATTGGAATCTAAAGCCGGTTTTATTCAAAATATACTATATCAATATAGCGAAGCGGTGGTTACATGTAAAGGCTTATCTTCTATTTTAAACAATAACTCGCGTGACATCTAAAAACAACAATATTTACAAATGTGTGTTTCGGGGACAGAATTGGAATTTACTGGGAGGAATTTCTTTAAAAGTGGGTAAAATCGCTAAATGTTGGGAGATTCTGCTTAAACAAAATCATTCTAATAGATATCTGTAATTAAAACTAATAAACAATATATTCCTCCTAAAAATGAATAACACTGAAGACAAAAAAAAATCATTGTTACAAGTAACTGAACTATGAATTACTCGATCCGAAAATTAAAAACATTAGGATTGGGATCGAATTCACTTTGTGAATTAAGTTAATTCCATGTTAACCGAACTGAATAATTCAAATAGGCAGAGATGGGAGTCAGGATTTGAGGGCAAGAAGAAAAACATTCTTAATACGAAGCGAAGGGAAGGCCACAGCAAAATAAAATTGATAATAAGCACTAGGGTAAAGAAAGGAATAGGGAATGAAACAAATTGACCGTGAATTAACAACGGAGTTGTAATGACAGAAAATAAGTGCTTCGTGCTCGTACAAACACATCAGTTATTCTAATCTGAGGAATTTAATAGATAAATATTATTACTATATGGGAACTATACATTTTTTATGAATCTTGAACAAATTTGTACGAGGGTTGCTATTTATATTTCTGGCCTTGGCAACAGTAAGTGTAGCTAGGCGACAGCAGATGATTTTAATCGAAATATTTTTTTAAACATAAATTCAGCAGACGATTTACCATTATAGCTTTATTTGTGTTGTTGACAGTAAATTGAAAAGTTCTTCTCTTTCAAAAAATGGAATTGAATCGTGAACATTTTTGTGCCATTATTTTTCATAACTTTCGACGTGGATTGTCAAGACAAGAGTGCTTCGATGAACTTAATTCTTTATACAGCGATAAAGCGCCATCCTACAGCACTGTAAAAAGTTGGTATAACGAATTTAATCGTTGTCGATGTTCGATCCAGGACGAATCCCATGCAAATCGAAAAAATACCGTTGTTGTGCCAGAAAAGATCGATGCTGTGCTTGAACTAATAAAGAAAGATCTTCATGTGACATACATCTGAGATAGAGGCGTCTTTGGAAATTAGTATGACTAGCATCAATAAAATATTGCATGAACATTTGAGCGTAAAAAAAAAAAAATTGTTAGCATTGGATCCCGCATAATCTGACAAACGCTCAAAAAAAGGCTCTTGTCAATTGGTACAAGGAAATGTTGGAAAATTACATTCAAGGTACATCAAAGGCTGTGTATAACATATACACAGGTGATGAATCATGGATTTATACATAAGAGCCGGAAACAAAACAGCAATCAACTGTATGGGTCTTTCAAGACGAGGCAAAACCAACAAAAGAAGGACATCGAAACAAATGATTGCGTGTTTCTTCGACATTAACGGTCCTGTGGCAACACTGGCGGTAGAAGGTCAATTCTGAATGGTACACGACCATTTGTTTGCCAGAAGTCATCGGAGAAATTCGAAAAAAGCAGAAGAACAGGCGAATCATTCTTCATCATGACAATGCGAGCTCTCACACATCGACTCAAACAAAGGCATTCCTGATTTAGCGAGAGATCGAACTGATGGGTCATCCACCGAACACCCCTGATTTGGCACCCAATAACTTCTTCTCATTCCCACACATCATAAATAAATTACGTGAATAACGATTTTTGACCTCCGAAGAAACGGTTGATACATTCAAAACGCATGTTTTGGAAAAAGTGATTTGAAAATTGGTTCAAACGCATGCAAAAGTGTATTGATCATCATGGAGAATATTTTGAAAAACAATAAAACCAATTTCGATCCTACATATTTGTTTTTTTATTATTAGGCCAGAAATATAAATAGCAACCCCCGTATGCGATAATCTAGCAGTAGAAAACTATAATATTGATATTACTTCCAAAAAGTGCGCTCTCCATTATCATTGACTATAGCATATTTATCAAGTAAATTCTACTATACGAAATAGTGGGAATCCAATCGAAATAGTTTCAAATGGTGTTTAATGTGAATCAGCAATAACAATCATAATATTTGATTACCATCCACACCAATTAATATTCTTCCGGCAAAGTAATAAAATGTAAATTACGTTTTGAAAGCAGTTCCCAGAAATGATTAATTTTAAAAGAATGTAAGAATGCTTAAATTTGCCATTATAAAACATTACTTCTAAATTAGTAGATATAAGTGTATTTTTTGCACAAACTTGTTTGAGCACCACTCAATAAGATTTTTTTCCAATTTTCAAAGTAAATATATGTATTTAAAAGCAATTATTCTAAACCTGGTTGAGACTCTTCTCCCTAATTTCCAATGGAATTAAATTTATGGTCACACATTCAGCAATTAAAGATGGCAGATTCTGACTTTCATAAGATCAGTAAGTCTATATTTTGCTGGGAGCTGACATAATCGCAGAGTTGGTATCCGACCTAAGATATATAGGCATCTTAAACCAACTGTAAAACCCTAGGCGTCATTAAGGTAGGTACATAAGAGTAATGCGACTATTCAAATCCTAAATCTTTAGTAGTATACGTCAGTGTCGATCGTGACAAGTTGTTTAAATTAAAAATGCTCCTTCACATACAAACAATCATGAATCTGATTTAGCAGAAAGTTTGTAATGTAAATCAATTAAGAAGAATGCTGAAGGTCGTTATGATGTCAAATTGTATAATGGTAGAGAATTATATATTAAATGACAAATTCTTAAAAACTTTAACTGTTTCATAAAGATTATATGCAAACCTTGATTTCAAGTTTAAGGCATAATTCGTGGAATAATATAGAACATTGGGTTTCATGGAATCTTATTAAAACCTGATTAACTCAATACAATCAATTTTTGTATTTGATTCAGCATGCTTTAATTAATGTTCCAAAATTTAGAATTTCACCTTAATAATTGGAGGGAAATCCACTGAATACTGATATCTTAAAATGATCGTGTCAATTTAGTGTATTCATAATCTCATTTTCCCTTCTTACAAAATGAACTTCTTATGAACCGACTGCAATAACTCATTTGGCTGAGTAATCATCATTATTGATTCGTTTTATGCCGATTCACCATAAAACACTTCTGGACTAGAGTAACGTTTAAAAAATATATTCTTTGTCACGCAACTGATGACAGGTAGAACTTAAGCATCTACTGTTCTCAGTAACGGCTTGTATTATGGACTCTTTCGGTCTAATCTCACTTCAAACTATAATTGAAATATGTTAAGAGGTATGGCCTGCAAACATATTAGGGGACGATCCTATTCCTGCATCGGTTCAAGACATTAAGAATAAATTCCATTCCCAGAGAAATTCATTTACTGTACAAACCTTGTCACTTGAACAAACATCACATCCCTGGAATAGATTCTGTGACGTCTCATCCAAGACAACGGCCACTCTTGTGTATTTACATATGACTTCCGACAAAATTCAAACCTCAGTCTTTTCAACAAAGACTAGAGTTGCTCTCATTAAATAAATATCAGTATCCATATTTTAATTACTCTCTGAACTCAATTTTTCCAAACTTATTTACGCCATTATTACGAAATTAATTAAATATAAAATTCAATATCTTTCTTTGTTCAGATTTTACTATATATTTAGGTTGATTTGGTAATCCTCCAACTTTTTAAATTATTTACGGCTCTTTCTCACATTGTGATTTTACAAATGATGTAGAATCAAGAGCTCAATTAAAAAAATTTTTTTTACATGGATATTTTCGATTATATATATAAATATTATATATATTTTATATATATAATAATATATATATATATAAATTATATATATATATTATATATAATATATATATTAATATTTTGTATATATATGATGTATTCATATGTATGTATATATGATATTTTATATATATATATCATATATTAATTATAATATATATATATAAATATATATATATATATATATATAAATATATATATATATATATATATATATAAATGTATGTGATACATATGTATGTAAAAAGTATATATTTTTACCATATATATTATATTATAAATTTATATGAAAAATAAAAAATATATATATATTATATATAATATGTTTATATAAATTGTATTTTATATTATACATATTAGATATATACATATAGATGTCTTGTATTTTTATAATAAACACTGAGCCAAGTTCCGAGATAAAATATATATATATTATATATATATATATATAAAAAAAGATTTCATATTATATATATACATAATTATATATATACAGATATATATATATAAAAGATTTATATATATATATATTTTTATATATTTTTATATCTTGTTATAAAACATATTATATATATATATAATATATATATATATATATATTATAAATATATTATATAATATATATTAATATATATATTTATTTTTATTTTAAAAAGAAATTTTCTATAGAAACTATTTAAATATAAGGGACTTTTCATGATAGTTTTCATTTCTGTTCGCGTATTTTTTTATTCATCATAAATTTAAATACTTAACCATGTTGCAGATTTCTGTGTGTCGATAGAATATAAATCCATTGTAATCGATTTATGCTTGTTCTCTATTTAATGGTATCATTTAAGTAGAAATTAAAATTATTTTAAACAGTCATTAATAAAATTAAAAGAATGAAGGGAAAGATAGTTTATAGAAATCTACCAATAATGTAAACTAAAATGTCCTTTGCTAATCTCAGATTGTTGAAAAAGCAAATAACGATGGAAAGAAGCTAAAAGTGATAAAAACAATATAATGTAAAATAAAAGAAAATTTATTATAGATTCGTAGTATAATAAAGGGTTTAATTCACATTTATGGTCATTTTAACCGTTTCATTAAAGCTCCTTAATGTTAGCCACACCTTTCAGTTAGTTTTATGTATTTAAGAAAAAATAATGGACAGGTAGCATCAAATGTGGAATTTTGATATCCTGTATAATATAAAAAGTATTCTAAGATACATCTTTATAAAAAAAAGGAAAGTTTACAAATAATAAGATTTTCCATTTACTGTATAAAAGAGAAGTTTTCAACGTTTTTTGACTGTTTATTCTAAAAAAAAATACTTTATCTGAAAGCGTAAAGTAAATGCATTTTTGAATCCATGTGAAAACATTTAACAAACCAATATTCTCTATCCAAATATAATGAATTTCTTTTCATAAATGAAAGAAGGATATGTAATTATAAATGTTTACAGGAAAATTTAATTAGTCATTTAGAAATATAATAAACAATTATAATTGATTTTATGATGTTAAATATATACCTATTTTACGTTTAGTCATTTTTACAATGAAACGAGACATTAAACATATCTTAATTCTCTAGAGAAACTTGTATTCATTTATCAGTAGAAATGTAAAAGTATATAGTAAATTATGGAGTTACTAATAGTTTTTCATTATTAATTCATTGTTTATTTTTGAAATTTTTGTACAAGCAATGACCTTTAAAATGTTTTTTAACTTTGTGTAGAAGACAAATTTTAAAAGTCATCATAAAGCAATTAGCAAAATTATTAACATATTTCTTTGGACAAAAATTAACATTTGTGAAATGAAATAATTGTTAAAAAATTCTAATTTTTAGAATAAATTATAAGAATTTGTACGTATCATAATTTATTAATTAACTAAATGTTCTAAATGTCTAATCTATTTAATTTACATATTGATGGTTTTTCAAATAAAGTACAGTATTTTGATAGGAGAGATTTTCATAGAATATTTTATTGATTTAAATGCTTTGTATTTGAATTTCTTTATATTATTCCTTTTATTTTTAAAACTATATAAAATCGATACAATATATTAAGTGAAAACGTGCTTTCATTTCTTTTAAATTTAAGAATACTAAATGTTGCTCAGATATACTGTTTGTTAAATATTCTCAAAAATATAAGAGAAGAAAGCTAATAACAGACAGACAAATAAAAGAAAAAGAGTTTAAAGAGAAATATATAAAAGAATATGAGATTACAGTATAACTAAAGCACAAGTTATGGAAGAAAAAAAATGTACATTTTTTTAATGCTACCAAACAAAATAATTCTAAGAATGCAAAAAATTTAGAAAATACCACTAGTTTTAAATATTGACATGGGACAGGAAAATGAGTTTTGCATTTCCCCACTGATCGATTAATTTGTGTTTTAACTATCCAAACCTGCATATTAGTTTAATTACCTTTACTGGTTTGAGCCTCAGTCACACTGAATAAGCATATTTTCTTATAATAAAGTGTATATTTAATGATTAGTTTGTGCTTATCTATCATGATTTTGCTGTTACCATTACAGCTATTTTATTAGCCGTTTAATTAATAGCAATATTCATTATTAAAATAGAGAATGTGAAAACTTTATTATTTGTGTCTAGTTTAAAATTCTTAAATAAAAGACAGACGAAGCTTTCGTCGAAATGAGCTTTGAATTTCCTCAATGGTAGACTAATTTGTTTTTTAAATAACCTAACCTGCATATTAGTTTATTTAATTTTAGTGCTTTGTCCTCAATCACATTAAATTTTCATATTTTCTTATAATAAAGTGTTTATTGAATGAATAGAGGTTGCGTATCAATCATGATTACTGGTATTACCATGGCGGCTATTTTATTAGTCATTTAGGTAATAGTAATAGCCGTTACGGAAATGGACAGTGTAAAATCTTTATGATCTGTGTCAAGTATAAAAGTAAACAATAGACGAAGCTTTCGTCTAATATGTATTGAAGGTTTTGCTAAATAAACTGTATACATCATATTATAGTATTATTGGCTTTCCTGTACTAATTATTCAGAATTTGAGAGCTGCCGTACCATCGAATCTTCTTTAACTAATATTTGCAAAGTCTGATTCAAATCCACTTTAAAAATATTATTCATCTGGTGTGTTTGTTTTTCATATTTATTCTCACAATACATATGAGTACAATTTCTGACAAACATATAATATCGGCTGTAACAGTGTGGCGTATCGAATGTGGGATTCGTAAACTCGAGTGGTAAACTAATTTCGATTCAAATCAGCTTATGTTAGCCCCGTGAAGCAAAAATACAGGCCGTACTAAGCCAAATCAATGAACCGATTGGAATCCAGTTAAAAAAAATACAATCGGGGAGTTTTTATTTCATATTTACTTAGACTATATAAATAGTAATTAAAATTTCTGATAATTCTACCATACCTGCTGAAAAACTGTAGTGTCAAATCTCTGACTGGTATGCTTATATTTCCCGAGTACGATTCAAGGGAATGGTAGTGGTCTTTTTTAAACATTGAGTAACGAAAAAATAAACGAAACAGCTCCAAAACAACCAATCGATTCAAAGCCATTATAAAATAAATATAATTCCATGTATGTTATCATGTGATTAAATATTAACACTCTGATTTGCTGATTCACACCACTATATAACAACATGTACAAGTTTTTCGGGCAGAACTAGAAAAAGCTCAACATTTTCGGTTCCAAATTTTCTTCTCGTCCATTATGACTGCCCCGTATGCAACATGGATACCATTTTCCTTTGTGGTTGGGTTTAAACACATATTATAAGTAGAAATATGTAGAAAAGATTTATGTTTCTTGCTATTTATATGTTTAATTTGATGTTTAATATACATGTTTCCTTTTTGAATTTTCGTATATTTTTACATTATTTTGTACAACCGTTTTATGTAAGTATTTTACAAGAAATAAAATTATAAAAGGCTTTATAAAGAAAAGGCTTGCTTAGTTTGAATACTCGGATCGCCAACTGCCTATCCAAAAAGGTGTAAGGCCTTTACGATGCAAACGATACAGTGTACCTAGAAATATCGAAAATCGGAGATTTCTCTATATGATAAAACTTCATTAGACACAGAACAATATATATAAATGTATAACACTATAAAAAGTATAAAAATATACAACAGGAGTACTGATTAGTACAAATAAACTATTAAAATTAGGTCGAATGATTAATATTAAAAATATTCATTCAAAACCGCTTAGTTCTATATTTTACTTTAGTTATATATTTTCAAGAAAATAGAAATGAATGTAAATTATAATTCTCATTTAAAAATAAGACCCAATTCAATGTATGTATTCAACACAAATCAAATTTTAAGAAAAGAATTTATCAAAGTTTTAAGAATTAAAGAAATGTTTCGTGTAAGTTTAAATATTTCAATTTCATTATCACATTTATGTAAATTTATGTAAAGTATGTAACCCTAAAGATGTTAATTTTCTAATTTAGTTTTCTAAATTAGTCTTGCACAAAGAATAGTATTTTTCAAACATAAGAATCCTAATTACCATAGAGAATCTTTAAAGATATAATTTAAAAATTTTCCAATTTATTGACGTAAAAATTTTTATTAATATAAATTGCAGAAATCTCGGCATTGAAAATAATTTTTAAATACCTACCTCTTATGCTTTCAAATTTTCAGTTCAAATCATTACGTGAACAAATTTTGTTACACATTATTGAGAATAAATGCATATTAAGTTAGGATTAAAGTTCATTTCCATATATATGTATATATATATATATATATATATATATATATATATATATATGTGTGTGTGTGTGTGTGTGTGTGTGTATACATCCTATTTGTTATTTTTACTTTAAATTTTATGTGTATGATATTGAGTTATACTATTGTTAGACGACAGCGTTTCTAAAAATGTTGTTTAATAGTCAAATATAATAAAAGAGTTATACTGAAAGAGATATTTGTGGCCATGAAATGAATAAATAACATTTATAAAAGCCAAAATCGCTTACAATATATATATATATATAAATATATATATATATATATATATATATATATATATATATATATATATATATATATATATATATATATATATATATATATATATATATATATATATATATATATATATATATATATATATATATATATATATATATATATATATGTATGTATGTGTGTGTGTGTGTGTGTGTGTGCGTGTGCGTGTGCGTGTGTGTGACATGCTTTTTCAGCACATGTTAAAAGTATGCATAAACTAACAATTTAAGTAAAATTTGAAATCTTCACCTGAATTAGCCCCTATATTTTATATGACTTGTTGAGCAAAGAAAAGTAAGTTGGCAACTGTAGAATCAGAAATCAGTCGGAACAGTCATGGAATTCCACATTTATGCAACCTCAAGAACGCATTGAAACAATCCTCATTGCAGTGTAGCAGCTCTCTAGAGAAGGCTCGAATAATATACACATTTCCTGTGATATTAGCTCCACTGGGAGAAATTTGACTTTTTGATGAAAATTAATCTGCACTTTGTTTTTTTATGAAACTTAATCTACATGAGATTTTTTGTCGGTTAATAGTGAAATGTGAATATTTCAGAAAAATAGAGGGCACACAAACATCAGTTTAATTATATCAGAATTAATAGCATTTCTGTGAAATAGCTTAACATCTATCATCGTGAACGGAAAATTAGGATTTATTCTGGCTTTAGTTTTAGGAAATGTTTGAAACACATTCGGAAGAAGAAACACCCGGAATCCTTTTCTTTGATTTTATCACTGGAAAATTTAGATATTAATAAATGAGAAGAAAAAAAAGAATAGATTTCAGGATAGTTTTTTAGGGTCTTTTAAAATCATTCTTATCATTAAACACATTACTCTAAATCATTAATCACATTAAATATTATTCGCAATTTAAGTAACTGCTTACCATAAAATTAAATCACTCTTGTATTTTACTCTTGTATTAAGACCTCTAGAGTTCTATTTCCAGTTCTATTCTCCTGTACAGTTGACTAAAAATAGAATAATTTTCCTTCAAGTCCTCTCATTGTCGACTGTGAAGTTCAGCAGTTCATTCTATTCTAGTGTTCAAGGCTAACTTAAATTCGGGAAATGTAGCATGTGCTTTTATACTAACCTCGTTAATTCATAAAGAATTACATCAATTAATTAAATGAATGCTTTTATAACGGTTGAAATTCTATCATATCAATTTATGAAGATTATATAAAAATGAGACAAGATATGCATGGGGTTATCAAAATAATGAAAACATCTCTGAATAAATTAAAATTTTAGAATGCTCTTTCTTAGCATTATAATATAATCCTATCTACGAGGTTTTCTATAATTGTGAGAAGTAAATATTATGAAACGGGCAGTAATAAAAGAGTTCACCGATATTGCTAATAAGAGGCCTATGAACACTCTTGGTAAAGTAATTTAGAATTTGTTTGCTTGTATCTAAAACGAATTTAGAAACCACAAACACAATTATAAAAATTACAAAGTTTCATGAAAAATGTTTAAAAATAGCTAAAATATAATGAAAAATGGCTACCACAATCAACGTTCACCTCTTTTTATATTTGACATGATAATTAAACATTGGTCAGTATTCTAGTTTCCAATTGGTTGTCTTGCGATCGGCAGTATCTCATTAATTATTTAAACTCTCATTATAGTATCATGTTTCAATGTGAACGGATTTCTCCACCTTCAGACCTTAAAGACTTTGAAAGAAGCCTTTGAAAGTGCCTGACTATCTGGAGCAACTGTGGTCCAATTATCCTAGATTCTAAGCGTTTCTTTAGTTACGGTGTGCTATGTTCCGGCAGCGGACACACAGTGCGAAAAACATTCTATGCATAGGAAAATAGTGACCGGAAAGAAAAGGTAAATGAATAAAACCGGGTATTGTTGTGGATTATGATGTATAAGGAGAAAATAACTTTAGCCTGAAACCTCAATCAATCTAAATTTTTAGTTAGAAAAGAGATAATTTATGATAGAGCACAAACGCACAAGTCACGTGTCAGAGATAATTATACCAATATCATTCACATTGTGCTACAGCCACAAAATTTATTTTCTGTTCGTCAGTGAAAAAGTGCGGTACGGGTAAACGAATCCTCTTTCAAATTTTTCCGTTGGAACGCGGGTGCACGTAAAGTGGACAACCTTCGTATGCTTGATTGATCGGTATTGTCTCCTTTACAATTGTTAGACATTGAGGTTCATGGTTTATGTTAGGGCCAGCAGTGTTGTTTTCTGCAGCCTCAATAGCAAAGTATTTGCTCCTGCAAACTCTCTTATTTTTGTGACCCTTTCACCTCCTTGCGGAACAAAATAGTTGATATCCTAGGTGCTTTAAAAGAAAAAAAAATGTGAAAGTCACTTTGAGCTATTTTAGAGCAGTTTTCACTATTGCTGCTGCCAACCCTATTGGGTTCATAGCCGCCAAGGGCAAAGCTGTAAGAAAAATGAACTCCTCTTTTATCTGCGAGAACCATCCCAACGTAACAGACAACTCACGAAACAGGGAGATTTATTTTTTAAAAATCCCTTACACAATGCAAAACAAGAAAATTTAAATTAGAAAATTCCTTGAGGAATCACAGCAAAATGCTTCTTAATAATAATTATTTACATTTTTAAAGTATATTTAATTAAAGAAAAGCTACAGTGTTTTATATTTAATATTCAAGTCTTATTAAAATTACATAGCAATATTATATGTTATTTATTCATATTCATATAATATATAAATCATTATAAAATATTAATATATAGTTCTTTGTTAGAACCACCACACATAAATTTCCTTTTATCTAGTTTCAAAGGAAAAATTCCCATGTGGAACTGTAAACAATTTTGGAATAATATTTATAATATTGAAAATAAGATCCACTAGAAAATTTTACAAATAATTAAGTATTGTGTATAGAAGAAATTATAAAATTTTCTTAGATTTATGTATAAATATTTACTATTGTCAATGTTTTGTAAGGAATAATGTATACGGCTCAGTATGATTTTTTTTATAAAGTTCTTTTAAAATGAACAAGAATGGTTAAATGAAATGTTAAAGAGAATCTAAAAGGGAATAAAGAACGTTAGGGGATTTAGGGTTTTCGGATTTATAGAGATACGTCAGAAAACAATCCCTATTCGGTTAAAAGTATATATTAAAGCTTAAAGTTCAAATGTTATTTAAAAAAAATTCAGATCGTATCATATCTTTGTATAATAATCTTTTTTTAATAAATCCAACTTATGATTACGCTGGACTATTTTATAGTTATGGATGTCAAATATATCAGTATGTTTATGTTCTAATTTCCTTAAAACATCAACATATTCTTTACCCTATATGCCACTATGGGCTAGAAATTTGATAATGTAAAAATATTATTTGCAATAAAATGAACTAGATTTTCTTTACCTTAATAATAATGTTTGTTCTACGGTTTTACACTACTAGTACTAATTTGGTATCTTATCTGCTTAAAATTTTAATTGATTAATTCTAAGCAGTATATTGTCATTGCCATATTTTATATTACCATGTTTAATTACCAAATTTTAACTTGTTCTTCTATTAACAAATGGATTGGAGGTATACCAGTAATAGTGCATAAACTATCATGAGGTGTTTTTTTAAACTTTTAAAGAAACAGTGTAAGAACATGCAATGAATCGAATTTAAAATACGCCAACCATGAATGTTTAAATGGGAATGGCAAACCTCGCAAGTGTAAGGAACTTTAGGTTTTATAACATATATATATATATATATATATATATATATATATATATATATATATATATATATATATATATATATATATATATATATATATATATATATATATATATATATATATATATATATATATATATATATATATATATATATATATATATATATATATATATATATATATAATATATAATATATATATATATATATATATATATACCAGATTTTAAATTATCACGTATGATAACCCAGGTAACATTGCCTACACCATAAGTATTGAGAGTAAAATTAAAAAATTAAAAAAAAATTCTCCGGTAAGCTTATTTAAGTGAGGGATAAAGGAAAAACTGACACTTAAGTATTTTATCGATTTTTTCATTTTTATTTATTTTATCAAATATTTTAAATGTGAGATTTCTCTGAAAAAATATATTATCATCTCTAATCCCACTCTTAATTAAAGAAATTTTCATATTTAAATTGGAACAAATTCAACATAGTTTTAATTAATTCCTTTATACAGTCTTCAATTTCTATCCAGCGTTTGCTGGGTTTAAAATTTTAAAATCCCCTTTAAAAACTAGAATACCATATGTTCTAATTTTCATGTTTTTGAAATTGACATCTGTCTAAAGTAGTCATAAAACATACTCTAAGCAAAACACTTGTGGACAAACCTCTCTATTTGGACTGTATGAAGGTTAGTCGTTGCCGTTCCAGAAGACGTCATTGACTATTTCTATACCGGTCGAAATCTTTCAACAAAATTGTGCCACAAGCAACTAGATTTTATTGTCTGTCCTAAACCACAATTAGCTGCTTGTATATTTCGTATGCAATTACATGTTTTGCCCATAAAAATTGAATATAAGAAATAAGACATGATTCTGCTTTCCATTGCATTTTTCTCTAACCTAACACAGTTATGTGCGCTAGAGTATTAATCTAATTGGTCTTTTATGAGGAAGTTTTAAATTTTATTTTTTTTACTTGAAATGAATTCGAAATTGTGTTCACAGCTTTTGAATGTAGGATGCCAAATTTCCAAATTCATTCTCAGATAAGTAAGCAAATGGATTACATCGAGTTAACGAAAGTGGTTTACTTTTTGAAAATAAAAGGATTTGCATTCTACCATTTGTGCATTCTACCAAATGTTTCTATTTCGATGAATCCTCAAGAAAACAAACTTTAAAAATAATAAATTAAAAGATGGTAATAAACAATGATGAGGGACAGCTCAAATTCAAAATAATACAATGATTAAAATAGCTCAATCGAATTCATTTGAATTTATTTTGATGTATCCTATATAATATTAAATTATATTATCGCTTTCTATATGTTTTGCTTGCATATAAGCTTCATATAGAGAAAATAAATATTATATAAAAAGCTTTTTACAGGTTAATTTTTCTAAAAGTTATAGAAAGTTAATTGTGACAGTGGCTCCAATTATTAAAAAGATACAAATGTAGTACAATTCCTTGAAGGGAATTGAGTAAAATGCAAGATTTAGTGGTTTCTCACTTAGAGAAGACAATTCGCGTCCTGTAAGATAGCTTGATTTGAATTCTCTCCAAACAACCGATCTCGAGTCATTGCATACGTGTCGCTATATAGATCTTAAGGGAATAGTACAGCGGCCTAAGAGTTTATAAGATCAAAGAAAGCGTAATCTCTTTATATCACCTTACTTAAAAGGAAGGAGTGGTCTGAATAAGGTCTTTAATTTTAGTGTTTCACTTTCATGCATAGTATCAAACTGTCAATGATGTCAGAGACCAATAGCCGAACTAGCAGTTTAAAAGAGCAGGGAGCTTGTATTCGGTAAGGATTTTATGGAGAGTTACAATTACATTGCTGATATGGGTGTTTGTATTCGTACGGAATTAGTTGTAAGCAGTATCTCAGAGTATTATTATCCCTGCTTTAGCAAAAGCGTAGTAAAACACTCAAATTTAAACCAAACCAGGCCAGTAACAATGGCAAACTCGAGACCTCTGGGGGTGGAAGGCCCAGGTGGGTCTTCTGCTGGGTCCCTGCTTCTATATTGCGAGGACCCTTTGGGTATTTTATTAGCTTTCTTCGCAAACCTTAAGCTACTGGGTCTCCCCGGGTGGTGCGTAATGGGTAATAGCTTCATACCCTTGTGCGGGAGTTAGGGTATTTTCTAATCACCTGTAGGATTGGAATAACAAAAAAAATATGTCAAAAAATTTAGTTAAGCATGGAGTTATCTTTATAACAATATTAAAAAAAGTTACTATTTGTGACTTTGGGTACACATAGAAATTGCTTTTCAAGAACTAAAGTCATTTGTATAGTAAAGTTTAGTCTTGGGTTATACAGAAGATATATTTCATTGCTACATTTTTTCTCCTTCAATACAGGGTGAACTTTGTACAAAAATAAATACTATTCATTATGTCTTTGTTATGAATTCCTTTGTATGATATATTACAGAGATATCTCTTTTTTACACTACTTTAATAAATATGTACTTCTATTTAATTTTTTGAATTTATAAGAGAAAAAAATAAATTTAATAAGGAAAATATATTTTTCATATATAAACGTCAAATATTTTTATATGAATATAGGGATCGGTCCTTCATTATTTGTAAACAAATTCTTAAAGACGGTCTAGTTGTTTAGCAATTAACATGATGTAGAGATATAAAAGCTGCACGTTTACCTATTTTGTAGGATTAGGTAATTAAATAAGGAAGAAATATATGTTTTTGACGGTAAATTGGACTTAATGGACCCGTTACTTAATGCAATAAACAGGAGTAAAATTCTGACCACAGTAAATAGTAAGTTATTATGACCATGATAATAAAATTATTCTCTTATTTCTCTATAGAGACAAAACATCCCATTTTTGATGTCTAAGTCATGCTTTTGGGATTAATTCGGACCAAGAATGTAACTGATTGGGGGCGTAAAAAAATTGTATTAAAGGAATATCTAAATTAAATCTCTATCCAGGAAGTAAGGTGATTAAATTTAATAAGTATTTCTTTTGTTGAGTTTTGTTTTGTAAAAAACCGCCAATATTACGCTTGGCACCAATTCTGACAGCTTGCTGTAAAACCGCCACATTAAGATTTGTTGTGTTTTTATGTTTGTAATATATAGAATGTGAAAACGGAGAGTGGGTTCGACCCTTCGCTTCGAGAAGGCGTCTGAGTATTCGTCGGAGACTAAAAGTTTTAATTTAAGAGCTACAGTCCATCCTTTATATTGTGATAATCATTACCTAATTAAGAACCAGCAACCAAGCCTCTTCATGATGTGGTCCGATCTCCCGGAGTGTTTTAGAAGTGTGAATTTGTAGTGTGAAGTACTCTAAAGTTTCGATTTTGGTTTGCTGAATGTTGGAATGGAATGTGTCCTGAGTCATCACATGCGTTGGAATGCGTGCACCATTTCTGGTTTCAGGTTTGGTTTTTGCATTTTCTTTTTATGAAATGTTGTTGTAGTTGGCTTCGACTGAACTAATTATTATTTCGTGTAACGTGTTAATATTTTATTGTGTTTAGTGTTTTTTAAATATAATTAATAATGTTTAAATGAGCTCGTAAAGCCGATTTAAAATTAATTTGTACTGAAATAGGCGAGAAGTTCGAGGAAACTGCAACAGTGTCCGAACTAAGAAACTTAATTTCAAATAGTGAGGAGTACAAAAACAATCCGTCTTCAGTTACGGATATTATAAACGAAATTATTGAGAAAAGACGTAACGAGGAGGCGTCAAATATCGAATTAGAAAAATTAAAATTGGAAAGAATTCAGGCAGAATTAAAATTGGCCGAATTACAAAAAGAATCATTTTCTAGTAGCGGTGGAGAAGCGAAAATTGAGTCGCTTGATTCGTTTGTTAAAAGTGTTCGTGTTTTAACCGTAAAAGTTCCGACCCGGCCAGATGGGTGGAGCCATTTTTTTCTTTCGTTGGAAAGAGCATTCGATGCTAAAAGTGTTCCAAAATCGTACCGTGCTGAAATTTTGCTAATTTTGTTAGGGGAACGTGCTAGTAACATATTAACATATGTTAAAACAGACGAAATTTCAGATTATGACAAATTAAAACTAATTGTTTTGAAGCAATTTGAGCCTACTGCTCAAATCTGTTTAGAAAATTTTCGAAAAGCATTTAGTCAAGTAAATGAGTCCCATACGCAATTTACAGCTAGGCTGACAACTTCCTGGGATTACTATTTAAAAATGAGAAATGTTAAGACCCTCGAAGATTTAAACCAATTAATAATTTCGGATAAACTTTTTTCTACTTTAGATCGTGAAACCGCAATGCACATAAGCATTAAACAAGGTGAGGGGTGGATGTTGCCAACAGAAATGGCACAGAATTGTGATTTATTTTATCAATCAAAACAAAAACCGCAAACCGATACTTATAAAGGCTTTCGTACGAATAAAAGGGGTGTTAATATGAAATCTCTTTTTTCTGGTGTTAATTCAAACGCGAATAAAGATTTTAAATGTGTTGTTTGCAAAAATGAAGGTCATAGTTTATATCAATGTTTACTTTATAAGAAAAAATCTGTTCCAGAACGACTGGAAATAGTAAAAAGAAATAATTTGTGTTTTAATTGTTTGGGAAAACATAGTGTTAAATCTTGCAAGTCAAAATATTCTTGTAAAGAATGTGGCAAAAGACATCACAATTCACTTCATTTTCAAAAGGATTTATTGAGTGTTGAAGGGGAAATTGAAAATACAGGTTTTGGACCTTTTGAAGGTCGAAATGGCCTTTCTCCAACGGAAAATAGAGATTTAGATGCTAATTCTAAAATTTTTATATCTGAGCGTGTACCCGAGACACAAATTAATTCTGATGTGATAAATTGCGCAACTATTGTCGAGAATCGTTCTACAGTTCCTTTGAGTACGACCAAAGGGCTAATAAAAAATAATCCAACAATTTTGTTGAAATAAGAATTTTGTTAGATAATGATTCAATGAGTCATTTCATTAGTCAAAAGTGCGCAGAGGCTTTGGGCCTTAACAAAAATAAAACAAATATTAGAGTATCCTGTTTAGGAAATGTCTCATTACCATTGCAGGGATGCGTAATAGCAACCATCGCCAATAAAAAGGGAACTTTTATTCGAGATCTAAACTTCTTGGTGGTTGAACTTATTACAGATAGGATACCTGCGTATTCAATAAATATTCCGCTAACACAAATCCAACTTGCTGATAACTCTTTCAACCAACCAGGGGAGGTGGATTTACTTTTAGGAGCACCAATTTTTTACGAATTGTTAAAACCTGGACAATTGTACCCTCCAAATTCAAATTTAATTCTTCAAAATAGTGTTTTCGGTTACATTGCCTCGGGAAGAGTAACTTCTACCAAAGAGTCCTATTTACATTGCGGATTGGTTCGTGAAAATAGTTTAAATGAAACTTTACGTAAATTTTGGGAAATCGAGGAGGTTGAACCCGAATTAAATATTTTGAAAACTAAAGAAAATCAAATGTGCGAAGACCATTTTAAGAGCACGCATAAGAGAAAAGAAGACGGTAGGTATGTAGTTCAAATTGCCGCTTAATGAGGATCCGAGTGTTTTGGGCGAGTCAAAAACGATTGCGATTAAGAGGTTAAATTCTTTGTGGAACCGACTAGAAAAAGATGCGGAATACTTAAAGTTATATAAAAATTTTATTGACGAGTACGAACATTTAGGTCATATGACGGAAATAACATCGATAAACGAACATGAAATTACTTATACCATGCCCCACCACGGGGTGTATAGACCAGATAAAACGTCTACTAAATTAAGAGTAGTATTTAACGCATCAACCGAGACCTCTAAAGGTAATTCATTAAATACGATTCTATTAAACGGAGGAGTAATACAAAAAGATCTTTATGATCACATGTTAAATTTTTGTAAATATAGGTACGCATTTACTGCGGACATTAAAAAAATGTATCGCATGATTGAAATAGATAAAACTCAAAGGCCACTACAACGCATTTTGTGGAAAGAGAGTGCAAATGCCCCTTTTAAAATTTACGAATTAAACACTGTAACATACGGTACAGTGAGTGCACCTTTTCTTGCCATGAGAACCCTAAAACAACTTTCTGATGACGAAAGTGAAAACTATCCTTTAGTAGCACCGATTTTACGTGAAAACTTTTACATGTATGACGCTCTTGTTGGCGCAGAAACAATGAGCGAAGCTCTCGAAATTAAGAGACAACTTACGTGCGCACTTCAATCTGCAGGGATGGAGTTGCATAAGTGGTGCAGCAATTGTCCGTCGCTGCAAATTAGCTGCGAATTGGGGTATAATTTTACCGACAGTGAAGTAAAAACGTTAGGGGTTCGATGGAATTGTCAAAGAGACAATTTTATATTTAAAACTGATCCTCAAGCAGCTACGCTCACGAAGCGTCAAGTACTGTCGACCATCGCGAAGATATTCGATCCTCTTGGCTTAGTGGGTCCTGTTGTCGCTAAGGCCAAAGTGTTTATGCAGAGCTTGTGGGTACTTAAGATTGGCTGGAGTGATGCGCTTCCAGAGAGAGAATCCCGAGAATGGCAACGTTTTTTAACGTCTTTACGTGACCTCAACGTGGAGATTCCTCGAACGATATTCTTGCCAGAGTCATGCTTCATTGAGCTTCATGGATTTGCAGATGCGAGCTCATAGTGTTACGGTGCAGCCATTTACGCGAAATCCAAGAGCTCCTCCTCAGAAACCTTGATCCGGTTGGTCACAAGTAAATCCAGGTGTGCCCCGGTGAAAACCGTAACAATCCCCAGACTCGAACTCTGTGCCGCCGTACTGTTGGCAAAACTGATGAAGAGGGTTCAACAAATTTTGAATTTTCCGAACCATACGGTATATCTGTGGTCGGATTCCATGATGGTACTTTCATGGATTGCTAAAGAACCTTCACAACTAAAAACCTTCGTGGCTAATAGAGTCGCAACTATCCATGAACTAACTACAAGGGATCAGTGGAGACATGTGTCTACTGATCAAAATCCAGCCGACCTTGTGTCCAGAAGTCTGGATAAGTTTGCCCAGACTAACATCTGGTTCGAAGGACCCGAGTTTCTGAAGGGAGATGACTATCCCATGCGAATTATTGCTTCTCCTTTAGGTAACCAAGATGACTTTGCCAGTGAACTGAAATCAAGTGAAAATGTTATCGAGTGTTTTACTGTGACATTTAATTCGTTTATTTTTGATTTGCTTAATTCTTGTGGTAATTACATAAAGGTATTACGTGTACTAAGCTTTGTTTTCAGGTTCATTTCCAATTCAAGAAATCCCACAGAGAGGATTCGTGGCTCCTTGAAGTCAAAGGAACTTCAGGTTGCAGAGGAGGTGCTTATTCGTGAATGCCAAAGGCAAGATTTCAGGAAAGAAATTATGGATCTAACGGTAAAGGGTGAAGTTGACAGGGGAAGTAATATAAGATCTCTCAATCCCTTTATTGATGAAAAAGGGCTTCTGAGGGTTGGGGGCCGGTTAACAAATTCCAATTTAAAATTTAATCAAAAATTTCCTTTAATTTTGTCTCCAAAATGTAAAATTACCCCCTTGATTATCAACCACTATCATAAAATTAATTTTCATTGTGGGCCTCAATTGTTATTGTATTCTATAAGAAATAAGTTCTGGATATTAAATGGTAGAAACACTTGTAAAAGAATTGTTAAAGATTGTATAACTTGTTTTAAGGCCAAACCAGTAACAGCCCAACAGTTAATGGGTGAACTTCCGAAGGAAAGAGTCAATGCTGACTTTACCTTCAACTCTACAGGTGTTGATTTTTGTGGACCTTTCTTAATTAAATATAAGAATCAGAGGAAGGGAATCTTCCAAAAGGTATATGTATGTGTGTTTGTTTGTATGGTTACAAAGGCTGTCCATTTGGAAATTGTAACAGATTTAACTTCGGAGGCATTTATTGCTGCATTAAAGCGCTTCTTTGCTAGAAGAGAAAAAAGCGCTAAATTATTTAGTGACAATGCAACTAATTTTACAGGTGCTAACAATGAGTTGAAAAAGCTATTCAAATTAATAAATGCTCCAAATGAAATTTTAAAGGATTATTGTAGTTCGGAAGGCATTGAGTGGAAATTCCTTCCACCCAGAGCACCAAATTTCGGTGGGCTTTGGGAAGCGGGAGTTAAGTCTTTCAAGTATCATCTAAAAAGAGTTGTCGGTAATGCTCGATTAACATTTGAACAATTTTTGACTATAACTACTCAAATCGAGGGCATATTAAATTCGCGTCCCTTAACACCTTTAACTGCCGACGTAGAAGACTTGGAAGTTTTAACTCCTGGTCATTTTTTAATTGGTCGTCCTCTGAATGCCATAATTGAGCCTAACTTGATTGATATTGATGATAATAGATTAAAATTGTGGCAGTTAACTTCAAAGTATGTTTAATGTATCTGGAAAAAATGGAGCAATACATATTTAAGTCACTTGCAAAATCGTTCCAAATGGACAGACAAGATAAAAAATATAGTGATTGGTGAAATGGTCTTGTTTAAGGAGGACAATATTCCCACATCAAAGTGGATACTCGGGCGAATTGTTGAAGTATTCCACGGAAAAGACAATCGAGTCAGAGTTTGCAATGTAAAAACGAATTCTGGTGTATATAAAAGACCTATTTCAAAATTGTGTATTTTACCTTTAAAAAGGAATCTCTAAATGTAATTTGTGAAATTGAATTATGCCATTATGTATCAGTGCTAAAAAAAAAATTAGTAAACGTATAAATTTGAAGATAATTTTTTTTGATATACATATAATACTAATAATTGATTTGTGTTAGAAACTGCATTTTTTTAATGAGTATTTTGCAAAAAAGAGTATTTTTTTTTTCAAATGTTTAAGTTGTACTATTGTGAAGCATTTTGTTTGTTTGTTAATTGTATAAGTCAAGTGAATTATTTTTATAATAGATATTCATTTTAAGTGTTTTTTATATTGTGTATGAGACCTTTGTGTGGGTTTCATGGCGGGGAGAATGTTGAGTTTTGTTTTGTAAAAAACCGCCAATATTACGCTTGGCGCCAATTCTGACAGCTTGCTGTAAAACCGCCACATTAAGATTTGTTGTGTTTTTATGTTTGTAATATATAGAATGTGAAAACGGAGAGTGTGTTCGACCTTTCGCTTCGAGAAGGCGTCTGAGTATTCGTCGGAGAATAAAAGTTTTAATTTAAGAGCTACAGTCCATCATTTATATTGTGATAATCATTACCTAATTAAGAACCAGCGACCAAGCCTCTTCATCTTTCATATCCAAAAGTTATTTTAGAGAGAAATTTTTTCTAATATTTCCTTTTCTGTTCCTATTTAACATGTTTCCAAAAAAGATATTAGAAATTGTTAATAAACATTCCATTAGGTTTCCAAGATTATAAGATATAATATACGTCACAAATTCAACTGAATAAGAAACTCATATCTGTTTTCCTTTCTCAAAAAACCTACTAATTAATCCTTTCCTAACGCAAAATTTAATATGTTAAGAAAAGAATAATTTATTTCCCATAAATATTCAAAACAGAAGAATTTCTGTTCAGGAAAATTTATTATTTATTTTACTATAATACATCTGTTATCCTAGATATTATAGATAGAAAAACTGGGAGAAGTTAAAAACTGAATATATTGAAAGTGTAAAAACACTCAACGTCCTCTAGCAGTAAGGTATATTTTATATTTGAAGTCTATTGCTTCTTAGCATTCATATATGTTATATTATGTGTACTATTTTATGTTTGCATGAAAAGAACTATGCATGTAAAAAGTAAATCATTGTAAACAAAATTAGTAACACCCTAATTTTAAGCAAAATAAGCTGTTTGGTACATTTTGTGGGGGATGTTTTTGTTTTGTACAGAAGCATTGAGCCATATGCCTGCTGTAAGTGGTATAGGCAGAGGTGAGATACTATTTGTATAATATTACTGGTATAATAACCGATACAATATTAAAATAAGTTTTTGTAGAATGATTTTCAAAATTAAAAACATATTCCATGATGAACAACTCAAACATAATATTATACTCTGATAAACCCTTAAATGGGCCTTGGGAAGATTACTTCCCACCTACACGGTGTTACAAAATACACCTGTGGGAAGAGCAAAACCCATTATAATATATTGGTCTTGTTATTGAAACGACGGGAAAAATAATCCCCGCTTCGGTTTTGCACTGTCATCAATTGTTCGATAGATTGAATAAAATTAGCAGCTCTGTATTGAAAGTTTGGAGTGAGAAACAAATGGCTCACGATGCACACAAAACATCTATTCTATAGAACTTTTATTTTTCAGTTAATCCATTTACTACAGTTCTTTTAGTTGCATAATTTGGTGCTTTAGAAAATGTAACAAAAGTACAAATGATAATTCAAGACACATCAGGCAATAAACAAATACGAAATTTTCAGTAAGCAATTTCAAAATCAGCCAAAGTGCCTAAAAATGTTACCGGATTGATGGAAAGTTTTATCTTCAATTGAAAAACCACCAAAGACAGAGATGCTAGGTTTAAATTTTTTTTCATTACTAATTCTTCTTGAAATTCTTTGGGATTATAAATGCTGCCTGTTTTTTAAATGAATGCTTTAGAAACACCACAAATGAAAAGTTCTATCTGAGATAGATAAAATTTTCATTTGTGGTATAGTTATGTCTCAGAAGAGAAACGTGAACAGATGACATTAACAATAATAGTATATTGAGACACCTAGCTTATAGTGAAAATATCTTCAAAACTTGTAAAGTTGGTTTTACAGTTGTGTGGGGTGCTAATATGTCAGTCAATAAGAATGTTAAGAATTAGTCACATGATGACGAGTAAGAAGTAGAAATAAGTTGCATAAAAGTAGTTAAATTAAGCAGATATATGGGATGTCACCAAATGTTATCACAATCAAAGACACAAATGTTTCTAGCCAAAGATGTTAATTTTAATGATTGATTTATAAATTGATGTCACTAGAAATTCTTTTGGAATAGAAGTAAATTAGTTTTTGATAAATGAACTTATATCTTATCAAGATTGTATGAGACGGAAGCTTAAGCAGATGCTTATATTACGATCGAATGTCATCTATGAATTCTATAAAACTTTTATTTTCAAGTTAATTCATTTACTACAGTTCTTTTAGTTGCATAATTGGGTACTTTAGAAAATGTAAAAAATAGATTCTAAGATAATCTACAGTTGCAAAAATTAAAATGTATAATATGCAATGCTTTTTAATTTTACCATTTGAAATATTGTAAATTGAAATTACTTATCTTACTTTCAAATGAAATTGATATCATTGGAAATTTTATTGAAAAGACACTTTTAAAGCATTATGTAATTATAATTTCTTTAATGGTACGAACTTCCTGGGTTCGTAATTGACAACGTTTTCTCCCAGCTACTAGTCTTAAATTAAAAATCTTATATTTTTCCAAAGTAGTATCTTACGTAAAAGTACAAGAATTTATTAATTCAATTTATTTACCTATTTTTAAAACAGTTTTTAATATAATATAGGTAAAAAAAGTAATAGTTTTAATCATTATAGACCGTTTATAGTTTTCTATTCAATTAAATGATTACTAATAATGTTTCCGAATTCTCTAAAAGTAATTATCGAAAAGTAAATCTTTCGAGCATAAAAACCTGTTTACGTTATTGTGAAAAAATGGCAATCATAAGTATGATGTAATACAAGATCCTGTAAGTTTAAAAAATTTCAGGAGATTTAGTGAAAAAATAAAGAAATATAAAAAAAAAAACTTCTATTCAAAATACTAATATTTTTCAGTATTTTCTTATTAACATTTTAAAATAATTAGTTATATTTTCAGAATTAAAATTTATAATTACAGTTTAATGGATTCTTTTAGTTGTTTTTTATTATGCGGAACTAACTTTATATATGCTATAAAAACAATATTTTTGCATAATTTATCCAAGTATGATTTTTTAAATGTAAAACAATTATTTTATGTTTCATTATGTTTTCATTAAAATGTGATCATGGTAGACAAAGAAAAAATAACAAACTGCTTTTAAAATAAAATTTCCACAGAAGAACAAAAGACATTTTTCATAAAACATATTTTAACTTTAATTTGGAAATTTTATTTTTCCTTAATTAAAGGCGTAAAATTTAGATTTTATAGTATATGTAGCTCGTACTTGGAATCTTAGGAAATTTAGGTTCTTAAATGTTAGTACCAGTTAAACCCAATTAATGTTTTATGACTGTTCTATACTTGTACAAGAATCTCTCTTTTAAAGAATTCGTAACAATAGTAATTTTTTTATAACAAATACACATTTTTATTCGTGATTCAATACCTTTGAATTTAGCTATAGCATGGTAAATATTGTTGGATATATATATTATAAGGTTGATTTAATATCAGCCTTAAAAATTTTAGATTTTGGGAAAGAGTCACAAACACAAATATTTATTGTTATTCTTAAATCAACTGCGACTACGTTACAACTATGGCGGACATCGACAATATAGATAAGTTTCCAACATTTGTTTTAGAAGATAACTAAAAATAAATAAACAATTACGATTCTTTCATCGATAGATAAAAGAGAACCTTACAATATGTACATATGTATATATATATATATATATATATATATATATATATATATATATATATATATATATATATATATATATATATGATATATAAATATATATATATATACATATATATCTATATATATATATATATATGATATATCTTAATATTAAAATTATTAAGTCCAATATTACAAAACCACCAAGTCCGTGAGTTCTCTGTCTTTCTCTGTCTTTCTAGCAGCCTGTTGTAGTTAACACTTTGTAATGTATATAATCGCCTTTCCCTTGGCGAAACGAACTCGCCATCCTACTTCAACTGAACTAAGATTTCTAAAATTCTCCCAACAACATTGTTAAGTATGCACCTAGCATTACTTCCTCACGCTGGTGATGACCCTAAGGATATAAGAGGCCGCATGGCAAATTTTCATGAAAGTTGACTGTTGGATTGAACAAATAAATCTATCTCTAATTATCCTTTGAAAATCTTGTCTTTCTCTCGACATCGACAACATCATTTAGGGACTCGACTGCTGAACTCCTCGGCTCATGCGTACCGTGTTCTTAGCTACGTTTCATACACACACACACACACAACACACACACACACACATATATATATATATATATATATATATAATATATATATTATATATATATATATGTATATGTATATGTACATATATATATATATATATATATATATATATATAATATATATTATATATATATATATATATATATATATATATATATATATAAATAATAAGTGATAGTAAGTAACCCACATAAACTGTTCTTATGTAAAATATTAATTATAAATTATGCAAAGTTTCATTACAGTATTACACAGTTTACAATAATATGTACACGCATTTTGTATAAAACATTCTATACACATGAAAGTGTTGTCACTTTAAGCAGTTGTTTACTTTTAGTACGATACTTTTAATATCTGTCGAAATGTTTTGAAGAAATAAATTTTAGATATTTACCTACCTTTTCAGTGTGTAATCGCATAAATATAAAGAATAATTCTATGAGTTTAATGTCAAACATATTTAATGTCCCGTAAGAATTCAGCAAGTAAATCATATTATATTTACAAATGTATTAATCTTATATGGTGTCACTACTCTTAAATTTTCGAGTGATATTTATTTTGCAGATAAAATATTTATGAATGCATGGTTAAATTTTTTACAATATAATAAAAATAGTTAGAAAAAAATTTCTTACGATTTAATGAGTTATATATATATATATATATATATATACAGAGAGAGAGAGAGAGAGAGAGAGAGAGAGAGAGAAAGTACATGAAAGAAATATGAAACGACATATATTAAGGGATTTTTCTCAAAACGCGGATTTTCATTCTTAAGCGCACGATTCCTATTAAATTACTGCATGCATTTTTTAAATCGGTAAAATAATTTAATATCTTTAATATAAAAATAAATTTAAATATTTTAGTATCCCAGCACATTTTTATACCTCCTGAAATGCTTTAAAATTTGCTACTTTTCTAATCGTATTATTTCTATACATTTCTAATATATCAGGAGTATTAATGTAATTTTTGGATTCAAGCTGACATTTTTACTTTACAGTATACGTTAAATATGATATTTTGTATTTAAAATTTAGAATAAATTTACATTTCTGCAAGTAAATTATTTCGAATTTGAATATTTATATAGTTGTATTTACTTTTCATTAAATTTCGCTAATATCGGATATATTACTGTGAATGAATAAAAAAATAAATGAATTCAATCCGTATTTTAGGAAATTAAATAATGGCAAAATTTATCAAAATTTGTTGTGTGAGCTCGTGCAAAAGATTAGTGCCATCCGTTTAAACCATGTAATAGCTTTTCCTCTAGATGACTGAAAGTAATAAATATTTCAAAAGTATTCAAATTGTACTTCCTTTGAATTTTTTGTTTTGTCCCTTCTTGGATCTCAGGTAAAACTTATTTTTTTTCTAAGAGATAAAGCAATTATACCTGAAAGATTTTATATTTTTACACCTAATATGAATTTTAATTTCGTTCTTTTCTCATTTCATGAGCACCATGATTCATATGTCTTTTCATAGCCGAACGATGGCCGAATGGTTATCCTGCTTGTCCCTTCAGCACTGGAGTTCGTGCGTTCTAATCCCACTGTGGCTTGGATGTTAGTAGCCATTCGAAACAGGTTATTCAGGCAATCCTGAAAACTGGAAAATAACAAACAAAAAAAAGTTGACATCGGACGGTCAAAGATCACTGTATTATCTATGGCAACGAGGCGGTGGATAAGTTTTCTTACAGAACAGACAATTCGCGACCCAGAAATAAAACTACTACTTACTAGATCATTTATAAAACAATAACTTAAATAAGATTTGCTACTCGAGGGGCAAAACTACTGTGACTCGGCCACTGCAGGTAGGGTTCTCGACAGTTTTTTAATTAAAGTGAAACTGATTAGACTGAATGTAAATGCGGCCTTAAATGTCCTCCTTACGAACCACGAACCTTTCCTTTCAGTATCTCCTCAGGTTTCCACCTATTAAAGAGGTCATCCGGGAGATTGTGTCTGCGGTGCAGTCCGTGACACCAATCACTATCTGAACGACTCGGACACACGAATTAAACCGTAAGAAACCCTCTCACAAATCCAAGGAGCTCTGGGCAGAGAGCCTAATTAAAAAACCTGGAACTGATAAGGTAGGGAGAGTCCTGGTTAACTGGTTCAAATCATGGTGCCATCGTTCGGCAATGAAGATCTGAACCTAAAACCCCACCGCAAGGGCCAAATACCTCTTATATAATGACATCACAACTGCCCTGTGCAGTTATTACTTCCCTCACCTAAACCTGCTCTCTTGTCAGAAAGTTCCATGTAGCATACAAGGTTTAACCGGACTTTTAACCAGGGCAGGACTCCTACTGAGTACCCCCGCACCTCCAGGAAACTGTGTTAGTGTACTTATTTGTCTAGACTATCTATTATTTTGTTATTTTAAATTAAATGGGCGGAATGCTGACTTGTCACATGCGTAACGCATTGTTGAGGAAGGTCAGACCTAACCAGCAATTCAACACCCTACACCCGACTTAGGGTCGATGGCTAGTTACAGGTAGTACACGGCTTTAAACAGTAGGTTACGGTTTCATTAGCTCTCGCGTTTCAAAAATAGACAGTGACAGCCCAAACGAAACGATATGTCAAATAGTGTACACTTGCCTTATCTTTTATAATGTTTTTATTACAATAAAACATGTTTCTTGCAGCAAAATCTCAATTTTTAAAAATTCACTGTTATATTACTCAGACCTATGCATTTACGATTCCAAAGATCCAAGGTATATTAAGGCTTTCTACTTCGTTGGTGAATTAAATATAACTATTAATTGCTCAAAAAATATTCAAATAGTACATGTATTGCAATAAAATTACATGCACTGACTAAAGCATATCGTCTTAAAATTGCACTTCACATATTTTTTCTTAGCAAAAGTAGAGAATTAGGCAATAAAATTTAAAATTTGTAACAGAGTACATCAGTTTATCCTATTTTTAAATTTGAAAACGATATAAGTGAATTTGAGTTTGAAAAAATAATCTTCACATGTAATAGAGATGTACAATTTTGTTATTTACACGAAATGTGAAATATATTTTATACAAATTGTTGTGCTTTCTGTTACGATAATTGCATACACGAAAACGTGTAAAAATTTGCAAACGTACTATGTTTGGACTTGTAATGTTCATCAAACCTGCTTTATTCATAAGATTTATGCCTTAAATATTGAACAATCTTTTGAATATTTATAATGACTATTTTTTTTAGCATGTGTATTTTTCAACAGCCATTTTTATTATAATTACCTATAATTTCTTACAAAATATAAACTGAAATTAATAACATATTTCAAGTGTAAACTGCAAGAAAGTATTTTTAACTGTCTAGTATTTCGTCGTTATATTAACAAGTTTTCAAAATTAAAATTGCAGTATATAATATGTTATTCAAAGTTTCTTGTGAGTTGTGAATCAGTTCTAAACTACTTTCCTGTTTTTTAAATAGACTTTAATATATTTTATACATTTTCTCTCATAAGAACTATGTTTGCAAAGTTCCTGTTAACACACGAAATTTTCCTAACAAAATTCTAAATTTTATTTCCCTCTTTATATAAAAAGGTGGTGAAAACGGTTTGTTTTCTGTATATGATTTATGAATACAGATGTAACCAAGAGTTTGAAATTTTAGGACTTAGTATATTTTCTCAGTAAAAATTACGAAATAATATATTTTAATTTAAAGCCTATTATAATTTAAAGATATACAAAAATTTATAATACCATTTGGGTTTTGTCTATTTGATACAATAAAAGAAACGAATTGCGAAGAAACAGAAAATTCTATGTATATACCACAAGTGCAATTTCAATCCTGCTTTACATTTCTAAAATCTTTTAAAGATATTTTGTTGAAAAATATTTTTCGGAAATTCGGATAATACTCTATTCTACGGTTAGTAAGCTCTCCTTTCTATATGCATCAACTTGCTACAACGTATTTAAAGTCTTTTATACTTTTTAATTCAGTTATCACAATAATAGTTCATACAAAATTCCATAAAAAAGAATGTAAATGCTTGAACATTGAAGTTATACTTAATATGATAATCACTTTAATACCATTATATAATAAATTAATTGAAAAATTAATTATTAAATTCGTTTGTTCAACATAAATGAAAACGTATTAGTTACTATAGCATTAAATTTAATGCATATGTTTTAAAAAATCATGTTTAAACTTATTAATTAAAATATCCACTTGAGATTGGTTTCCTCTGAGGTATTTAAATTGAATATTAATTTGAATCCATAAAGGTTTCAGAAAGATTTAATGTTATCTCTTTTTAGTTATTAAAATTTCCATGTAATATTTTTCTTAGAATAATTATAACACCATAAATTAATTGAATCTGCATTCAATGCTTTTAAATAGTAGATAAGTTATGTATTAAATCATAATTAAAAATAATCTACTGTTTTAAATTGAAAAAAAACTTTATACATTCCTTTGTTCCATTTTACGTAGTTTACCCTAATCCCTTTTGAATTGGAATATTTCGAACTAAAAGAAAAATAGCAAAATTATGTGAAATTTTGAACATTATATTTTTTCAAAGCTAATATTTTAGTGCTAGACAATTTTAGAATAATAAATAATTGTGTCAAATTTCAGAAACACCAGTTTTTAGACTTTGTGCTGATTTTATTCTGCATTTATTCCTCTAATCGTATTTCAAATAAACTTACTGTTTTTATTTAAGAATTACAAAAGCAGTTATTGTAATTTAAACAACACATTCTATGCTTTTTAATATTATTAACATCTTAAAAATACACTCTTTTCAAATCGTAAATGTATACAACAAGGTAATTTTAATACTCTAAAAAATTTACTGAAATTATTGTCCAGTATTTCAGTTAACAAATATAACTATTTTTTAAAATTCAGTTCTATTGACTAAAACTTATTTATTTCAACCTCAGTATAAGTCTTAAAAATAACCCATTTATCTTTTATAAAAGTACATTTTGAATTTGATATTCAGATTTATAAGTAAATAATTTACTTCAAATCTTGAATGTATTCTTAGTTCTTATTTGAACTAAAACCGGTAATTAGACTTTTATATCTTAAAAAAATAATAAAAATTAAAATTAAAAAATTAAGTCTAATATTTTTATCATAGTTAATTTTACAGAAACCGATAAAGTTACAGTTATTATAAAGTAGTATAACAATTCCGTCACTCCTCTTATCATGGCTACATAGTTTATGCAATTAATTATATATATATGGAATTTAGCGTAAGTGTTTGTCAATATTTAGTAACAAATATAGCTTCCAAAACATGACGGTACGAGGAGATTTTAGACTCAAAAGGGCCACACTTATGAAAACAAAGGATCCAAGATGTAAAATCAGCAAGTGAAACGTGCTTGAGATGCCAAAAGGTTGAAAAGTGACATAAATGAACCTTAATATAAGTTTTAAAAAATAACCCCATTTATATTTTATAAATGTATTTTATATTCGATAGTCAGATGTCTAATATAACTAAATTTATTTCAAATCTTGAATGAGTTCTTTTTTTCTGTTCTGAACTAAAACTTATAACTAGACTTTAATATCTTAAAAAAGTAATAAAAATTTAAATTTGAAAGCAAGCCCAATATCCTTGTCTTAATAATTTTACAGAAACTGATGAAGTTACAGTCATTATAAAGTATCATCGCAATTCCCTCATTCTGCATATCATGACTAAGTAGCTTATGCAATTAATAACAATATGTATATGCAATTTAGTGCAAGTGTTGTTTAATATTTAATAACAAAGACAGTTTACTAAACATTACGTAAGAGAAGATTTTAGACTCAAAAGAACACGTGGAAGAACAAATTAACCAAAATGTAATGTCAACAAGAGAAAAGTGCTTGACAAGCCGAAAGGAAGAATGATGACATAACGTCATAAAACGATACTTTATTTTATTTTCCCTAGCGAGTGCTCGTACTAAGAGAAATGTGTCTTGATTTGTGATGTTTGTGTGATCTAAAGTTATTGATTTGTGTATCATTTTGCTTTAATTATATAATTTATGTGTTATTAATTAAATAAAATATATTTGTAGAAATGAAGGCATCTTGTTGAATTTTATTTTCCCTAGCGAGTGCTCGTACTAAGAGAAATGTGTCTTGATTTGTGATGTTTGTGTGATCTAAAGTTATTGATTTGTGTATCATTTTGTTTTAATTATATAATTTATGTGTTATTAATTAAATAAAATATATTTGTAGAAATGAAGGCATCTTGTTGAATTTAAAAGCTTATAGATATCCAGATAAAATATTCAATATATAGAAAGATAGAAGATACACTAAATCGATAATCAGGAATGTAAAGAGCATTTTAATCGTCATTTATTTCAAAAGTTATTCTTTTAGAGACAATAAGTGGCAAGAATTAAATCTTTCAATAAAATAGAATTGGGATTACTCTATATAAATAATGATGGAAAGACTTTAAGGAACTAGTTTATAATGAGAAAGATTATTTCAATTATCTGTGTTAAGTTCCTTAAATTCGTATATTAAATTAATGATACACAAATATTTTGTTAAAAATAATTGCTTTTTAAACTTTTTATAAAATGATGGGTTTAATCCCAATAAAATGCTGTTTAAAAGATACTTGACCAACTACAGAGAGTAAAATATACTTTATATAAAATTTAAATATATTGGATATTTGTTAATAAGCGCATTTTTATTTAAATAATATTTCAATTCGCATACTCTAATGGTATTTTTAAATTTGATTATTTAATACCCTATATATAATTCACTACATGAAAATTTTACTTTGAAATTCCTCAAGGATGGAGAAAGAAAAATTGACATTTTATTAGGCATTTCTAATAAATTCAAAAATCTAAAAGAGTTATGGGATTTTCCTTAATACTTCGCTTGCATCATATTTATGATATACACATATAATGCTTTATAAGCTCAAGTATCACATGTGACACACATTGAACTATATTTTATATTCAAGCTTTTATATACATGTATCTTATTTTATATGATAGTACACCCCGTGTGATATAAAGCCTTACAAATCATCAAATGGCATATTGTCACGAAGAATTCAATCAGTACTAATATTTGGAATTTCGAACTTTATTCGCAAGCCAGCAACCCTCCGATCCTTATAAGAGGACAATTCAGACTGTCTGATTGTTCAAAAATAGGCTGTAGTTTATATAGTATAGTATAGTAATATTTATATAACCTAAGAACCAATCAGGGTCTAAAAGTTTAGAATCAAGCAGGATCTTTCCAGGAAACAAAAATGTTCATAAATAATAAAATATATAAACAATTAAATTTAAATTATAATTAAATAAAAACTGGTAAACTTTGTTTGCGTGTGGAATCACGCGACGTGTACCATAACACACTGGCGCGAAAAGCGACCACGCCAAATCTTCTTTAAATATCATATAAGATGTACAGGACAGGCAAAGGGTTTTGTATTACGTGATTCCTTACAACAGTTAAACTATTACAGAGGTCGCAACATCAAATAGGTTAAACAACTTTAAAAAAATACTGTTATAGGTATAAATTCATCAATTCATGTATTGAATGAAATATGTTACGGGGATCTTCCTCGTAACATATCTGTTTATCAATTGATAAAGTGATTGATTATTTTTTATTATATTCTCATAGATGTATTGACAAAGTACTCACCTAAATCGTAGTAAATTTGTCATCTGTAAATATATTCAACTGAAACATATATGATTTGCCTTACAGTAATTACAAAAATATATTTTACTTTTTCACTTGGTACGAAACATTAAAGCAAATGTGTAATTCTTTGAATTCAAATTTCACCTTTCACGGTTGCTGGTTTGTCGATCTCAGATTATCTCAGCCAAAGACATTTTTAAATCACATTATTGAGTCTTGGAACTGATTTTTTTTTCAGATATCTTTCAGCGTATTCTTTTATACTTTTTGTATATATTCACCATTCCACCTGACAGTTTGGTTTGCAGTGTTACGGTCTACCTTTTGCCACACGAGGGATAATGAGACAGGGACCTACAGCTTAAAGCCGATTCCGAACGGCTACGAACATCCATGCCACTGTGGGATTCGAACCCACGAAATCATTAACCGAAGGCCTGCACCTTTACAAATCAGTCATCGTTTGGCATTCCACCTGTCAGATTTATCCCACCAGGTACGGAGTTGCTGCTTCTCTGCTTCTTTTTCTCTCATCTCTGTAACATATAATCTATGCTGTGGTCTCTTTATGGAGTAATAAACAATAAAACATAAAATTGAATATATTACTATTTATAGTAGTACAGAGTTGATTTCTTGTGGGTAAAATGAAAAATTATGGATAGCCCAGGGAAAACAGGGATTACTGGATGTCATTTGAAAATCTACAAAGATACATACATTCTGAATAGGTTTTGAATATATACACTATATAGTCTAATCATAAACAAGTTTGTACAAAGATGATTATTGGTATTTTCTATTGATTAACATTGGTTAACTTACTGATTTGTTTTAACACACATAGCTGATTTATGTATTTCATTGCTGTGAATGTCATATTGGAATATCTAGAGATAGTCATAATTGAAGGACTGTCAGTCGAAGCCAGGATTTTAATATGAAATCCAGTGTTAGAATGTATAATTTTTGCTGTCTTGTATGGGGTTAGAATTACATTTTGTTCTGAATAGCCAACCTGTTTCACAAATTTATCGAATACCAATCACACAAACTCACTTTATATATACATCTCCTAAAAAATTCCTATCAACTAACCACCTAAGTAATGAAAAATACAAAGAACCAAATTATTTCTCGTTAAAATGAACACGTTTTATACTAATATTCTTATTCTAAAGACATATTTGTAATTTATATTTATATTTCTCAATTAATAATTTATTTTTAACAAATTCGGAGATCACGTAATATTTAAAGTCTGGAATTCCTGAAAGACAGGAGATTAGAAATACGTGCAAAATGCATGGAAAATAATTTAGTTGATTTGAAAGTGCTCCTCTTTCGTATTCAAAGATGGGGCAGATTTATCAAGATAATATTACCTCTTAATAAGTATAATTAAAATCAAAGACGTGATTAAGGTCTGCTACTTTATTACTAAACAACTTTTTATCACTTGCAGTAGCGATAAATAATAAATACATTTTATTAAAATCACTTTTTCAATATTTCTTGTTTGCATTAATTTAAAATTTTATCAATTTAGAGTTTTTTTTTTTTTTTTAATGCATTTCTTGAACACTCATTCGATATTTTTAAAAATATGTATGAACATAGCTTTTCAATGTTTACTGCTTTATCCATTACGCCTACAGTTTAAATATTTTATGAAAATCTTTCTCATAAATATTACAAATCTTCGTAATCTTGCTTGTTCTTGTGTGAGTTTTCTGTTTGTCTCTTGAATATTTAAAGCTGAAGCTACGGTTTGCATTTTAGCGCTAGGATGATTGATTTCCAAAATAAACGCTGTTTAGGTGTACGTGATTTCTTAAATAACTATTTATAGCATTGCGTATGTTCCAGCTTCAAGGTTAGAAAATAAATATTTATGGCTTATGCTACTAACAATGTACTTGTAATATCTTTGAAGATGTTTGCTATTTTTTAAATTTTCAAATATCTTAAAACTTGTGTTTATAGATCATTAAAGTATTAAGACTAATATTACTAAATTTAATTTTGCAGCTAACATGCTGCTAGCATTGTTTAATTTTCTTTGAGGTTACATTGTTTAACTTATAAAATTAATATTTGATATTCATGAGGGGTGAAAATTAAATGTATTGCAAAGAGCATATCTTCTAACTACATAAATAACCTTATATCAACTGCATGAATTCAAGCTCATTCGTAAGATCTAAAAAGTTTAAATTTTCAAATAGCTTAAAACTTGTGTTTATAGACCATTAAAGTATTAAGACTAACATTACTAAATTTAATTTTGCAGCTAACATGAAGCTAACATTATTTAATTTTCTTTGAGGTTACATTGCTTTACTTCTAAGTTTAATATTTGATATTCATGATTGGTGAAAATTAAATCTATTGCAAAGAGCATATCATCTAAGTACATAAATGTACTTATATCAACTGTATGAATTCAAGCTCATCCGTAAGATCTAA
>CM063504.1:52684723-52689723 GCA_032207245.1 Pardosa pseudoannulata | reverse complement strand
ACAAATCATGTGTACTCTAAGCGTTATATCGATCTCCTTATCGTTTTTCTATACACAAATACTACACACACACACACACCACACACACATAAAATATATATATATATAATATATATATACTAATATATATATATATATATATATATATATATATGATATATATATAATATATATTTATATATATATGTATATATATATATATATATATAATTATAGTATATATATATAAAATATATATATATATATATATATATATATAATTTTGAAGGAATATATATATATATAGTAATCAGTAAACTGCACAATATTAATAGATTATTATAGTCTGTATATATTAATTATTTAGTATATAGGGTGTTTGGAAAGAGCATACTTAAATCCAAAACATAGCTTGGAAATGACGTCTTTGAGTCGAATCACTTATTTTTACTCAAAAATACTTAACATTTTTTTTTTCCTCTATTTTTTATTCTAAGGATAAAAAAGTAAAAATATAGAAACAACCACCAAATATTAAGATACTCTTATGATAGCTATTCATAAACACCCATGATGATAAAATGTACAAAATTGATATATATTTATATTTTTTTATCATGGTATATCATTAAATACGGCAATTAAAATATAGTATAAGATATATGAAAAAGAATATATTTTTGTAAAAATACTGCTAAATTTTTATTATATTTCTGAACAGCTAATAAATTAAAAGTAAATGCTAAATACAAATAAGCTTATGTATCAACTATTGTTATATTATTATCATTATAAATTACCAATTAAATATCTGTTTAATATATCCTAGGACCAAAGTATGAAAAATTTGATCTGATCTTTCCATTATATCCTTTGGTAATGAGTAAATTTAAGAAGACTGATTTCAGCCAGATTTATCACTAGAATAACTGTAAGAAAATACAGAAGGAATCAAATAAAAGAAGGATTACTTTACAAATCATGTACTCTAAGCGTTATATCGATCCCCCTTCTCTCTGTTTTTCTATACACAAATACACACACACACACACACACACACACAAATATAAATATATATATATATATATATATATATATATATATTATTTATATATATATGTATATATATATATATATATATATATATATATATATTGATATATATATATATATATATATATAATATATATATATATATATATATATATATATATATATATATATAAATATATATATATATATATAAAATATATTTATATATATATATGTATATGTATATATATATATATATATATATATATATATATATATATAAATATTATATATATATATATATTTATATATATATATATATATATATATATATATATACATGTATATATATATATATATATATATATATATATATATATATATATATATATATATATATAATATATATATATATAATTTTGAATAATTGATTAACTTAATAGTAATAGTAAACTAGCACAATATTAAAGGAAATAAGATTATTATTCTAAACGTGTCACACATTCCTAATTCACTAGTTAGGGTGTTTGGAAAGAGCATACTCTGTGAAATCCCAAAACATAGCTTAATGTACATGGTGAATGACTTAAAATCATTGTTACATCCCAAAAATATACAAAATGATAATTAGAGAATAATATGTGATGTTTTATAATCCTCGGACAATATTTTTTATTAAAAGGAATAAAAAAGTATGCATAAAAATCTACACAAGACAACGATAACATAGTAAATTAATAGAAACAACCACCAATATAGTCGTGTTGAGTTAGATATATTAAGAATACTCTTATTGATAGCTAACTGAATATAAACTAACAACTTGATGATAACAAATGTATATGGAGATATTACAATTTAAAAAAAAATATAAATGGTTCTTATCATTCGTACTAAATCATTAAACAATATGTATGGCAAAGTAAGAAATGAGAAAAGAATATATTTGTAAAAATACTGCTAAATTTCTGTCAAAACATTTCATTTCCTAACAGCGTAATGAAGTTATTTAAAGTAAATGGTAAGGGAACTCACTGAATAAATTAAAAGCTTGCTATAGCAAACAACTCTTCTTGTTATTGTTTCAACTATTTTATAATAAGCCAGGTGCAACATTCCACTGCTCATTAAAAACATAATCCTAGGTGAAATTATCTTGGGAGAATGGAATTTATTAAAGCACCAAGAGCCAACTAGGGAAGAAATTTTATCCGTTACGCTAATTTCTAGGGAATTTTACCCTAACCCAGTTACAATTTAATTAATATTTAAAAGAAATCAAAGTTGCATATTTGTTTTTGCTCAAAATAATTTTTAAAGACGACCTATTTTCAGACTGTTTATATTTCCTTGCTATTAAAGCAAAACAGAGATTTTTAAACTAGATCATGTAGGGACAAGACGATAAAAGATTCAGTTGTATTAAAATGGTTTTCAGGAAGTCAAATAGGAAAAAAGGTAAACAAGTCTAGAAATTTTGTGAGAGCACTAAATTTTGTATTTTAAGAAAGATAAATAACAATAATCTTACTTTAAACATTTGAAGAAAGGCATATATTACAATGGTATAAAACGAAATAAACGCCAGAATGCTAGAAAAATGGCATTAATGTTTCTATTATTTTAAGCATTGGTGTGCGGTTTAATCCTAAATAACATTATTAATACGCTATATTTTTTTTTTCAAATTTATAGAAAAAATAAGTAGGATTTTATTTCGCTTTGAAATCTTTGTTATAAAAGGCGCTTATTTGTTCTACTATAAATTATTTAAAACTTAAATAATTAAACATTTGACTATTTTTGACATATTATAAATCCTAAATATTTTAAAAGAAGTTATAAATGAAAAACTATAACAAAAATTAAAGCTGAAGAATAAGTTAAAAATTTCATAATATTCAAATGTTTAGAAATATCTGTACAAAATGTTTTCAAATATTCATAAAATAGACTTATTTGGCTTCGAAAAATAGCACGTAATCAGAAAAAAAATATTTATTCAACATATTAATAACTCAAGAAATAATTTAAGTACATAACTAAAAGTTTGTTTACATGCTTAGAATGATATGGGGTTCTATAAAACTTCAACAAAAGTTTAAAAAATGTCTAACAGATGGCACAGTATGAGATTGGAGTGCTACGGTCTACTCTTTTGCAACACGAGGGCTAATCAGACCGGGACCTACAGCTTAAAGCAGGTTTCAAATGGCTTCGAACATCCATGACACTGTGGGATTCGAACTCACGGACTCCGGTACCGAAGGCCAGCACCCTAACCAATCGGTCATCGTTCGGTGGCGCAGTATAAGATTCGTGTATAAAATGAGCTGTAATGAAAGAGGGTTTCGGCCCTCATTATCGTACTTAATACCCACTAATTCACATTAAATCAATAGTATATCTGGTCTAGAGGGTTAGACCCGGGAAGATCAGTATCAATCCTCTTGTATGACGGATCGTATCAGATATACCAAAAATCACTAAATGTAAACGTAACCAGGAGAGAGACTTTTAGTAAAAGTGTACAATCAGAAGAGGTACATTGCTACGGCAACTTACGATCCTATTACCATAGAAATGGTATTCGGGTTGTCTAGATGATGGGCACAGTAGTGACTGAAAGAGGTCAAGTGATAATGTGTCTGAGATTTTTCAGGATGAAATGGCTATTGTAGCATCTATGCAAGGAAACGTCAGCGATCGTAAACTCGCATGTCGCAGTGATATTCCATATACTACTGCCTGGGTAGCACTAAGGCATAACCGACCTTGATAATCATGCAAGAATTGTCAAGAATTATTACCTGGCTATTTTGAAAAGCGGGGGGAATTTACTGTGTGAGTTTAAAAAGAGGATAGAAGATCAAGATTGGTTCTATAAGGTGTTGTGGATCGACAATGCCAATTTCACACACCAAGGGTCAGTGAACTCCCACTCTGAAAATGTTGGGGTACTGAAATTCTCAGAAATTTCGTGTAAACTCTATGGCACGACGAGAATGTCAAGGTGGATTTGTGGGTTTAACATGTCTACAGTTATTGGACCATTTTTCAAGCAAATACATAATTCTGGTTTTGTAACTGTTAGAGAAGTGAGTGATTGTTACACCTATATGTTAAGAATTTCATCATCTCGAGCCTGTCTGATAAACACCTGTTGGGCAATACGTATTTTATGTAGGATGCTACTCCACCCGATATGGCTAGATGTTTGAAGGATCTCTTATTCACGTAATTTAGGGATGATCGCATGCTTCCCCTCCACTTCTGTCATGCTTGGCCTCCTAAGTCTCGAGATAATATATCCTGTAATTTGCTTTACACAACATTGTCTATAGACTACAGTTAATGTTGATGAATAACGGTAGATATGTTGAGCTTTTTTTCTGAAAAACATTGTCTTTGATATGTCATAATTTGTTATGCAAATTATTGCTATTCTTATCCCATAAAGCCCATTTTATTGGTTACCCTTTGAATTGTTTTTTTTTGTTAAAATAAAATCTCACATTCCATGTGTATCTATTAGTAATTTTGCAACAAGCTTATCATTATTTCTTTAATCTTCAGGTTTTGATAGCAGTATGCAGAGAACACTTCATTTCTATAATCCACATATGAGATGTTGACCTAAATCGAGGAAACGGAGACGCCAGGATTCCAGTGCTTGTATTGGCATCGGTATTAACTAATTCCGATTTCGAAAGAAATATGAAGTTTACAGATTGTTGTCTTAAATAATATGGATATTGGTGCATTAAATTTCAGATGTAGGTAACTCTTAGAATTATTATACTACTGTATAAAATTTGTTAAATAACTTTAAAAAATGTTCAAAAAATACTTTTTTTGAAGAGAATACTACTAAAACAACAATGATGGAAATGGAGTAACACAAAACAAACATGTCATTTAAATACGAACAGCTCTTAATATTTGATAATATTTTAGTAGTTTAAATGCAATTTTTATACAATCAACTC
>CM063504.1:52654723-52679723 GCA_032207245.1 Pardosa pseudoannulata | reverse complement strand
TTGTTAATATTGGTGATAAAATTTTCATTGCAACAAAAGAATAATTGATGATTAAATTTAAAATTATCACGTATTTACTTAATCTATTATTTAAGCCAAATATAAAAGAAAACTATTTACGTAATATCTAAGTTCAGTGATAAAACGTATGAAAATAATGCAGACGATATTTAAATTATTTAAAACAATAAATGATTAAATGAGATGGTTAAATTAATGATATCATAGTTTTAGAAAAATTGTTATTTTCATCTACTTATTATGTAATAAAATGATGAATTTAGTCACCTGTCCAGAACCGGGGAAAATGGGCTTGAAATAATGCCATTAAATGGTCGAAAAGGGGGAAGGGGTGGATTACGATCGTTTTCGAACTCTTTTTGGATTCTCTTATCCCTACCTCATCAAGAATCCAATATGGATTTTAATATCCATGTCAAGTCCAAACGCTTCTTAAATTTTAGTACCGACGGAGAGACAACGTATTTTATTATTAAATAAGGGATCTGTCTCAAAGTGAACTTAGATAGGGCATTCATTCTTTTATACATACAGATAGTCACTGTTTCTATTTAAACCTTTTTCCTCAATTTCAAACGGAATATGACATTGTAAAGAATATTTACGGTCAATTAACTGTATAATGAAGTACACGAATTTTAATATCAAGTAAAATATATGTTAACTAAAGCGTAACTAAGTAATTAGTAAATTATTTGATGAAAAATAATTTATATCATTCTTTTTAATTGCTTTTGAATTCATGTAACCCACGAGGACGATCGTTATAAAACATTGCACACAAAATACCCCAATATATATAAACTTCCCAAATTCTGTCTTATTGATTTTCTAGACCCTAATATCATGCATTTCCGCAATTTTCAGTGAATATTTTTCTCAGAAAGAGATACTTTTAATTCATTCTGGCACCAGAGACCCTGTGCATGCTCACACACTTTTGAATTTTTATTTAGTGTTTATGGTCGGAGAAGAGAGGCTGTCAAAGCACATCGTTATTTGATTCAAATGATGAAATATAAATATGAAAAATATAGATGCGATTTAACTTGTGTGTGCCTCAAATTCAGACTTATGGAATACTAATAAAACAAATTGCAGTCCAAAATACATTTAAAAATTAATATCTTAAATAATAAAGAATAGATTATAAAACTTATCAAAGTATTTTTGGTAGTGATTCTTCTCATTCTTTTCATTACCAAAAGCAATTTTGTTGATATTTGGCTGAGAAAAATTACACCTGGACTTGGTGCGAGTTTTCGTGTAACTCTGGGAAGCGAGAGTTCTCGCAGGTTAAAAATCTAAAGCTAATTGAAAACGTAGTATAATAAAAAATTTCTCCACATTTTCTGGTGTAATGGAATTTGAATTGACCATAAGAAATCTTCTCAATTATTGCAAAATTTTGGCTTTCTTTTCCTGATAAATCTTTGCTATCTTATTATCTCTTACTGCTTGCTACAACACTATAGGAAGGTTGACTAAAGGATGAGAGTAAAGTGGCTAGTAGAATTTTATATAAATTCACAATATATCTTTCGTAGTAATTACTATAACAAGATAGAGAGGCTGATTAAAATCGGAGCGGAAAGCGGTCAGTAGTATTTTATATAAATTCACAATTTATCTTTGGTAATATACTATAACAAGATAGAAATGCTGATTAAAAAAAAAGATAAAGCTAATTGAAAACTTAGTATAATGAAAATTGTTCCACATTTTTGGCTCTAATAGAGTTTTAATTGGCAATAAGAATCTTCTCAATTATCGCAAAATTTCGGCTTTCTTTTCTGATAAATCTTTTCTATGACTTAACGCTTGTTACAACAATATAGGAGGGTTGACTAAAGACTGAGCGTAATGTGGCTAGTAGTATTTTATATAAATTCACAATATATCTTTGGTAGTATTTACTATAACAAGATAGAGAGACTGATTAAAATTGGAGCGCGAAGCGACTAATAATATATTATATAATTTAACAATATATCTTTGGTAGTATTTACCATAATAAGAAAGAGATGCTGATTAAAATTGGAGATTGAAGTGGCTAGTAGTATTTTATATAAATTCAAAATATATATTTGGTAGTATTTACCATTAAAATATAGAGAGGCTAATTAAAATTGGAGTGGGAAGCGGCTAGTAGAATTTTATATAAATTCATAATATATTTTTCTTTTACAACAAGATTAAATTTTTCCTGCAATATAATGTTAAATACAATTTCAACATTTATAAGAACCCCCCAAAAAATATTATGCAAGCAGTGTATATATTGTTATGTATTTAGTTTAACGATAACAAAAAGATGTATTTGCATATTTTTCTTAAAAACTTTTACCTTTTTTTAATCTAACAAAGCAAAAATCCAGATATACTGAATATGCGCTATGAAAAATTGGCTTTAATACAATACAATAGAATATAACTTTTGAAAGCAAAGAGTTTTAAAGTTTTGAAGTTAAGTACGCATATAATTACCTTAATGTAAAGTCTATTAAAATATTAAAAGCACATTTATTCACAGTTTTTTTACTTAATATTTTCTGCTTTATAAATTTCAAGGCATGTCAACGGAAAAAAAACTGAAAATTTATAAAGACACTTTTTTAAATATTTATAAGCCTTATTAAATATTCTGAATATTAGAGAAACAACTATAAAAGGCTAATGAAGCGTGAAGGTAATGAAATACAATTTTCGAAAATCTGATGTGAGAATAATTTAAAGCTTGGGGACAAATACCAGGAATCATTATACAAGAAAATGCTTCGTTAATTAATTAAACAGGAATACGGCACTATAGGGGGAAATGTTGAATAGTGTGAAAAAATTAATAGTAAAGTAATTATAATAATATAATCTCCTTAAACATTTTACGCTTAAAAATATGTTATAAATATCAGAAGATGATGAAAGCTTTATAAAATATTGATTGGGATTTTTTTAACCCAACGCTAGCAGCGCCTGATTTTAAAAGAGCGGTGTTCGCGTATTTGTCTATTTGCTGACTATGTCACTTATCCGATAGAACCGTTATCATTGAGATTCTTAAATTAATATTTAATTGATGTTTTTAGAATGTAAATTTTGGAGCATTTTCCAACCACTGTTTACTTAAAATATACAGGATTCCTTCGGAGATTTTTTATATCGGAATTCGGGAGAAATTACAAATATAACTACATCCACGATAATACCAATCTCTTCTTAAAAACGATAAAATACAGAAAATTATTAAACTTTATTAGGGTTTGAACATTAATAGTGGCAACAATGCTGTAAAAATGCTATGTAACAAAACAAAAGAATATCGTGTATACCACACTTAAGCTACATACCTACCTTAACTCTCAGCAAAAATAATCGTCCTTCCTACGTCATGCGTATGTGGAGTGCCGAGAAAAACGAAGTTGGATAAAAATTCAATGTTCCAGAGGTCGTACAACAGGACAGTGTCATCAAGGGCTTTACCATCCACCTTACTCTCCAAGTCTAAGCCCTTGTGACTTTGATTTAATTCCTAAGATGAAGGAAACACTACGTGACATTCGCTTTAGAAATGTTCCAGAAATTATTGTGTCAATAGACCGGTCCATTCAAATTATCAACAGAACAGACGCCGCTACAGGTGTTCTGCGACTTCCACATCGTTGGAAACACGTTATACCCAATACGTAAGACTATACTGTAGGACTATAAAACATAGTGGTATCGATCACTTTTGTATATCCCTCGTAAATAAATGGTTGTCACTATTAAAGTTCCCATTCTAGTATTAATATCTATTAAATAGGTGAAACGTTAGTTGCCAGTTAGAAAGAGTAAACTTATTGTTCATCTAAAGGTGATGATTTAGAGTAAAGATATTTAAAATTGCATAGAATCAATTCAATCAATGTAAAAGTATTTTCAGGGAGGAAATATCGTCTTTAAGAATAAAACTAAAGGAATTTATTTATTGTGGTGGTTAATATTAAATCATATATTTTTATATGACACAGGAATGACAAAAGATGGTTTCTTTTTAAAATTTAATTCAGCTATTAAATAATATGGTATGTAAAATAAATTATGCAAAAGTTCATAACATTGTGTAAGTAACATAATGTATCATAAAATTAATATAAAAAGCTACTACAAGAGATTCCTACTGATTAAAAAAGATATATATTCAGAAGAGTTTTACACGGGCAAATTCACCAAAATTTATCGTGATAGCTACAAGTCTTCTGAGTGCACCACCCACGGCAAAATATGGCCTTCCATGTGGTAGTTCATCATGTTCCTCCCATTTTGTATTGTTATTCAGTCTATGGTCATCACCGCAGCATTGATACATTTTCTATTCTAAAGTTTTTAGGTAATACGGGAACATAAGTAGTATCCCTTATATGTCCGCTAAAGAAATAACAAGGAGTTAAAAAGTCATGACCAAAAAATGACTTTGCATTTTCTAATACAAAAAATACATTTTTGGATTGACTACATTTTGGAATTGGATTGGATTGGAACGCTACGTCTGCTGCTTTTGCTCATAAAGGATTTCTTCATATGACTGGGACCTACTATTTAAAGCCGATTTCCTACATTTCGAGATATGCTAAAATATATGAACCTCGTGTTGTCTCCAGGTGTATGCTTTCAAACTCGGTAATTTTGTTGTTATTTTTACATATTAGTGATGGAGGACAGCGTCTCTTGCATCCGCGGACACGGGCTTCAAGCCGTATGTGTCCTCTGGGTAGTGCTGAATGAGAGAAGTCCTCAGGGGCATACCTCCTTTAGGTATACCCCTGTCAAGTTAACGGGGTTCACATGAGTGCTTTTTCTCTAGTATCTTCCCTGGTAGACCAGAACTTGGCTCTGTAGCACTTGTTCCTTACCGGAGTTGACCAAAGTAATCTTCGAAATATGACGGGCCTCGCGTAGATCAGATGCAGCTGTATAGCTGACGTGGTTGGTGTCATGGTGACTGGTCTTCAGTTTGTTGCTGCTGTATGGACAAATAGACTGAGTCAGCGTAAGAATTTACTTACATATTAGTAATATTTTTACGTATTTTGAATATATAGGGTTTTGAAAATGAATTAATCATTTATATTAGCTCTGTTTACAAGTTATACTATAACAAGTCAATATGTAAAAAAAAAACTCTAGAAAGCTATGTAAAACTATTTTATAAAAGTATTTTAGCAAATAAATAAAAACCGATTTCCCAAATTGAGTTGTGTATGCCTTATAATTAATTAAATATCCCATATATAAAGTTTAATTTAATTATTTCCGCTTCATCATGTGTAAACTGAAGATTTTTAATTTTCGCATCTAAGTAAACTTAAAAAATGATTAACGGTTTTTGTACCTCATCTATTAAGCATAACAAACGCATTTATTCCAGAAACTCTGGAGGGAAATTTGGAAAAAGAACGGTGGTGTAAAACTACCGTTTATTAAAATCTTCAATCAAAAGATCGATAACTGAGACTTATTTTCCAAGAAATTTTAATCTGCGAGAGAAATGTACATCTAATGTACAATTCTACTTGAAAATTAATTGCATCTTTATAAATACGTTTGTGAAACCTAGATTAATAAATTACGTTTTTGTCAAAGAAGGTTGGCAGCTTTTTAACTCTGGCATAATGCCATAATCACAATGCTACCTAGTAAAGATGAAATTAAAAAGAAAATACAATGTTCACAAAAATAAATGAACTTCATTGCTGGTATTTATATGAAATTTTTAGAGTGAAAATTTATGCAATTTTTATTTTCATTTTTTTATATGGTGAAATCAAATAAGAACTCGAATGCGTAAAATTATAAATAGAAAACTGTTATAATTTTACAGCAAAATTGTTCTATTGATATAATTTCGTAATTTGAAGAGGTAAAAAGCAAACGGTTTAGAAGAAAAACTACCAACTTCAACATGATGCACTTGAATGTAAAGCATAAAATTATTGGACACTTCAAAACATATCTTCATTATATTCTTATTTTTTATGTCTTATTACCACTAAATTTTATTTAATTTATTTCTGAGCAATGGTTATGTCTTAGGTTAATACATTTTCCTTTCAATGCATGCATTAGTATTAACATAAATGTTTTTATATTTTGAAATGGGATCTATAATGTAAAACAAAAATGACCCTGGAGCAAGAAAAATGTGAACTAAGCATTCCAAACAGAAAAATTGTCATATTTTATTTCGTTATAGAGCTATCTACACTATATTGTTTTACAATGTATAAAACAATGTGTTTTACAATGTGTAAAAGTTCTTATTATAAATTGCCATGAGTAGCTCAAAAAATTCTGTTTTAAACAATGACACTATTGGCATTGGAATCACATTTCAAAATATTTTTTAATTTAACCTGTATTAATTTGTTTTATGAATTAAAAGTTTGCCTTACAGTATATATATATATAAATATATATATATATATATATATATATATATATATATATATATATATATATATATATATATATATATATATATATATATATATATATATATATATATATATATATATATATATATATATACATATATATATCGATATATATATATATATATATATATATACAGGGTGTCCCAAAAGGTCGTTTACAGACTTAACATGCTGGTCTGTCATACCACGGTGAACAAGATTTACATAGGAACTTGTGTCTGAAAAATGCAAACTGTGATCGCCAAAGATCTGTGATCACGAGTGTGGAGCAGGAGTAAAAAAATGATATCAACAGCGGTGTTAATATGATTTTTACTACAGATCAGGAATACATCACAGCAAATGCTCAAAATTGTTTCCCTTCGCCACAATGCACGTTTCACAAAGTTGGCGCATGGATTCACTAATCCTTTCAATTTGGCCAGGAGTGTCACGGACACGTGCTGCCGTTTCCGCTGTCCCGTCGATAAGATCCATGTCCGATGTATATATATTATATATATATTAAAATATAAATATATATATATAAAATAAATATATATATATAAATATCTATAAATATATATATAATATATATATATATATAAATAATATATATATATATAATATATATATATATAACAATACACTTTTAAAGTTTATTAAAATATTATTACAAATATTTCTAAGGTTTTCTTTCGAAAAATAGTGTGATATTTTTCTAATGCGAATAAAATTAATGTGAAATGCACGATGAATATAGAATCAGCAAGTATAACGCAACGGAAATATCTCCAACTATTAAAAGTAACTAAAAAGTTTAATAACGATAAATGATAATGTGAGATTATCTATAATAGTAATAAGATAATATAAAGTTTTAGAATTTGAGTAAAGAAAGATTAAAAATTTTATAATGAAAGGTGAAATTCATTTTATAACTTATTCTTAAATCAAATTGGAATTTGCTCATATTTTCTTTTTAACTAACTATAAGGAACTGTACTTACTATTGGACTCGTTATATCTTTTATATGGAACGATGAATAAGTGTTTTCACTAAGGTGTATATTATGATAATACATGAAAGACTAGCGAGAGAACACAGCCCTATAGAGAGTAAATAAATAATAATAAGAAAAACAATAATAAGATTATTTTTAATAATATTGTGAAGATAATATTCTAAGTTAATAAAAGAATTATTAAAATAAAACGAAAGAATAGAAAATAGGCATAGGAGTATTTAAGTATTTTCTTAAAATGAAAGTGGAAACTTATTTCAGGGTTTAACTTATATTCAGGTGAATTTTGCTTTGTTTTTTATAAATGAACGCTATAAGTAACTATATTTAAGATTTGAATCATAATGTCATTTGAATGATACGATAAATATGTGTTTTCCTTATAGATATATGTAATAATACATGAAAGACTAGTGAGAGATTTCGGTCGTCGAATGCGTTTAAATTAAGTGAAACCTCATATTTTCTCGTGAATTTGCGTGTAAAGTTCTGTGTAATAACGGCATACCTTTGAATCTCCAATCTCATATTACTTCAGCTAAGCCATTTCACTGGATTCCAGAAATGTATGAAAGCATAATTAAAATAATTTCCTTGTAGACGCATTCATAACGCTCTTTAGTACATTATATAGAATTATTCATTTTCAGGGTCGGTAGAAATCTGGATTGTGTACCATTTGAGAAGGATTTCTCAGTTATTAATATACTGCACTTCTTGGGTTCCATTTCCATTGATTTTCCTAGCTAATGAATAAAATGAATTATTTACTCGTAAAGAGTCAGCATGTTTATATAGAATATCATACGTACTAAATTGGACTTGTATAATATTTTATACATTATTATTAAAGGAATGCAAACTGTTTATTCATTATAAATCTTAAGTACTATGACGATTAAAACAGATAGCTGATGTTTGAAGTATATATATATGTGCTTGTAATTTTGATTGTAATTATATTTTAGGGAATAAAACAATCAAAATGATATATGTTGCTTCTCTGAATTAAATATTACTGACGTACAGTTTTTAAGCGCAGTTATCAATTTACACACAAACAAGCATCCTCGTGTAATGACGTCACTTAGCTTTTAATATAAAAGTAATAAAAAATCGTTTTATATTTATTTGTGTAGATAAAGTTACTGCTGTTGTATATATATATATGTATATATATATACATATATATATATATATATATATATATATATATATATATATATATATATATATATATATATATATATATATATATACATATATATATATATATATATATATATATATATATATATATATATATATATATATATATATATATATATATATATATATATATATATATATATATATATATATATATATATATATATATATATATATATATATTTCATAAACGTAATATTTAATTTCTTTTACAGTCATTATTTTTAATAATTAACTTTAAGGGTTTCTGAACAACATTTTTTAAAAACAGGTAAGAAATGTTTTAAATAATTTATGTTTTATGATTATTTTTGTATAATGTGGGTATGGTTGATGTTGATATTGATATTGATGAGTATTGGTTAGCTTACACATTTATTTTAAATTTTTAGACGTAATGATTTAAATTAGCTTTTTCATTTTAATGCAAATAATATTACATAGTGTTTTTTCTATTATTTTTGCTGTGGTGTAGGGTAAATTAATACTTTAATAGTGAAATTGAGCTTGTAAGCTTAAAATTACATGTGTTTACAGGGCTGTTTTTTATATCTGCGACTGGAAAGTTTCTTAGGAAATAAGAAACTTGAACCAAGAGTGGACCATCGGTGCATTATATGGCTTCACAGAGGCACACAGGTAGATTGAATACTACAATGTTTTAATCTTGGATGGGGCATTTTCGGAAATGTGTGTATTACCTGGAAAAAACAATTCTTTTGATATTCGATGGTCACTTGACATATAAGAGAGTGAAACAAGTGATGGACAATTGAATCGCCATTCACTGCCTAACATCAAATTCAATGCTCTGGAACATGCCCTGCAACCTTTGGATATCGAAGTATTTGCCACTATCGAAGTGTTCCTGGAGAAAAATACTGAAGATATGGGGCACGGATAGCCGTCTTCAAAAAGTGTCCAAAGCGACATTTCCTAACCTAGTTAAACAGTTATATGATGCTGTGAAGTTTTTCTTCACAGTATCTAATATTAAACACAAAATAGTGTTTAATAGAAGAATGGAGTTTAATAGAAAAATGTAAAAAGAATGAAGAAATAATAGTAAACAGTGTTGCAGAGACTTCAACAACACCTACTATGGATCTTTTTTCTACACAAACTTCCAGTTCAACCACTTCGAATTTCGGATTTCCATCTCCATATCAGGATTTAAAAAAGATCATTATTACAAGAATTTCACCACTGCGTCGTAAGGAAAAAAGCCTTAGAAAATGCCAGACGGAAAAGAAAACTGGTGCAAACTAAGGCATAAGAATTGATGACTATGTGTGATGTTGTAGAGCGCAGCTCAACTTAATAAAGATGGCCCTTGCGGTTGCCCAATATAAATTGTAATTATACCAAATATAAATGTGTTTGTAGTTAACCCATATTAGACGGCTGTCCTATAAATAGGACAGCGAGTAAAAATCCATTTAATAATAAAGTTATAAATATTTCCTCAGTGGAATTTAATTTAACATCTTTAAAATAGACACACATAATAACAAAAAAAATGAGAAATCAAATTATATTGTATTGTAAAATTCATTTTCATCAACCCCTTGAAAATTGTCATTTTTTTAATCCTTAATTTTATATTCATTATTATTGTTTTTCAAACGTTGTGGAGGTAACTTGTAGTTTATAAACATAACTAATAATGTAGATGAATGATTTTGTTCAAAAATATATTTTACACGTGTATTTTTTAAGTATAAAAATTAAAAACATTTTTTTTAATTTGGGTTTTATATGCTTAATTACACAATATTAAGGATATGAAGTTTTATTAACTTACAGAAATATTTAGTTGGTGTGGTACAATATGGGTTCAAAACAATGTTTTCATTAATTTTTCCATAATTAATAGCATTTTTTAATCAATACCCATTATACCTCATCTACTACTCATTTTACCCAACCTCTGGGGTAAAATAGGTATAGAAAAAGAAGTAAAAAGTTATGAATTTTCAATTAAAAATGCATAAAAGTAATTTTAACTATAATGGTAATGAACATTGTATGAATACATGCAAAAGAATTCTTGTTTATAGTTTTATTTTAAGTGAAAAAAAGTGCTGGATGTAAAATCCCAATTTTTCTACCCATTTTACCCCATTGGACCCTACTATGTATGAATTCATTTCACCATTCATTTTAGTAAAAACTACCTGTAAAGGAAATTGAATACAATGACAATGAAAATAATATTACTAGCTAAATATTATTTAATTAGTCTTATCCTATGCTTGATAAATTTCGCATAATCTTAAATTTATAGTTATCCCTTTTAAATTCCAAGCTGTTACAAATAGTTTTAAAATATCACTGGAAATATATTTTGATAACTATTGGTAAACGTTTACGACTACAAATGAATGAGTGGCAAACATGAATGATTGTTGTATTAGAATTTAAACTTTACATAATAAAAATTAAAGTAAACAAACTTGATAAAGGTAAAAGAATAATTAAATATTATTATTATATTTCTGCTTGGTTCCTAAAATCTAACTACATATTCTATATGAGGAAATATAAAGAAAAGTACTTGAAATATAACTAAATTCTGCTTAAGAATAAAAGTACTTTCTCCTCTTCGTATTTCCATTTTATATTTTCCCTTTTTTATTATTCCCACTTGCGTTGCCCACAGTTAGTCTATTTTAATAATAAACCCTTCTCTACAGGAGAGAAGACTTGAAGTCACATAACAAATACCTAACTTTTTGCTCTAGGTAGATAATGTCACATGATTACTGTTGAATGCAATAGAAAAAGTACTTTGCTGATGTAGTTTTATTATATATTTTGTCACTGAAATAGGTTTATATTATACTATGTTAGATGTAATGGTTGAATACATTAAAAATTTTGAATCAATATTCAATGCTATATTTTGAGTCTGTGCTCAGTTGATAAATTGATATAATATGTGCTTGATAAAGTTCATGTTATAATGAATATACATAGGAATACACACACATACACACACACACACACATATATATATAACAAATGTGTCAAACCAAACCAAAACTGTTCAGACAAACATTGCAAGGAAATCCACAATTACAAATTATGGAGAAAATTAAAATTAAAATATATACCAGGTTTGTAACTCGCTATGAAGCAATACATAATACAAAGGTAAATATAATTATAAATATAAAAGAAAAAGCAAAAAAACAAACATAAGATGAACGAAATACAATACTACACAAAAATGTTATGCTTGTTTATTTTTTTCTTTTATATTTATAATTATATATATATATATATATATAAAGTACTTTGCTGATGTAGTTTTATTATATATTTTGTCACTGAAATAGGTTTATATTATACTATGTTAGATGTAATGGTTGAATACATTAAAAATTTTGAATCAATATTCAATGCTATATTTTGAGTCTGTGCTCAGTTGATAAATTGATATAATATGTGCTTGATAAAGTTCATGTTATAATGAATATACATAGGAATACACACACATACACACACACACACACATATATATATAACAAATGTGTCAAACCAAACCAAAACTGTTCAGACAAACATTGCAAGGAAATCCACAATTACAAATTATGGAGAAAATTAAAATTAAAATATATACCAGGTTTGTAACTCGCTATGAAGCAATACATAATACAAAGGTAAATATAATTATAAATATAAAAGAAAAAGCAAAAAAACAAACATAAGATGAACGAAATACAATACTACACAAAAATGTTATGCTTGTTTATTTTTTATCTTTTATATTTATAATTATATATATATATATATATATATATATATGTATGTATATATATATATATGTATGTATATATATATGTATGTATGTATATATATGTATATATATATATATATTATATATATATATATATATATATATATATATATATATATATATATATATATATATATATATATATATATATATATATATATATATATATATATATATATATATATATATATATATATATATATATATATATATATATATATATATATATATATATATATATATATATATATATATATATATATATATATATATATATATATATATATATATATATATATATATATATATATATATATATATATATATATATATATATATATATATATATATATATATATTCCAACATATGATATGTGGTTTTTAGCCTCATCTTGAAGTGCCAGTTCTGAATAGACATTTCATCATTGTAGTCTTCCTGAGTAGTGGTATAGACAAGAAGGACTACGGAATAAAGTCTATCTCAAAATTATCGTACTTTATTCATATTAAAAGTATCAAAGTTGCCGGAAAATTTAAAAAAAAACGAAACTCTATAACATTTGCTGGAACTTTGTTTTCAAATACCATATCTCTGCTTTCACAGTTATATTTGTCCCAACCCATTAGCGATCACCACAAGTTTCGTGGATGACGTTACATACGTGTCAGAACTCTATTTCTAGATATATAATCCTAAGTATTTTACTACAAAACATTAGAGATCATTTGCTAGGGTTGCTAGAAAGGAATTACCAGAAAAACAGGGTAAGTGATAAAATTATAGTTGCAGGTTAACCCTCCTCCATCTGAAAAGTCTAAAGCCGAGGCCAGTAAGACAGTCCAGACAGTAAAAATGAAGAATTTATTGAGTGGAAATTTAAATTTTCGGTTAATCTGGCACATACAAAGAATGAATTTATACATTAAAATATTTTCAAAATTTTCAAACATATATAAAATAACAAAATAGTAAAATGAATGAAAACAATTTTAGATGAAAAGATAAAAAGATGCTTTATTAACAATATTCCAGTATAATGAGATTACATATTTATAATAATTAAATGAATAAAGAAAAAAATGAAAAAATACACTACAATTAAAATAAAGAAGAATCTATAGAAGAACAGCTGTTGATACAAGAAAAAATACAAGTTGTTAAATATAAATGGAAGTTATTTGATGTAAAATATTGGTAAGTTTTTATTTTTTCATAAGAGACATATAGTCTTGGATGAAATGTCCGGAAATTTTTGTTCATTCGCAATTGTTATGAAGTCGACTGTATACTTAATTATAATTTTTTTGACGATGCATCTTATTTTTTCCACACATTCATTGTGTAATCTACTTTTATTTATTCGTTCTTTTTCACAACTCATATTTATATTAAAATATATCTTGATTCAAATACTTTTATAAAAATTTTCTACATCTTTTACATACCGTTTCTATTATTGTAACATACGGTTTTTCATATTATATCTTTATTATTCTTACGTTCTTAATTTATTATTCTTACCTATGAAAAGAAAACGTTTAAATCTAGTTATTCTATAAGTAATAAATTATTTCTTATCACTTGTAGCAAAATTTAAATTTCAACAACAGCATCATTTGTTTGTTATTACATGCTGTAGAAAAACAAATATAACACAAAATTTTCCAACGATGAAAAATAGTTTTTTAACGGCTTCTAACTAGCATCATACACCCAGAAGACAAAAGTTAAGGTATAGGATCTCTTGATTACGATAGCCTCAAGTAAGCGTTTACCCTCTGGAAGGAACTCGAGCCTGAAATCTGTTGTTGAGAAATTGCCAAAATATAAAATTGGGAATGACTTCAAAATAATGAGAAGGTGGAAACTTTTAAATGAGAGCAATTAGACGCAGCTAGAAAAATGAAAGGGAGATAGAACAAAGAATACTAAAGCAAGTTTATGGTTAGTCGAATGAATTTGCAGCTAACCGTCACTCCAAAATTTCAGACATTAATTTTTCACTTATTTAGAAATTTCAAAATTATTCTTTAATAATAAATGTAAAAAAATCATAAATATTACTATTAGTTATGCAAAATTAATTTTTTCCATATTCTTTAAATACCTCAAACCATAATTCAAATAAAATCATTTGTTATGTATTTTTTTTTAAATAAAGCAAATCATAATTACTCCAATATAATATCAATAGTTATATAAATTCAACGTTTTATCTATTAATATAAATCAAAAGTATGTTAAAACAATATGTAAGCAATATAAATCTTAATTTTAATAAAAGACAAATCCAAAATAATGTATTTGAAATCACGTAATACTAATTAAAACCAAATTCTTTATGAAATGAAGTTATTATTTTACAAATCTATTAATTCTTTTTGAAAATACTATTTTTCAAAGTTTAATACTATCATCATTCTCTTTCGATTTTCAAAGTCTAAACAGACATCGTTGTCAATGTGGAGAAAAATCAACATCACAATCATTTTATTATTTTTCTTGTTATTCTCAATTTTCATGCACAGAAACATGAGAAAAAATTTAATTGTGGCCAAAATCTGTACTGATAACCTGTTTAAAATGCGACAGGCATGACACTGAGAGGCCGTATGTAATGAGCATGGGTTTAACCGATAATATTATCTCATTGCTTGTAATTAACAACCTACTCCTCAATGAACACCTTTCTAAGCCAAAACTTACACTGTTATTTTTTTTTAATTTTTTGTTTGAACATTATTTTTCACATATACCATTAAATTTCACAAATTAAAGTAAAAACTTCATTTTAAAAATTTAACTTTTTTATCAATATCTCATTATACATAGTATCACACACACACACACACACATATATATATATATATATATATATATATATATATATATATATATATATATAGTATGATAGTAGACAGATATAGTATGGAGAATTATTGTTAAATATATTCATATACTCTCGAGAGGAGGACAGTTTATTAAGAGATGATGTCAATGTGCCTTTAAACTAGTACTTTCTGCGATATTTTATTGACAACAAACATGACCATATATGCTTTAATAATTAAGTGATATACACTCGGTGTATTGAAAACGAATTTTCTTTCGCCTGTCACATAAATTCTGCTATAGGATATTTAAAATATTAGATTATTGCTTTGGTATTAATCTTACATTGAGGAATTTTTAAAATTATTAATATAATTGCACATAAAATATGTGATTTCAGTCATTCTGTGTATGTTGATATTTCATTCAAATAGTTATCCATTTTAGAGTTTGTATTGCTATCAAAATTTAAAATACAGTAAATAATAAGATTAAATCATATGTGATTTCAAAATAAAAGTAATTTTATAACAGTATTAACCCATATATATAAATAGCCTAAGCTATCTCTCCGTCTGTCCTCGAATTCATGAAGCGGTTAGATCTGGAATTGACAGAGGGATCCTGGAATTGACAGAATGTTTGATGAAGTAGGGCTTCCAATATCTAAAGCGAGTAAAGTTTATCTTCCAATAAATTATTCATCAGTTTCTAAAATAAATTTTTATAAATATGCTTCATAACACAGCGAAAAATACTGTCGTCCTTATAGCTTTCGGAATCCAATCCTGACACTATTTCGGCGCGTTTAATGCCATTGTTTCAAACACTGTTTCCTCGCTAAGAGCAAGTGATTAAATGCATTAATTTATCACATGTTAAATAGGGCAAAATAACATGTTTTTTCTAGCATCATGACGTCATTCCTTTAACCATCTCATTAAATCATTTCTCATTATAAATTATTTAAATATTGCCTGCATTATTTTCATACGCTTTATTACTTAACTTAGATATTACGTAAATTATTTTATTATATATATGTCTTAAATAATAGATTAAGTACATATGTCATGGTTTTCAATTTAATCATCGATTATTTTTTGTTTCAATGAAAATTTCAACACTGGTATTAACAATAAATTCTTTTCATACAAGTACAGGAGTCTAATTCAAGGACTAATAAATATCTAGATATAAATTATAAATATCGAGATATAATTTATATTTAGATCTAGATATAAATATCTAGATCTAAATGTAAATTATTTAAGTTATATTTCTTTAAAAATTAAGAAGTTTGTTCTTTAGTGTGTTTCTTTTTTATACATAACATAAACAATTAAAAAATTTATTGAGCGTGTACCAGATAATTTCAGACAAAAAACAAACAATTTTTTAAATGACTCATTGGGTGCTTTAAAATTCTAGAAAATTAAAAATTTTTTTTATGATGCTATAGCTATATCCGATATAAAAAACTAAATACTGTCATTGACATTAAAATGAAAAATTGAAACATTAAAAATAGTATGATAAAAAAAAATAAAATAATAAATTAAAAATAATCATTAATTTTGTGTATAAAACCTTTGTTAAATTAATAAATAATTTAAAAAAAATATAAGAAATTAAATATATTAAATATTGTATGAATAATATATCTTACAAAAAATCTCAATTTTTAATTTAAAATAATCGTGAAGTATTATTTTAAATACTTTATTTTTAATGATTAAAGTTTTAAAATATATTATTTTTTAAAAATTATATTAAAATAAAAAATAATATATTCTAAAAAAAATGTATATATTTAGATTAATTTATTTATAAAAAAAAATTAATATAATAAAAATTTTATAAAAATGTTTTGATTAGCATAATTTAAAATAAAAAAAATAATTAAACATAAAAAAAATAAAAAATTATAAAAAAATATTAAAAAAATATATTTTAAAAAAAATTAAAATAAAAATAAATAAAAAAAAACATAATTTCCATTCTTGTATAGTATTATTTAAACACGCCTAAGGAACTGAAAAAAAAATGAAAAAAAAATGTCGAATATAAAAAATGAATAACTTAATTTAAGTTGAAAATACATAAAAGGACGAAAGGTAGGAAGTAAAATTATGTGTAGTAGAAAATATTTTGTTACTATTTAGCTTTCTATTCTCATAAAAGTGCGATAATGAAGAAAAGTCAGATTATTGCATTATTTATACTTAATATTGCATTTGACACTTAATTAAGAACTTTCTGAAGTTTGAAATGAAGATGAAAATTAAAATGATGATAAGTCTGAAAAGAACACAAAATATTCTAATAATTGGATAGTTATAACTAATTGAATATAAAATGCACATATTATGTAATCAACGTTCATTTGTTTCCATTTGTGTGTATATAAGTGTATGTAGGTGTTTAATTATGCATAGATAAATTACACATACACACACACACACACACACACACACACACACACACATATATATATATATATATATATATATATATATATATATATATATATATATATATTATTTAAATTTAATTTTGGGTATTTAATATAAATTACTGATTTTTAGTACAGGGATTTCTGTAATTATAAATTACTTAATAGAGTACATTTTTTATTGTAAAAAATTGACAATGTTTAAAAAATTGATAACAAGCTGAAATATTTTAAATACATAGTATCAATAAATTTTTTAATTTAACATTCTTTTTTATGAAAATGAGCCTAAGAAAATCTATTTTAAACTTTTCTAGAATGACATTAGATAATTTAAATTTCATTTTCTATCTTTTCGTAAAGAGATTTTCACCTATAATAAATCATTTTAACAACTTCACTTTAGCTAAAATATTCATTTATTAAACGTTTATTAAAGCTCAAAGATTTAAAGCCGTTTTAATAACGAGCGGAATTCTAATATGAAGTCCTTTCATTGTATTAATCTAGAATTAATTCCTTTATATAAGAGATTCTGGAAATATCAATGAAAGTGCTTTATAGTTGGATCAATTAGAATATTTGTGTTTCCTTACATCTGGCAATGGAATACAACCTCTGCCACTAAAATTGGCTGCAATCAAGTATTTTCCAGTTCCTAACAATGTGGAGGAATTCGAAAGATTCTTAGGCCTTTCAAGTTTTTTCGAAGATTTATAGAACAATATGCTGAAATAGCATCACCTCTAACAGATCTATTGAAAAATAACAGACCATTTGAGTGGACCGAAGTTCAGCAGACTGCTTTTGAGGACCTAAAACAGCGCCTTGTTACTCAACCAGTATTGAAACTCTATGATCACCGTGATGACACGGAGCTACATACAGATGCTAGTTCAGTTGGAGTAGAAGGTATGCTATTACAATATGTTAAAAATAACAAGCTTCGTGTAGTTTATTGCGTAAGCCGAAGAACAAGTAAAGATGAAGCGAAACATATTTCCAGCAATTTGGAGTTAATTGCAGTAGTATGCTCTATGACTCGTTTAAGATCATTATTAACAGGGAAGTATTTTACATTAGTTACTGATTGTTCGGCCTTAAAGTTTCTTAATACCCAACTGAACATCAAGCCTCAAACTGCTCGACGGGTAGAACTACACAGTGAATTGTATAACGAAGTAAATCACCGTGCAGGAGATAAAATGTGTCATGTTGATGCTTTAAGCCGTGAGCCCATGCACGAAAGAAATTCTATACCATTCGAGGAGTTAGAACCAACTATTCCTGTTGAATTAACAACTACTCCGAGTGCTTTTTACGTGACAATTGAAAACTACAAAGTATCCCTAATTCAATTTCAAGATAAAGATTTGCAAAATATTTTATAAATACTCGAAAAATCAGCAAATAAACGAAATGAAGCTCAACGAAACATTGCCAATCAGTATATTTTAAAGGATGGAATCCTTTAGCGGAAAATAATCGATATCAAGTTCCCCATCATGCCCCGTTTAATGAGTAAATATTTACTTGTACGCTATCACGACTTTGCAGGACTTTGGATAAAGTTCGCCAAATGATTCAAGAAAAATTTTGGTTTCCAAAAATGACAAGTTACATAAAGCAACACATACGTCAATGTATCAGTTGTGCTTTTACTAAAGTTCCTGGTGGTAAATTGCAAGGAAAGTTAAATCCAATTCCACCTGGCAAACGTCCTTTGGAAGTCATTAATGTTCATTTTCTAGAACCTATTGTAAATAGTTCTAGGAGAAATAAAGAAATTTTTGTTATAGTAGATAATTTAACGAAGTTTATACGGTTGCGTCCTTGCTCGAAATGCACAACGGCAAATGTTCTAAAATTTTTAGAGGAATTTGTAAGAGATTTTGGAGTACCTAAGCGAATAATATCTGATCGTAAACATGCTTTACTTCAAAAGCATTTAAAAACTTCTGTACTTCTACAAAGATTAAGTTCACTTTAGTCTGCAGTTAACGATAAGAAGCAAATACTCAAATTGAAAGAATAAAAAGAATTTTTATTAACGCAATTAGTGCTAAATTTCAGAAAATTAATCAACGAGATTGGGAGAAATTTTTATTAGAAACTCACAGAGAAATTAATTGGACTCCTAGTAAATCCACCGGTAAATCTGCTTTCGAATTATTGTATGATTATATTCCTGAATTAACGAATGATTTTCCAGTAGACTTATTACCAGAAGAAGGTAAATATTTGGACCCTAGAATTCTCCAGGATGAAGCAAAACAACGTATTTGTAAATCGCAAGTCAAAATAAAGAAATATTATGATCAACGTCATTGTGATGCCTTAAAATACAATTTAGGTGATGTTGTTCTTTTAAAACGATTACCAGAGCAGATCGGAACAAGTACAAAATTACAAGTGCCCTATCGTGGACCACTGGTAATTCAATCTGTATTACCATCAGATACTTATCAAGTAAGTGATCTCCGTAGCACAGCTCCAGGACGTAGGCGTAGGGAAAAATATAAAACCACTGTCCACGCCTCCCAGATGAAATTGTATCATCTCTCAGACACGGAGGAAGATGTTGAGATCGACGACATCGAAGGTTATGAACTATAACGTCAACATGAGCGAAGTGTAGTCATCTAATGTGTTTATTAGTATCATGTGTTATTTGTTGTTACCATTGGCAATGGTGTATTTGTTGTTACGAGTTGGCAACGGTAGTAAATAGCAGTAATGATGTTGTGATGTTAAATAAAGGAGTTCTACGTTCTATGATGATAAGTACTCGATGTTTTCGATGTTTATAACTTCTCTTAAAAACCGAATTCTTAAACTGTTAAAACTAGTAACCGGAAACGTAGTCTTTCAAATTACTCTCAAAACTGATAATCAAATTTAACTAGTTACACATGTCAAAACGTTTTATTAATATAAATGTGGGATGGTATAATCCATTAATTATAAGTTCTCGGTGTCAAAATTGAAATAAGGAAAAAATGATAAACAAAGTGATAATAATATATGCATCCCAAACTATATATTAGTTAACACATAATACCGAACAAAATCAAACTAAATGTATGGAAAATGCAATATAGTAAAGAAGATAACTGTAATATTTCTAACTATTAACAGTTTCACAATATCACCATAAATCGTGCAGACACGTAACTAGATTTTTCATAAATATTCTACTAATTATCGAAACAATAGTCTCTAGAAATAGTTAAAACTTATGTAGTTGAATTTAACACCCACATTTCTCTTTTTTTCAGCCGCAATCTACAAATAATTAGCTAACCGTTTGTATAATGAATGTTCACACATAAAATATATTTCCTCTGATAAAAAGGTCTACTTTGTATGTTGACGAAACTAGATATTTCCCTAAAGTATTTAGTAAATAAAGAGTTCCATCACTAATGCAATGAAATTTCTCTGAATATAAACTGCATAATAATTTAATACAAAATAGTATATCTCTTTAAATAGTACGAGGGATATGTTTTTTATAATTGCCTAATTTAACATGCGCATTAACTATTAAATTTTTAAACTAGACACACAGGAAGTATCGACAAAAATTGTTAGTGGATAAATAAAAGCTTTACTTTTAAACTGACAATGATATAATGAAAGTAGAGAGGAATTTAGTAACACATTAGGCGACACTTCGCGCAGACGTCAGTCATACCATTATCAATAAAGTAAAAAATTGTAAAAATCAGTTTTAAAATAAAAATTTGTTGTGAAGAAGATCTATTAAATTGATTTCTTCAATGATATTTTGCTACTAACTATTGCTAAACATCAAAAAGACGTTTTTTGCATGTAGTATATTGTACAATTTATACACGTTATTGTACACGTAGTATACAATATTAAGTAATAATTTCAAGGTCATGTAGTTTTTAGTATTTATAAATTCATGAAAGAAAGTATATTAAGAATAAAATTTATATATCTATATATATATATATATATATATAAAACGGAAAGATATATATATATATATAGAATATATAAATATATATATATATATATATATATATACAATATATATATATATATATATATATATATATATATATATATATATATATATATATATATATATATATATATATATATATCTTTCCGTTTTTTTTTTTTAAACCTTAAATACCGATACCTTAATTACTAGATGATAAACAGTCACTCTTTCTCTCTATCTCCATCTCTAAATACATATTTATAAATTCACACGGGTTTGTAGAATGTGCACTATATTGGTACATATTATATTGGTACGTTTATTTATTTTTTAGAGGAGGGGTAGATAAGTCCAGTCCACTACTTTCAAAAAACAGTGCTGCACAAATGGTATTTTTCTTTTTTTTTTTTTTTTTTTTTTTTTTTTTTAATAATCTGTTCTTTTTTTATTTGCAAATTTATAAGCAATTCAAAATATAAAAGAAAACATTTTTATCATTTTATTTAAATTTAAATTTTATTCTTTTATCGATATTTTGATTATAATACAAATTAATATAGCTAGTAAACTTGCTTTCAAAACTACAAATGACTTCAAATAAGCTTATTATCTTCATGGTTTTATTTATGTTAACACAATTTTAGCAGTATGACATTATTTTCCAGAATTTCATATTTATTCATTATTTTTAAATCTATTTTTCAACTAAATGTTCACCTGATAAATTATATATTTTATCAAATTTAAGTTATTTAACTATTGTATTTTATTGCATTTATAACTATAGCATTTTACTGAATATTTAAGATAAATTTTTCAATAAGTTATATTTTACAATAAAAGATCTATTGACAATATTTTATAAACATGTTTATAAGCAAAATACAAATTCCATCCAGAATGAAAACAAATTCATTAGGCAATAACAATATATTACAATTCTTAAATACCTGAATCCAATTTTCAAAATTCCAGATAATTTAGCCAAATTTTTAGACAAAATTTAATAATTAACGTTTATCGAAATATTACTGTAGGTTACTAAATTTTTTCTTTTTAATAATATAAAGAAGATGAAAAGTGTTATAAAATCACTAAATTCCTTGTCAGTATTTCAGCTACCTTAATAAAATTGAATTTACTGAATGTGCTTTCTATCATTACAAGTTAATAAATAAATGTAAGAATAGTTTGAAATTCTCGACTTAATATAACTAATTAACTTATAAAGTTAAAAGCATTCTCAAATTGTAGTACCGAATAATAGAAGTTTTCATACGAAAAACTATTTTTTAACTATAAAGATCATCAAATTTTATAAATAATATTATTTTTTAACTATAAAATATATAACATTTTATAAATAATATTTTATATACTGTGTAGAAAATAACATAGAAAAATATCTGTATTTTTATTGTTCTATGTTATTGAAGTACCATCTGCGTTCCTATAGAGAAGGAGTCGCGGTTTGTTGTAGGAAAAATTCAGAACCGACAGTAAAGGGTGTCAACTCACTTCGAATGAAGGGAGATAAAAACAGATGCTGATGGAGTGGCATCCTTTTTTTTTTAGTATTTTACATTATGCAAGTTTCATATTATTTTTAGACAAATTGCTTCTTCTGGTCTCATAAGCCTTGATCCTATAGTGGATAACGGAAATAATTTTGATGATTGACTGGCATTTATGATTAAAAAATAACTCCAAGAACGTCAGAGTAAAACCGAAAAAAAGCGAGAGTGGTTAGACTGGCCAAAGATCGAGGTGGGCTCAAACGGAAAAATTGTCCTAAAAAAACACGTCAGCGATTTTCTTAAGAATTGTCTTCTCTGTCTCTAAAAATTACAAAGAACATCGCCTGCTCTCACGCCGAATGAGCTAAAAAACACCCACCCAGAGGGTTGTCCAACGAAGGGAAACCCGCTCTCTGAACGAAACGTAATTCGCCCTCGGTTTTGAATAATGATACGCCGAGACAAGGAGCGGGGAAAACGAAAAGGCCAATTGTATTGAGGTGCATTCAATGTGGTTAAAATTCGCCAAGGGCGATGAGGAGCGGAATTTTGAAACACACCACAATACACTTTTCAAAACTAGCGGCTGTTAGCAAAATCTAAAAATTATTGCCTTTCAGAGTTTCAGAATACAAGACGATTATGACAGAAAGGATGAAGATCTTCGGATGAATGTGGAAAGAAGTGGAAGCTCGGTCCGAAATTTAATCCCATATAGAGGGAGGTTCTGTTTGAAGAGTGTAACAAAGAGTTACAGTTGAACAAAGCCAGAGCGGAACCGACCTAGAGATGAAAGCGGAGTGACCACATACGACCCCATTGGTCAAGAGGGGTTGCTAACCGTGGAGTAGCCCGCTTCGGCCCAGGTCAACCAAACACTGCCCAACGAACTTTTTAGAGAGATCTACAGGCCCCCTCGGAGAGAGAGCGAAGGAGAAGGAGCTTAGAGTTTTGAATCTTCTGCGACAGTTCGAGCACCATTTCTTTTTTTTTTTCATCAAGACGCCATGTTTGATAGATCTTCGACCAAGTGTGGTCCCTTTGGAATCATAGCCTAAAAATCATATGCTATTTACATCTTTATTTAAATTTTAATAAACAAAATTCAGCAGGAAGAGTTACTTTTTTTTCTAATCTCCACTATACGTGCGGCTGTCCTTGACGCTCTGTCGGCCCATTTTAACAAAAAGAAAGGCTGCAATCGTGAGAAAACAGAGCTGCACCTGCAAGGGGCACTATGCGAAACAAAAAGGACGCAAAATGTAGGTCCAAATATACAATACACAAGAGAAATGTGTAATGAAGGAACATGAAAAAAAAAACTTCATTAAAATTCCTTTTCCTCAAAATGAAATTTATTCAGAGGAATTGTATATTTTATATGCCAAAATAATTTATATATTTCACCTATAATTTTTACTAGATTTTTAATACTCTATTATTTTTGTTGTTTAAAATTGAAGGGAGGGGGTACTGTGGTTGTGTTACGAAACGTTTTACTTTAATAATTTTAAGCATGTTCTTTTTATACTCAAGTTAAACTACTTCATATTTAAGATAGGTTCTATTAAATAGTTTTTGGCTAAAATAACACATTTATAATTGGATAATTTTAATTAAACTTGTTTATGGTGGATTTTCTTTAAATTATTTTCTTATAAGGGATTATTTACTTTTATACATCATTATTTACTTTTATACATCTAAAAA
>CM063504.1:52647949-52654623 GCA_032207245.1 Pardosa pseudoannulata | reverse complement strand
TGACTTACTAATACATGTTATTACGTGTGGATAAAAATAATCTACTTTGAGATCTGACTAAAAATATAGTTTGAAACAAAATATCAATAGTAAGAAAAGTTTTGAAAGAAGTATCTTAGTAAAAAGTTATATCAAAACTACTGGTGAAAATATTTACATATATAACCACGTGTGTGTCTTAAAATAATATGAAAATTTTAATCAGCCTTTTCCAGTTTCAGACATACAGAGTATTTTACTTTTTATTTACTTCAGAATTTATCGATGAATACAAATTTCTCTTCAGCTGTTGTAGTTAAACTACTGATTCTAGTTTATTTTCAATTTTTTTATGCAAATATCTTTGTGATTATTGTACTACTTTTAACAGTTGAAACAAGAAATGCTGATCTTACTTAAAAATCTTCGTATAATCGGATTTTCAAACGATGTTACTTTTACAAATGTAATCTTAAAACTTGGTTTTCTGAATAATCAAGAAAACTTTTTTACTTGGATATAGGCTGATTTACATTCATAAATTACTGAATCTTTTTCTCATACGAGGCATCGTTCACTTAACGTTGTTTTTATGAGACATGGAATATAATTATTAAAGCACTCTCCACTTTCTTACCAAAGGCAGTATTAAACAGCATAATCATACGTTCTGAAATATGTTTTCATGTCAATAATATTTTTATAATCTGTCAATATGTCCATAATATGTCAATATCCATAATATGTCAATAATATTTTTTACCATAACTGACAAAGATTTTTTATAAAAGTAAAAAATAGAGTTTTTTGTATATTTAAAGATTAATATTATTTACAAACTAAAATTAAAATACTTTGAAATTTTATGCGTGTTTTAATATTTTTAAATTATTATAATCCCAATTTAATCGAAAAAGTATAAGTTTTAAAAATACAAATGGCAGTCCCAAGTCAGTATGTTTAAATAACCTGAAATAGCAAATTTGATATTAATAATAAATTGCTTCTTAAAGTTGTTTTATTAAAAACACTTTACTTGGATATAGTTTGATTTACATTCATAAATTACTGAATCTTTTTCTCATACGAGGCATCGTTCACTTAACGTTGTTTTTATGAGACATGGAATATAATTATTAAAGCACTCTCCACTTTCTTACCAAAGGCAGTATTAAACAGCATAATCATACGTTCTGAAATATGTTTTCATGTCAATAATATTTTTATAATCTGTCAATATGTCCATAATATGTCAATAATAATATGTCAATAATATTTTTTACCATAACTGACAAAGATTTTTTATAAAAGTAAAAAAATAGAGTTTTTTGTATATTTAAAGATTAATATTATTTACAAACTAAAATTAAAATACTTTGAAATTTTATGCGTGTTTTAATATTTTTAAATTATTAAAATCCCAATTTAATCGAAAAAGTATAAGTTTTAAAAATACAAATGGCAGTCCCAAGTCAGTATGTTTAAATAACCTGAAATAGCAAGTAAGATATTAATAATAATTTGCTTATTTTTAAATATTTTGTTAATTTACGAATATTCTATGTTTTTGTAATTGTTTATACTCAGGGTATTATTATACTGAAATTGTATTTATGGTTTAAAGTATTACCACTTATTGTTTAATTTACTACTATTAAATTAACATTTTTAATGAAAGATGTATTGAATGGATCAGGTAAGGTCAAATTATTTAAATGTTCTTTAATCAAAATAATCGTTTATGGCATTTCATGAAACCTAACACCATCAAAACTTAAAAAGTAAAACTAAACTGAACACATATACAAAATTACCGAATAATTAATGACTATGATTTTAACATACTTAAAAAAATACATTTTTCTCCTGATTTAAAGTGTCAAGAAAAACTTATTGTAAAAAAAGGGAACAAAACAATTGACAAATTTATTTTAAACTTTTAAAGGGTAATCCTGAGATCAGCTCGTTAAAACAATTTGAAATGCTGAGTTAATCTTTAATAAATTGTACATTTATAAAGCTCATCGTTATCAACTGTTATTTTGTGCTAGTTCTACTTGGTTATACTCAGGCTATTATTACATTAAAATGTATTTCCGCTTCAAATTACTTCCGCATAACTCTCCAACTGGAGTGCTGATCTGCTAGAAACGCTCGTTTCAGTGAAAAAATAACTATGTGAAATAAATCGTTTTTGAAAAGAAACATATGCATATTGTAAAAATCATGTTTTTTTTTAAGTCAACTGTTAGTCTAACATTTTATCATAAATGGAATCGAAGCAGTTTTAGTGACAAATTATTTAATAGTGTCAGAATATAAATCCATCCAAAATATATAAATTTCAGTAACTACATACTTAATTTTTTGTTTTAAAATAGAATAGAATTAATCAGTGATTTTACTGTTACCATCAAATAATTTAAATACTAAGTTAGACTTTATTTCATTCACATACGTTATTTATGAAAAAATTAAACGGAGCAGTTTTAGTGACGGAATATTTAGTAGTATTAGAATAAAAATCCATCCAAAATATTTAAATATCAGTAAATACATATTTAATTTTGTGCTTAAAACATAATAGAATTAATCAGTGACTTTACTGTTACAGTAAAATAATTTAAATAATAAATTAGACTCTATTTCATTCGCATACATTATATATCAAAAAAGGAAACGAAACAGTTTTAGTGACAGATTATTTAGTAGTGAAAGAATAGACATCCATCCAAAATATTTAAATATAAGTAAATACATATTTAATTTTCTGCTTAAAACAGAATAAAAATTAATCAGTGATTTCATTGTTATAATTAAATGATTTAAATAATAAATTAGTCTTTATTTCATTTACATACATTATTTATCAAAAAAGTAAACGAATCCGTTTTAGTGACAGTTATTTAGTAGTGTCATAATATAAACCCATCCAAAATATTTAAATTTCTGTAAATTTATATTTAATATTGTACTTAAAACAGAATAGAATTAAACAGTGATTTCACTGTTACCATTAAATAATTTTAAATAATAAATTAGACTCTATTTCATTCCCATACATTATTTATCAAAAAAAGGGAACGAATCCGTTTTAGTGACAGATTAATTAGTAGAGTCAGAATATAAATCCATCCAAAATATTTAAATATAAGTAAATACATATTTAAATTTGTGCTTAAAACAGAATAGAATTAATCAATGATTTTACTGTCATCCTCAAATTATTTAAATTATAAATTAGACTCTATTTCTTTTTATAAAAACCCTTTTTTACATTACGTTTATAACTGACTTTACTGGTAGAAAATACATGTTATTTAACAATAGTACATATTTGGTTGTTAGTAGGGACAATTATTAAATCACACGTATTTTTAATATCTTGGTTTAAAAATTAAGAACGAGTTTAAAGAAGACATTTCGTTATCTTTAATAACTCTGGAGGTAGGTAACGTCTTTAGTAACTGAGAGCATTTTACTTCTTTAAATTTAGAAAAACTAAATACTCTATTTTTAAAAATTTTAAAAAAAAAAACATTCTAAAAGGAGAAAATCAATTTCTAAATAATAAATAACAATTATTTAAATTAACTTTATGGTTGTAACTTCTGTTACTTATGGTTGTAACTTCTGTTAAGATGCCATAAACTACATTTTAAGCTTTCAGTGCTCTTTCCATTTTGATTTTAGATCCAATGCATAATTATATATTCATAAATATATAGGCATAAAAATATTTCTCTTCTCCGTATTAAAACATTATTCCTTATTCATTTCTGATCTATATTTGTTTGTATTAAATATTAAAAATAAAATTAAAGCGCCACCAAATACTTTCCTCTTATCGCAAAGAAAATATATTTAGTAAAAGAGTTCAAATTAGCTCAATTGAAAGTGAAGATCTAATAGTATTAAAAAAATTAAAATAAATAAAATTTTAATGATCAAATTACCTACTATTCTAAAATATTTACGTACTCTCTAACTTTTTTTCTTTACAAACTAATATCTATGCGCATAAAAAATGTTGCGTATATGACTTTTTATTTATTGAACGAAACATTTAAAGTTGAGATTTTCTTGAAAAACTGCCCATATATACTCTAAATAATTAATAATTTAGAACATTTGGATGTTCGTTGATATTGAAAATTACAATTTACAATGGAAGCGTGTTTTTCTATTTATCTTACATCAAAATGAAATATGCCTGTGGTGTAGTATATTGCATTGTAATTTCAAAGTCATAGAAAACGTTTCTTTACATTGATTTTAATTATAGCATAATACCACTGATCTATATTACAATATTTAAAATTAGAACAAACGACAAGAAAAAAAAAAAAAATATATATATATATATATATATATATATATATATATATATATATATATATATATATATATACATATATATATAATATATATATATATACATATATATATATATATATATATATATATATATATACTATATATATATATATATATATATATATATATATATAATATATATATATATATATATATATATATATATATATATATATATATATATATATATATTTATAATTTATTAACGAAATTATCCTTTTATATACTTTTCAATTTGAATTCACTTTGGGGAGCGATAAGTGTAAGAAACCCAGAGACATTTGCATTTTTATTTAGTTTTGAGATACGATAATCGATGTTTTAATCTATCGATCGGTTGATTTTTTGATCGAAACCTCTTATTAAATTAAAAACTTTAATAAATTTCCCCTGTTGTAAAAAAATAGTTAAATTTTGTTATCAGTCCTTCATTATGTTAGATTACTTTTATAATCTTGTTTATTAGCAAATCACTTAAAATATCAGAATGGCGAAGCCTTTGAAGTAATAAACTAATGTTTCAACTTTATATAAACAAATGGAGGTGATCAAGACCTTAATAAGAGTGTGTAGGAGAATATAATATTTTTATTTTAATTTGGAAAAAAGAAATTCAAATCCTTAGAGGAATAATTCGAAAATGTATTCAGTATTTTATATTTAAAATAAAGTGGTACTATTTTTGAAATGTTAAGAAAACTTATTAAAGTTGAATATTGATTTAGAAACCAAAAATAGCATTGATAGTTGTAGTAGGATGAAATATTAACTAAAGATTGCGGAATCGGAATCTAAAGCTGGTTTTATTCAAAATATACTATATCAATACAGCGAAGCAGTGGTTACATGTAAAGGCTTATTTTCTATTTTAAACAATAATTCGGGTGACATCCAAAAACAACAATATTTACAAATGTGTGTTCTGGGGACAGAATTGGAATTTATTGGGAGTAATTTCTTTAATAGTGTGTAATATCGCCAAATACTGGGATATTCTGCGTAATCAAATTTTTTCTAATAGATATCTGAATTTAACACGAATAAACAATTTATTCCTCATAAAAATGAATAATACTGAAGACAAAAAATCATTGTTACAAGTAACTGAACTATCAATTACTAGATCCGAAAATTAAAAACATTCGGATTAGGATCGAATTCACTTTGTGAATTAAGTTAATTTCATGTTAACCGAAGTGAATAATTCAATTAGTCAGAGATGGGTGTGAGGTTTTGAGGGCAAGAAGAAAAACATTCCTAATATGAAGCGAGGGGCAGGCCACAGCAAAATAAAATTGATAATAGCACTAGGGTACAAAGAAATTAATAGGGAATGAAACAAATTGACCGTGAATTAACTACGGAGTTGTAATGACAGAAAATAAGTGCTTCGTGCTCGTACAAACACATCAGTTATTCTAATCTGAGGAATTTAATAGATAAATGTTATTAATATATGGAAACTATAAATTTTTTATGAATCTTGAACAAACTTTTATGCTATAATCCAGCAGTAGAAAACTGTAATATTGATATTGCTTCAATCTCTTCAATATCACTGACTGTAGCATATTTATCAGGTAAAGTCTACTATACGAAATAGCGTGAATCTGCTCGAAATAGTTTCAAATGGTGTTCAATGTGAATCAGCATTAACAATCACAATATTTGATTACCATTAGCACCAATTAATATTCTTCCGGCAAAGTAATAAAATGTAAATTACACTTTGAAAACAGTTTCCACAATTGATTAATTTTAAACGAATGTAAGAATGCTTAAATTTGCTATTATAAAACAATACTTCTAAATTAGTAAATATAAGTGTACTTTTTGCACAAACTTGTTTGAGCACAACCCAAATAAATTTTTTTCTGATTTTTAAAGTAAATATATTTATTAAAAAGCGATTAGCTGGTGACGACTCTTCTCCCTAATTTCCAACTGAATATAATTTGATGGTCACACATTCAACAACTAAAGATTCTAACTTGCATAAAACCAGAAAGTCTATATATTATTTGGAGCATATATAATCGAAGAGTTGTTATCCGATCTATCATATATGGGCATCTTAAGCCAACTGCAAATTCCTATTAATCAGTAACGTAGATGCATACAAGTAATGAGAATATTCAAATCCTAAATCTTTAGTAGTATACTTACGTGTAGATTGTGACAAGTTGTTTAAATTAAAAATGGATCTTCAAATCCAAACAATCATGAATCTGACTGGGCAGAAATTTTGTAATGTAAATCAATTAAGAACAAGGCTGAAGGTCGTTATGCTGTCAAATTATACAATAGTAGAAAATTAT
>CM063504.1:52637949-52645449 GCA_032207245.1 Pardosa pseudoannulata | reverse complement strand
TGAACTCTTTTACCTAATCCTCTAAACAAAATAACTGATATCCTAGGTGTTTTTAAAGAAAAAAATGTGAAAGTCACTTTGAGCTATATTTAGAGCAGTTTTCACTATTGATGCTGCCAACCTTATTGGGTTTCATAGCCGCCAAGGACAAAGAGGTAAGAAAAATGAACTCCTCTTTTATCTGTGAAAACCCATCCCAACGTAACAGACAACCAACGAAACAGGGAGATTTGTTTTTAAAAAATCCCTTACATAATTCAAAACAAGAAAATTTAAATTATAAAATTCCTGGAGGAATCACGACAAAATGCTTCTGAATAATAAATATTTACATTTTAAAGCGTGTTTATTTAAAGGAAACTGAAGTGTTTTATATTTAATATTCAAGTCTTATTTAAATTACATAGTAATATTATATATTATTTATTAATATTCTTATATATAAATCATTACAAAATATTAATATAGATTTCTTTGTTAGAAACACCACACATAAAGTTCCTTTTATCTAGTTTCAAAGGAAAAAATTCCCATGTGGAACTGTAAACAATTTTGGAATAATAAATGTAATATTGAAAATAAGATCCAGTAGAAAATTTTACAAATAATTAAGTATTGTGTATAGAGGAAATTATAAAGTTTTCTTAGATATATGTATAAATATTTACTATTATCAATCTTTTGTAAGGAATAAGGTATAGGGCTCAGTATGAATTTTTTTATAAAGTTTTTTTATAAAGAATTGTTAAGTGAAGTGTTAAAGAGAGTCTAAAAAGGAATAAAGAATGTTACGGGATTTAGAGTTTTCGAATTGATAGATATACGTCAGAAAACAATCCCTATTCGGTTAAAAGTATATATTAAAGTTTAAAGTTCAAATGTTATTTTAAAATTTTCAGATTGTATCATATCTTTGTATAATAATTTTTTTTAATAAATTCATCTTATGATTACGCTGGACTATTTTATAGTTACGGATGTCAAATATATCAGTATGTTTATGTTCTGATTTCCTTAGAATATCAACATATTCTTTACCCTATATGCCACTATGGGCTAGAATCTTGATAATGTAAAAAAAAAAAATATTTGTAATAAAAGGAACTAGATTTTCTTTAAACTTAATAATATTGTTTGTTTTACGGCTTCACACTACTCGTACTAATCTCGTATCTTAAGTGTTTAAAATTTTAATTGATTAATTCTAAGCAGTATTACGCCATCACCATATTTTATATTACCATGTTTAACTACCAAATTTTAACTTGTTCTTCTATTAACAAATGGATTGGAGGTATACCAGTAATAGTGCATAAATTAATATGAGGTATTTTTTTTAAACTTTTATAAGAACAATGTAAGAACTTGCAATGAATCGAATTTAAAATATGCCAACCACGAATGTTTAAATGGGAATGCCAAATCTCGAAAATGTAAGGAACTTTAGATTTTATAACATATATATACCAGATTTTAAATTATCACGTATGATAACCCAGGTAACATTGCCTACACCATAAGTATTGAGAGTAAAATTTAAAAATTAAAAAAAACCTTCTCCGGTAAGCTGATCTAACTGATTGATAAAGGAAAAACTGACACTTAAGTATATTATCGATTTCTTCATATTTTTTATTTTATCAAATATTTTAAATATCTGATTTCTCTGAAAAACATATCTTACCATATCTAATCCCACTCTTAATTTCAGAAATTTTCAAGTTTAAATTAGAACAAATTCAACAAAGTTTTTTAATTAATTCCTTTTTTCAGCCTTCAATGTCTATCGATGGTTTCCTGGGTTTCAAATTTTAAAATCACTTTCAAAAACCAGAATACCATGTCTTCTAATTTTCATGTTTTAGAAATTGACATCTGTTTAAAGTACTCATAACACATACCCTAAGCTAAACACTTGTTGACAAACCTCTCTATTTGGGCTGTATGAAGGTCAGTCGTTGACGTCCCATAAGTAGTCATTGACTATTTCTATACCGGTCGAAATCTTTCGAAAAAATTGTGAGACAAGTAACTAGACGTTATTTTCTGTCATAATCCACAATTAGCTACTTATATATTTCGGCTGCAATTACATGTTTTGAATATAAAAATTGAATATGAGAGATAAGACATGATTCAGCTTTCCATTGCAATTTTCTCGAAAATAACACAGTTATGTGCTCTAGAGTATTAATCGAATTGGTCTTTTATGAGAAAATTTTAAATTTAATTTTTTTTTACTTGAATTGCATTCCAAATAGTGTTTACATAATTTGAATGTAGGATGTTGAATATCAAATTCATTCTCAGATAAGTAAGCAAATGGATTACATCGAACTAACGAAAGTGTTTTTCTTGTTGAAACAATGATGCGGGGCAACTCAAATTCAAAATAATACAAATATTAAAATAGATCAATTGAATTCATTTGAATTTATTTTGATATATCCTATATGATATGAAATTATATTATCGCTTTCTGTATGTTTTGCATATTAAGCTTCATAAAACAGAAAATAAATATCATATAAAAAGCTTTTTACAGGTTAATTTTTCTAAAAGTTAAAGAAAGTTAATTGTAAGAGTGATTCAAATTAAAAAAAGATACAAAAATAGCACAATTTCCTTGAAGGGCATTGCGTAAAAAGGCAAGATTTAGTGGTTTCTCACTTATACAATACAATTCGGGTCCTGTAAGATCACGTGATTTGAATTCTCTCCAAACGACCGATCTCGAGTTTATAGCATACACGTCGCTATCAAGATCCTAAGGAAATTCTACAGCGGCCTGTAGAGTTTATAAGATTAAAGAAAGCATTTTCTCATTGTATTTACCTTTCTTAAAAGGCGGGAGTAGTCTGAATAATATCTTTCATTTTAGTGTTTCAACTTCGTTCATAGTATTAAACTGTCAGTGACGTCAGAGACCAATAACCGAACTAGCTGTTTAACCCCTTCCCTGTTTTGCCAGTACGCCGTACGGGCACAGCTTTCGGGCTTTTGCTGATTTGCCCGTACGGTGTACGGGCAATCTGATTTCTCTTTCGCGTGCACTGTTTCGGCCGGTTTTTTTTTCAGTTTTAGTAACAAATTATTCGTATAGTAATTTATTCTTCCAGTAAATGATAGTTTGCAGTTTATTGTATTTTCTACTCTGATTGGTTCAAAAGCGCTTGTTTTTTCGCATGTTTTGCACCAGAAGACGAATTGTTATCTTCTAGTGTATAGCTTTCTCGTTATATTTTACTAACCGCCTGATAATTTTATTGATGTAAGAGTTGAATAATATATTTTTACTTTTAAATAATGGATAATTCAGAGCGTATGGAGCTAATTTCTTGTGATTCGAACTGTGACTCGGAATCAGAAACTGAATTATCTGTAAATGATAGTAGCGAAAGTTTACTAGATGACCTGGATAGTAGTGACTCTGATAGTAGTACAGATGGAATCAGTCAAGCAAGAAAATTTTTTGAAATTAATTGTGATAATCCTTCGGATCCGCCTCCTAGATTTGCTTTCACTGGAATTCCAAAAATTAACTTGGATATCGATGAGACTAAAGGTAAACTTTAGTTCTATGATGCTTTCATAGAAAAAAAAAGTTGTAATAAATGCTTAAAAATATTAGAAATGTTAATTTTAATAACATATTTTTACTTAAAAATGTAAAATGAACAAAAAAATGCAATAAAAAAATGTGACATTTTTTTGACCGAATTCTGGAAAAAAATGAAACTGTCAAAGGGTTAAAAGAGCAGGGAGTTTGTATTCTGTAAGGATTTTCAGAGAGTTAGAATTACATTGATAATATATGTGATTATGTTCGTACGGAATTAGTTGCAAGTAGTAGCTCAGAGTATTATTAGCCCTCCTTTAGCAAGAGCGTTTTAAAACCCTCAAATTTAAATTAAACCAAGCCAATAATAATGGCAACCTTGAGACTTCTGGGGATAGAAGGTCAAGCCTGGGGGATCTTCTGCTTGGTCACATCTTCTAAATTACGAGGACCCTGCGGGGTATTTTTATTCGCTTCCCTCGCAAACTTTAAGCTACAGCTTCTCCCCGGTTGGTGCGTCATGGGTAACCGCTTCGAACCCTTGTAGAGGCGTTAGGGTAATTTCTATATTACCTGCTGCATCGGCATAAAAAACAATAGCAGACAATTTAGTTAAACATGAACTTACCTATATAACGATATTAAAAAAAAACTTGGTATTTGTCGCATTGGGTACAAGTAGAAATTGCTTTCCAAGCACTAAAGTCATTTATATAGGAAAGTTTAGTCTTGGGTTATATAGGGCATGTTTTATCACTACATTTTTTTTACTTCAATACAGGGTGATTTTTGTACAGAAATAAATAATTTTTATGATGTATTTGTTATGAATTTCTTTGTAAGATATATTACAGAAATATCTTTTTTTACAGAAATTTTATTAAATATGTACTTCTATTTAATGTTTTGAACTTATAAGAGAAAAAACAAATTTAATAAGGAAAATATACTTTTTATATATAAACGTCAAACATTCTTATGGGTGGGTCTTTCATGATTTGTAATTTAATTCTTAAAGACGCTGTGGTTGTTTAGCTAATTAAATGATATAGAGATAAAAAAGCTGAACATTCACCTATTTTCTAAGATTAGGTAATTAAATAAGGAAGAAATATATGTTCTTGGACGGTAAATTGGGCTTAATGGACAAGTTACTTAATGTGATAAACAAGAGTAAAATTCGGACCACAGTATTTAGTAAGTTATTATTATCATGCTAATAAAATTATTCTATTATTTCTCTATAAATAGATACAAAACATCCCATTTTTGATGTCTAATTCATGCTTTTGGGATTAATTCGGTAATAAAATTGTATTGAAGGAATTTCTAAATTAAATCTCTTTCCAGGAAGTAAGATGATTAATATTATAGATTTAATAAGTATTTCTTTCATATCTAAAAGTAAATTTAAAGCGTAAATCTTTCTAGCATTTCCTTTTTTGTTCCTATTGAACATGTTTCCAAAAAGTTAATAGAAATTGTTGATAAACATTTCATTAGGTTTCCAAGATTAGAAGATATAATATACGCCTCAAATTCCAATGAATTAGAAAATCATATCTGTTTTCCGTTCTCAAAAAACCTACTAATGAATCATTTCCTAACGCAAAATTTAATTTGTCAAGACAAGAATAATTCATTTCCTATAAATAATCAAAACAGAAGCTTTTCTGTTCAGGAAAATTTATTATTTATTGTACTACAATATATCTTTTATCCTAGATATTATCGATAGAAAAATTGGGAGAAGTTAAAATTTGAATATATTTAAAGTGCAAAACAACTGAACGTTCTCTAGCAGTAAGATTTATTTTATATTTGAAATCTATTGCTTCTTAACATTCGTATATGATCTATTTTGTGTAACATTTTATGTTTATATGAAAAGAACTATGTATGTGGAAAGCAAATCATTGTAAAAAAAATCAGTGACACTCTACTTTTAAGCAAAATAAGCGGTTTGGTACATTTTCTGGTTGAAATAAGTTTTGTTATTTGTTTTGTATAGAAACAGAGAGCCATATGCCTGCTGTAAGTGGTATAGGCAGATGTGAGATACTATTTGTATAATAACGGATACAATATTTAAATAAGTTTTTATAGAATGATTTTCAAAATTAAAAACATACTCCACGATGAATCACTCAATCATAATATTATACTCTGATTAACCTGTTCATGGACCGTGGGAAGATTACTTCCTACCCACACGATCTTACAAAATACACTTGTGGAAAGAGCAAAACCAATTATAATATAATGGTCTTATTATTGAAACGACGGGAAAATTAATTTTTCTTCGGTTTTGCACTGTCATCAATTGTTCGACCGATTGAATAAAATTAGCAGCTCTGTTTTGAAAGTTTGGAAACGTGGAGTGAGAAATAAATGGCCCACGAAAGGGTTAATTGATTTTTGTAATTCAATTCAGTTTCCAAATGTCGTATATTTAAATATTTTATATTTAAACATAATAATTTTCAATTTTAAGAATGTTTTAGGATTTTGAAATCTTTCAACATACGGTTAAGCAACAACTAATAAAACATTTTATGCAAATAAAAATATCCTCTAATCATAGAAAATATTGTCTTCCTAAAGCATTTTGTAATTTTATTGTATTTGTTTGTGTTATTTAACAGTTTCAAATATGAAAAAAATTACATTAGAAATACATTTCATAAAACATTTCATCATTTCCAAATCTTTCGAGATTTTAAATTGAGAAATAAATTTAACAAATTTTCAGAAATGGAATGAAAATTATGTCATTCTTATGATTTTTTTGCCTTTAAACTAAATGCACATTTCAAATTTGAACTTATTCATTTCGCATTGACACATAAATAATTTTAATTTGACTATATCAGCTCGTTGGTCTATAAAAAACGTTGGTCTAAATTGTCCTAAAAACATTTTTATTTTAAGAAATTTACCTTCCTAAATCATTTATTACATTTTAATGTAGATTTAAAAAAATAAATTATAAATATAGTTTTTGTGCAGATTAATTAGTACTTAATTAGTTTTTTAGAAAAAATACTTCAGTACATAAGTTGAACCAACATGCTGCAAAACAGATCATCAGTATTTAATAGATCAAAATAAAACATTATAATATCAATATATCAATACTGTTAAACTATTCTCATCTATAGTTTTTATACTGTCCCATAATACATTGAACTTTTGATCTTTTATATATATTTTAAATATTATATAATTGTCTAGAATTAAAGATATCTCTGAAAAAATCCCTTAAATTTCAAATTATATTTTTTATGTCCAAGTGAAAAGCACTTTTTCTGAAGCAAAACATGCCGATGAACGATGGCTGATTGTTTAAGGTGTTGTCCTTCGGTACCGGAGTGCTTGGACTCGAATCCCACTGTGGCATGGATGTTCGTAGCCGTTCGGAATCGGCTTTAAGTTGTAGGTCCCGGTCTCATCGGTTGTAAAAAGTAGACCGTGGCATTCCAAACCAAAAACGGAAACAAAACACGACAAATTGCTTAGCCTCTTTCGTTTTCATGTTTTGAACACTTAGTCAGACTTTCAAATTCTTCGGAGTGAAGCTGTGGGTTCTTTAGTTGGTGTGACTGATGTTATAGGACATTCTTGCTGAAGACCGCAGATTGAACTGATGTAGAAGATATTTTCCAGTAGTCAGATGATATCAGAAATCCAAATTTTAAAAAAAATGTTCTTGTAAAATATCCAAATGACTAGCATATAGCCCAACATATGAAGAAGTCACTAAAACTTTTAATTTTCCAGAATTGTAAGGTACCCCACAAGGCACGTAAAAAATGTTTTTTTTTTTTTTTTGGCTGAGAATTATTTTTCAACAAAATATAATCCATGATTAAGTTTAAAATTATCACATATGTACCTAATCGGTTATTTAAGTGAAATATAAGAGAAAATTATTTACTTAA
>CM063504.1:52622949-52632949 GCA_032207245.1 Pardosa pseudoannulata | reverse complement strand
TAGTGCTAGACAATTTTAGATTAATAAATAATTGTGTCAAATTTCAGAAACACCAGTTTTTAGACTTTGTGCTGATTTTATGCTGCATTTATTCCTCTAATCGTATTTGAAAGAAACTGTTTCTATTTAAGTATTAAAAAAGCATTTATTGTAATTTAAACAACACACTCATAAACAACATGCTTTTTAATATCATTAAAATCTTAAAAATACACTGTTTTCAAATTGTAATTGTATACAACTACGTATTTTTTAATGCGCTCAGAAAATGTATTCAAATTATTCTCTAGTATTTCAAATTACAAATATAACTATTTTTTAACAATTCAGTTCCATTGACTATAATTTTATTATTTCAACCGTAGTATAAGTCTTAAAAATAACCTATTTATCTTTTATAAAAGTGCATTTTAAATTTGATATTCAAATTTATATATAAATAAATTTACTTCAAATCTTGAATGTATTCTTAATTCTTATTTGAACTAAAACTGGTAACTAGACTTTTATATCTTAAAAAAAATAATAAAAAGTAAAATTATAAAAAAAAACATGTCTAATATTTTTCTCGTAGTTAATTTTACAGAAACCAATAAAGTTAAAGTTATTATAAAGTATTATAACAATTCCGCCACTTCTCTTATCACAGTTGTTATACAGTATCATAACAATTCCGTCACTCTTCCTGTCATGGCTAAGGTGTTTATGCAATTAATTATACATATGCAACTTAGTGTAAGTGTTCATTAATGTTTAGTAACAAAGACAGTTTCCAAAACTTGACTGTATGAGAATATTTTAGACTCAAAAGGGCCACACTTGGGAGAACAAACTATCCAAGATTTAAGATCAACAAGTAAAACGTGCTTGACATGCCAAAAGAAAGAAAAGTGACATAAATAAACCTTAATATAAGTCTTAAAAAATAACCCCATTTATATTTTATAAATGTATTTTACATTTAATAGTCAGATTTCTAATATAACTAAATTTATTTCAAATCTTGAATGAGTTCTTTTTTTCTGTTCTGTACTAAAACTGGTAACTGGACTTTAATATCTTAAAAAACTAATAAAATTTAAATTTGTAAACAAGCCCAATACCCTTGTCTTAGTTAATTTTACAGTAATTGATGAAGTTACAGTCATTAAAAAGTATCTTATGCAATTAATAGAAATATGTATATGCAATTTAGTGCAAGTGTTCGATAATATTTAGTAACAAAGACAGTTTCCTAAACATTACGTAAGAAAAGATTTTAGATATTAAACCAAAATGAATGAAAACAAGAGAGAAGTGCTTGACAAGCCGAAAGGAAAGAAAGGTGACATAACGTTGTAAAACGATCCTTTATTTTATTTTCTCTAGAGAGTGCTCGTCCTAAGAGAAATGTGTCTGGATTTGTTATGTTTGTGTGATCTAGAAGAACTGATTTGTGTATCTTTTTGTTTTAACTATTTAATTTCTGTGTTATTAATAAAACACACTATTTTTGTAGAAATGAATGCATCTTTTGAATTTAAAAGTTTATAGATATCAAGATAGAATATTGAATATATAGAAAGATAGAATATATGCTAAATTGATATTCAGGAATGTAAAGAGAATTTATATTTCATTTTTTTCAAAAGTTGTTCTTTTGGAGAGAAATAAGGGACAAGAATTAAATCTTTCAATAAAATATAATTGAGAATACTATATATAAATAATGATTGAAAGACTTTATGGCACTAGTTTTTAATGAGGATGACTATTTTAATTCTCTGTTTTAAGTTAATTAAATTTGTATATTAAATTAACAATCACAAATATTTCGTTAAAAATAAATGCTTTTATATTTTTTTATAAAATGATGGATTTTCCCAGTACAATACTGTTTTAAAGACACTCGACCAACTACAAAAAGTAAATTATACTTTATATAAAATTTCAAAATTTTGGATATTTGTTGATAAGTGCATTTTTAGTAAAACAATGTTTAAATTCGCATGCTCTAAGAGTATTTTTAAATTTTATTTATTTATTACCCTACATAAAATTCACCACATTAAGAGTTTGCTTTGAAATTCATCATGGATGGAGAAATAAAAATAGACATTTTAGTAGATATTTTTAATAAATTAAAAAAATCTCAAAATGTTATGGGATTTTTCTTAATACTTCACTTAATACTTTCTTAATATATATATATATATATATATATATATATATAATAATTTTTTACTTTCTAATATATATATATATATATATATATATATATATATATATATATATATATATATATATATATATACATATTATACATTTTATGCATATTATATTTTTTGATATTTTAAATAAATAACCGATGATAGTTCTATGTTTAACTCATTTATATCTTTTTCTATTGAAATATATGTATTTAAACTTTCTGTACTTGAAAAGTCAGATTCAATTTGTCTTACTTATGACCTCAAATAAAAGTATCTGTACAAACAACACTTTTAAGTTTTTAAGATGTTTATTTATTATGCCTGTTTAAGGATTATCAATTATTGTTCTTCCAGTATAGTTAAACTTTTAAAAAGGCATAATGTTCAAGGTGTACAAGGGTAGGGGTTATTCAACTAAACCACTTATGAAACCCTAATTTGGTATCCTCTAAGGCAAATCCTTCTAAGGAATGTAAAGAAAATTTATATATTTTACATATACAAGGCTTATAGATAACATTTATAAACAAATTACATTAAATTCCCATGAATTTATTTTGGTGACTTTTAAAGGATTAAAAAGTATAATTAAAATCAAGAATGTTCTTTGGGCCTACGACTCTATTACTAAACAACATTTTACCACCTACACTTCACCAGTAGCTCTAAATAATAAATATATTTAATTACAATCCCTTTAAATATTTTATGAAAATCTTCCTCATAAATATGACAAATCTACGTAATCTTGCTTGTTCTTCTGTGAGTTTTCTGTTTGTCTCTTGAATATTTAAAGCTGAAGCTACAGTTCGCATTTTAACGATACAAAGATTGATTTCCAAAATAAACTTGTTGTTTAGGCTTACGTGATTTCTTAAATATCTATTTATAGAGTTGTGTATTTTCCAGCTTCAAGGTTAGAAAATAAATATTTATGGTTTATACTACTAATAATGTACTTGAAATATCTCCAAAGAAATTTATCATCTTTTAAATTTTCAAATATCTTAAACTTGTGTTTATAGACCATTAAAGTATTAAGTCTAATATTACTAAATTTAATTTTGGAGGTATCATTTCATATGGCGTAACATTGTTTAACTTTTACGTTTAATATTTGATATTCATGAGGGGTGAAAAATAAATGTATTGCAAATAGCATATCACCTAACACATAAATACACAAAATCAATTATTTTTATGAAAAGATTTACTGTTTATGTCGACTGCAAGATTTCAAACTCATCCAGAAAATCTAAACAGACTATATATTGCTGTAAATTACTCTTCACTTGGAGAGTTTAATGTACGCGTTCTTGTGCTAGAAGTTACAAAACTTTCTGAGTACTATTTGAGTAACATCGATACACTACTAGTTTTCAATAGTGTATCTATTACATCATAGATTTAAGGAGGATGTATCAGAACTTAACGTAAAACTTTTTAGATGTGAGTATGAATCTGACTTGTTTTTATTTATGGACATTAATGCTCTTTAACTTCAAGAAATATTTTTGATTAATTAAAATGAAGACAGAGTGAATACAGTGACCGACAAATTGTTCTGATCTTCCCCGAAAATTCAAATTACGAATTTAATTTTGACGATCAATTTCACTACACACCATTTTCTAAAGATTCTAACGCACAAAAGACAGCATTTCTAGTAGATTAGAGCTAAGTACGTCAATTTGTGGTTAAGAATATTGCCAACATGATAATATGTTGTGATTTGCTGTCAAAGAAAATCAAATTTCGTATTAAATTTTTAAGTATTTTTTCATTCTGCCCTTTAATACTTTATGTAGCTATTACCAAAATTGCATGTTGTTTCTCAGAATTTTGTTTATATAATTATCCGTTTATTCAGTCACAAAAGGGATTCATATATGGTTTTGCATTATAGGTAAGATAGCTTATAAGCAATATTAATCAATTTCCATGTAATTTCTTGTTCCGTCTTTCATTATTTATTTATACCACTATATTAATGTGAAAACATCGATCATTTCACAAGAACTCATTTTATAAATTATGTAGCAGAATTTTCGCATAATTAAGGATAAACAATTTTACCTGATGTTCTGCCGCAAATAAAAAGATAAATTTGTAATCACATACAGTGTATAGCATTTACCATTAAATTTATAAGTATTATTTCATTCTGCATTTTAACATTTTATGTAGATATTAGCAAACATTGAATGCCGCTTCTTAAAATTTTGTTTATATAATTTTCCAGTAGCGAAAGAAATTCATGTATGCTTTTCCCATTACAGGTATGATAGCTTATGAGTTTTATTAATCTCTTTCCATCTGTTTTCTTCTTCAGTCTTTCATATTTAATTATATTAATACATTAATGAGAAAAACATCGCTAATTTTATCAGGACTAATTTTACTAATGCTAATTTTATAAATTATTTAGCCGGATTTTCGCATATATAAGGATAAACATTTTTACCTGATGTTCTACCTAAGAAAAAAAGATAAATTTGTTAACATAAACAGCGTATAGTATATACTCAACTTCTAATAATAACCTATTCATATTTATAATCGCTTTCAATTTTCTCATAAATCCTCTTAAATGAAGAAATAAATAAAACTAATGTAATAGCAAACTTGTATGTATTTGATTTAAAATACTTACCCATGAATGATAAACGAAATAACTCATCTATAAGTTTTTCTGTAAAATATGTTTTTTATCTATACGTTAATAAATTAATTATTTTTATTTAAAGAAACATTTAATGATTCAGGTTAAGACTGTAAAAATAAAAAAAAATGCATAATTTATTTTCTAATTTGAGAAATCATATTACTGTAAAAATATAATTTTATTTTAAATCACATTGTACATTTTAATAAATTGTAAATTACATGCCATAAATAATGTATTAAAAAAGTTTGAATGACATAATAGCATAAGCACAACTTAATACTAATATATTATAATGTATAAACATAATAATTACAAATTAATAATTCATTATAACAGTTATTCACTATAGTATTTGTATAAAATGAATAAATCAATTTTGAATAAATTCTTTATTCAAAATTGAATTTTTAATTTTTCAGTAAACAGAAATTATAGAATTTTAAAGCACAATGTAAAAAAAAATTAAGTTTTAATTAAAAGACTATAAATTATGCATTAAAACAAATTTTCAATGACATAGTAGGATAATCATAACAAATATTAATAATATAATATAATGTAATAATATAATAATAAAATATTATTAATTAATTATAACAATATCCACTATAGAATTTGTAAAAAAAAGAGTTTTAATTTTTTTTTCTTTAAATTTAAATTCTTAAATTTTGTTTTACTAAACATAAAAATAATTAATATTGAGGCATTTTGATTTATGATAATAATGGAAAAATATAATTCTTTTAGTTTATAGTTTTCATGTTTAAATATATTATGAATTACATTATCTACCTAAATGTTACAGTGAGGTAGAGAAATAATTAATAAAGAATAATTATGTTTAGAAATAAAACATTTCTACAGTTAATAAATTTATTCAGTTTAAAATTAAATAAAGGTCTGAAGTAACTAAGAAATATATTCTTTCTTCTTCTAGCAATTTAAAATGGCTCCTTATTAAGGTCTATATTAAGTATTATACTGAACTGTTATTCCACATACCACTCAACCTACAAAAACGATTAAAAAAGTTTAAAAATGTATTATAATTAACATGTAATATAGCACAAAATAAAAGATATAGTTTTTCGTATATTACCATAATTGTCTAAAGGGAATCTTTTAAGAGTTTTATTCCTATATAAAGTTTAAAATTGTCTCACATGTCGATCGATGAATAATTAAAAAAAGTAGAAACAATCACATTCATATATTTTCTCTCAATTAGGGACACCACTAAATTTTTTAATTATTAATTCTTCTCAACAATTTTATGCTTAATATACTGAGATATCAACTGAAAAAAAAAACTATTTTTTCAGTCTTTGAAATGAAAATAATTCTCTTTTGAATTAGAATACATACCAATAGTTATTCTTCAAATACGTTCTTTTTTATATGGTAGTTACAAATTCTATGTTATTCAAAATTACTTAATTCCATTGCTCATTATTGATTATTATAATATGTGAAAAGTCCCCAATAAAAGAAAAACTTTCTTGAACAAATGATAAATCTCAAAAAGTTATAAAATTTTAATGTAGCTAATTTCTAAAATTTAATTTCTTTGAATAAGAATTATAAATTACTCAAATATGTCTATTCCATACAAAATTATATGACTTGAGACTAAAATTTAAAAAAAATATGTTATTGAATAAAATAAATTTAACTTTCCTTTCTGGAATTTGAAATATATCTAATTAGATCGAACAATTGAAAGATAGAGAGTAAATCTAATGTTAAATATTTTAAATGCAAAATTAAATATTTGAATTTATAATCAAATTGGTAGTTAATAAACACATGTACTTTACTATTAGATTAGAAAGATATATATATGTATATATATATATATATATATATATATATATATATATATATATATATATATATATATATATATATATATATATATATATATATATATATATATATATATATATATATATATATATATATATATATATATATATATATATATATATATATATATATATATATATATATATAATATATATATATATATATATATATATATATATATATTTATATATATATATATATATATATATATATATATATATATATATATATATATATATATATATATATATATATATATATATACTATATATATATATATATATATATATATATATATATATATATATATATATATATATATATATATACATATATATATATATACATATATATATATATATATATATATATATATATACATATATATATGTATATATATATATATATATATATATATATATATATATATATATATATATATATATATATATATATATATATATATATATATATATATATATATATATATATATATATATATATATATATATATATATATATATATATATATATATATATATATATATATATATATATATATATATATATATATATATATATATATATATATATATATATATATATATATATATATAATATATATAACCATATTTAAAAAGAAAATATCTCTGTAAGATTCTTTAAAATGTTTAAAATTTGATTTTCAATAAAGTTTACTGATTCATATTTTTGATTAAAATTCCATTAAAAGTATACAAATCCTTGAATTTAAAAATAACCTGGTATTTTTTAAAAAGTATAGTCATTAGTTTGCATGCAGTAACTAATCAGACAGAAAACGTCAATGAACTACATACGAACTTCAAACTAGTATGATTTGTAAAGTAATAATATATATTAAATCCCTCAAATAATTAGGAGAACTTCAATCTGCAATGTCCTTTAGTATTCTTAGACTTCTATTAAAGTTCAGTTTATCCTAAACGGAAGCAGTTCTTTGAAAAGAGATCTCGAGAGAAATCATTAAGATGAAAAAGCATTTCTTTTGGAAATATATCTTACATAGAATGGGTTTCGCCCTGTTTAATACAGGTCAGGTAATAAAGTTTCTTGTAAAAATGAAGTTTGGATGGATTTCGATGTCAATACGAAATATATTGCTCTTCTCTTAATATCACCTAGGAAATGTCATTATAATTGCTGTGTTCTGTGAATGTACATGCCGAAATACTTAATTAAATAAAATCTCTAGTACATTCGTATCTCTAAAGAATATTTGAACTAATAATTTTTTTTTGAATTATCAACTGGTCTAAACTGAGTGACGAAGATTTATATAAAGGTAACAATATAATGAATCTTAATTTAGACAGCTGGAATATTACAATAAATCAATAGCTTTTCTATTGTTATTTTTTTAATTTCGAAAAGGTGGATAATTCCTTTTTTAAATAAAGGTCTACATTTAATTAAAATATTAAAACTGAAGCACATTTAACACATAAATTACAATGCTTAATTTTTATTATAATAATATAATAGTGTCAATAATGTTACACTTTTCTTTTGTAAATAATGTAATATTGCATCATAAGCGGTATCATGCTTACTATCTGTGAGGAATCATATTGTGGGGCTAAACCATACTTCTTTAAATGCAAAATAGATTACACTCTGGAAACATATGTATACATACTTGTATATATATATATATATATATATATATATATATATATATATATATATATATATATATATATATATATATATATATTTATTTATTTATTTATGTGTGTGTGTGTGTTTGTGTGTATAAATACATATATATATGTGTGTGTGTACATAACAACCTAAACAAATTAATTAACGTAATTAAAAGAGCAAAACGTAAATAAAAACACTTTTTAGCTAATATATATTTTTATAGTGAATATTCTTTTTCTATGTTAAAAGTTTGAATGCTACAAAAATATTTTTGCTTTCATCAGTACTTCGTATACAACTCTTTTTATTTTTTAGAATAAAAAGTATATCCCTTTTCCAAAATTATTTATTATATCTTTACGCTACCATATTAGTTACACTGAACACAATAAACTCTCTTATCTTTGTTATGGGCTAAACTTCTCATTACATAAAAACTCGCACACACACACACACACACACACATATATATATATATATATATATATATATATATATATATATATATATATATATATATATATATATATATATATATATATATATATATATATATATATATATATATATATATATATATATATATATCTTTTTATATATGAATATATATGCTTTTTGTGTCCTGCACTATATCTATTTCTATTTATTTTGATATATATTTATATATTATAACTTTTTTTATTTTTATATATCCTACATTTCAGTTTATTTTAAATTTTGTTACCTACTCGATAATTTCCACTGGTTGAATAGTATTATTAACATGTGTTGACAGCTAAACTATTCTAGATTTTAGTAATATAAAAAATAAATCTTGGACTGGCTCATAATATTCTAATAGATGTCTCTGAGACGTTAAAAAAGAAAAAAAAATTCCTGCTTAAACCTGCAAACCAGCGACTAAAGAAGCTACTGTTTTCCACACATCTAATAAAGGAAAAATATCACCAAAATTAGAACCAAATTAGGAGTATTGATTCATAAAATAAAATGATTACTTTCAGGTAACATATCAATTAATAATATGCCAGACATCTACAGTTAACACTGTATATTTAGTATTGCCTTGGGGTAAAATTTATTTATTATATACATCACGCGTTGAATATTTATATGTTATATTAATTACCTTTTATAAAACTACATATATTTATTTTTTTTTTAATATCTACATTTCACCGTTGTATTACACATCATTTTATATGGTATGTATCATCGTTTCTAAATATTAAATAATTTAGCAAAAATAAAAATGTTAAAATGGAAACTGCATCAACCTTATAGGAATATAAAATAGAATATTGGAAGTACTATTTAACATATATCATATAAAACAATGATGTATATGACATATACGGCAGTGTCTGCTGGAGGAAGTTTTGGTGAGTATGACATTGAGTATATGAGACCAGAACAAATCCGTTTTCAGTTGAAACAAATGAGTTTATATCACATATCAGAATGTTACATGATACCGCACGTTTGTGTGACACTTAGCTTGCATTTCATAAATAAGAAAAATATAGATTTGCTCTAAGCATAATGTTATATTTTTTGGCAGCAATATTTCATGATTTAAGTACTATAT
>CM063504.1:52580449-52617949 GCA_032207245.1 Pardosa pseudoannulata | reverse complement strand
TTATAGTGTAAAACTTTAGGGTCTTAAAAATATTTTGTGTTTTTGTAATGTTACAAAATATTATTGTTAAATAATCCATGCATTTTTTAAATTTAAATATTTTTAAATCCTGAAATGAAAAAAATCAAAGTAGTAGTCTTGGTTTAAATATTTTAATTTTAGAGCAAACATAAAGAAACTGGAGATTTATTTAGGGTTTTTACAGATCTAAAAAGAAAGATTATTTTTAATGTATTTAAAGTGCACGTGACATTTGCAGTTTCAGTTTATTTTTAGTCTACATAAAAATAAGTAATTTCCTCTAATTTTATTGGGCATTTATGCTACTTCCAATAATAATTGTATTGTCTCTAGGGTATGTTTTCGATTTCTGAAAAACAATTACTGATTAAAAATTTTTTCTGACATTATCTTTCAATCTGTTCTTAAATGATTTCGATTGCAAAATAATATAAAAAAAAACATTTCCTTTTGACTTATTGGTTCCAATTTCAAATTTTTAAGTGATATTTTGTGGCGTAGAATCCCTTTTCTTTTCATTTAAAAAATAAAATCAATGTTAAAGTATTGGATTACAGCCCAAACATTAAAACAATCCGAAGTTTCCTTTCCTCAGTTAGTGAAGGTAATTTATCTTTCTTTCTCTTCCTTATTCGGTTAAAATTTACTGCAGTCGAGTTAAAAAATTGAAAATATATTTTAATTAACAAGAAAATGAAAATAATATGTTTAGTATCATCAGGCTAAAGTATCAGAAATTTGATCTCATCTTTCTATTATATCCTTTAGTAATATCCTTTAAAAAGATTGATTTCAACCAGATTTATCGCTAGAATAACTGTTAGATAATATACAGTATTAATCAAATAAAAGAATATTGTACATTACAAATCTTGTACTATGTGTGTTATATCTCTCCTCTCTCCTCTCTGTTTCTATATACACAAGTACATATATATATATATATATATATATATATATATATATATATATATATATATATATATATATATATATATATATATATATATATATATATATATGTATATATATATGTGTGTGTGTGTGTGTGTGTGTGTGTGTGTGTGTGTGTGTAAAGAGAGAGAGAGAGATAGAAAGAGTGTGAGGAAGAAAGAGATATTTTGAACAGTTGATTAACTTACTGCTAATAGTAAACTAACATAATATTATAAGGATTAAGATTCTTAATCTAAACTTGTCTGACATCACTCATTCAATATTGAGAGTTTGGAAACAGCGTAAGCTGCGAAGATCGCAAAACATCTCTTAATGTACTTGGTAATTGTCTTAAAATCATAGTTACATTTCAAAAATGTACAAAATAATTGATAGAAAATAATATGCGATATTTTATAATTCTCAGATAACATTTTTTATTAAAAGAAATGTAAGGTTCTGCATAAAATGCTACAAAGGACAACGATAACAGAGCAAAATACTAAAAATAATCACCAATAAGTCACATTTAGTTAGATATTAAGAATACTCTTCCCGATAGCTAACTGAATCTAAACAACGTGGTGTACCCAAGTGTACTTGAAGCTATTAAAATTTACAGAAATATAAATGTTTCTTATATTTCGTAATAAAACATTAAATAATATGTATGAAATCGTAAGAAATGAGAACAGAATATGATTGTAAAAATACAGCTACACGTTTGTCAAAACAACACATTTCAAAACAGTGTAATGAGGTTATTTTAAGTAAATGGTAAGGGAACTCCCTGAATAAATTAAAACCTTGCTATAGCAAACAACTGTTCTTGTTATCGTTTCAACTATTTCATAATAAGCCAGGTGCAACATTCCACTTCTCATTAAAAACGTAATCCTAGATGTAATTATCTTGGGAAAAAGGAATTTATTAAAGCACCAAGAGCCAGCTAAGGACGAAATTTTATCCGTCACGTTAATTTCTAGGGAATTTTACCCTAACCCAGTTAGAATTTAATTAATATTTAAAAGAATTCAAAGTTGGGTATTTTTATTTGCTTAAAATAATTTTTAAATACAACTATTTTTCAGACTGTTTATATTTCCTTGCTATTAAAGCAAAACAAAGAATTTTAAACTAGTTCATGTAAGGATAAAAACAGAAAAGATTCAGTTGTATTAAAAATATTTTCAGGAAGTCAAATTCTACTTGTTGGGGAAAATGAAAACAAGTCTAGAAATTTTGTCAGAGCTCTAAATTTTATATTTTAAAAAGATAAATAATAATAATCTTACTTTAAACATTTGAAAAAATGCATATATTACAATGCCATAAAACGAAAAAAACACCAGAATGTTAGAAAAATGACAAATAAGTTTTTGTTATTTTAAGCACTTGTGCAGTTAAATCCTAAATAAGATTATTAATAAGCTATATTTCTTGTTGTAATTTTATAGAAAAATATTTGTTGGATTTTTTTTCGCTTTGAAATATTTGTTAAAGAAGGCGCTTATTTGTTCAAGTATAAAGGATTTAAAACTTAAAAAATAATTAATCATTTAGAAATTTTTGGAAAACTATATATCCTAAATATTTTCAAAGGAGTGATAAAAGGAAAACAATAATAAGAATTAAAGCTCAAGAATAAGTTAAAAATTTCATAAACGTCAAAAGTATAGAAATATCTGTACAAAATGTTTTCAAATATTCATTAAATAGACTTATTTGGCTTCGGAAATCAGCATGTAATTAGAAAAAATATTTATTTAAAAAAATTAATAACTCAAGGAATAATTTAAGTACAGAAGTAAAAGTTTGTTCACAGGCTTCGAATGATATGGTGTTTTATTGAAACTGCAAAAAAGTTTAAAAAATGTCTAACAGATGACGCAGTATCAGAATCGTGTATAAAATGATCTCTAATGAAAGGGGGTTTCGGCCCTCATTATCGTATTTAATATCCACTAATGCACATTGCATCAACAGTATCTCTGTTCTAGAGAGCTAGTCGCAGGAATATCAGTATCAACCCTCTTATGCGACAGATGGTATCAGGTGTACCAGAAATCGCTGGCTGTAGACGTTACCAGAACAGAGATTGTCAGTAAAGGCGTACTATCAGAAGGGGTAAAATGATAAGGCAGCTTACGAACTTATTATCATAGAAAGGGTATTCGGGTTGTTTAGATGATGGGCCCCGTAGTGACTAAAGGAGAACAAGTGATAATGTGTCTGAGATTGTTCAGGATGAAATGGCGATTGTAGCTTCTTCACAAGGGACAGTCAGCACTCGTAATCTCGCACGTCGCACTGGTATTCCATACACTACTGTTTGGGTAGCACTAAGGTATAACCTCCTGTGCTACTCATGCAAGAATTGTCAAGAATTGTTAACCGACGATTTTGCAAAGTGGAGGGAATTTGATGTGTGGGCTTTTCAGAAGAGAATGTAAGATGATGATTGGTTGTATAACGTGCTGTGGACCGACAAATTTCGTTTTACACACCAAGGGTAAGTAAACTTCCCCACTGAAATTTTGGGGTTCTAAAAATCCCAGAAATTTTATGTAAACTCTATGACATGACGATAATGTCACGGAAGTAGTGTGAGTTTAACACATCTACATGTATCGAACCATTTTTTTTTCAAGCAAATGCATAATTCTGGTTTTGTAACTGTTAGCGGAGCGGGTGAGAGTTACACCTACGTGTTACGAGATGCATCATCTCGAGCCTGGCTGATAAACACCTGTTGGGCAATACGAAAATTATGTAGAATACTACTCCACCCGATATGCCTAGATGTATGAAGAATCTGTTATCCACGTCATTTGGGAATGATCGCATGCTCCACAGCCACTTCTGTCATTTTTGGCCTCCTAAATCTCGAGATAATATATCCTGTAATTTGTTTTTTACAACATTGTCTCTCAACTACAGTTATTGTTGATGAATAACGGTGGATATATTGAGCTTTTTTCTGAAAAACATCTTCTTTGATATGTCATAATTTGTTATGCAAATTATTGCTTTTCTTATCACATAAAGCCCATTTTATTGGTCATCTTTTAAACTTTTTAGTGCTTATAATAAAATTTCATGTCATTTCATGTGTATAAATTTGTAACACTCAACTAACATAATTCCTCAATTTTTTACTTTTTTATATGTATATTTATTTGTTGATCACCAGGTATTTTAATTTATAAGTAAATTTCCTGGATGCTTTTATAATAATTATATTTATTCGGGTATGACAAATATAAAAAAATCTTTATTTCCTTCAGGATTTAAATAACACTTTGTCAGAATGGGAACAAAAAAATCGAATTCATATTAGTAGTTTTGCAACAAGTTGAGCATTATTTCTTTAATCTTCTGGTTTTGATTGCAGTATACAGAGTACAATTCATTTCTGCAATCCAAATATAATATGTTGACCTAAATCGAGGACACGGAGACGCCAGGATTTCCGTGCTTTTATTGGCAGCGGTATTAACTAACTTCAGATTTCCAAAGTTATAGGAAGTTTATATATTGTTGCCTTAAATAATAGGGTTTGGGGTGCTTTAAATTTCAGATGTCGGTAACTTGTAGAATTATTATACTACTCTATAGAATTTATTAATTAATTTTATAGAATTTTCAAAAATTCCTTTCTTTGAAGAGAATAATACTAAAAAAACATACTGGTGATAATGAAGTAAAATAAAATAAACATATCATTTAAATACTTACATTTTTTAATATTTGATAGAATTTTAGTAGTTTAAATGTACTTTTATAAAATCAACTATAATTGCCAGAATATCATAAACTCAAATACTAAATCATCATTGCATAAAGAAAAGTAAGAGAACTTTGTTCTACCATAAAATATATCTGTTCTGCGACATTTCTGTTGTCTCCAATTGTCAGCATTATTTATCAACTAATTGCAGTTTAACGAGTTATATGCTTGTCAATAAACTAGATATACTCATAGCGTAAAATGAAAGCTAAATATAGAACAATAAATGGAAAGTGAAATTTAGATTAAACAAGCTTGGTATGCTATTACAAAATTTCAAAAAATCAATACAAACATTTAAATAAAATCGCAATTTTAAAGGCATATAATGAGTTCGGAATGAAAACGTTGACCATGATTTCATTTCAATATTTAGTAAAATCCGCCCCATCTTATATATATATATATATATATATATATATATATATATATATATATATATATATATATATATATATATATATATATATATATATATATATATATATATATATATATATATATATATATATATATATATATATATATATATATATATATATATATATATATATATATATATATATATATATATATATATATATATATATATATATATATTATATATATATATGTATATATATATATATATATATATATATATATATATATATATATATATATATATATATATATATATATATATATATATATATATATATATATATATATATATATATATATATATATATATATATATATATATATATATATATATATATATATATATATATATATATATATATATATATATATATATATATATATATATATATATATATATATATATATATATATATATATATATATATATATATAATATATATATATATATATATATATATATATATATATATATATATATATATATATATATATATATATATATATATATATATATATATATATAATATATATATATATATATATATATATATATATATATATATATATATATATATATATATATATATATATATATATATATATAATATTATATATATAATATATATATATATATATTATATATATATATATATAATATATATATAGTATATAAATAAATATAATATATATATATATATATAAATAGAATATATATATATATATATAATATATATATATATATATATATATAAATAAAATATATATATATATATATATATATATAATATAAATATATATATATATAATATATAGAAATATTAAACAGTATAAAATTTTATCTTAAATAAGAGAATATTCGAACGTTTGTAGATGAGTATTATGTGATATGAAGCATATTTATACCAATGTTTTTTAGAATCGGAATTATAGTTTAGGAGAAGATAAACTTTACTCGCTTTGAATTTTCTTAACCCTAATTTATCAAGAATCTATTATGGTTGCCTCTATCCATTTCAGTTAAAACCGTTTCCTAAATTCGAGAGCAGATAACTTAGGCTATTATTGTATAAGGGATATATACAAATATATGGTTAAAATTAAAAGGTAAAACGCTGTCTTTATTATTCCACGTTATTTAGATGTCTTTCTGAGATTTTGAGTTCTTTCTAAAGAAGTTTCCTGTAATTTTCCTTTGAAGAGAGGCGAAGTATGGTGTTCTCCTAAGAGTACTTTCGAAAAGTATTCTTCAGGAAGATAGATTATGTTAGCCAGCTTTACTTGCTTTCTTTTTTGTAAGGTTGATTTATGGGATGATATTTTTTGTTATTTTCCTTAGAGTTTGATCTTTTCTGCTAAGAACCACAACTGCGATTTTAGTTAAACCATTAAATAGGAATGATTTTCTAAATGTGTAAGAATTTTAGGAAAAAAGTTTTACACAAGTAAATGACCTTTTTACCGGTTGTTAAAAGTGGTGTTTTAAAAATGAATTAACAGTTTCGTGAGAGTTTCCAAAAGCATTGATTTTACAAAACGCTAATCTATTGCAATGTGATATAATAATAAATGATTACTGTGAAGGTTTTTTGTTTAATGCTCAAATCTTTTTAGCCTCCATTAAATCAAAAGGAATTCTAATAAACGTACGCAAAATTGTTTAATCTATTTCTTTTTAGAGTTTTATAAAATAGATATATTCAAATATATATATATATATATATATATATATATATATATATATATATATATATATATATATATATATATATATATATATATATATATATATACAGACATTTAATTAATTATAAAAATACTCAATTTGTTTTTTGGAATTCGGTTTTTATTTATTTCCCAAAATACTTTTATAGTTTTATATTATTTTCTAGAATTTAATTACATATTAATAATTTCACAAGATAATGTATAATTTGTAAACAGAGCTAATATAAATGATTAATTCATTTTCAATCCCCTATACATTCAAAATACGTAAATATATATATATATATATATATATATATATATATATATATATATATATATATATATTATTATTATTATTATTATTATTATTATTATATTTTAAATTAAAATACAGTAAACCTTAAAATTACTAGAAATACCCCACGAAATAAGTTTCCATAGGTTATTTTAAAGTATTTATACTTTATAAAGAAAAATGTTTGTATCTAGAAATTTATTAAAAGGCACTTCTGACTGATAATATACTTTTCTATTAAAACTATTAAATTGATAGCTGTCAAGTTTTGAAAGAAAATTACCTCTGTAACTTTCTACAATAATATGAATTTACATTGAATTAAAAAGATAAATGCTCATACATTATTGGTAAAACTTAAGATAACATTTCATCTAGAAATTCTGGCAGCATATAATATTTTGTATGTACTGACCGCCAGTATATACTGACACGTATGAAGATGTTTATTTAAGTAAAATTGCTTTGTATATACTTTTGTTTTAAATACTTAAAAATTAAAGTTGCTATGAATTTTAATTAAATCTGCAATATTTTTAGATTAATTAAATTACTGCGGTAACTTAAATAATGTACCCAACTCTTCCATTTCTTTTTAATATAGGTATTACCAGCTATAGAATTGTACTGGTTCATAGATCATACATGAAATGAAATGCTTGCTCTAACAATATACATGTAATCCCTTACTTCTGTATTACAAACTAGAATTTCCACACTGAATTTACTATTTCATAATACTATTTAATATTTCCATTTGTTCTAGTATAATTTAGATAGTTATAAAACGTATTTAAGAATTCTATTTATAAAGTGTTGGTGTGTCTTGTATACAAATCTGCACTATCTGTCGTGAAGTCAACACATAAAGGGCATTCATTCTTTTATACACACAAGCAGTCACTGTTGGTATTTATAAATGTTTCTTCAACCTCAAATAGGATATGGCATTGTAACGGATATTTGCGGTTAATTAATTATACATAGAAGTACATGAATTTTAATGTCGCGTAAATATATAAGTTAACTAAACCGTAAATAAATAATTAGTTGATTATTTGATGAAAAATAACTTATATAATTCTTTTTAATTGCTTTTGAATTCATTTAACCCACGAGGACGCTCGTTAAAAAACATTGCACACAAAATCCCCCAGTAGATATAAACTTCCCAAATTCTGTCTTATAGACTTTCTAGACCCTAATAACATTTTCGCAATTTTGAGTTAATATTTTCTCATAAAGCGGTACTTTTAATTCATTCTGGAATAAGAAACCCTGTGAATGCTCATACACTTTTGCCTTTTTATTTAGTGTTTATGGTCGGAGAAGAGAGGCTGTCAAAATATATCGTTATGTGATTCCAATAATGAAATATAAAGATGAAAATTATAAATGCGATTTAACTTGTGCATGCCTCAAAATCTCACTTTTTGTATACTAATAAAAAGAAATTGCGGTCCAAAATACATTTCAAAATTAATATTTTAAAATATAAGAAGTATATTTTAAACTTTAAGTATTTTTGGTAATGCTTCTTTTCATTTTTTGATTACCAAAAGCAATTTTGTTGGTATTGACTGAGAAAAATTGCACCAGAGGGTGCAAGATCTGGCGATCATTCTCGTATAACTCCGAGATCAAGATAGGAAGGTTGACTAGAGGTTGAGCGGGAAGTGGCTAGTAGTATTTTATATAAATTCACAATATATATTTGGTAGTATTTACCACAACAAGATAGAGAAATTAATTAAAATCGGAGAAGGAAGCGGCCAGTAGATTTTTATATAAATTCATAATATATCTTTGCTTTAAAAGAAGATTAAAATTTTTCTGCAATATAGTGTGCAATATAATATTTCTGCAATATAAGAAACAGATAATAGTATACAAGCTGTATATATATTGATGTGTCTTTAATTGAACGATAACAAAAAACTGTAATTGCACATTTTTCTTAAAAACTTCCACTTTGTTTTTAATCTAACAAAGCAAAAATCAAAATATATTGAATACGCGCTCTGAAAAATTTGCTTTAATTCAATACAATAACTTTTGAAAGCAAAGAGTTTTAAAGTTTTGAAATTAAGTACGCATATAATTACCTTAATGTAAAGTCTATTAACATATTAAAAGCAAATTTATTCACAGTTCTTTTAGTTTTTTTTAGCACAGTTACTTTATATTTTCTGCTTTATAAATTTCAAGGCATGTCAACAGAAAAAAAAACCGAAAATTTATAAAGACACCTTTTTAAATATTTATAAGCCTTATTAAATATTCTGAATCTTAGAGAAACAACTATAAAAGGCTAATGAAGCGTGAAGGTAATGAAATACAATTTTCGAAAATCTGATGTGAGAATAATTTAAGGCTTGGGGACAAACATCAGCAATCATTATACAATAAATTGCTATGTTAATTAATTAAACAGGAATATGATTATGGGGAAAATGTTGAATAGGTCGAAGTTATTAATAGTAAAGCAATTATAATAATATAATCCCCTTAAACAATTTACATATAAAAAATATGTTAGAAATATCAGAAGACGATGAAAGCTTTATAAAATATTGATTGGAATTTTTTTAACCCAACGCTAGCAGAGTCTATTTTTAAAAGAACAGTGTTCCCTTATTGGTCAATTTGCTGACTATATTACTTAGACGATAGAAGCGTTTTTATTGAGTTTCTTATATTAAAATTTCGTTGATGTTTTTAGAATGAAAATTATGGTACCACTATTCAACCACTATTCAACCACTATTCACTTAAAGTATAGAAGATCGCTTGAGAGAATTTTTAAATTGGAGTTGGGAAGAAATTGCAAATGTAACTACATCCACGATAATAACAATTTATACCGAAAAACGACAAAATACAGAAATCATTATACGAAGGTTGGAATTTTAATAGTGGCAACAATGCTGTAAAAACGCTACGTAACAAAACCAAAGAATATCTCGTTTACCACACGTGAGCTACATACCTACCTTACCTTTCAGCAAAAATAATAGTACTTCTTACGTCATGCGCATGGAGTGACGTTAAGACCTGATGCTTGTATTACCTTGTAGTTTAAAGTGTTCTGAGAATGTTTTCAAAACAATAAAACGAAGTTGGATAAAAATTCAATGTTCCAGACATCGTACAACAGGGCAGTGTCATGTAGGGTTTTGCCATCCAACTTACTCTCCAAGTCTAAGCACTTGTGACTTTGTCTTAATTCCTAAGATGAAGGAAACACTTCGTGGCATTCACTTTAGAACTGTTCTAGAAATTCTTGTGTCAATAGATCGATGCATTCGAATTATCAACAGAACAGATGTTGCTATAGGTTTTCTGCCACTTCCTCACCGTTGGAAACCAGTTATACACAATGCGTGCGGCTATACTCAAGGGCTATAAAACATGGTGTCATGAATCTCTTTTGTATTCCATGTAAATAAATAGTTGCCACAATTAAAATTCCAGTCTTCGTATTAATATCTATTAAATAGGTGAAACATTAGATGTCAATTAGAAAGAGTCTACTTATTGCACAACTAGAAGTGTTGTTTTAGAGTGAAAACATTAAAAATTGCAGAGAATCAATCAATGTGAAAGTATTCTCTGGAAGGAATTATCGTCTTTAGGAGTAAAATTAAAGTAATTTATTTATGATGCTTAATATTAAATCATATATTTTTAAATGACACATGAATAACACAATATTTTTTATATTAAATCCAGAGATTACATAACGTAATGTGTAAAATAAATTATGTAAATGTTAATAATATTGCATAAACACTATAATGTAACTTAAAATCAATATAAAACGCTACTATAAAAAGATTACTACTGATTAAAAGGGATATATATTCAGAAGGTTTACACGAGCAAATATCAGATACATTAAATTCACCTAAATTTGTAGTATTTTCTACAAATCTTCTGATTGTACCACCCGTAGGAAAATATATCTGTCCATGAAGTAGTTCACTCCGTTCCGCAAATTTTATATTCTTATTCTTTCTATGGTTATCACCACAGCATTCATACATTTTCTAATCTCTTCTAATATTTTTAGGTAATACGGGAACATAAATAGTATCCCTAATATTTTCCCTAAAGAAATAACAAGGAGTTAAATAATCGAGAGCTCAAAAAGACCTTTCATTTTCTAATACACAAAATATATTTTTGCATTGATTACATTTTAGAATTGGATTGGAATGGTACACTACGGTCTACTGCTTTGCTCACTAGCGCTAATGAGACCTAGATTTACTGCTTCAAGTCGATTTTCTACATTTTGGGAGATGCTAAAATATATGAAACTCGTGTTGACTCTAGGTGTATGCATTCAAACTCGGTAATTTTGCTGTTATTTTTAGATATAAGTTATGGGGGACTTCTCTGGCATCTGCGGCCACGAGCTTTAAACCGTACGTAATGTTCGAACCATGACGGGCCTCCCGTAGGTCAGCTGCAGCTTTACAGCTGCCGTGGTTGCTGTCTTGGTGACTAGTCTTGAGTTTGTTGCTGTGTCTGGACAAATAGACTGAGTCAGCGTAAGAATTTACTTACATATTAGTAATATTTTCACGTATTTTGAATATACAGGGTTATGAAAATGAATTGATCATTTATATTAGCTCTGTTTACAAATTATACATATCTTCTGAAATTATTAATATGTAAATAAACTCTAGAAATCAGTGTAAAACTATAAAAAGTATTTTAGCAAATACATAAAACCCGATTTCCCAAAGAACGTTGTGTATGCTTTATAATTAATTAAATGGCCGATATATAAAGTTTAATTTAATTATTTCCGCTTCATCATGTGTAAACTAAAGATTTTTAATTTTCGCATTTATGAAAACCTAAAAAATGATTAACAGTTTTTCTGCCTAATCTATTAAGCATAACAAATGCATTTATTCGAGAAACTCTCGAGGGAAGTTTGAAAAAAGAACGGAGGTGTAAAACTACCGTTTATTAAAATCTGCAATCGAAAGATCGATAACTGAGAGTCATTACGTAGTAAATTTCAATCTGCGAGAGAAATGTACATCTAATGTACAATTCTACTTGAATATTAATTGCATAGTTATAAATAAGTTTGTCAACCCTAGATTAATAATTGACGTTTTTACCAAAGAAAGTTCTCAACTTTTTGTACTCTGGCATAATGCTACAATCAGAATGCTACCTGGTACAGATGAAATTAAAAAGAAAATACAATGTTTACATAAATGAACTTCATAAATCATAAATGAACTTCGTTGCTGATATTTATATGTCACATTTAAAGTAAAAATATATGCAATTTTCAATTTCATTTTATTATATGGTGAAAACAAATAAAAACCATTGAATCTAATGTGTAAAATTAGAAATTTGAAGCACAACTCTTTTAATCCTACGGCAAATTCTTCTATAGATGTATTTTCGTAATTTGAAGAGGAAAAATGTAAACAATTTACAAGAAAAGCTACCAACTTCATTATGATGCACTTAAAAGTAAAGCACTAAATTATTTGAAGCTTCAATACATATCTTCATTATATTCTTATTTTTTTATATGTCTTATTAACAATATTTTTTTTAAATTTATTTCTAAGCAATGATTATGTCTTAGGTTAAATACATTTTCCTTTCAATGCGTGCATAGTATTAACATAAACGTTTTAAATTTTGAAATTGTATCTATAATATAAAAAAAATAGAAATGGTTGCAAAAAGAATGTGAACTAAATATTTAAAAACAGAAAAATTATCATATTTTATTTACTTACAGAACTATCAATACTATATTGTTTAAGGTTTTACAATGTGTAAATATATAAAATTTCATATAATAAATTGCCATGAGTAACTCAAAATATTCTGTTTTAAATAATGGCATTATTGACATTGGAATCAGATATAAAAATATTTTTAAATTTATTCTGTATTAATTTGTTTTGTAAATAAAATCTGAAGTTTGCTTTTCAAACAAACAAATATATATATATATATATATATATATATATATATATATATATATATATATATATATATATATATATATATATATATATATATATATATATATATATATATATATATATATATATATATGTACATATGTACATATATATACATATATATACATACATACATACAAATTTTACAACACATTTGGTTTTTAATACACATTTTTCCCTTCTTGCTATTGTGAGATATGCAGGTCATTTCTGTTCTTATCTCGGTCTTTATAGACCTTGTGTCACTGAACTGGGACCTTAGAGTTCCAAAAAACTCTAATAACTCAAATGCAATTTTTGAATAGTTATATTGAAAAGATGATGATTGTGCTTATTTCATTAACTTTTTTAGTCATAGTATCATAATATCATAAATAATGTCATATATTTAACTATTACAATTAAAAACTATAGATAACTGTCAATTTCCTGAATTGTTAACCATGGAGTAAAAAGACGAGATTTGTAAACAGTAATTAGTCTCCTATCGAGGAAATTTAATATCTCTTTTAATTTACCACACTATATGTACCCCTAAAATTACATTATTAACAATTGGTATAGTAGCAAACTTTAAGCTTAAGTTTTGACATGAAATGATCATTTTATAACTACTTCTTGACAGGCAGTTTTTTACTATACAACAATTTTAATACGCATTTTCCATATGACTGATAGTTAAATCATAAATAAATAATAAACCATAAATATAAAAAAATATTTTAAATTTGAAATTTTATAGATTTCATATCAATATCATATATATATATATATATATATATATATATATATATATATATATATATAACAATACACTTATTATTAAAGATTATTAAATTAAGTTTTCTTTCGAAAAATAGTGTGATATTTTTTCAATGCGAATAAAATTTATGTGTACGATGAATATAGAATCGGCAAGTATAACGCAAAATTTCTTGTTCTTAATTTAATTAAGAAGATTATAAAAAAAGTTTAAAGTCTCCCACCGCTTATAAAGTAACTAAATACGATTACACGATACATAGTAATGTAAGATAATCATATAATAATATCAGTTAAGTATTAGTAATATAGATAAATAAATATTAAAAATATTTTATATAATGAAAGGTGAAATTCATTTTATAATTTGTCCTTAAAGCAAATTGGATTTACTCATATTAATTTTAACTACAACTATAATGAATTGTACTTACTATTGTACTCGTTATATCTTTTGTATGGAATGATGAATAAGTATTTTAACTAAGGTGGTATATTAAGATAATACATGAAAGACTGACGAGAGAACACAGCCCTATAGAGAGAAATAAATAATATTATAAGAAAAACAATAATATAAGATTATTTTATAATATTATTAACATAATATTCTAAGTTAATGAAAGAATTATTAAAATAAAACAAAAGAAAAGGAAATAGGCAAAGGAGCATTTAAGTATTTTCTTAAAAGGAAGTAGAAACTTATTTCAGGGTTTAACTTTTATACAGGTGAAATTTGCTCTGTTTTTTATAAATGAACGCTATAAGTAACTATATTTACGATTTGAATCATAATGTTATTTGAATGATACGATAAATATGTGTTTTCCTTATAGATATATGTAATACAACATGAATGACTAGTGAGAGATTTTGGTCGTCGAAGGCGTTCAAATTAAGTGAAACCTCATATTTTCTCGTGAATTTGCATGTAAAGGTCTCTGTAATAACGGCATACCTTTGAATCTCCAAGCTCATATTGCTGCAGCTAAGTCATTTCACTGGATTTCCATTAATGTATGAACACATAAAATAATTTCCTTGTAAGCGCATTCATAACGCTCTTTAGTACCTTATACAGAATTATTCATTTTCAGGATCGTTAGAAATCTAGAATGTGTACCATTTGAGAATTATTTCTCAGTTACTAATATACTGCCCTTCTTTGGCTCCTGTTCCATCAATTTTCCTAGCTAATGAATAAAATGAATTATTTCCTCTTAAAGAGTCAGCAGTTTTATATACAATACCATACCTTCTAAATAGGGCTTGTATAAAATTTCATTCATTATTATTAAAGGAATACAATTTTTATTCATTATAAATCTTAAATACTATAACGATTAAAACAGCTGACGTTTGAAAATAATTGAATTTAAAAATATACTCACATATATATATTTATATATTAAAACAATCAAAAACGATATATGGTGCTTCTCTGAATAAAATATTACTGACGTACAGTTTTTAAGTGCAGTTATCAAAATATCAGTCATCAATATCAGACTAACATCTTCATCTAATGTCACTTAATATAAAAGGAATAAAAAATAGTCTTACATTTAGTCGTTTAGATAAAGCTATTGCTGTTGTACATTTTATTTTATGAAAATAACTTTTCTCTGGTAGGATCTGGTGGGATAAAATGAGTATTTTTTATAATTTACTTAAAAGACACATAATAACTTTAACAATTAAATTTTAATTCTTGTTTATTTTTAGATACTTGATGGCAACATTTAATTTCCTTAAGAAGTTTTATATTTTTCATCTGTCAACATTTATTGCCTAGTTTGAAAGTCAGGAATACATTCTTCTTTATTAAGATCTTAAAAAATTTCAACAAAGTAATATTTAATTTATTTATAGTCAATATTTTTTAAGAACCAACTTTAAGGATTTTTGAACAACAGTTTTTCAAAAACAGTCAAGAAATATTTTAAATATTTTATGTTTAATGATTAAATATTTATGATGGGGGAATTGAGAATTGGTTATCATTAACAAATTATTATAAAGTTTAAATTTTCGGATTTAATGATTTAAATCAGCTTTTCAATTTTATTTGCTGTCATGCAGAGTAAATTAATACAATAATGGTAAAATCGAGCTTGTAAGCCAAGAAATAGAATTGTTTACATGACTGTTTTGTAGATCTGCAAATGGAAATTTTTATAGGAAATTTATAAGAAACTTGTTCCAAGGGGGGACCACCGGTGCCTGCACAGAGTCAGTGTAGATTGAATAATACAATGTTTTAATCTTGGATGGGACATTTTCTGAAATGAATGGAACACCTTCAAAAACCTATTCTTTTGATAATTGATGGTCACTTGACATATAAGAGAGTGAAACAAGTGATGGATAATGGAATCCACATTCACTGTTTCCCATCAAACTCAAGGCATGCCCTGCAACCTTTGGATATCGAAGTTTCGAAGCTGCTATGAAGTATGCCTAGAGAGAAATCCTGATGATGTGGAATACGGAGAGCAGTCTTCAAAAAGTGTCCAACATTCCGTAACCTACATAAACAGCAATTGATGCTGTGAAGTTTTCTTTCGCAGTATCTTCTTAAACACAAAATAGTGTTAACTGAAAAAGAGGGAGAAATAACAGTAAACATTATTGCACAGACTTCCCCAATAGCTGCTATGGTAGCTCTTTCTAATCAAACTTCCAGTTCAACCACTTCCAATTTTGCTATTTTTTCTCTATATAAGGATTTTAAGAAGGCCATTCGTACAATAATTTCACTAATACGTTGTAAGGAAAAAAATCCAATAGAAAAAGATAAAGGGCACACACTAAGCCCGGAGAATTGATTAGTGTGTGTAATGTTGCAGAAAGCAGATCAACTTAATAAAAGTGTCTTTTGCGGTTTTCCAATATAAATTGTAATCAAATATAAATGTGTTTGTAGCTAAAAACAAAGTTTTCATTATTTTTTATTATTAATAGCATTTTTAATTAATACCCATTTTACCCCATTTACTACTCATTTTACCACACCATTGGGGTTAAATCGGTATAAAAAAAGAAGTAAAAAATTATAAATTTTTAACTTAAAAAATGTATAAAAGTATTTAAACATTAGTGGTAATGAACAAATTTCATGAATGCATACAAAAAATTACTTGTTTATAGTTTTTTTAAATGAAAAAATTGTTGGACGTGAAATCACTCTTTTTCTACCCATTTTACCCCACCAGACTCTAATATATATGAATTTATTTCACCCGAGTAGGAACTATTTGCATAGTAAATTTAATACAATGACGCTTAAAATGATATTACTAGCTAAATATTATTTAATCGGTCTAATCCTATGTTTGGTAAATTTTGCACACCTCTCTGATTTCGGTTCCTCCTGAATTTATAGATATCGCATTTTAATTCCAAGCTGTTAAAAATATTTTAAAATTTCGCTGGAAATATATTTTGATAAGTATTGGTAAAAGTTTACGATTATAAATGAATGTATGGCAAAACAAGTAAAACAAACTTGATAAAGGAAAAAGAATAATTAAATTGTATTATTATATTTCTGCCTAGTATCTAAAATTTAACTACTTATTCCATGGGAGGAAATATAAAGGAAGGTACCTGAAATAAAACTAAATTCTTCTCAAGTAACAAAGCTGCAATTACTTTCTCCTCTTCGTATTTCCATTTTATATTTTCCCTTTCTCATTATTCCTACGTGCGTTGCCCACCTTTAGTTTATTTTAATAATAAACCTTTCTCTACAAGAGAAAAGACGTGAGGTCACATAACAAATGCCCGACTTTCTATTCTAAGTAGATAATGTCATATGATGACTGTTGAATGCAATAGAAAAAAGTACTTTGCCGATGTAGTTTTATTATCTATTTTGTCACTGAAATAGGTTTATATTATATTATGTTAGATGTAATGGTTGAACACATTAAAATTTTTGAATCAATATTGAATGTCATATTTTGAATCTGTGCTTAGTTGATAAATTGATATAATATGTGCTTTATATTAATAAAAGTTCATCTTATAATGAATATACATAGAAATATACACACATAATGAATACACACCACACACACACACAATTGAAGTGGAAGTTAAGCATTTCAGCATTGTAGTCTTCCTTAGTAGTGGTATAGAAGAGAAGGACTACGGAATAAAGACAATGCAATCTGAAAACTATCGTAGTTAATTAATATTAAAAGTATCGAAACTGCCGGAACATAAAAAACTCGATAACATTTGTTGGAACTTTGTTTTCACATACCATACAGTAGAGAGATGGTCGATTGGTTAAGGTGTTGGACTTCGGTACCGTAATTCGTGGGTTCGAATAGCACTGTGGCATGGATGTTATTAGCCGTTCGGAATAGGCTTTAAGCTGTAGGTCCCGGTCTCATTAGCCCTCGTGTTGCAAAATGTAGACCATAGCACTCCAAACCAAACTAAATACCATACATCTGCTTTTATAGTTATATTTGTGCCAACCAATTAGTGATCACCACAAGGTTTGTGGATGACTTTACATAAGTGTCAGAACTGTAATTTCTATATATACAATCGTAAGGATTTTAATACGGAACATTCGAGAACATTCGTTAGGGTTGGTAGAAAGGAATTACCGGAAAAACAGGATATGAACCGATATGATCTGTAGCGATAAAAATATCGTTACAGATTACCCCCCCCCATCTGAAAAGGCTAAAGCCGAGGCCAGTAAGACAGTCCAGACAGTATGAATAAATAATTTATTGAGTGGAAATTGAGATTTTGGGTTGGTCTGGCCCATACAAAGAACGAATTTATACATTAAAATAATTTCAAAATTTTTAACGTATATAAAATAACAAAATAGTAAAATAAATGAAAAAAAAAGTATAAGATGAAAAGATAAAAAGACGCTTTGTTAACAATATTAAATTATAATGAGATTACATATTTATAATAATTAATTAAATGAATAAAGAAAAAATAAAAAGAAGATCCATTACAAAGAAAATAAAGAACACATAGAACAACAGCTGTTGGTACGCGAAAAAATACAAGTTGTTAAATATAAATAGAAATTATCTGATGTAAAATATTGGTAAGTTTTTATTCTTTCGTAAGAGACATATAGGCTTTGATGAAATCCCCGGAAATTTTTGTTCATTCTCAATGGTTATGAAGTCGACTGTACACTTAATTGTAATTTTGTTTGACGTTGCATGTTATTTTTTCCTTATATTCATTGTGTAATCTACTTTTATTTAATCGTTCTTTTTCCCAACTCATATTTATATCCAAATATAATCTTTGACAAACCGTTTCTCTTATTGTAACATAACATTTTTCATATTATATCTTTAAAGTTATTATTCTTACCTATGGAAAGAAAATCTTTTTAAAACTAGTTGTTCTACAATTAATAAAGTATCTCTTATCAAATGTAGTAAAATCTAAATTTCAACACCACCACCATTTGTTTGTTACCACATGCTGTAGAATAACAAATATAACACAAAATTTTTCAATTATCAAAAATAATTTTTTTAACTGTTGTTAAGCCTAACTACCATCATACATCCAGAAGACAAAAGTGAAAGTATAGCACCTCTTGTTTACGCTAGCCTCAAGTAAACGTTTACCGTCTGGAAAGAACTCGAGCCTGAAATCTCTTGTTGAAAAGTTGCCCAAAAAATGAAGTTGGGGAGGACTTCAAAACAATAAGAGGATGGCTACTTTCTAATGAGAGCAATTTTACAGAGCAAGAAAGAAAGGAGATAGAAAAAAAGAATACTAAAGCAAGTTTATAATGGAATGAGTTTGCATAAAACCGTTACTCAAAAATTCCAAGGAATAATTTTTCACTTATTTAAAAATTTAAAAATTATTTTTTAATTATAAATAAAACAAATCATAAATATTACTATTAGTTATGCAAAATTAATTTTTTTCTTATTCTTTAACCCCTGCCGGTATGATTTAATAATGAAAAACTGTGCATGAAATAACCATTTAATTTTTATTTAAAAAACATTCATTTACAATTCTTACATATTCTTAATTAAAATCCACTTCTTACATATAGTGTTAAATAATATCAGAAACAGTAAAATTAAGAAAATATCAAAGCAAAACATTAACAAGGTATACAGATAATAGTCTTCAAGCTAGTGATACTTTTCAAAACAAAGTACAAAGGAATTCTTAATTGTTTACACCGCCAAGTAGTCTCACTTTTAATTTGATTCTTGTAACACACACGGCATTTCTTAGTAGGTTTTCTTTTATTCAGACTCATTAATTTGGCAATGACTTGTACCAAGAAATTCTAAGTAAAAAATATGCAATAGTGACTTGTGATTTTCACAAGTGATAAAAGTGTTGCCAAATTCAGTACACTAGAAATTTTAAACTAAATTAATTATCCTATTTAATAGTAACTTTAATCGCATGACGAGTGTAGCTCGTCATTGTGCGGTATGGAATGTAAAACTAATGGCGAGCTAGACTTGTCATTTTACCGGAAGGGGTTAAGTACCTCAAATCATAATTCAATATAAAATCATTAGTTATATATTTGAATTGAAAATATAACTAATCATAAATACTCCAAAATAATTAAAATAGTTATATAAAATCAAAATTTTATCTATTAATGCAAATCAAAAGTACATTAAAACTGTAAGTAATCAATAAAATTATTAAGTTTAATCAAACAGAAATCCAAAATAATATATTTCAAACCCCATAAAACTATTTATGAAAATCAAATTCTTTATCAAATGAAGTCATAATTCTATTTCTATTTTCAAAAGTGTAACCGTAAATCGATGTAATTGTGGAGAAAAAAAGTATATATAATGAAAAATAATCAACATCCCCACAATTGTTTTAATTTTTTTATATTCATTATTTTTCTTATTATTATCAATCCTTATGCATGGATGCATGGAAACTAAAGTCAATTTTGTCCAAAATCTGTACTGACGGCCTATTTAAAAATGAGACAGGCATGACATTGAACGGCCGCTTTAAAAGGTCATGGGATTCACCGAAGTTATTGTCTCATGTTTTGCAAATATAAGAATTTTTACATATCTAAACTATAATTTCAAAATCATTATACATTTAATTTTTTATGTTATTTATTTTGTGTGTTTTTGTTTGAATATTAATTTTCACATTTACCATTAAATCTCTCAAATCAAAGCAAAAACTTCCATTTAAATATTTTACCTTTGTTATCAAAATCACATTTCACATATTATAACTTTGAATATCCTTAAACAAAACAAAATTTTGAAATTTAATATACAATTGAACGTACAACTAAAACATTTGTTTAAATCGAAATTAAAATAAGATCTATAAAATTTTAATTTTATAATCATATTATAATTCACTATTATTATTTAAAATTTCTTTCAAACTCTAAACGTAACTTTTATTAAAGAAAATCCACTTTGGATTAATTTCTATTAGACACACGAGACTCACATAACATATGTTGAAGTACACTTGAAATCACAAGGGGACGCACCTGAAATCAAAACTACCCAATACACATGATTATGCAGAGTCCTGAACACTTTCCCGCGTTTAATAATAAAATCTCGAAACCCATGTTTAAATTTGTTGAAGCATAATACAAAGCCGTAGATCGCAAACACATTTTACTGCAACACCAAAATGAAAAAATACAAGAACATTGGGCTTTTATAGTTTTGAGAGGATTCTGAGCTCAGCCAATAAAATTTCTGGCAAATTAAACGAACGTCCAAGAAAGCTATTACTTAAATACAAGAATAATTGGTTAAGTCGTTAAGTTTAAGTGCGATTATATATTTCAACACTCCCCCTTAATCGCACATTATACACATACATATTACTTTTACAGTTATCAACACATGTATGCAAAAACAAAGCAAAATTTACATCTAGAAACGTTTTAAGCAACTTAATGACAATAATTCATAAAATTTCGTTTTAGGCAAAGCCTTAGTTAGTATGTCAGCAATTTGCAAACCTGTTTGAATATATATTCAATTTTAATATCATGTTCTTTAACAATCTTATGAGCAAACTTCAATTTTATATCAATATGCTTTAACCTACCTGAACTATTTTCGCTCATAATACTCTTAATGGACGACTGATTGTCTTCAAAAATGTTTGTATTTTTCACACACATTTATCACATTGGATATTTCGGTTACTACAGCTTTTGTCCATAACAAATCTTGAAGACCTTTACAGAGAGCAATTACCTCAGCTTCAGTTGACGAAAGTGCAATGCACTTTTGTTTAGTACAGCACCACATTATAAGACAGTTTGCAAACATTATGAAGTAACCAGTAACTGATTTCCTATCTTGATTATCTGCCCCCCAATCTGCATCCACATACAAACATAAATCTGACATTTCCAAGTCACACTTTTTGTACTCTAATTTTATATTTAAGGTGCTTTTCAAGTATCTAAGAATTCTCTTTAAAGCACACCAAGCTACATCGGTAGGATGTTCTTGCAGTTGGCTTAAGCAATTAATTGCAAATAAGATATCTGGCCTTGAAACATATGCTAAATAAAGCAAAGATCCAACTAATTCTCTATACGGGCCATGAAATTCATTGCCTTTCTGAAAGTCAGCTGGAGTAGACTTAGATTCAATGGGAGTTGATACAGTTTTACAATCAGACATTTTGTACTTATCAAGCAATTTTACAATGTATGACTTTTGATCTAGATGTAAACAATTGGATTTGAAACTTATTTGAATGCCTAAAAATTCCGAGACTCTTTCAGATTTTGACATTTGAAATTCTTTGGATAATAGTGATATTATAATACTTGTTTCTTTTACATCCGATCCTGCAATTAATAAATCATCTACATAAAGAGCTATAATAACTTTCTTACCATTTATAATTCTAATGAATATACACGGTTCAGAATCCAATTGCCTAAAATCTAGTTTTATAACAAAATTAAGAAACTTTTGATACCATTGTCGAGGAGACTGTTTGAGACCATATAAACTCTTCTTGAGCTTACACTTTTTACCGCTCATGTCGTCATACCCTTTGGGTTGGTCCATGTAAATGGTCTCATCTAATTTACCGTTCAGAAATGCTGTCTTGACATCTAAAGTGAAAGCTTCAAAATTCTCGTTGAGTATAATTACAAATATTAAGCGTAAAGCAGCCATACTTATTACTGGAGAAAACGTATCTGTGTATTCTTTTCCTTCCTTCTGCATAAAACCACGAGCAACGAGCCTGGCTTTATAAATTCCATTTCCCTTTTTGCGAAAAACCCATTTGCAAGAAATGGCTCGTTTGTCAGGGGGTAAATTTTCTAGATCCCAGACATCGTTACTTTCCATGCTTTTCATTTCTTGATCCATGGCTCTTTTCCACAATTCTTGTTCTTCCTCTGGCAAACTGGGAATATCTTCAAACGTCACAGTTTCTTGTTAGCAAACATCACTTTGTAGGTCTCAAGATTGGGATATCTAACTGGCAATTTCCTTTCTCGGGAATATTTTCTTTATACTTTCTTCTTGGCAGCAGCATCTAATTCCTCGTCATCAGTATTTGGAATTGAGTCGCCTTCGTCTTTAATGTCGTTATCGTCACTTGAATCAGAATTAGTATAAATATATTTTTTATTTTTCATAACCTTCTTTGCTTCATTAAATTTGACATTTCTGGAAACAATAATGCGTCCAGTGTATGGATTCACCAAACGATACCCCATTGTGGAATAAACTACGAAAATCATTCTCATGGATTTTTCGTCAAATTTCTTTCTCTGAGATGGTGGCACTAGAGCGTAAGCATCACAGCCAAATACACGCATGTTTCTCATGTCAGGATTTTCACCATACTTCATAAAATATGGAATGCAATCGTTAATTGCACTATTTGGAAGTCTATTATGTATATAAGCAGCTGTAAGTATTGCTTCGCCCCAAAACATCTTTGGTAGATTTGCATCAAAGACCATAGCTCGGCCTTTTTCTAGTACAGTTCTGTTCGCTCTTTCGGCAACGCCGTTTAAAGGAGGTGTATAGGGAGGGGCTGGATCTATTTTGACACCAGCATTTTAATCAACATCATAAAGTTCTCCAGAGACATATTCTTTGGCGTTATCACACCGCATTTTACTCACAGTTGGATTCAATTTAAAGAACATTTTAAGTTCATCAGAAACATCACTTTTCCTTTTAAGCAATCGTATTTCCATGAATCGCGAGTAATCATCGATTATCGTCTAGAAATATTTTTCTGCACGGGATGTTTGTGGTTCTATCGGTCCACATATGTCAGTATGTATCATTACCAACGGCTTGGTTTCTCTTCTGCGAGGGCCTTTTCCCATGGGTGTAGAACATTGTTTAGCTCGAACGCAAACATCACAAAACATTTCTTTTGCAGACAGATTCATAAGTTTCAATTTTCGATCACCACAGTGCCCTAGTTTCCTGTGCCACAGGTCATCTTCCACAACTAAAGCTTCATTAACAGTCGGTGAAAAGTTACTCAGATATTGTCCGCTACTATCTAACTTTCCAAATTCAAAACGTTTATTTTTAGTTTCAATATAAACAGTTTCATTTTTGAAAATCACACTTAAGCCCGCTGCTTCGATGTTCTTGACATCTTAGTATTATTTGAACTCCATATGCAGTTTCACCGCAAATATTTCCAATACCTTCGACTTTCAAAACAGCTGATTTTGATGCACATTAAACAGCTCCAGATTTAGGTTTCATTGACACGAACCACTCTTAGTGTGAGGACATATGAGACGTAGCACCGGAATCAATAATAAATCTGTTATGTGAAGAATTGTTGACCATAAATGATATTTCAGGTGATGCATATTTGTTATTAAAATTTGGTTGCTTTCTAGAATTTTCAGTACATTCACGTTTAAAATGACCAGTTTTGCCGCAGTTGTGGCAAACAGAATTTTTCTTACGACAAAATATATCAGAATGTCCTTTTCTTTTACAAAAATTGCAAAACAATTCTTTCCGGACACTCGAAAAAGCAGAGTTGTCCAAATTCGGTTTAGAATACTTATTTTCATTTTTAAAATCAAATAAAATAGCTTCAGAATCAATAAGACTTCTAGTGACAAAACCAAACTTAAAATATCACTCTGTTGGTTTTCTAGTGCTACTTTAACATTTTCATATTCTTTTGGTAATGACATTAAAATATAAACAATAACATCAAAGTCACTAACCTCTGCTCCAGAAATACGTAGATCGCCAACTAAATTCATTATGTTGTCGATGTGCTGTCTCATTCCCACATCTTTCGCTTTTCTCATGGTCGCCAAACGTTTACGCGTCAAGATCTGGCTAACTGCTCCTTTAGTTTTATATGTAGCTTGCAATTTCTTCCATATTTTGCATGCTGTATCTTCACTTTGAAGAGAAGCGAGAATATTATCATTCAAAAACGAAAGTATTAAAGCATACGCTTTCTTTGACTGTAAAACATTATCTGCACTTGCTTCCACTTCTAAAAACGTATCCAATCCTTTCGCAGAAAACACGGATTGCACTCTTCTACACCATACAGTAAAATTAGTTCCGTCAAATGGAGCTACACCGAAAACTTCTTTTTCTATATTACTACCAATATTTGAAAAGGCCATACTTCACGAAAGCGAAAAGAAAAACACGTGAAGAACTGGCACTGCCGATCTGCTGCTGAAGAGAGTGAAAGCATAAGCTAAAATTCAAGAACCACGCTCTGCTGTTGAAGCATAATACAAAGCCGTAGATCGCAAACACATTTTATTGCAACACCAAAATGAAAAAATACAAGAACATTGGGCTTTTATAGTTTTGAGAGGATTCTGAGCTCAGCCAATAAAATTTCTGGCAAATTAAACGAACGTCCAAGAAAGCTATTACTTAAATACAAGAATAATTGGTTAAGTGGTTAAGTTTAAGTGCGATTATATATTTCAAGAAAATTTGATTGAAGATTCATTTTGTACATTTGAAAAAGTGCAGCTTCTATACTGTAACCATTTGATTATAGTTTTTATTCAATCGTTATCTTTAATATATAAATTTTTATAATAATCAATGTATTACAAATCCATACACACACACAGACACACACACACACATATATATACATATATATATATGTATGTATATATGTATGTATGTATATATATATATATATATATATATATATATATATATATATATATATATATATATATATATTATATATATATATATATATATATATATGTATATATATATGTATATATTATATATATATATATATATATATATATAATATATATATATATATATATATATATATATATATATATATATATATATATATATATATATATATATATATATATATATATATATATATATATATATATATATATATATATATGTGTGTGTGTGTGTGTGTGTGTGGTTGTGTGTGTGGTTGTATAATAAATAGAATTATAATTGTATACATATACTTTCAAGAGAAAGACAGTTTATTATGAGATGATGTCAATGTGCATTTAAACTAGTGCTTTCATCGATATGTTGTTGACAATAAACATGACCAGATATGCTTGAATAATTAAGTGATATATGCTCGAAGTGGAGAAAACACATTTTATTCCATCAGTAAAAAAAGAAATAAATTCTACTATAAGATATTTGAAATATCATATTATGTGTTTTTTGGTATTAATTCTGCATCGAGGAATTTTTAAAACTATTTAATATAATTGTACATACATTAGTATGTACAATTATCATTCTTTTCATTCATTCTGTGTATGTTAACATTTCATTGAAACAGTTATCTATTTTAGAGTTTGTATTGCTATCAAAATTTCAAATAAAATAAATAAAACTATTAAATCATATGTGTTTTTAAAATAATAGTAATTTTATAAGCGTATTAACCCCTATATAATAACAGCTTAATCTGCATATCCGTCTGTCCTCGAATTTATGAAGCTGTTGGACCTGGAATGGACAGATGTATCTATATTGGATTTCTGATGAGTTAGGGTTAGCAAAATTCAAAGATAATAAAGTTTATTTTCTCCTAAATTATGAATATGTTTCTAAAATAAATTGGTATAAATATACTTCATAACACAGTGAAAAATACCGTTGTCTCTAAAGCGTTCAATATCCAATCCTTACCCGATTTTAGAGTGTTTAATGTCATTGCTTCAAGCATTTTTCCCCAGCTAAGAGAAGGCGATAAACTGCACCAATTTATCACATAATATGTAGGTAAAGATGACATTATGTTTCTAGCATCATGACGTCATTCCTTTAACCATCTCCTTTAATCATTTATTTTAAATTATTTTAAACTCGCCTGCATTATTTCCATACGTTTTATCACGCAACTTAGATATTACGTAAATATTTTTTTTATATCTGGGTTAGAAAATAGATTACGTAGATATGTGATAGTTTTCAATTTGATCATCCATTATTTTTTGTTTCAATGAAACTTTTATCATTGGTACTAACAATAAATTCTTTTCATAAAAGTCTAGTAGTCTATTTCAAGGACTAATAAATATTTAGCATTTAAGTTATATATCTTTAAAAATTAAGAAGTTTGTTCTTTTGTTTTTTATAAATAACATAAACAGATAAACAAATTATTGAGCGTGTACCAGATAATGTCAGCCAAAAAAAGAAACCATTTTTTAACTGCCTCATAAAGTACTTTACAATTCTGAAAAATTAAAAACATAACTGATGCCGTCATATGACGGGATATATGTAGTTCAATTATATAAAAATAATTAACTGTCATGATACGCATTGAAACCTTCAAAATTGAAAATGATGAACTAACTTATTTATAATATGAAATATTTTTCGACTGCTAAGCTATCCTTCTTAAATATTGTGTAACTTCACGATGTTAATCATTTGTTAAATTTAATAAACATTTTTAATATATTAAATTATAAAGATATAAAAGTTTAATTGTTTTGTTTACAAAAGCCTTTTTGCATACAGAATTGAATATTTATTCTCAAATTAAATCCAGTGCTTTATTTGAAATTACAGGAACATAGTATGTGTTCAAAATGGTGAAGTAGCGTTTTATTTTAGTATCAAACTTATAATTTGAAGATGAATTTATGTTTAAAATTAAAAAGAAAATATTTCATTTTAATACTTTTCTAGGAAAATAAAATAATATTAATTTCGTAGTTAACCAAGTGCATATTGTATTCCTATAATTTACGTTAAAAAAGTGTGCATACATTTGGGAATAAGTGTAAAATGTTATAATCTATAGTATAATTAAAAATAAAAAGAAATCATTAAACACCATTATTATAAAACTAATGCTTACTAAGCAAATATTTAAAAAACATTTTGGTAAATATCTAATTTCGATAAATGAGCATTTTGTAAGTTATCAAGATAAAATACATAATTTAATTAATTTTCTTTTATAGGTATTATGTAAGACACGATTTAGGGTTTACACATTTTTAATATAAGTAATGGGAAGAATTCTTGATTTTATCAGCAGACCAATGTCACTAATAATCCCAATATATCTCTTAGATATATTAGATTTTGAAGATGAAACATTTATAAATTAATGAGGACGTTTGAGAGAGTACGAAGTATCTTTTCATATGTGTAGTAGAAAATATTTTGTTACTAATTAGCTTTCTATTCAAATAAAACTACGACAATGAAAAAAGTTAGATTATTGCATTATTTATACTTACTTAATATCGCAATTAACACCTAATTAAGAACTTTCTCAAGCATAAATGGAAGATGAAAACTAAAATGATAATAAATCTGATAAGCTCACAAAATAATCTAATAATTGGAAAGTTGTAACTAACTGAATATAAAATACACATATTATGTAATCAATGTTCATTTGTTTCCATTTGTGGGTATATAGGTTAGTTAGTTAGGTTTTGGTGTTCTAAGGTCTACTTTTTGCAACACGAGGGCTAATGAGTCCTGGACCTACTGCTTAAAGCCGATTCCGAACGGCTAGGAACATCCATGCCACAGTGGGATTCGAACCCACGAACTCCGGTTCCGATGGCCAGCACCCTAACCATTATGCCATCGTTCGGTTTTGTGTGCATATATATATATATATATATATATATATATGAGTGTATATATATATATATGAGTGTATATATATATGTGTGTGTGTGTGTATATATATATATATATGTATATGTATATGTATATATGTGTATATGTATATATATATATATATATATATATATGTATATATATATATATATGTGTGTATATATATATATATATATATATATATATATATATAATATATATATATATATATATATATATATATATATATATATATATATATATATATATATATATATATATATATATATATATATATATATATATATATATATATATATATATATATATATATATATATATATATATATATATATATATATATATATATATATATATATATATATATATATATATATATATATATATATATATATATATATATATATATATATATACATATATATATATATATATATATATATATATATATATATATATATATATATATATATATATATATATATATATATATATATATATATATATATATATACACTTTAATTTTATTAAAATTTTATTTTGGGTATTTAATTTAAATTACTTATTTTTTTAGTACAGGGATTTGTGTTATTAAATTTTTAGAAAATTTTACCCCTCCCTAATTTGAAAATTAGACGTACATTTTTCCTGTAAAAATTTATAAATTTTTACAATATTTATAACACGCTAAAATGTTTTAAATAGATAGTATCAATAATTTTTTTAAAATTTAATATTCTTTTCCCTGAAATTTAGATCAAGAAAATTTATTTTAAACGTTTCTAGAATAACATTAGATAATTTAAATGTTCATTTTCTATCGTAAAGAAATTTTCGCCTATAATAAATCATTTTAATAACTTCACTTTAGCTTAAATATTCATTTATTAAACGTTTATTGGAGTTTAAAGATTTAAAGCCGTTTTAATAACAAGTGGAACTCTAATACGAAGTCCTTTCATTGGATTAAAATAGAATTAATTGCTTTATGTCGGAGTTTCTGAAAATATCTGTGAAAGATGCTTCATAGTTCTATATAATTGTTACAAATACTTTAATGAAATCCATTTTTTTATGAGGACAATCATTTATATAAGATTTTTATAGCTACCTTTCGAGTAAAATTTCTAGAAATCCATAAGTTTTGATGACACTAAATGCAGTCATTAGATAGCAAATTCTTTAGGTGAATCACTAATTCTGGAGATAGTCTGTTTGTGCGTGAAAACATTATTAAAAAATTTAGTCATTAGATTATGTTAAACCTACAAACTATAAACATCACTTTCTGCAGGTAATATAGAAATAGTTCGAGATTTCATTTGAGATATTTCATAAAAAAAATATGAATCATTTATAGAAACATATGAAAAGGATTACTCATTTTGTATCATAAATCTGAGAGAAATATATTTGGTTTAAACTTCACCACAAAAAAACTTACATGTTGTTGTAAATGTGTACTAGAAAAGAGAGAAACGTATAGTCGCTAATTTCTGTGGGTTTTGATTGATATGGACCGGCATGGTCTACTGTTTTGTACACGATGAATAATGAGACTGGGCCCTACTCCTTAAAGCAGATTTCAAAAGGCTGCGAACATACATGCTCTAAGAGGATTCGACTATGGTTCAGAAGTGCTATGTTCTACCATTCGGTTATCACTTGACTCTTAACTTTTTTCTGATTAGTACATATGGATTCCTTTATATTTTAAATTTAAATTTATTTTAATGGAGCAGGTAGTTTTTAAAACAGACATATTCAAATAAAAACTATTAAATTATTTTAATGCACATTTTCACGAGCAATGCAACTGTCTTATTTGTTTGAAAAATTGAATTCTTAAACTCTTAAAACCAGTACCCGAAAACCTAATCTTTTAAATTACTATCAAAATTGAGAATCAATTATAACTAATTATACTTGTCAGAAAGTTTTATTAATATAAATGTGGGGTGGTATAATCCATTAATTATAATTTCATGGTGTCAAAATTGAGATAAGCAAGAATGCAAAATATACTGATAACACTATAAGCATCCCAAAATATGTATTAGATTACACTTACATAATACAGAACAAAATCAAATTGAATGTATGGAAAAAGTAATATAGCAGAAAATAATAAGTATAATATTTCTAACTATTATCAGTTCCCCAATGTCACCATTCATCTTGAAACCATTTAAATAGATTTTATATAAATATCCTAATAAATAATGAAACAATAGTTTCTATAAATTTTTTATGTTAAAACTAATTTATACGAATTTAAGATTAACACCCACGTTTTTCTAATTTTAAGGCACAATCAAGAAATAAATTGATAACCGTTTACATAATGAATGATCTGACATAAAATATATTTCCTTCGGTAAAAAGATGAATTTGGAAATAAGTAACGCTACAATATATGTCTTTGTTATAAAGATATATATAAAGAGTATGGAAAAAGACTGAAATTCAAAGGCGTTGAACGTTTAATGAAACTCCAATGAATTTTCATTGAATTTCTTTCTAATTTTTTTTTTAATTTAAATGTAACATAGCCGTTTATTTGTAAACCTTAAATATAGGCACCTTAATTACTAGACTGGATGATAAACAATCACTCTTTCTCTCCCTCTCCATCTGTAAATACATATTCATAAATTCATACAGGTTTGGTCATTATGTACTATAGTTGTACATATTACATTGGTACCTTTATTTATTTTTTAGAGGAGGGTTAGATAAGTCCAGTTTATTGCTTTCAAGAAACAGAGCTGCTCGAACGAGGTTTTTCTCTTTTTTTTATAAGTTTTCCCTTTGTTATTTGCAAATTTATAAGCAATTCTAAATATAAAAGGAAAAATTTTTATCATTTTATTTCAATTTCAATTTCATTCTTTTATAGATATTTCGATTATAATAGAAAGGAATATAACCAGTAAACTTGTTTTCAAAATTACAAATGACGTCAAGGATGCTTATTATCTTCATGATTTTATTTATGTTAAAACATTTTTAGTAGTATGACGTTATTTTCCAGAATTTCATATTTATTCATTACTTTTAAATCCATTATTTCAACTGTATATACACGTGATAAATTATATATTTTATTTAACTATTGTATCTTAATTCATTTTTAACTATGGCATATTATTGAATATTTAAGTTAAATTTTTGAATTAGTTATTTTTTACAATAAAAGTCCTATTGACGCTATTTTATCAATGTGTTTATACGCTAAATATAAATACCATCCAGACAAAAAAAAAAATTTTAAGTTAATAAAAATATGCTACAATTCTTAACTATCTGTGTCTAATTTTCAAAATTCTGTATAATTTATCCAATTTTTTAATAATCGTTTTCGATTTTAGACAAAATTTAATAATTAATGTTTATTGAAATTTTACAGCAGATTACTGAGTTTTTGCTTTTTAATAATATAATGAAGATGAAAAGTATTATAACATTACGAGAATCCTTTGTCAGTATTTTAGCTACCTTACACTTGCATCTACTAAGTGTGTATTCAATTATTTCAAGTTAATAAATAATGTAAGAAAAGTTTGAAATTCTCGAATGGATACAATGAATTAACTTATAAAAATTAAAAGTATTCTCAAATTGTAGTACCAAATAACAGCAGTTTTCATACTAAAAATTATTTTTTAACTGTAAAGATCATGAAACTTTATAGATAATATTACTTTTTAACTAGAAAAATTGTCAAATTTTGTAAATAATATTTTATATGCTGTGCAGAAAATAACAGAAATATATTTGTATTTTTACACTTTTATGTTATTGAAATATCATCTGCATTAATTTTTCCTCAAAATGATATATATTCAGAGCAATTGTATATTTTATATGCCAAAATAGTTTATATATTTCAAATATAATGTTTACTATTTTTTAATACTCGATTATTTTTGTTGGTTAAAAATGAAGGAGGAAGGTGCTATCGTTGTGTTATGAAACGCTTTCCTATAATACTTTTAAGCATAGTCTTTTTATAATCACGTTAAACTACTTCATATTTAAGAAAGGTGCTATTAAAAAAGTGTGTGTCTAAAATAACACATTTATTATTGGATATTTTTAATTAAAATTATTTATGGTGGATTTTCTATAACTTTTATAAGAGATTATTTACTTTTCTGCTTCTAAAAACTAAAATTTGTACTTACATGCTCTGCACATAATAATTAATAATATTTTATACATGATATTGAAGATGCTGTATACAATTGTATAGATATTTAATGAAGATATTGTATATATGAATGCATGACAATAAATTTCTAAATGTATTATGATGAAAAAATGATGGTTAATACCGATAGACCTATTGTATCGTAAAATGTCAAGTTTGACCCGTTATGCTTAAACATTACAAAATCTTTCAAATTTTTTTTATCTACCTTATTTTGCTTTATACGATTGTACAACTGATAGGCATTTAGAAACCCATAAATTTCCATACATTTTGGATATCTGCTGTAGTGGTAAATAGCTTTTATTAAATTTATATACTTTCGCAATCACGGTAACATATGTTGGATTTGCAAAATCTATGTAAGATATTTAAGTTTTTATGTATCCTGTCTTTAAGGCAACAATGGAATCTCAAAAAATATAAATTGCTATACGAAAGAAAAAGTCCAGTTGAATGATTTTTAAACAATCTATATATAGTGGTAACTATCACATAAAAATAAAAATATAGAGCCTATCTCAATGAGTAGGGTTTTCTTACATAAGAAAATTATTGTCTATAACAAAAACAGACATACTTTCAGTACAAAATTTCTTCTAATATAATTACTTTTAACATGACGCAATAAGTAATAATATATTCCATGCTATATTCTTATGACATCTAATTTTTTATAACTGCTGAAGAATATTGGTTAAAAGAGAAGAAACTCGATAGGTATAGATAGTTTCAGATTTTCAGGAATTTACAAAAATAGTTTTCAGAAAATAAAATCACAAGCACTTCTAGAGCTACGCACATAAAAATGGCTTTTAGGTAATATCATCCTGACGAGAAATTTATTTTAAAAACCAACACAAACTACAGTATACTAGATATTAGTTGTAATATTCCGAAACAAATTTCTTTCAAATGAATAATTGAATAGACTAAGTAATAATTGGTAAGATAATCTGTTGCCGTTATAAAAGAAAGTTGGTAACTGGGTAATTAAACAATTCATTTCATTTTTAACATACCTATTTTGTACTATAATTGACAGTTGTATAATAAATAATCATAATTAACAAAAGGATTAATGTGTGGAAAAGGATATTTAAAAAGTTGGGTTTTATTTGCAAGATATGTATATAGGCATTCTGAGAGATGAAATATTTTTTACTTGATAATTTTAGTAAAATAATATCATATAAAAGCGAGCATAACTCCCTATCATCTTTTCCTGTCCTGAATTGGGTATTGAATAGAAGCCCATATCTTGCGATCGTCTAATAGTAACCTCTACACTACATGGGGGTAACTTAAATTTATAAAACAATAAAATGTAACAAGCACATTATATGCTATTTTAATGTGTGAATTAAGTTCTTTTATTCTACTTTAGAAACAAATCCTTTCTACACTGTTTCCATCGAATCTACCAATTTGGAGAGTTTGCGATTCGTTCTTTTATTTAAGTTTTATTATTAAATTAATTATTAATACTTAAATTATTAATACTTTATACGCCGTATATAATAATAGTCTAAGTTATCTGTCCTTCTATCCCCGAATTTATGAAGTAGTTGGACCTGGAGAGGATAGAATAATCCATGTTTGATTCTGGATGAGTTAGAGTTGGCAAAATTCAAAGTGTATCTTTTCCCTAAACTATCGATCCGATCCGAAAATAAATTGGTATAAATATGACTCATATCACAGTGAAAAATACTGTGGTCTTCCAAAACGTTCGGAATCCACAGCTCCCCACTCCTTTGAACGTTTAATGCCGTAATTTCAAGCACTATTTTCAACGGTTAAAAGCAGACGATTAAATTTATCAATTTATGACATAATAAATAGGTAAAAATAACATTTTTTCTAGCATTATGACGTCATTCCTTTCATCATCTCATTTAATCATTTCTTATTTTAAACTATTTAACAATTTAACGGGCAGTGGTTTCACAGCGAAACCACCTATTAAGACATTTTCTCTCCTTTTTAAAAACATCAAAAAGTTTTTTTTTCGATTTTCTGTGTTACTGACTCTTTGTAGTAGTAATAGATAATAGAATTTTGTATAATTTATATTTCCCATTGAAATATAGTAACTTAAAATTGCTTTATATGAAAAATCTCGAATTTGATTTTTCTCCTGACGACTTCAAGCCGAACGATGGCCTATTGGTTAGGGTGCTGACCTTCGGTGCCGGAGTTCCTGGGTTCGAATCCCATTATGTTAATCCCCATGGATGTTCGTAGCCGTTCGGAATCGGCTTTAAGCTATATGTCCCGGTCTCATTAGTCCTCGTGTTGCAAAAAAAATAGACCGTAGCACTCCAAACCAAACCTTATGACTTCAAATAAAAACACCTACCCTGAAGAATTGTGTAGTTATCTATTTGTTACATTATTTTTGATGATAATTATACATTGTTCTTTCAATATAATCAATTTAAAAGAACTCTTTCTTTCATGCTGTAAAAGGAAAAATTTCACAATTATCCCTCCCCTCATAAAAAAAATTCCCTCCTCCAAGGGAATGAAAAATTTGTTTTTATATGGTTCCTATTTATAAATTTCACATAAAATGTTTATAACCTAATCCTAACCTAATTCCGTTAAATCTGAAAAAGTTTTTAATCGTGACCTGTAAAGGGTTAAATATAGTCTGCATTATTTTCATACGTTTTATCACTGAACTTAGATATTACGTCAATAATTTTCTTTTATATTTGGCTTAAATAATAGATTAGGTACATATGTGATAATTTTAAATTTAATCCTAGAGTATATTTTGTTGCAAGATAATTCTCAGACAAGAAAAGAAACCATTTTTAACCTGTCTCATAGTGTAATTTACAAATTCTTAAAATTAAAAATTTCACTAATCCCTTCATATGACGGTCCATATGCTAGGGATCTTATAATACATGATTATCATTCAGTTTCTCTGTTTTGATCCATTTCAAATGTCTAACTGAATACTTTCAGAAAAATATGTAATATTAGACAAGTTTGGTCAATAGATGGTGAGGTGTGCCGTTGAAATGGTTTTGTAAAAGCGTGCGTAACAAATGAAGAAATTCAACAGCTACCATTCATGTAAGTTTAGTTGCAAATGAAAACTAGAAACCAGAAACAGTTTTGAAACTCAGTTAAAGGCTAAATTTGATTACATGTATCGACAGGTTTGGTTTGGTCTGAAGATAAGAATATCGACAGATTTGGTGTGGTTATGAGAGCTAAGGTCTATTTTTTGCTACACAAGGGCTATTGAGACCGGGACATACTGCTTAACTGTTTCCCGCCAATATTCTAACAATAACGAAACATAATTTTTAAAATAAAAAAAATCACATGTAAAAAAATCTTATCAATACCACATTTACATACAATTGAACATGACATTAAAAAGTAATTTTAACAATCAGTTTTTTTTTTTTTTTAACCCTCGGTGGCAAACAGCCTTTCCTAAGGATTAGGCTTAAAATGTTTACCACGAAACAGTTCACTCCGCAACAGTAGAACAAAAAAAAAAGAAAAGAAAAATTTAAAAAATTAGAGAATATAGTCGTGAATTATCATTTAAAAAAAAAAAGCCCATAGTTTAAATAACTAAAACGAAACCCTGGAAGAAGGTATCATTACATTTGCCGCTAATATTAAGGGGAAAAAAAAGGTTAAAACTAGCGAAAGAAGATTAAAAATAAACTAAAACTAGAACGAATCCCTAGTTAGGTGATGTTAAATGGTTTACAAGATAAAATTAGGAACAGGATACTTTTACATAATTAACTTAAAGAGGGGGGGTCTCCAAGCATTGGTCCAGCCCCGGAAGTGATTAAAAACAAACACTTGTCTGTACAGATATTTGAATTAAAGTCTGTACAATAAGTTTTATATTGTTTACATATTCATTTAATTTTTAAAGATTTTTTGAATTTTACTGTATTTTCTCATTTTTACTCTAATTTACTATTAACCCCTTTACTGCTCAATTTGTAAACCGAGATTTCTTTAAAAATTGCATAAGTTTTTGTTGCAATATTAAAGTTTATACATAAATTGGAGAATTGAAATACTAATTTTTGTTTTAGAAAATATTTTTATATTGACTTTTATCTTGAGAAACTAAGCTTTCAGAAAAACGCATTTCAAATGTTATCCCATAAAAAAAATATTTTTTA
>CM063504.1:52550449-52575449 GCA_032207245.1 Pardosa pseudoannulata | reverse complement strand
ACAGTTTATGTTTTCATATTTTATTGCGAATTCTTAAGTAGTCCGTTTTTTGCTGTGGCTAAATTAGTATCATTTAATAACTTACAATACCCCTTTTACAGATGCACTCTCTCACGATGGACACGTGCATACACAGCTGTAAGCAAAATTTACAAGAACTTAAGTGTAGCTGTTGACTTTCAGTTTTACTTGGAAGCCCTGTGGAGTAGTTATACCTCACGGAGTGGCACAAGGGTAACGGTCAAGCCCAGGCAGGGATGTAACTGTAAGATATGGGGGCTTAGCTACAATTTCATCTTCACCAAAAGGGCCATTTTAATAAGCCCACCTGCACTCCCGAAGGGGGTGCAGATGCGGGAAAATTTCACCAACAAGTGATTGGGGCAGAAAAAAAGGGGGGGCGTTGAACCGAGGTGTAAAGGTGTGGAAAGAAAGTGAAAAAAGAACTCGAGGTCGGGGGTTCAAAAGTTGCTGGATATCGAGATCCCGTGAGCAAGCCAGAGAGCCCGGGTCAGCAATCAATTCCCGAACCCACATGCTTATGATCGTCACGGCAGCATACACGTCCAGAAAAATAACGGCCTCACTGCCGCACAGACGTCCAGCCTGTTGACATCCTCAGCCTGCTCCCCTGTAATTATTGGAGGTAAACTTAATAATATTCATAACTATTACCTGAGTCATAATATTTTGATAAGGAATACTATTTCAAGATTATTGATGAATAGCAAAACCAAATAATTGCAGGTCATGTAAAAAAAATAGCCAAGTGATGTATTAATTTGTAAATATTGTACATAAAAAATATTTTAGTTTAAATATTAGGTATTTTCCTTTTATTCCATAGCGTATATTTTACAGTGTTTCTCCCTTTGAGAACAAACTATGGTGTTTGTGTTTTAAGTACATTACAACAACCGTAAAATTTTCATTAACTGTTAGTCAAGACAATTATATAGGCGAAAATTGACCGAAACATGAATGCAAGTTCTCTACCGGCAATGTACAGTCAATTACAATATTTAAAAAGATATTGTATTGGTTCAAGTATTTTTTCTGTCATTTACACCAACAAAATAGGAAGTTGGAAATGTATACTATCTCTATTCCTAACTGTGAATATTAAGATTCAAAATATGGCATACATTCATTTCTAATAGAACATATAACTAATATTTAAATTCAGCCATTTGTGAAATCGAAATCGTGAATAAATCCTTTACGAAACGACACTCTCATTGTATTCCCTAATAGATATTTAACTGCAGTATTCGTGCATCTGTGAATCTTCAAAAAATTATCATTGACTCTATACGGTAGTTTTCTAACATTTTTCGGAGCGTAGGTGATTCATTTGAATTTTATATATGCTTGCACATCTGTTCGTCTTTCAATATTAGAGTCCTGCACAGTTCCACAAACTGTATTCACTACTCCTACTCCACCTTTCTCTTTCTTTTTCCCTAAATTCACCCTGGAACAGAGAAATAAATCAAAAGTAATCTTCAAGAGCTTTAGAAGATTTATACATATGTGATCACACTTGTATAATAAATAACGGGGAGTAATTTTAAAACATTTTCACCTGAAGGTGGAACGTTGGCACATATATTCAGAGTATGGCTTATTTGAACATTATTGGATATAAATCATGTCAGACGCAAATATTTATTTATCCTTATACATGCTGCAAATGCCTAATAGTTATGTTATTTCTTAAGTGTCAATAAAATTTTATATCTCACACCTTGGAGCATTGTACTGTTTCCAAATTTAAAATGAATTGAAAAAAAATATTTGTATGAAAATATTTTGGAAACTTAAATTATTTGTATAATATTCAGTTGAAAACTGAGAATGTATAAATTATTTTCTAAAAATAAAACATAATACATATATTAAATATACAAATAAACTTTTAAATAATCTCAACAAGTTATGTGCTTTGCTCCTAATTGCTTTAATTTATATTAATAACTTAAAAATTTTTGCATAAATATTATGTTTATTCAGCACAAATATTATAAAAAAAATTACATTTATATAAAAAAGCTTTTGTAATGATAAATAAACACTCAAATTACTATTTTACAGCACATATCGTAAAAATATCAATCTATCCTTTTTTTTTACAAATTTGACATTTAATTGTTTTAGATACATACGTAAAAATATAAAAAGTACATACTGTAAAAATTGACCAAAATGAATAAAATGTGACTAAATGTGTATATTACATTTTAACGATCTAAAATTCTACCTAAATGTCGACTACACTTTCTTGTTAGTGATTATAATTAAACCAACCTTGAAAGTGTTGTATTACTAACAAATAAGAGTATTATTTATCTTTCAGCACATTTAACAACAGTTTCCTTTTCTGAGCAAGAAATGTTTGTCTGGTTACTGTATTCCGGAAAACACAAGTTTTGATGGCATTAAATCTGTTCAATAACCAACAGAAATAGTAATTTCTGCTAAAGGTTTAAAACAATTCTTTGAAACTGTTTAATTGAAATTCTTTTTAAGAAAAGTAGGCGAACTAATAAGTCTTTCATTCTCTTGTTATACGTGTGCAATTTTAAAACAATTACTCAGATAATCTTTTATTGGGTTAGTTATATGTCTAGAAAATACACTGTTATGAATTTTAATTATTTTCATTATAAAACTGCTAATATTCTTCTTAGTAAATTTTCTATTCAAGATTATTTTTTAAATCTTATTATTAAATGAACTGATAATAAATTAAATAAGAGAGTGTTGTCTGTTTCATCTAGTTACGTTTTGTACTTCATTCTACAAATGAAAGATATTATTCTAATTACGAAAATTTTCAGTGTTGTAATTTTAGCGGAAAAGAAAGAATTAAATCCATGCATATCTTTTTTATATTCCTTTATGGTTATATCTGTATATAAGTATAAAACAATTAACTTTAAAACAGTAAGTGTTCATTGTAATCGTTGTGACAACTTTTATCTTGACATATGCGCTCACGCACGGACATATGTGCTGTGTATCGATTAAAACTTAAACATGATTAGCAGTAGAATATTTCTTTAATGTCTAGTTTTTCACCCCCTTTTGATTGCAATAACTGTTTTATGAAAAAATTCAATACAACTTATATTAATTCTGTAAGGAATAACTTAAAACAATAACTAAAAAATTGAAATTGTGGGTTTAAAAATATTTAAACTTCTTGTTTCTATATGTACTCCATGTAATGTAAATATTCAATAGAATGGTGATTATTACTACAAGTTTGTATAAAGGCAACTCAGAGATGATTCATATTTTAAACTAGTATATAGCCCGTCTTATGACGAGATTAGTAAAAATTTTAATTTTCCAGAATTGTAAAGTACCTTAGAGACAAGTAAAAAATGATTTGTTTTTGGGCTGCGAATTATCTGATACACCCTCAATATTTTATCTTCCTACTCCTCTGAAGTCCCCCGATACTGCTAATGCAGTTTAGAATCACATTGAATTCATTTAGTCAACCCGTGTGCTTATGCATAAAAAAACGAAAAAACTTCTAATTGTCAAAGATAAATAACTTAAACTCTAGATATTTATTATTTCGTGAAATAGACTCCTTGACTTTTATGAAAAGAATTTGTTGTTTATACCGATGATAAAATTTTCATTGCAACAAAAAATAATCGATCATCAAATTTAAAATTATCACATATTTACCTAATCTATTATTTAAGCGAAATATAAAAGAAAATTATTTACTTATTATCTAAGTTCAATGATAAAACGTATGAACATAATGCAGAAGATAATTAAATAATTTAAAATAAAAATGATTAAATGAGATGGTTAAACGAATGGCTTCATAATACTAAAAAAAATATTATTTTTGTCTACTTATTAGCCCCGTTTACATGTGCCAAAAGCAGCGTAGAATGCAGCGTATATCCGTGAATTTTACTCCCCTTTCAAGAATTATTCCCCGCTATTGAAAAAATTGAGGGGTAGAAAAACCAACCTTTCTACCAGGGTAATTGCAGAGTTTACACTCCTATCCCGTTATCCTTTGCGTTTGTAGACTATTTATTCCAAAATGACCGACTCCACTGCTACTAAAAGCGTAATTAAAATTTGTGGCGCTGGTCCGAAAAGGAAACTTCGACCTGAAACCAACTATTAGTTTGTTGGTTTGTTATAATTAATCATTATTTTTCAACTGAATGAAATTAAAAGAAGCATATAGGTTATTAGCTAACATTTCAAAATAAAGTTTTAACTCATTATTAATAACATGTAAAAATGTTTGTTTTGTTATAAGTTCTGGTAGGAAACAAAGAAAAATATGATGGAAGAAACATCAAAAAATGTTTTAAAAGAAACAATAGATATAATTTTAGAATTCGAAGAAGAGGCTGAGAAGGCAGCTGAAGAAAAAAAATAGAGCAATTTTATGAAAATATATTAAATCAAAATAATGAAATTATTACTATTCTTCGATCCATTGCTGAAAAATAAAAATTGAAATATGCTAAAATGTATCTTTAATTGTCTAATAACAGTTTGAGAACACTTAATATCTAAGTAATAAGGTTAAATAATATTTTAAAACTTTTATATAATGTATGTTGACAGAGAGATAATGGGACATTTCAGTTTTTATTGTGTAGCTGTCGCATTTTGTAAACAGTATCTACTCAGTGCGGAAGTAGTATAAGCACGGAATGATGGGATTGCCTTCCCATATGATCACGTGACTTCTAGATAAGATCCCGGTGAAATGGAGGGTAGAAATAATTGACAATGTAAAAGGGTTTCTCCGACCTTCCAAGCATAATCCCTTTACTCGGGTAAAATGAAGGGTACTTGACTGGCACATGTAAACGGGGCTATTATGAGATAAATTGATAAATTTCATATCCTGCTCTTAACTGGGGAAACAGAGCTTGAAATAATGACATTAAACTCTTGAAAAGGGGGGAAAGGAAGATTTTGAAAGTTTTAAAGACGTGCTTGAATTTTGCTAACACTAACTCGAGAGGAATCCAATATGAATGTCCCTAAACATTCCAAGTCTAACCGTTTCATAAATTCTAGGACAGGTGGAGAGATAACTTAGACTATTTTTACATAGGAGATATGACAGTTTACATAGGGGATATGACAGTGACAAAGTAAACGACTATGTTCTTTTATTTAGCACGCATTAGTGTTGGATGTATCTTGGAATGTAGGTAAACCTAATTGTATATTTTTTTACTGTACCAGATATATTAAAATTTTAGTTTCTGAAGAAATTCTGATCTTTTTCGATTTATCTTCCTTGTACTATATTATTCAGCAGTTACATTGAAAATTAGAATAAAAAATTAAATTACATCTAACTATTTGCAATTAACTAGCTTTGTGACAGTAATTGACAACAATTACATTGTTTGGCTATACGATACTATAATACAAAATTATTAAAGACAATGTGCACATATGTTTCACTCTAAAGCCAGTGCGATGAAGCACTTATTTCACACCTATTTTCTGGTTCGAATAGTCAATATACATAATATATGTGCTAAGTAAAGGTTTTATTACATAATAGTTGAGATAAATCAATAATTTTAAAACTTTATGTTTTATAAAATATCTATTTTCACACTGTTACTGGGAAAGGCATATATAAATGGATGATAAAAGACATGTCAGAATTATGAATTTTTTTGTTAAGAAATTTGAAAATCATTGGTTTTTGTGACACATTATGTGCATTTTAATGGACATTTTCTCATATATTTATAAAAATTATTGCACGGATATAGATATGAATGAGCACGTTAGTATATGTTAGTTATGGAATTATTTCAAGGCGAATAGAAAATATCAAAATGTAAAATTATATAAACTACAGGATTTTCCAACCCTTCATCATTCAACTGAATATAATTTAGCAGGTACTTCTCTCTACTATAAAAGTTTTAGAATTCTTCAGGTGTTTTCAAGTATTTAAATTTTACTCTTATAAATGCAACACTGTAAGTTGATGGTACTTAAAAACATTGTTTTACATAAAATTTCTCTAGATTTAAGCTTTCTAAGAATATTTTTTTCCATTCTGCAAAACCAGATAAAATGAACATTATCACGAACGGCTGTCACCTTAGATTGCTTATAAAATTAATCAACTTATAAAGCAGAGAAAATTTACTTGTTACGATTTCGACCTTAAATTTGAATAAAATGGCGATTCTGTTTCAAAATCTTTTTGTATCGCTTAAATAAGTTTTAGTCAGCATGGAATCTTTTGTGCTTTAAGGTATGAACGTTCGATTAAATACTCTTACTAATTTAAACGCCATCAACTGTAACAAATTTGAATATCTGAAATGTTAAAATAGATTCATATTAATCTAATTGAAAATTTATATGATTCAATAAGTCAAAAAGACAAGTAACGTTTTAATGTCAATGGTAAATGGTCTATGTGTAATATAAGGTATATATAGATTCAAAGCTATTAATAAATGAAAAGTCGTATAAATAAATAATTCTATCTGTGGAAAATATATAATGCTCTGATAATAACTATGAGAGTGCTTTTATAGTAGAATGCTGAATATCTCTCATTCTACTTATTGCTACACTTAGGCAAAATATTCTTTATTTCTTGATGTGTGAAAATTCTCTTCATTAGCAATAGCTAAGTTAATTAAGCTAAGCATTTATTTAGTTTGTGTTTTGGTTCTTTTTTATTAAAATATTTCTATGTATTTTAAACAGAATTTTAAAGCATTTTTATATACGATTAACGAGTGAACATATGCATGACATTAAATTAATTTTTGAAAATGTTTTACTAAGCAGTTTCATATATACACTTTTTATTTCTTAGCACTTTGCATATATATCTTCCAAACGAGTTTACTCTATATTTTCACATACACAGTTCTGAAAAAATTAAATTAAAAATATCTACAGTTCTATTCTATCTTTTATGCATTTGCGTAAATTATTTCTATTTTCATTTTTTCAGAAGCTAAAATTCGGGCAATAAATAAACATATAAATGTCAAATAAGGATACATTTTTTTATTTAAATTTTCAATTTGTAATGCCGTAACTAGCTGAATATCAATAGTATTTGAGTAACTTGAGATAAAAATTCTATTGAATTCCTTTAATAGTGTCTGACAATAAGAAATGTACTATATAGTACAAATAATAACTTTAAGATTGAAAAGACAATACAACACAGTAAAATGTAATTCAACCAATTATATATCTTTCAAACAGTAATATTAAATAAACCACATGTACATCATGTTTCATGTACCGTTATCACCTTATAATATGTTTCTACAATTCATTTCGAAATGCTAAAGATTTCTTAAAATCCCAGTACAGTTAGGATATAACCACCATAATGAGAGAAATGTAGGACAGTTTAGCGTATCTTAGCTAGGAAATTATAACTTAACAGTTTGCTGTAAACTAGTACGATAACCATGATGACTCTAATGGAATAAGAGTGTTCCATGGCAAGACGCTTTATTCGATCAACTACTGTATTCCGTATTCTACATAAATTATAAAGTATTTATATCCAAGCATATAGCTTGCAAGTACATAGCTTGAAGTTTGATTTTATGAATGAATTTAATGTCAACACATTAATATTTATACAACAACATATTGTATTAAAAGTAAAACACATGACATTAAATGTGCAATGCATTGTATTAAAATCTATGATAACAAATTTACTATTGTAAAAACTATATCATCACTATTAATGTGTTCTGAATGGAAAATTATTAACTAAATAAATGTAGGACAACCGGTAAAAAACCTACTAAGTATACAGATTGATAGAGACAGACGAGATACAATCTCTCACTCAGGATTAAGGATCAGCCATATATCAATTTACATGAAGGCGGGCCGAGAACAACCGATATATATAAATATATATATATATATATATATTATATATATATATATATATATATATATATATATATATATATATATATATATATATATATATATATATATATATATATTTATATATATATATATATATATATATATATATATATATATATATATATATATATATATATATATATATATATATATATATATATATATATATATATATATATATATATATATATATATATATATATATATATATTATATATATATATATTGTATATATATATATATATATATATATATATATATATATATATATATATTATATATATATATATATATATATATATAATATATATATATATACATATATATATATATATATATATATATATATATATTATATATATATATATATATATATATATATATATATATATATATATATATATATATATATATATTATATATATACATATATATATATATATATATACATATATATACATATATATATATATATACATATATATACATATATATACATATATATACATATATATATATATATATATATATATATATATATATATATATATATATATATATATATATATATATATATATATATATATATATATATATATATATATATATATATATATATATATATATATATATATATATATATATATATATATATATATATGTATATATATATGCAGCATAAGTTGTGAGTAAATACCACAAATAGTGTTACATGCATATTAGCTGTTGAGCTAAGTACTACCCGGTTCCTTATAGATTTCTGTTTATTAATATTTTTTGTTTGACGGCATGCTAAAAATCAGGTTTATTTAAATAAATAGACATCTGACACCATTCCCGCTCATTCTTATGTAAAATTAACACTAACTCTAAATAAGACCCACGTTTTAGCCCATGCCCCACCATTTACAATGGAAAGCACCTTACTATTCTATTCATTTCAGTAATTTGAATGCTATGAATTTCGTTTAATGGCAGGAGGATTTATTTAAACAGTTTAACTTCTTCTGGGGGCTCCACAGATTCAAAAGTATAAATTTCGCTCCATTGAGGTTTATTAGGAGTTTTCTTCCTGTAAAAAAATAATTAAAAATTACTATTTTTTCTACTTTTTCTCAATTATTTCAATCCATTTCTACACATTCCAGCTTCCCACCATAACTTTTTTATTCCTAAAACACCCTGAATTTATAAAAATACACTGCGACAATATTGTCTAAAAGTGGATGAGGATGGGGAGGCATATAATACTTGCAGAAATGTTTGGAATATATACTTTATGAGGACAGACTCTCCATAACTAATGAGTTTCATGGTTTGGGTAGAAATACAATTTTAAGATTCTACTGCTGAAAAAACATTTCAAGAAATCGAGATCTTAGTTAACTAAATTCCAGCAGAGATCATTTATCTCTAGCTGAGTTGCTAGTTGAGGTTGACTATGAACTAAATTACCTTAATACTCTTCCTTATCGGTTTACGTTGATGGTCCAGGACGTGCTCCAAAATCTTTAAAATTTACTTGTAGCTCTACAAATGGCATGGGAACTATTTGTCAATCCAGGGCTGCATAGAGATTAGAAATGATCCGTTGTGAGAAAATGGTCTGACAGTTGAAGGGAATTCTGATTCTAAATTTTGTGCTTATTATTCGTAGTTTAGTGTACCTGACGGATGTGAGACATACAAAATAATAATCAATGAGATGCATGCCATTGGATTTCATTTATGGGTACCATTGAACAATTGAGTCACAGTTACAAGTAATGCAGCCAAACATTGTGCTAATAACCAAATGTGCAATTACAATAAAATGTTAGACAATTTTGAAAACCAGTTTTCAGTGCCATTTTAATGCAATTCACCACAAACATAAAAGAAGTTGTCGACATGGTAGGGCATAACTAAACAGTAAAACAATGTTCTGAATTAAACACGTTACACTCAGGTAACTGTAGCAAAATATTAACTAAAGGAAGATTACGTTTACAGACAACGACTATAGGGATAAAAACGATGCAATATTAAACTTTTCAAAACAGAACAATTTCTATCTCAATAAAGCCTTGGGAGATATTTACAAATTTAGGATAAAAATACAGATAGATTGCAGGATGTACTAAAAATTGGTGATTTTATAATCATGGGTGGAGGATGATCTGAGGCAGCAAATAAAGTAGCCGTAAGATGCCGATTGCAGTTTTGTAGTTTAAAGGAGGGGCTTTATAAATTAAATAACATGAGTAAGCAGCTAGAAACGAAGGCTGGTAAGAAAAAGAAGACGGAAGATTGAGCATACAGGAGAGCAAGACGGGGGAGAGAGCAGTAGGATAGAATAGTAGAAGTAGGAGGAGAGAAAGTTAATTCTCTCCCCAAATATCTTAAGGGTCAGTTGACCCAGATCAACTCCGTCATCCCAGGAAGTCTTCGAAGAGACCCATGACTTTCCTCTGTAAGCCTAGCTGGCCTGCAAGAAGGCTACTTTGCCCCCCCCCAGCATAAGATACAATTTGTGACATTCAACATTTGTCTACGAATCAAGGTCTCACCTGCTAATGAGCTGCGAGTTGCTTCTATTCCATTTGTAAGTATCAGACATCTTCCTTAAATTTTGATTTATGATTTTTTATAAAATTATCAGGGTCCTCTCTTCTAAAATAATAAATTAAGAGGCAAATTATATTGCATGATTAATTTAGTAGGTTAAGTGATCGATTGAACAAATGAATTTGCTAACGGTTATTTATGTATAGCATGTTAAGTGTAAATAATGGTGTTGATAAATTTTAGTTAATTGGCTAATTAATGAATCAGTTTTTTTTTTACACTGGTTCTTATACCATAAAAATTGTAAATAGACTCACGAGAACCTATAGATAAATTTTAACTCAAATTAAATTCCGCAACGCAAACTAAATAAGCATTAGTCTTGTACTAAACCAAATAATTACTACTATATTTGATAACAATTTGGAGAGCGCTATAAGACAGTGTTCATGTTTAAAATATGTTAATTATGAAAAGAAAACTAAAATTAGAACATGCTTGTATTATTTGATACTACTAAACCGAAGCCAATGTTATATGAAAATGAATAGAACATTGTATTATCCATTTAGTTTTTAAACTGATCTGTTGAATATTTTAAAAAAGGGCATTTTTATGTATTTCTAATTGGGAGAAATTTCGGTGAAAAACACATTTGAAGAAATATATTAAATGCTTAAACGATTAAGGTTTTAGGATTCATACACTAAATAAACTCTTGTTTACTATTCCAACTTCTAGAAACAGAAATATTTAAAAAAAAAAAACATTTAATAGAGTAAACCTAGTGGCGTTAATGAATTTCGGTATATTTTTCTTCCATCCTCAGAAAGGTTAATGTCCTTTATTCTACACAATAATGGGAATTTTCAAAAGCAAAGCTTGTTTTAATTTTTCGAGAATTTATTTTTCACTTGATTTGTCCTCAAAACATTTCCAGTAAATCAAGAAGTTTTAGATATGCACATTTTTTTTATTTGAAAAGGGTAGTTAATTAAACTAGAATAATCTGTTTTACATTATAAAGTTAAGAAAAACACAAAATATGTTTTTGTACCATTTTCATTATAACTGTGAAAGCAATAGATATTTTTGGATTTAGAGATAATTTGTTTAGAGGTTCGTTGTTTTATGTTATATATAGATTTAGAAGCAAATCTCCATTGCAGATAAAAGAATACAACAACAGATTATCAACCATATACACATAATACATAAGACGTTCAACCAGCCTACGAGTTTTCTTTGTTTCAAATCAATAGACTTTCGCAAAAATTGGGTATTTAATAAATAATTTTAATCAAAATCATACTTGAATATGGTTCTTATATATATATATATATATTATATATATATATATATATATTATATATATATATATATATATATATATATATATATTTATATATATATATATATATATATATATATATATATATATATATATATATATATATATATATATATATATATATATATATATATATAATATATATATATATATATACTATATATATATATATATATATATATATATATATATATATTGTTACGAATTTTGCAAGTTGGCATGTTTTTTTTGCCGTATACTGTGTATTATAATGGGTAAATCATGTATTTGGCGAGATATTGGCCCATTGGCGATATTTTTGGCGACTAATTTTTGGAGCCAAGTTTGGCGATATATCGCCAAATTTGGCGACTTGGCGACCGTTTGTACCTAGTACTTTCTAGAATATTCCAGTTTCTCCCGAGGATATAAATACCGGGGGACGATCCTGATTGAGTTCCCATCACACTCGCACACCAGCTCCCCTGAGGTGAAGACGTATGAGTTTGAGCTCTAGCCTGATCGACCCCCCTACTGATCCAGGTGCGATGGCGCACCGCGATGCTTACGACAAGGATATTGTCGCTACGGCGAAGGAGTTTAGTATGAGTGACGAAGGAACGGAAATCAGCATTAAGGCCTTGCATTTGAATTACAAGGAACTATACGAGTTTTTCCTTTCCGAAGAACTCCTTGACTATGTGAAATATCGCTTCCCAAGCCCAGCATGGATATTTTTCAACATCATCGTAAATAAGACAACGAAGTTGAGCAAAGAAGAAAAAGAAGCCTTGAGCAAAGCTGCTGATATTTTTAGTGAAGCTGCCAGCAACCATATAGGTAAGCAGGTAGATTATTCTAGCGAACCACGTGGTGAGAACGTTATTCCCCCCACCCAAGCCCGTAAAAAGAGGAAAGCTAACAAAAAGAAAGCTGATTCCCCAGTACAAGAGGAAGGTAATGTTTCTTTAATGGAAATAGATTATAATGTAACCAACCCTAATCCTAATCCTGAAGAAAAAAGTCCAGTAAAAGAATTGCCTAAAATTAATGAAGAGTCTTCGGACAATAAAATTAAGAATAAGCCTATTAATATCAAAAAGCCTGAAAGTTACCTCACCCTTATTAAAGACATTACTAATTATGATGAAAACTTAAAATTTGAAGTTCAGCTTAATAACAAATACCTAAGAATCTTCCCTAAAGATATCCTAACTAGAGATAAAATAATTGAGTACATCAAAGCTAATAATATTGAAGCATTTTCTTATGCAAATAACTTTGTAAAACCTTTTAAAGCAGTCATCAAAGGGCTTCCTACCGATTTTCCTATAGATGAGATTTTTGATGAATTAATTAAACTAAAATATGAAGTTCTTAAAGTGGTACAATTTAACAGTAGAAAAGATAAAAGATTGTTACCAATCTACCAAGTACAGCTAGCTCCTAATGCTTTCAGCACTAAAATCCTAGACTTAAAGAATGTTCAGTATTTTAGAGTTAAAGTCGAAAAATATAGATCCCCTATACCTCAGTGCATCGCTGCCAAAATTTTTTCCACAATAGTGCAAACTGCTGGATGGCGCCTCGTTGCGTCAAGTGTGCTGATAGCCACCTTTCTAGTGAGTGTCCCCACAATATCTCTAAAACCGAAAATCCCGAACTTGTTAAGTGCTGCAACTGTAGCGGAAAAAATCCTGCAAGCTATAGGGGATGTTGTAATTTCCCTAAACCTCCTATCAATAATAAAGAAGTTAATCCCTCTCAGGAAATTGAAAGAAAAAATAACCCAATTAATAATGCTAAAAATGTAAAGTCGTATGCTGACTCACTCCAAACTACTTCTGCTAAGGTTAATCCCTCCAACCCCAGTATTCCTTATCCTCAGACACTTAATTCTCCCATTAAAGATCTCATCGAAATAGGAAAACTCATTTCTGAAGTTACTAAAGCCCTAGGCTTTTCTGACATTAACTCCCTATTAAATAAACTAAAGAATTTTCTCTTCAAAATTAAAAACGCTAACGATCCCAGTGAACGGAGTGCAGTTTTTATGGACCTTCTCTCCCAACTCACTTAACTTATATTTACATTCATTCTCAGTTCTCACCACCACTAGTTTTAATTTTGCCTGTTATTAGTATTGCGGAGTTTGAGGGCTCGGCCCAGGTAACTCCGTATACAATCCTTCCTGTGGCATCCTGTGGCATCCTGTGATCGAGTTCCGTTAGCTGAGAAATTTGTAGAGGTAAAGACCTACGTTGTTTGGTGCTAAGAGTTTTAGTGAACTATCGCCTGTGCTAGCCAGTTCTAGCGGTGTTGGCTGATGTATTCGTGTTTTCCCTGCATTACGAATAAAGGGCTGTTATTTTTGCTGTCTTAATGCAAAGTCCACTCAATCCACGAACGCTACGCTTCATAAATTGGTAACTATATATATATATATATATATATATATATATATATATATATATAGTAATATAGTATATATATATATATATATCTATATATATATATATATATACTATATATATATATATATATATATATATATATATATATATATATATATATATATATATATATATATATATATATATATATATATATATATATATATATATATATATATATATATATATATATATATATATATATATATATATATATATATATATATATATATATATATATATATATACATATATATATATATATATATATATAAATATATATATATATATATATATATATATATATATATTATATATATATATATATATATATATATATATATATATATATATATATATATATATATATAATATATATATATATATATATATATATATAATATATATATATATATATATATATATATATATATATATATATATATATATATATATATATATATATATATATATATATATATATATATATATATATATATATATATATATATTATATATATATATATAACACTATGAATTAATTTTCATACTTTTTTATTGACAGTAAACTTTTTAAATAGATTTTGAAATACATAAAACCTTTAATAATGATACATTTTTAAATTATATTTGCAATTATACTAAAAGGAAAATAATTTGTGCATATATATATATATATATATATATATATATATATATATATATATATATATATATATATATAACACTATGAATTAATTTTCATACTTTTTTATTGACAGTAAACTTTTTAAATAGATTTTGAAATACATAAAACCTTTAATAATGATACATTTTTAAATTATATTTGCAATTATACTAAAAGGAAAATAATTTGTGCATATATATATATATATATATATATATATACATACTTTGTAAAATCCTCCCGTAAATAAACACGATGAAAATCATTACATTTGTATTCTATAATTTTGAAGCTGATTTACAACGTTTGTGTTTACAAAGTTGTTTACAATGTTTTCCTTAGATTCTTGGATATATAAAATTTTCTCAAAGGAATTTGAATTTTTTCGTTTATACTGTAAAAGGGTTTCAACCCACTACAGTAAAATTCAAAGAGATATGTATAAGCTACAGTTATCACAAATTTATATACTCTTAATTCAAGAATACTTAAGAGTTAACTATACATAAACATTTTTAATAAATAATTTTAAATACGCATGCTAAGGAGATAGGATGTTTATATTTGACAAAATCCATAGGGAAGTAGCTAGGGAAAATTATGTAAAATATTTAGTTGAATTCTTTTAATAATGTTAAATGTACTAAAATTTAATTTAATTATTAATTTTAAGACACTCTCCGAATAATAATATATATTATCACTCTACACCATGAATCATACTTTTAGTTGAAATGCATTTTTGATTTTTATATTTATCTGCTACTTTTAACGTTGCTAACAAGGAAAGTTATTTTTAAAATTAAAATGCTTAAAATTTTTAATTGCTAATTTTTTAGAAAAAGGTTCTGTACTTGCAGATACGATATAAATAATACACGGAAATTCTCTTAAGGTTTGTAGAGTTTTAACATGTAGTAACCACATTAAATAAGATATTCAACTAATTTTTTTATAATTTACCCTGTAGTCTAGAAAAGGGTTTCTTAACTTTATTCCCCGTCTGGGAACATGTGACAAACAGTGAATGTTTGGCGAAAGCAGTTAAAAAAATAGTAAAACGATTCTTAATATTTCCTTATTTTATTGCAATCATAACAGTTGGGCTGAAAAGTTAGTATTCTGATACATAGATGGCGCCATTAGTATTTTTCAGTTAGCCCTAACCTTCGAAAAACACGTGTGTAAATTTGACAGCTGTCGAATTATTAATTTGTGAGATATAGTATTTTGAATGAAGCAACTTTTGTTAGTGTAAAAACAATGGATAAAAGTAATTTCAATGTTAGTAGAGCATTGTTTTTTACCGAAAAATCATAATGTTGAAGCCAACGATTGGCGTGATAAATATTATTCGGACTATGCACCAGGAAAATAAATTGTTGTGTAGTGGTTTGTTAAGTTTAGATGAGGCGAAATGAGTACCGAGGACAGTGCACTTAGTGGCCGTCCCAAAGAGGCTGTTACCTACGATAACATAATAATATCCACAAAATGATTATGGATAACCGTAAAGTTGATCGAGATATCTGAGACTCTGAGAAAACTGGGTGCCAAGCAAGCTTACAATCGGCCAAAAACTACAACGAATTTAGGATTCTGAGCTGAATTTGAATTTGTTTAATCGTAATAAACCCGAATTTATGCATCGATATGTGACAATGGATGAAAGATCGCACCATCAATTTACACTGAAGTCCAATCGACAGTCAGACGTGTGGACTGCACGTAATAAACCACCTACAAAGCGTGGAAAGACGTAACAGTCGGCTGGCAAAGGTTATGGCACCAGAATTTTCAGATACTCATGGCAAAATGTTCATCGACTCTCTTGAAAAGAGAAAAACCATCAACAAAGATTATTACATAGCGATATAGAAGTGTTTAAAGGAGAAATTGCAGGAAAACAGCCCCATTCTAAGAAGAATGTGCTGTTTCATCAATACAATGCACCGTGTCACAAGTAAATGAAAACAATGGCAAAATTAAGTGAATTGTTCTTCAAATTGCTTCCTCCGCCACCGTATTCTACAGATTTGTCCGCCATCCATCTTTTTCTGTTCTCAGACCTCAAGAGAATGCTCGGTGGAAAGAAATTTAGCCCGATGAAGAAGTAATCGCCGAAAAAGAGGCCTATTTTGAGGCTAAAGATGAATCTTACTATAAAAATGGCATCTAAAAATTGTATGGCTGCTATAATCGTTGCATCACCTTTAATGGCGTCAACATGAAACAATAAAATCAAATTTTATCAAAAAAAACTTTTTCTCTGTTAATTTATGAACTTTTTAGCCCAGTTGTGAAGCATTATAAACGATTTCCTACATTTAAAATTTAACAAAAAGTACAAAATAATTACATTTAATACGATCATTGCATATTATCCTCTAATATTTCAAAGTAAGGCGTATAAGATGATATTCTCAATTTTATAGAATCTTCAAAATTGCTATCTTTAAATACAGATAGTTCATTTGTTTAATTGAATACAATGGTTCACACAGATATGTGGAACCGAAAGATTTTAGTTTGTAAGATTCTTTTTTCAAAAGGGGTATTTTTTATCTTCGGATAGATATAAACTATTTACATTTAATCCAATAATTCCATTTAATCCAAATATTTCTATTTAATCCGATTTTAATACAATATCAGTCTAAATATTTAAATTTCTATCTCCAAATGAAGATGCTTCTTACTGAAAACTTTTAACCATAACCATGTGTGATATTGATATAGTGTATAGTGGACGATCACGGGCACACAAAAATAGCTGCATGGTCATATTCGAATCCGCAGGCAGGAGGTTAAAAACCTCCGCACTAGTTATTGATTTAGGCAATTATAAATATGATATTATTAACGCATTCTCAGTTCAAAATACTATCTCAGAAATTTATAAAACAATAAAACTCAACACTAAGATCATATTCTAAAATTACAAAGATATAAATTATTAACAATCGAGAGGATAAGTGTTTCTCTGCTTCATTTATTGTCCACTATGTGTTTTATAAACAAATCTTCAACTTTTACTCATGTAATATGTTCCTTTGAACTCTGATATTTCATTATAATTCACCAGGACATTTTCTATATACTTTACAATACACCTGTAATAGAAATTGTAAAATCAGTTTTTGAGATCTATTATATATATATATATATATATATATATATATATATATATATATATATATATATATATATATATATATATATATATATATATATATATATATATACAGTGGACAATAAGGTTTTAGGATTTCATAGTTTATTAATAATTTTGAATTACATTATGCTTAAATATAACTAAATAAAAATTCCGAAAAAATGCAATTTCAAAACACATTTTGTTTTAATATCAGTAGCATATAAACATAACTTAAAGAACGAAAAGTTTAAAGAACGTTATGGTGATGTTCATTTCAATAGCCAAGATATAGAAGAAATTGGACATTTATCCAAGGTAACAAAAAGTAACTCTTAAATTTTAAACAGAATCATTTAATACTTCGTGATATTCTTTTTCTCCAATAACAGCTTCTAATCTTTTGATCATCGGAAAGACCAACTTTTCACACAAGTTTGTTGGTACACTCTCCCATATATTCTGAAGAGCGCTTTTTAGTTCATATTTTTTCTCTTTTCTTCTCTACCAATTTTTTCATAAACGCACATAAATGTTCTATATGGTTCCAGTCCGTACATTGTGGAGGATGCTGCAGTACTTTTTGTACATTATATAATAAGCATTCCTGTACAATCTCAGTGTCATGCTTGGGATCATTCTCTTGGAAAAAAGGTAATTTTCTATTTAAATTTAATTTTACAGTTGAGCCTGGTCAGTTTTGTTTTAAAACATTTAAATATACCATTTCATCCATAGTACTGTAAATACACATTAAGTTTCCAACACCGCTAGCTGCCATTGTACCACATACCATACCATTACCACCACCATATTTAAGAGTTACTTTCATATTTGCTGATTTATATGCTGTACCTTCCTTTCTCCATCAATAAAAGTATCTTTATCATTAAAAATAAGTTAAGTAAGAAGATTTCCAAAAATCTTGGGACTTTGCAATATAGTTTTATCATACTCAAGACGATTTCTCAAATATGTATGGTTTCTTTTGTGGTGCATAAGATCTACATTCCGTGTAATATAAAAACTTTCTTACCGTATCTCGATGCACATTGACAACAGATGTCTAATTTAACTCTCTTGATATCTTTACTGTAGAAATTGTAGGATTCTCTTAATCAAATATCAGTATCCGCCTCTCTACTGAGGCGAAGAACTCTTTTTGGGCAGACCACTTCCATTTGGTCGCTGTAAAAACTAATAACTTTTATAGTTATTAATTACGAAATGCACTGTTGAATGCGGCTATTTCCCAATTTCAGCATTATCTTTTATGATATTCTTTTCATTCCATAATTTCACAATTAAGTTTCTCATATCTATAACAATTTGATTTGTCACCATTTCATAAAATATAAACCACGAAAAATAAATTTAAACAGTTCAAACTATATCGTTTACTTGTATTCGTATTCAATCCAAAAATGCAACAGTGTCTTAAAACATAGCATAAAGAAGGCAGTGTATAGTAGTGCAAATAATACATCACACACACACACATATATATTTATGCATATACATATATATATACATATATATATATACATACATACATATATATATATATATATATATATATATATATATATATATATATATATATATATATATATATATTATATATATATATATATATATATATATATATATATATATACAGTCTGTTAAACTTTAACATGTGCTACGTTCTCACAAACTCTCAGTTAGATTAATAACTATACTTCTCATTTCTAAAAATTAAGAGCGTAATTCCCAAAATCTCTTCATATTTTTTAAAAAATAAGTTAGTGGAAGACAAAAAAATGATTGTTTAAGAAGTCATATGACAGTTAAATAGACAAATAAATGGTACTTTACAGAAAAAATTTATATGTGAACACCTGTAGGAAAACAGTTATTGCTGTTTTAAAAGATTAGGAATAAAAACATGTCAGTCATATACTTTGAAAACGTCATTTTTTGCCAAAAATAATATATATTTTTTTATTTCTCTGTTGTAAAATTTCAACATTTAGGCTTCAAAATATGTTTTTGTTTAGTCTCTAATGCATTTTAAAGAAAAGATACAGCTGTTTAAACATTAGTGACAGCTGTCAAAACAAAAAGAAAGTAGAGACTTCAGAACCGGAAATAGTGAAATTTTTTAGAAGCATTTTTTGGAAAAAACTTTTGAAATTTTCATGAAGATTAGTACTTTTCAATTAATTAACACTTTCAATTAACACTTTTCAATTAATTATTACAGACATTATGTTCTATGTATCGGTATAAACGTATAATTACCCCCCTCCTCTAAAATAAGCGATATATTTTGAAAAATTCCGTTGTAAGTTCTGTGTTAAAAACGTATTTATTTTCAACGCATTCAATTTCTACTTGAGTAATTTATAACTGAGTTACAATTATAGTGGTTTTAAAAAAGTTAAGAAACAGTAGTCTAACTATAGATTATGTTACATTTAAAAAAGTAATATTAGCAGTAAAAAGGAAAAAAAATAAGAATGTATTAAAAATTTTATATATCATTTAAATTTCTACTTTATTACTTTTTTATTTTTTAAAACATCCAGAAAAAACAAATAACACTTGTTGTGCAGTGATTTGAATCTCTTCTCTGCCCTTCAGGCGTAAACAGAATAATAAAACACATATATCCTGCTCCCTCACTCTTATACACAAAAATATACGATTTATTTCAGTACTTTCATTCTCCTTACATATTTCTTAATAACCATTCCTATTCGTTTAAATTATTGTTATTCAACGAGGCTAATTTTTTCATTTTGGCATACATTACATAGAATTTCAGCGGCCATGTGTTTTTCTTTTCAACATATTTTGCATAAATTATACAAATATGAAGTATTTTTTACCATGGACAGATATTTCCCAATTTAATATTAAAAACATTTCTTATTTATATTGAAACAATAGAAGAAATACTTCCGTCTATTAAGTGGTAATTTATATAGAATATTATAATTAAATAATAGTATATATATAGAGAGAATGATAGAGAGGAAGAGGGGGATATTATTTTGTCTGTTAAATATATAAAATATAATAATGCAGTCAAAAAAATGTCTCCAATATTTCATTCATAAAATTCATATGCAAGATATTGGCTGCAAAAAAAATTAGGAACATATTTTTATAACTTAATTAAGCATCTAACAACTTTCATTTCACTTTATATTATCACTTAAGGTACCCGTCTACGTTAAAAATGTCATTTTTTGCCCAAAATCATATTTTTGTTTTATTTCTCTGTTGAAAAGTTCACTTTTAGGCTTCTAAATTTGTTTTTGTTTTGTCTATACGGCAATTTAAAGAAAAGTTACACCTATTTAAACATCAGTGACAGCTATCAAAACAAAAGGGAAGTAGCGACTTCGGAACAGGAAGTTGTAAATTTAAAGCCTTTTAAAGAGTATTTTTTGACAAAACTTTTTAAATTTTCATGAAGATTAAATATTTTTCTATCATTTTAATGCTTAGCAACTTTGCAATTAGAAAGTTTTGAAGCAAGAAAGTGTAGGAAATTTTAAATATATATTTTAATTTTTTAACAGTTAAAGATGCTTTCATAAACTTCAAATGCGTTTTTCTCAGAACTGTATTTTTAATAAAATGTTGAAACTTAAAATGGCATTTCTCAAAAAGTTCTACAAATATGTTGTGGAAAATTATTATGAATGTATTTGATAGTATTTACTAGTGAATGACCTTAAAGCTTTAACTTCGGCTAATTTTTAATGATGTTACACTCATAGTTGGAAATAAAGGTAATGAAATATCGTTAAAAATTCAATGTGTATGATTTGGAAGGACCAAACTTTTTTACCAAATGTAAATTAAGCAAAGATTTTAGGTGATTCACTAGTCCAGTGTATAAGAAATGATTGAAATAATTTAGTTTATTAAAAATTAGGCCTTTTGAAAAAACCTGATTTTTTTCTAAATTTTCTTCATTTATTAGAAATTTTATAAAAACTTCTCTAGAAATAAATTTTTTAAATGCAATTCTCTATGATAATATCAAAAATAAATCTAAAAATGTAAAAATATGAGCTAGTTTCGTAGTTTAAAGAAAAATGTTCTTCGAACGTAGACTGATACCTTAAACTTATAAAACAGTAACTTGATTTTTCTCAAATATCGATTTTTCCATATAATATATATATATATTTATATATATATATATATATATATATATATATATATATATATATATATTTATATATATATATATATATATATATATATATATATATATGTGTGTGTGTGTGTGTGTGTGTGTGTGTGTGTATGTGTGTGTGTCTGTGTGTGTGTATCTATAATGTATACAAATTAACGATTCAAAGGTATTTTGAGATAATGTTATACGTTATAAAAATTAAGTTTGTCTTTAGAGTAATTATATTTTTAGTGACGACGCATATTATCCTGAATATCGTTTTTGTTAACTACAAATTGCCTTTTATTTAATATTTCTTATGGTTAAAAATGAATGAGATATATGTATAAAGATAAACAATTGTTCTAACTATGTTAAAATTTTATGTTTGTAAAACTGGTAATTTTTGAAAGTATGCGAATTCTAAAATGATAATTATTTTACATTTTCTCAAATTTCAGAGTCGTATAAACCCTTAAATAGTATGTATTAATAATTAAAATAAATTAGATATTCCATCGGATGGATAACTATAACTATAATTATAACTGTATGAATATAGTTAATATAAATTAGTCGTTAAAACTGCCTAAGAATTTTGATCCAGAGTATTATATTCGTTTATTCATCTTTTGGAAAATGAATAAACTGGTTTAAATAATTTGTTTAATTTTTTAATCTTCCCTTAAGATAATTTAAACTAAAGTGTTTTACCATTATTTTAAATTATATATTTTAATTATACGCCTTTGATTATGTATGTTTTATTATTACGTGAATGTTTATAGCTATATTTCTTTTAAAGGTATGCTTTTTTCTTTCCTTACCATCTGTTATGCATTTAATTCAAAAGTTTCGATAACCTTTGGATATCAGGTATAATATTGTTGTCACCTTCCAATATAAATGAATATATAAATTTATTGTCTCTATATAAGGATGTTATCACATATCATATCAAAACAAAATTTGTCATAATGCCAGAGTTTGTAGAGAAAATATAAATCAAAAACCTTAACTCTAAAAACTGATAGATGGTTTATTTTTCAAATACGACTTTTAAATGAATATAGTTATGGTATATAAATACACATATATATACAGTGGCACTTTGATAGAAATAAATTGAGGAGGTTTGGATTTTTATATTATATTTTAATAGAAAAAGTCGACTAACTATAGAAAACAAAAAGAAAAACTAAAAAAAAGTTTGTTGCAGATAAAATAAAGATTTTCGAAAGCTTTTCGTAGTTACTGCTATTGTTTTTAAATAAAAAACTGAGAAAAGTAAGAAAACCCATCAAAGATAACATGGATTACTATCACAAATATATTTTAACTCTTTTTAAAGAAGAATTTTCAATCCTTTACCCAAAATAATTTTACTTTGTTAAGTTCCATTAGAATAAATCTACAAACCATGCCACTAAATCTACTGCTTTATTTTTGTGGAAAATTGAGAAATGAAATCTGAACTAAAACTATTCTCTTTAAATGCTTCTCAATCACGTTTTCTAACTCGTCTCTTATGATTTAACACTGTTTCAATACACATAAAGTCCATAGGTATGGGTTAAACTTACACAATTAAGTTGAAAACTTGTGGATATTTAAAAGATACACTGTATTTATACGCAATTTAACTTTTTCATACTAGATAAAATTAATGATATATTACCAAATCAAAAACTATCCATATTTAGAGAAATAAAATGACAGCTTGAATGGCATTATATAGATTCCTACCAGTCAAGATTTCTTACCTAGCTGCTGCGCCGATTGGAAAACTATTTAAATATATTTTGTAAATTTTCTACATATCAGTACATTACAGTTAGAAAAAATATTTTCCAATGAAAAAATATTTCCCTATGTTTCCTTTGGAAAATAGAGAAAAGAAATCGAAACTAAAGCTATTCTCTTTACATGCTTCTCAACCATGTTTTCTGTTTTGTCTCTCATTATTTAACACTGTTTCAATACACCTAAAGCCCTTAGGTATGGGTTAAACTTACTCAATTAAATTGAATCCTAGTGGATATTTAAAAGATACACTGTATTTATACCCAAGGACACTTATTCATTTTGAGATATTCACTTATTTTAATACTAGATAAAATTAATAATATATTACCAAATCAAAAACTATCCATATTTAGAGAAATAAACTGACAGCTTGAATGGCATTATTCAGATTCTTACCAGAAGATATTGTTTACCTAACTGCTGCACCGATTGGAAAACTATTTAAATATATTTTGTGAATTTTCTACATATGAGTACTTTACAGTTAGAAAATATATTTTCCCATGTGCACAGATTTTTTGCACAGATATATATATATATCATATATATATATATATATATATATATATATATATGTATATATATATATATAATATATATATATATATAAATATATATATTATATATATATATATATATATATATATATATATATAAATATATATGATACATATTATATATATATATATATATATATATATATATATATATATATATATATATATATATATATATATATATATATATATATATATATATATATATATATATATATATATATATATATATATATTATATTTATATATATATATATATATATATATATATATATATATATATATATATATATATATATATATATATATATATTATATATATATATATATATATATATATATATATATAT
>CM063504.1:52542949-52545449 GCA_032207245.1 Pardosa pseudoannulata | reverse complement strand
GCTAACAATCCAATACAACGAAGGGCCAAGTAGAATAGTATTGGAGCTTACTGGTCAGCGGACACTGTTGGATATGGTGCTACGCAGCAAACGTCCACCTCACGTTCACGAACTAAAATTGTTTAAGCAGTTGGTTTGGATCAATTTTCACTAAGTTTTTGAAAGTGGATTTTTATTATCTCTCATATGATTTGCGTGAAAACAATTCAAAACACATTTGAAACATTTCTGGTCTTAAGGAAATTATTGAATCCTAGGAACGAAAGTAACGAAAGGACTAATATATTTTTACAAGTAGTGAACTAAAACAGTTCATATCATCAACTGTCATGTAAGGTAGATTGGCAAAGTTAATAACTGTTATAAATTTATACTAAATGAAAAGATGGTCAATATTATGCCCAACAGTGGGAAATTGTTTAACATACAAACATGTACAAATGAACTACTATTGTTTTTTACACACAAACGCACACACCTACACATAAATGTATATATATATATATATATATATATATATATATATATATATATATATATATATATATATATATATATATATATATATATGTCAGGATTTAAATTGTAGACAAATTTTAAATGATTTTAATTTGGATTCATTACTGGGAGTGACACGGCGTGATGAGTTAGACACATAAATACGGCTCACGCGCAGTGATCTAGAGCAGAGAGCAGTGTGCACATTCCGCGGACAGAGCTGTGGCTACTCGAAGCAGCTAAGCCTGTCTTTGGGGAAAGTTGGGCGCCAATGTGAGACGCAGTTGAAGATGATTGTCGAGTAGTGTGGTTTGAGATTTGAATAATGATATGAAAATGATTGCAATACTTTACTGTCATTTAGTGGATCCTGATATATATATATATATATATATATATATATATAGATATATATATATATATATATGCAATACCATTTATGACATTGTTTTTGTCTGAACTCAAACAAAGAATAAGTGCTATAAAACATTGACAAAATTGAGTGAATGTTTTTTTTTTCCTGTGGATTCAGCATTACATAAAAATTGTGGTTAAGGAAATATTACTAGCAGGCTACTTCGGCCTTAAATATACTATACTTAAAGCCAAATTTGACAGATTGTGATAGTTGCAGCTATGATAAATCATTAAATTTGACAGCATCGGAGATAATTTAAAAGCTTAATTCAGCTGGACAATCCATTTCGGGTAATAGTCCGAATTTAGAAATGACTTGTAAATAAACCTAATATATGGCTTATGAATTAGAAAAACATTAAAAACTTGTCGCAAGATGAAATGGTCTTGTTCCTTAATGTTTTTGTGAGAAATGCTAATAAAATTAAATCACACAAAAGCATCTCTCTTTTAGTTTTGGTTAAATTTGAATGATAATCTATGGGAACAATTACCTTAATTTAAAACAGTATATTTTGTATCAACCGTTTATACATGTACTTGTCTCGGCACTTGAAAAAAAAAATTTTTCAAACTTTAATTAAATATTCCTTTAGTTAAATTTTTATTCCTTAAAATTTGCCTAACATATCCTAACATTTTAAAAAACGATTCATTCATTGATATTACCTCATAATTTTGTTTTTATCATTAAAATCTTAGACATGCAATATTTATTTTTCTTGTGTGTTGTATGTATGAAATATATTTATACATTAGTCAGTTATAAATTATTTTTTGTCCTACCCATCCTTTCATCAAAAAAGTTCAATTTATTCTATATTTTATTTACCATGATTGAATGTTTTTTGTTCTTATACTTCATAGGTGTAGCTATATGATTAACGTTCTCTTTATCTGTCAGAACTCTCTTTTATAGCCGAACATAATTTACCCATATCACAGAAACTTCATCACGATTACATGCATGGTAAATAAGTATTGATTGAATGTTTTTCCTAGCGATGGCTATTTCGGATATCTTTGCTTGATAAATCATTTCAGGAAACATTTGTCTAAGTTTCCTTAGGTAAAACACTTGAATTAATTGTGTATGCTCAATTGGTAATAGCAGTTTATTTAATTAAATGTCATTAAAGAAAATTATGCAAATTTCTGTAAAATTTTCAAAGAAAATAATTATTTCGAATGCATCTTCTTTCTTGTAAAACTGTACAACCTTTCAAAACAAACTGTAATTAATGGCATATTTCTGTACGAATTTCACTCAGTGTTTATATTTTTACGCTTAATTGTTTATTCTTTATCATTATAAAGATGATATCCCGTAAGTATTTTGAGTGCAACATTATTATAAATTGATTTTAGTAAATTTAGCAAATGTTTGCTACACAGGTTTTGCTATAAATGTGGATGAATGCACTCTCAATTAAAGTTTCTCAATTACAATTAGTAGCACCTAGATTTTGGATAACTCAAATCTTCCAATATCTTCAGGTTTTATCTGTGATTTGACACGTATAATATTTATTTAACATAATGGTTCTGCAGTGCTGGAACTCATTTGTGATATTTTCTTGCTTAT
>CM063504.1:52492949-52537949 GCA_032207245.1 Pardosa pseudoannulata | reverse complement strand
ACCTTTTTTTCTGCAATGTCATGGCTATCTGCTAAAGTTTTACATTGTTGCTTAAGTTTTGCACACCAGTGTATGTTTCTTGCTCAATTATAAAGTTTATAAAACTGATAGAATTTAAAATTATTTTCTCATTTAAAAAATTGTAATTTTAAGTGATAATATAAAGTGAAAATAAAGTTGTTCGAGGCTTAATTAAGTTACAAAAGTGTGCTAAAATTTGCACAAAATATCTTGCATATGAATTTTATGTATGAAATATTCTAGACACTTTTTGACCACATTATTACACATTATACATTTAAAAAAAACAATGTCAAAAAATAACAGACAAAATAATGTCCCTCTCTCCCTCTTTCTATATATATACCTTTATTTACCTATAACATTCTATATAAATTACCAAGTAATATACGGAAGTATTTCTTCTACTGTTTCAATATAAATAAGAAATGTTTTTAATATTAAGTCGGAAAATATTTTTCCAAGTTAAAAAAGTACTTCATATGGTTATAATTTATGCAAAATCTGCTTAAAAAACATGGGCATTGAAATTTTTTGTTATGTCTGCCAAAAAAGAAAAATCCATCATCCTTGAAAAAGGATAATTTAAACAAATAGGAATGGTTATTAAGAAATATGTATAAAGAAGGAAAGTACTGAAATAAATCGTATATTTTTGTGTATAAGGGTGAGGGAGCAGGATATATGTGTTTTATTATTCTGTTGACGCCTCTAGGGCAATGAAGATATTCAAATCACTAACAACAAATAATATTTGTTTTTTTTCTAGTTGTTTTGAGAAATAAGAAAGTAATAAATTAGAAATTTAAATGAAACATAAAATGTTTAATACATTCTTATTTTTTTCCTTTTTACTGCTAATGTTGTTTTTTAACATAATCTATAGTTAGATTGCTTTTTATTAACTATTTTACAACCGCTGAAATTGTCACTCACTTATAAATTACTCCTGTGGAAAATGAATTCGTTGAAAATAAATATGTTTTTATTACAAAACTTACAACCAAAGTTTTCAAAATATATCGGATTTTTTTTTGGAAGAAGGGGGGATGGATTAGTTATACCTTTATACTGATACACAGGACATAATGTCTGTAATTTGTAATTAATAATTTATTTTTTAAAGGATCTTAAAGAAAATGCATAATTTTATCTAAAATAATAAACTGTAACAAAAAATTTAACAATATTTCTTTTATCGTAAGTATTTTTAATTTTTTACTTGCAATATTTTCTATCTTTTTTCCTTTTTTTACAGATACCCATAACTTACTAAAGTTTACTGACCGATTATCACTTTCACATAATATAAAAAAAAATTGTAACATAAAATATTAACAATATTTCTTTTATCTATGAATTGGTATACTTCCTTTGGTTTTCATGCAGTTTAAATTTTCTTAATTTTTAACATTAAATATTTTCCTTTGTATGCATTTTTTCATTTGCACCCATAACTTTCTAAAATTTACTGAACGATATACTGACTTTTCCCTTTTAGTTAAATCTTGTAACTGTACAGGAATCAAAATAATTTTATTTACTTTCTAAGTGGAAACATAACACTAAAATTAGATGAAAAACCGTTTTTAGTACAATTATTTAGAATTTTGTAAATTATCATTTTATTTTTGTATGCAAACGCAGCGATAATAATATCGATACCTCTTACGTAACTGTTTTAATTCCTTCGAACAGGAGAGACTAAAAATTAGTGTCATTTAATAATTTTAATAAAGATCTAAATACTAATTGATTGCACTCTTTCTAGCTGTTTTCGATTTTAAAATTAATATTTTTAATGACAATCACTAATACGATGTTTCTTATTTAATTAATTGATTTATACACTTTTGAAATAAATGTCAAAATTGTGTATACTTTACACTGAAATTTGATATTTCAGTTGTTGAATTAATATTTTATTCAGGGAAAATAATTAATTAAATGGCTACTCATGTGTAATTTTAGAAATTGTATAATACATAAATTTAGAGCACCTAGAAACAGATCATTTGTATTTATAATGCATTGTATTAAAAATTATTAGATAAATTAATAGTCTGATGTCTGAAAATAATCAATCTCCCCAAGTTTTCTTCAATTTTCTTTTTTTTCTGTGGTCTTTTCTTATCACATGAGAAATTTAATATGTGTTTTGAAAAATGGGTTGGAATCTAATAACAAATCTCGTGTTTTAAACACTTTCAAGAAACAATGATTAATGAAAATAATACCTGCATTAAAATCGTACATAATTGGAATTTTTTTTTTTTGGAGGAAGGGGTGTTAGTTATATTTTTATACTGATGCACAGGACATAATGTCTGTAAGTTTGTAATTAATAACTTATTTTTTAAAAAAATTTAAAGAAAACGCATAATTTTATATAAAATAATAAATTGTAACAAAAAAGTTAACAATATTTCTTTTATCGAGAAATTACATTAATATATTTCAAATGGAATTAATCCACTTTAAGTGTATTTAATTTTTACTTTTAATATTTTAAATGTTTTGTCCTTTTTTACCGACACCCGTAACTTACTAAAGTTTACTGACTAATTATCACTTTCGCATAATATAAAAAAAATAAATTGTAACATAAAAGATAACAATATATCTTTTATCTATAAATTGCTAACTTCCGATGGTTTTCGTTCAGTTTAAATGTTTGTCATTATAACTTTAAATATTTTCCTTTGTTTGTATTTTTACATTGGCATCCATAACTCACTAAAATTTACTGAACGATATACTCACTTTCCCATTTTAGTTAAATCTTGTAACTGTCCAGGAATCAAAATAATTTTTTGTACTTTCTAAGTGGAAACGTAACACTATAATTAGATGATAAACCGTTTTTAGTACAATTACTCATAATTTTGTAAACTATCATCTTATTTTTGTATGAAAAGCAGCGATAATAAAATCGATATCTCTTACATAACTATTTTAATTCTAACGACATGAGAAACTAAAATTTACTGTCATTTAACAGTTTTAATGAAGATCTAAATACTAATTGCATAGCACTCTTTTTAGCTAATTTCGATTGGAAAATTAATATTTTTAATGACAATCACTAATACGATCTTTCTTATTTAATTAATTGATTTATACACTTCTAAAATAAATGCCAAGATGGTGTATACTTTGAACTAAAATTTCACATTTCAGTTGTTGAATTAATATTTTATTCAGGGAAAACAATTAATTAAATTGCTACTCAAGTATAATTTTAGGAATTGTTTAAATAGATAAATTTAGAGCTCCTAGAAACGAATCATTAATATTTACAATGCATTTTATTAAAAGTTATTACATAAATTGATAGTGTGATGTCTGAAAATAATCAATCTCCCCAAGTTTTCATCAATTTTCTTTTTTTTTTCTGTTGTCTTTTTTTATCACATGAGAAATGTAATATGTGTTTTGAAAAATGGTTTGGAATCTAATAAAAAATCTTGTGTTTTAAACACTTTCAAGAAACAATAATTAATAAAAATAATATCTGCGTTAAAGTTGTACATAATTATAATTTTTAAAAAATGTAAATGCACGTAAGTGTATGATAAGAAGAAAGAAATATATATATATATATATATATATATATATATATATATATATATATATATATATATATATATATATATATATATATATATATATAATTATCTAACCTCGGGGTAACTTTATATAAATAATAAATGCCAATTATCTGGGTTACAAATTCTCTTCTCTGTTTTATTTATTTATTTATTATTTTTATAAAAATATTACACTAATATTCGTTATCGATAAGTATGACTTTTTCTGTTATACAATCTCATCAAAAATTAATAACAGCTAATATTTTTTTCATTTAAAATATGTTTGATTTTGCTCGGAAATTGTGTATTTGGAATTGGGCAAAATTTCAAGTAAACAGGTTTGATAGGATGACAAACGTAAACAATTCTCAAATGAATCCGAAGTAGTTAGAATAATTGCACATTATTTTAATTACTTTATTGTATGATAATGGTGAAAATTATTCCAATTTACGTATATCTGATAATTACCCATGAATAGTTTTACATAGTTATTTTCTTGTTAATAATATTCAGTTTATTTTATGTCCCTCTCAAACAATTGTTTTTAGTTTCAATTGTGTGCTACAAAATATATTTTGTAATTAGTTATCTTTAGCAATAAGTTTTCTTTCACCAAATATTGCATAAGTTTTTTTCGTGGAACCAAGTTAAACCTTAATTCCAATATTTAACTACCTTAAAAATATAAAATTAATACAAGGAAAATTATATTAATTAAAAAGTGAGCATCAAATGAAAGTTATTAAACTCAAGAGAACCAGGCTATTTCATTGGTTTATAAGTGTTTAGGAACTATGGCATATACCTATTAGTTTAGATTTAGAAGTATTTTCAGAGGTGAAATGGTTATTTTATTAAATGTTTATTGCTATTCAGCATCAAGTAAACTGATATGATCTTAAAGGCTAAACATCGAGTAAGAAAAAATTTTTAGAAATATATCATTACGTTGTTAGTCGTATTTCAGGTAACTGTATAGTTTTAAAATATCTATATAAATACATAAAGGAAAAATACATAAGAAATTATGTTCCAAAAATATTAAAGTGAAATCTATAATTATGATATGCATTAAGTTTGTAGTGCTTTATTCTTATTTTCTTCTCTGTACAAAGTAAAGGATATATTGTAAAAAACGAAATTATTCTGTCTTTAGATTCCAAATGATGTACATATTTTGAAGAAACTTGAATATATTATGAATACATTCAGTTTTGCGTTTCTGGGTAAGTACTAGGAAAAGAACAATTTTGGAACATTAAATATAGATTTTATCCATTAAGGAATAAACTCTGACAAGTTCTGCTCTCCTTGTGTCGAGTCTACTTTCATACATTAGTGTTCTTCTGGCATGATTCACATTGAGGCAGGAAAATAACCTCTCGTATCCCTTCCCAGTTTTGCCCGTACGCAGTAAGGCATTGCGTGCGGAACAGTTGTGAACTGCCCGTGCGACGTACGTGCAATCTGGTTTCTCTTATGCTTCTATTGTATCTCCCGTTTATTTTCTATTTTTAATAACAAAATCACCGTGTAGTTAAGTACTGAATGTATGTTGGATTTCTATTATGATTTCGCTTCTGATTGCCGAGCTTTTATTACATGATTTGTTTCGATAGACGAATTTCTATCTTGCAGTGATTAACGGTTAGATTTTATTGTATTAATCCTTTATATTATATAAATGCAATCTATTTTTCCTTTTAAATAACGACTAATTCTTATTGATTGCAGATAATTTTTTGAGATTTGAAGTATGACTCGGAATCAAAATCTAAAATATGTGTAAATGAGTGGATAGTATTGAAAGTATACTAGATGACTTCGCTACTAGTGATTCTGATAGTATTAAAAATTGTTTCAGTCAAGCAAGGCATTTAAAAAATAATAATTATATTAATTTTTAGATTCCCATGAAAGAATTTATGTGAATGTAATTTTAATCGTAAAAGCTGTAAATTAATTGTACTTTTTTATATTTGAAGCAACAGTAAATATAGCTTCAATGTTAGGCTGTAATGTAGGATAAGAACAACTTACAGGGTACATTATATCTTTCATTGCAATAAGAAAATTATCTTAAATACTTACTTAAAATTAATAGAAATGTTAATTTTAATAACATTTTAATTTTTAAAATTGTAAACATAATATAAAAATATAATCAAATATATGAGATTTTATTTGCTTGAATTCAGGAAAAAAATCAAATTGTTATAGGTTGATGTATCCTCTGATTGGTTACTCATATTTTTTATTACAATTAGTACCTACGAGAAATTACAACATGTTATACATTAATACTACGAAGAACAGATCAAGAATGATTAACTGTATAAGACTTAAATTTTGTATTTAGGAATATTGTAACATCTGACTGTACACCTCCATTTTATTATGAAACAGCTTCATATATTGTAGAACTCAATCGGTTATCTATAACATTTTAGGGTGCTAGTCCAGCTTTGGGGTAGATTGTATTAGATCAGAAGTAGAAAACAGAATTATCCATAAAAATTTTATTAAAACACTTTAATTAAACATGGCACCTCATAACCTGAAATAACCGGAATCGTCTGGTTTCCTTTTTAAGAGACAGCGAAATAATGGCGCTAAAGAAGCATGGGGTCGAGGAGGGTTCTAACTGCTCAGGGAAACTCAGACGAACTATTCTTCAGCTGGACAGGCGCATTTTATGCAGAGATTCGAGTAACGTTCCCTTGCAACTTTGACGAGACACCTACTCCGCAGCACTAATTATGCAAGATTTCGCTTGCAAGATGAGTACCAAAATGAGTTCCCTAAAACATCAATGAAACACAATGATAGCAATATATTCAAATGCAGTTTTAACAATTCAATTTGAACTGTTAAAACATTGCTTTTAAAACCAAATATTGGAATTAAAAAAATACTTATTTCTTAATACCTTAAAATACAACCATATAATAAAAATTATTTTCCTTATTGACATTTTATAAAGTCTTTGTAGGGAGTATCAGTCTTTGTGCTATATATAGCTTATAAAGATCAGGCTACCCAAAAGAGAGTAAATTACTTTGATGACCGTTCATTCATTAAAGCACTCATCCCATATGAAACGAATACAAGAAATCGCTATGTCCAAAAAAGCGATAAACAAGTTTCATCTTTCTCGGAAGTGGTAGAGGACTAGTTAAGTAATTACTCATCACCTCCAACGGTGAACAAGGGTTATGAGAGGGTTCAAATTGGAAACCCAGTATATGGGTGTCTTCCAGATTTTTATACTTTGTTGAAAACTTTTCCGTTACAGGTCTGTATGATTCTTCTGCAGATCACCTTATTTCAGAGGATTGTGAGTCCAGACTCTGTTGTATCAGTTAAGTATCTTTTCCTGGTGTTTAACCTCTGAGAAGAAGATTGTGTTCTAGGATTGTCGATAAACATCTCCTAGTACATAATTAAGAAAATACTGTCATACTGAAATGCTAGAATGAAACGTCTGAATCTAACGATGTTTAAAGCTGTATGTAGCCTCAAGATAGTAACACTTGAGCTCTATTTAGCTAACACTGTAAGTTTTATGAACAAAACTAAATTAAATTTTAAGAATGCAAATAATAATTTTGATAGTACATTAGAACAAATTGTACTGTGCAACAAATTGTACTGTTAGTAAGACGTTGAAGGAAGTCATGTATCTACATAAGATTTATTGATCATTCTTCCAGACTTTTCCAGACTTTGGGGGTTATTTCAGTTATGTTTTGTCATTTAAATACAAGCTTCCTTATTAAAATCTATATCTGCCTTACAACATATAGTGCTTTTTTTCAATTTTGAAACAGAAATAAGCATTAGAAAATAACTATAGAAAGAACATTTAAGAAATATTTGGTAAAATATGAAATAATTAAGTGCTCTTGATTTCTCTTGTCAACCTAAATATCGGCCCCATCACAAAAAGCTTATTTATAACGTGTCGTGAAAAATGATCGTCATCGGCTATGCAAACAAAATTTATAGACAGACGGTGCTAAATTTTTCGAATTCCTCCATAAAGATTGACAGCTAAAATCGATAAAATAGCTGACTTGGATACTATATTTCTCTCTAGTAGCCCTGGAAAATGTCGCTTTGAAATAGAATAATTGCAATGTGGGAAAAATAATATTTCTGTCTAGGATATAACATTTCTATAGTATTATCTTCGTTGTTGAAAGAAATCAACCCACTTTGAATGCAGTTCCAAAAACCAATACCATAAAAATGGAACAATGTTAAGCAAAACTCACAAATTGTTTGTAAATTAATCTTAATAATTTAATTAATTTTTCAATCATTGATAAAAATCGCAACTATTTTTTTTCTTTTCTAGGCCGAAAGACAAACACAATTGCATATACTAGAATAATGGAAGTAACAAAAATAATTTTCTTTTTTAAACTAATATAAGTGTACACTTAAGTTTTAAATTATTATAGAAAAATGATTGAATATCATACAATTCAAATATGAAACTCAATAATTACATAAATTGTGATTGTAATATGATTTTCTTAAAAGAAGATTAATTTTCTTTGTTTACGTGCAACATGTTTCACCGTAACTAAGTTAACTAACACTTATCGAAAACTATATTTCTGGATAAATTGAAATTAATACTAATTTTAGTGTTATTACAGTGTGTAAATGTATTTAGTATGTAATATTACTATGATTGTTATAATATAGGTAAATTCGTATCCAAGATTTTGTTATACAATAACTACTTGATTATAGAAAATAACTCTTCTCTAAATATCGAATTTTATATTTTAAACATCGAATTGTATTATTACACAAGCACAAGTGTTATTGCTGCAAAGAAACCATTTTTTAAAATCCTTTAAAATATGAATTTGTAAGCCTTTCCTCATTAAAACACAAGTAACCATATAAAATATGTATTGAATATTTATAGTACATTTTATTTTCGATAATTACATTAATTTTTAATGTTTAATTTGAACCACTCCCTGACAATTCTCAACATTTAACAACTTTAATATTGTTGAAGGATATTGTTTTATGATTTATTTTGATTAATTTATTTAGTTACCAAAAGAAATTGGTTATTTTGTTATGCGTACAGTGTATTCAAGTAGAGTCAATATTTTTTACTAGAGTCTTATTTTTTATTCATGTGTGTTAAGTATCTTTAATGTAATTTAAGCAAGTTACAGGAGCTAGGTATCAATTGAATGTTACCATCTAACATAAAAATGCAACCTTTTATGGGTCAGAACTAAGCTACGTTAGAGCGCTTGCTTCAATAGATTCTACAATAGATTCTACACATATTCCATATATTCTACATAAATTCACCCATATTTCCAAATATTAGACGATTATAATGTAAATATGGGAAGGAACTTTTGTTTACATCAATTCTACGATAGGAATAAAACAATAATAATTTTTGGGTCCTATCTTACTAATTGTCTTTCTAATAAATCTATTTTCTAAATTTCAAGAGTCAATATAGACTCCTTGGACTATTTTCCAAAATAGCTATGACTATGATGAATGCAGAAAATTAACCATTTAAGTTTATAATGATAATAAATTTAACTACACTTTTTAGCATGATTTAAATTGCAAACTTGAACCAAATAAAAGATTGTAATATATAACAAACACTCCAATAAAATTCAAAATACATTATTCATTTTAACTCGGAAATTTTTGTTAAAAAAGCAATATATAAAAAATAGATTCTTTGACGGTAATTAAATTTCAAATATTGTTACAAGTGGGAATTCAGCTAAAGTAGTTCATTCAACTGGGACTTAAACATAAAATAAATAAAGTAATTAGAAACAAACTAACCGCTGCAATCAGAAAATAACTATATAATTTTCACTTATTTAAGATTATTTTTGTTGCATTTTTTTAATTAATCAGATACGATCTCAAACTTCATTTTACTGTATTGAACATGGTCTATTGAACAATAAAATTTGGGAAATAACAAGAAAATTTCAATTCTTTTAATGAAAAATATTTCGCAAATATATTGCAGAACATTTATTTTGAATAAGGAATTGTTAAATCATTAAACACCAGATTTCTATTAAATTATATTCTTAACATCTGCTCCATACGCATGAAAATTTTCTTGGAATCAGTTTTATTTTTTAATTAAACATACGTTTAAATTGTTTAATTTGGATTTCACACAGAAGCGATTCAATGGTCCCTTCTAAAGAAATTGGATTTTTCAAAACAAAATTAGAGAAATAAATTAAATCCATAAGGAAAAGAACAAGGAGACAACTTAAAGAGATTTAACCCAAAGTTGTAAGCGGTCTTTAAATTTATTTAATGCTTGGCTTAGCAAAGAAAGTCGATCGAAAAAAAGCCATTCTGGGCATTTTTCGCTACATCCCTTACAAAGAACGGAATGTAAAGGTTTCTATACTAGGAAATTGTCTAAATAATTAATGTGTAAATAAGGAGAAATTTACATTGTGGATATTTATTACTGAAGAAAGAAATAACGAAATGTGAAATTTAATACCTTACAGCAAACAGATAAACAATGCGATGGAAATACAAGGATTACATTAAAAAATAATGTTTTAGAAGTTTTATAATCTAAAAACATCAAACTATTTTTTCTCTTTGCGAAAAAGCACAATGATATTTCTTGAATATTTGTCTATTTAAACATATAACCTTCTTTTGCTAAATATCCCCTTATCAGAAAATGTTTTTGTAAAACAAAAAATTCTCAAAACAAACGATGGGGATTTGAAGATTATTATAATTCAAATTCAAATATATTATAAGGTATTTGATCAATATGTATATAACACAATTTATATATATATATATATATATATATATATATATATATATATATATATATATATATATATATATATATATATATATATATATATATAAATATATATATATATATATATATATATATATATATATATATATATATATATATATATATATATACATATACAATACATATATATACATATACATATATATATATATATATATATATAATTATATATATATATATATATATATATATATATATATATATATACATATATATATATATATATATATATTTATATATATATATATATATATATATATATATATATATATATATATATATATGTGTGTGTGTGTGTGTGTGTGTGTGTGTGTTGTAATGTACATACAACCTATACACCAGTGTTCGTTACAAGGGGGAAACACAGAATGAATATAATACTTTATATTGAGATTCAGACGCTTATTCTATACATTTATTTACAAATAGATCCTTGGTTGTCTGCACCAACGAGGACCATCTACCTTAAAACGTAAAGTTTTAAGATGTTTTGGGTGTCCCCGGGTGTACAATCCACATCAGCCCTTAATATACAATGCATTATTGTAAATGCAGTAAAAATATCTCAAACTAACACATACAAATACAAAACTGACAAACTAACACTGGAAATACAAAAAAAAGTAAAAATCATAAAATTAAAATAAAATAAATTAAAATAAAAAAATGATAATAATTACAAGATAAATGCATATAAATAAATATAAATACTATAATTATCATACATCTCTTTATAAGGAATTATTATTATTAACAGAGCCTAAGTCAAATGACTATAAATATTATTTATAAACTACCTCCATTAAAGTCACAGGGGAGCAGGCAGGGGCTTCCTCACGGGCGTACTGGACGAGTTGGTGATGGTGAGCGGGACAGTGTCGGTCAGGGCGCACGGGACGATCTGGTGCTAGTGGATCCTTGTCCCACTTCTCTCGACAGCCCACTTCTTCAACTGACTCCTCGCTCTCACTACGTTTCTATATTCCTCACCTCGGTCCCAACGATCCTTTTTTCTTCTTATCCAATCCTTTGCCTTCAGGAAAGTTTCCCACTTCAAATGCCCTTCAGGAGTGCAGGTGGGTTATTAAAGTAGCCCCTTTTTGTTCAAGCGGACATTACCTTTTAGCCCCTGCTCCCTTAACTCACGCTTACAGCTCTGTGCGAGCTTTACCATTAAGCTGCCATTCTGTGATCTATCTTCTCTTCAGGGGTCCCTAAACTTGACGTGAACAATTGGAGTCCTAAATTCCTCTAGCGGCTATGCATACACGTGCAGACCACCGTGGGAAAGTACCTCGGTACAATATAAACATATGTATATATGTATAAGTATGTATATGTATATATATATGTATATGTATATGTATATATATATGTATATCTATATATATGTATATGTATATGTATATATATGTATATCTATATATATGCATATGTATATGTATATATATATGTATATATATATGTATATTTTTATACACTCATGTCCATAAATTAAGGATAATGAAGTTCAGGCAATGCAAGAGACAAAAGCAAAACAAATTTGACTTATTTGTAAAGTCTATTTATTAAACAAAAGGTAAAGAGAAAAAAAGATGCTATATGTTTGACATAATTAATAAAAATTGCGATTTTTACTCCCTGGAGCAAATTTCAAAAAAGAACCTATTTACAGAAAACAGTATAACATGGTTAGTATGTTGGTTAATACGGAGTATGTCTCCCGGACGATGCAATAAAAGCGTTACAAAGCCTACGCATGCTGAGTATAAGATTATCAATCTGATCTTGGGGAAAATTACACCACTCATCAAGCAATGCCCTCCGAAGTCCGATAGACAGTTGGGAGGGGGTTGACGGGCTGCAATTAGTCGGCCAAGCATGTTCCACACATGCTCTATTGGATTCAAGTCCGGTGAGTATGCTGGCCAATCCATACGGGTGATATCCTCCGATTGAAGGCATTCGTCTACAATGTTTGCACGGTGAAGTCGGGCGTTGTCATCCATATACAGAAATTCAGGACCCCTAGCGCTCCGAAACAAACGTACATGTTGTTCCAGAATGACATCCCGATAGATGTGGCCTGTCATCGTTACTCTCTGAACATGCAGGTCAGTTTTAGAACCAAGAATAATTCCTCCCCAAACGAGCTCTCCTGTACCACCGTAACGGTGTCGTTCAATGGTGTTCTCTTGGTGGTAACGGGTACCTGGTGCTCTCCATATGAAAATCCGGCGAGAATCAGAATGAAAACTGAACCAGGACTCGTGGAAAACATCACACAAGACCACTGTTGTGGTGTTAACAATGCATGCTCTCTAGCCCAGCATAATCGCAGGAGACAGTGAGTTGCAGTAAAGGGAACACATCTGACAGGTCTACGAGCATATAGACTATAAGTTCCCTAAGCGTCTGTACACGGTCTGCCTTTAAACTGTCGTACTCGGTGGCGACCTGTGCTGTAACATCTACTCACATCACCATCATGTTTGAATCGTTGCCAAAGCCTGGAGATGACACTCTGGGCGATTCCAAGTTCCTTGGATACTTCTAGCTGCGTACGTCCACATTCCAGTCGTCCGATAATTCTACCACGTAAAAAATCTTTAAAATGCTTCCTTTGTGCCATAAATATGCTGTTATTGCAGTGAAAGGATTTTAAAGCGCTTGTGAACAATTTTACTTATTTGCTAATATCCTTATATACCGCTTTCATACACTCTCGTCATTGTGACGTACTATCCGTGCCATCTGGTGGTTTCCTGCAATTTGCATATTCTTCTTCAAGATGTGTGTGATAATTCTACAGGTGAAAGTTTTATTTTAGAGCTCAATTTTTGTGTGATTCTGAATTATCCTTAATTTATGGACATGAGTGTATATATATATATATATATATATATATATATATATATATATATATATGTGTGTGTGTGTGTGTGTGTGTGTGTGTGTGTAAAATTTAAATACATTAAACTTAAAATAAAATTACTATCTCCTATATTAAAAAAAAACATTCAGTCCGGGAGTTCTCTATCTTTCTAGTATCGTCTTGGTGTTAAAATCTTTCTAATACATAAAATCTCCTTTTTCTTGGCAAAAAAACTCCTTCTTTCATATTAATATAATGACAACCTACTATAGTGAATACCTAAATGACAACCTACTTTCGCTGAACTATTTCTAAAATTCTCACAACAATCTTAAAATATCAGTAGCTTACGATGGTGTGACCCTTAAAGTTATAAGGGACTTCATGCTTAAATTTAGAGGAAGTTGACTGTTGCAGATGATCAAATAAAAAGTGATGCTAACAATGTTTTGAAAAATCATTCTCCCGACCACCACAAAATAAAATCGGTATCGACTATTGAGGTGCATGGCTGAGGCATAGCGTTTCCACCGTTATGTTTCATATATGCATATATATATATATATATATATATATATATATATGCATATATATATATATATATATATATATATATATATATATATATATATGTATGTATATATATATACACACACACACACACACTATATATATATATATATATATATATATATATATATATATATGCGTGTGTGTGTGTGTAATGTAAAAATAATTTTGATATGTTACACACACACATACTAACATACACACACACACACACACACACACACACACACACATATATATATATATATATATATATATATATATATATATATATAATATATATATATATATATATATATATATATATATATATATATATATATATATATGCGTGTGTGTGTGTGTGTAATGTAAAAATAATTTTTGATATGTTACACACAAACATACTAACATACACACACACACACACACACACACACACACACATATATATATATATATATATATATATATATATATATATATATATATATATATATATATATATATATATATATATATATATATATATATATATATATATATATATATATATATATATATATATGCGTGTGTGTGTGTGTAATGTAAAAAATAATTTTGATATGTTACACACACACATACTAACATACACACACACACACACACACACACACATATATAATATATATATATATATATATATATATATATATATATATATATATATATATATATATACATATGTAAAATAAAAATTATTTTCACTTGAATATTTCGTTAAAAACTATCTACCTCCAATTCTATGCCGAACGATGGCCGAATGGTAGAGCGCTGCTCTTCGGAACCGGAGTTCGCGGGTTCGAATCCCGCTGCTGGCATGGATATTTGTAGCCGTTCGGAATTGGCTTTAAACTGTAGGTCCCGGTCTCATTAGCCCTCGTGTGCAAAACAGTAGACCGTAGCGCTCCAAACCAAACCAAACCAAACCTCCAATTCTATTTTTTTAAATCGTTTTCCCAGCCTCAAAATGTCTTATTCAAAGGAGTGTCATCGAGTTAAAATTCTTTCAATATTATTCCCACAGCTTTCTGTTCAATATATGTAAATTTTCTGTTCATTCAGTACGTTTTCTAGGTATGGCTCAGCTTTTCTCCTATTCTTAACAGTTAAATTCACTGAATAAGTTTCGTGTCCCTAGGAAATTTAATATCTGTTTTCTCTCTTACGTATACCTCTGTTGGACAAAGTGTGTTTGCTTGTCTTTCTCTTGTCTGCCGCTATCATAATGCTTACTCAAATTGATCTAATGATAACAATTTTGATTAGTAATAGAAATCCATTCGACCAATATGAATGGCATTCATTTTACTAATTGACGTTCATCCACAAGATAGTTTTAGCAATCAAAGAAATATTTTAGCAGTATCCGAATAAAGAGACTTCCTTTACTGTGGTAAATTAATTTTGTGTTGTTACTTTTGGTGACAAAAACACAAAATACTAAAGAAAGCTTGATTAATGAACACTAGTTTAAATTACTTGCCTATTTATCACACTTATATTTTACAACAAGAATTCTTTTTGACTTATGCGAGAATTTTCACAGGATTTGTCTAGAGAAAAATTAAAAATAAGACATAAACTATGCAAAATGAAACTGAAGCAAATTTATTTTCCTTATGTAGTATTACTCATACAAAATAGCCATTTAGAAAAATTCTCTTTTTCCTTAAAGAACCACATCTTACCTTCGGCCTTGTTAAACATAATTGCTGATGTTCATTAGTCATTTAAAAACATTTTTTTTATACATTTCGAATAAACTCTGAGTATAATATGTGTAGTATTATATCGTGTATCTGCCAGGTAGCCCTTAACATTGTTATACATACATACATACATATATATATATATATATATATATATATATATATATATATATATATATATATATATATATATATATATATATATATATATATATATATATATATATATATATATATATATATATATATATATATATTATATATATATATATATATATATATATATATATATATATATATATATATATATATATATATATATATATATATATATATATATAAATATATATATATATATATATATATATATATATATATATATATATATATATATATATTTATATATATATATATATATATATTATATATCTATATATATATATATATATATATATATATATATATATATATATATATATATATATATATATATATATATTTATATATATATACTATATTTATATATATATATATATATATAATTATATATATGAGTGTAAGTGCGCGTGTGTGTATACACTAAAAAAGCATTACAGGACCACCCACATTTTATAATAATGGGACATTGCGCATGCAAACACATTGCGCATGCGCAGCTAATGTTGGAGTATATAAATTTCATGTGTCCATTGTCCTTGAAATATCAATATAAAAAAAACGACTCATTTAATGTGCTGTTTATGTGCAGTTGTTGTGAAAAAATATCGAAAATTGTATATGGATGGGGAAATGACTATTTGCCTGCCAGCAGTGTGTCATTCATTGATTCCAGAGGACAGTGGAGTTTGTCACACATTGTTAACCATGACGAAAGAACTACAAGCCGAAATGACCAACAGTTACAATGTTAGTGAACTAGACAGTGTTTCTCAATACACTGCGCAGCTTACATTGATGTGTATAGGCCTATGCAGCCGGAGGCCGATGTATTTCCCTGCACTGACAGCAAGTCATCGGCAGCTGAGTCTGCAATGGGCCAAGAATTATAGGAAACTTTGCCATCCAAATGCGCAGTTGGACGGATACAAACGTGATGAAGGGTAATTATGGTGTGAGCAATGTTTTCATGAAGCCCATAAAGACTCATAATACCTGCAGAACAATGCTGACATCTATTTAATATGTAAACATCTTAGCAGACAATATTTATTCATTCATGACAACAATATGTCCGACTGACTACGGTTTTTACCAAGTAGATAATGTATCGTATCTATCACAAGGATCAAAACGCCATGGAGTGTTTCGAAGAGCATTTCAGTGGATTTCGAATTATGCCTTGACCTCGAAATAAACCAAATAAATAGACTATTTGTTTAAAATCAATTTCGTAATTCCTCGCTACCTCCTCGCATTGCGTAGGGATATCAGGATCAGTCGGTAATCCCTTAGCACAGCTACCTTATATTAACTATGAGCATTTTGTAGACTCAATGCCAAACCAGGATTTGGCCGTTTTCAGGGCTAAAGGTGCTCCTACATGTTTTTAATAGGGTGATCCTAATATATTGCATCTTTAATGTATTTATGTGTGTATATTTATCTACTATCGTATAGCACGTCGTATGATGGGATCATTAAAATTTTTTATTTTCCAGAATTGTAAAGTACCGTAAAAAATGGTAAAAAAAGAGGTAAATAGGTAAAAAAAATGTTTTTTTTGACTGAGAATTATATGGCACATGCTAGCTGAATAATTAGCTTATATTTACAGACCACATGTTAGTTTCCCACTTTAATTTATCTTGTCTTATTATGTGATAGAATGGACAGATGAAGTTTAATATTGACAGTGATTATTTGGCGGTATATCTGAATGATGTCGAAGTTTAGTTAAAAGATTTCAAACCATGTGAATTTGTATAAAAAACACATAAATGAACGAACTAGAATTTAGATAGAGAAATCAAAATTTTCTTAGCTAACTCAAAATTATCGTTAAGTTGTTCCTGACTTTTGCCACAATAATTAACGTAAGTAAAGAATGAAACCCTCATTTCCAATACAATCTGGAGGTAGATAGAATTTGTTGTTAATATCGGCGAAATTTTCATTGCAGCAAAAAATAATCGATAAATTGAAAATTATAACATATGTACCTAAAGCCAAATATAAGAGAAAAATATTTACTGTGATGAAAAGTATGAAATTAATGCAGATGATATTTAAATAATTTAAAATAAGAAATGATAAACTGAGATGGTTAAAAAATGACGCCATAAAGCTAGAAAAAAATTTCATTTTCATCTACTTTTAATGTGATAAATTGATAAATTTAATCGCCTGTTCTTAACCGGGGAAATTAGAACTAAAATTAATCTCATTAAATGCTGGAAAAAAGGGAAGGGAGTGGATTTTTAACATTTTAAAGACTTGCTTTGAATTTTTCTTACCCTAACTCATCAAGAATCCAATATGGATGCCTCTATCCATTCCAGGTCCATTCGCTTCATAAATTCGAGGACAGAAGGACAGATAGCTTAGGATAATATTATACAGGTTATATATATATAATATATATATATATATATATATATATATATATATATATATATATATATATATATATATATATATATAAATATATATAATATATATATATATATATATATATATATATATATGATATAAATATATATATATATATATATATAGATATATATATATATATATATATATATACATACATATATATAATCATACATACAATATATATATACATACATACATACATATATAGATATATATATATATATATAATATATATATATATATATATATATATATATATATATATATACATATATATATATATAATATATATTTGTAATGGAAGTGAGTAATTTGAGTAATTAAGATTAATGTCTTGTATAGCCAAATTTATCAATATATATATATATATATAATATATATATATATATATATATATATATCTGCTCCTGTTTGATGGAAAGACTTAATATAAATTAAAATAACTAAAAAATAGAATATTTCATGGATGTATGTTTACTGTTGTCATTCAATCTGTTTAAAAAACGATGGTGATTAATCTCTTGTTTTGTACAGAATATAGAGGAAGTATCCTTTAGAATGCAATCCGCATCCTTCCACAGAATTTTTACTACCCACTGTTGTGAGAAGTGTAAACCTAGTATTACAGCTGTGCTAATGAATAACGTATATTGAACACTTGTATCTGATGAACAATATTCAAATTTTTATTCTTTGCAAATCCAATAACACACCAACTTTCTACCTTTAACATAATAAATCTTACTTGTATTTGCTTTAGTTACCAAAAAAAGAAATTTTATTCTTATTTGACAGTTACAAACTTTGTGTTTTTATCTTTGGTCGTTGCCAAGTTATTCACCTTTATTACACAACATTTTATTACAAGTAACTATCACTCTTTATGTTAGTTTCTTCTCATCAAGTAAATTAAATAAAGTGAAATAAACTAAATCTTTCGTCTATTTCTTTCCTTATCTTAATTTATTATCAATCTTCAATAGAAATGTGGTTATATATAACAGAATTTATTTCTATGGAAAATAGCAGAGAAAATAAAGGTATTTTGGGAATAGTTAAAATAACATTTTTTTTTATTTTAGATTAGTTAATTTACTCATTATGAATTAATGTTCACTTCTGACTTTCACATTACTTTATTTATTTTAGAGTCTTCTACAAGTCGCACAGAAGTCTTCCACATATCCTTCAAAATTAGCAAATTTCCCTCTATTATATTTTCAATATTTACGAAATGACTTTCTTTTGATTTTACTCATTTGCTGAAATTTCCACATTCACTAAACGATAGAAGAACTGATAGAACTCTACTTTTGGCCCTAGATTCCATGGGTTTTAATTCCGTCCGGAATCTTCTTTAAGACTTTGTGGAATCTTATTCGCTTTTTATTTCTGTATAAATGGGAACTCTGAGCTTTAGCAATGTCTTTCCAGAAGACAAAGTGATGTCTTACTAAATCTAATTTGTTAAACATTTTAGCAAATATACCTTTTATTCCTATTAAATTGATTTTTACATTTCCTTAGCACAAGATCTCTGGTGAAACTTTTCATAATTCTCATTTATTTTGGTATTATGTACATTGAATGAAATGTATTAGAACTAGCATTATTTAACTTTCGTCTTCTGTGACTGAATTTATTTGTTACACTTGTCTAGAAACGGCAAATATTGTATGAGACATAAATACTCTCTATACATTGTACCGTGTTCTATGTATTAATCGTTACAATATACAGCATACTGTTACAATATCAGATTTTATCAGTAGATCAAGGTCTCATTATTTTTACAGCAAATATATTGGTTGAATCACCTAAACGAAACCAAATATTCACATAAATTTTTGTTTTGATTCCTTATTGACTAAACAAGTGATTATTTTGGCTAGATAAATATTTAAAGAATTAAGGCGTGTTGAATATGAATTAATTAAAGTGAAATAATGTGTATCTTGACAAATAAGATTCATATTCATTCAGAATTTATCTTATTTATGTATTATGAACGTATTCTACATTCTGCATTTCCATTATGTATGATTGTTAGAAAATTACATTATTTTTAGAGGTGAACAATCTTTACTTTAGCTGACGCAGAGTTCCGTCAATTGCTATGGATGTATTTAAAAAAATAATATTACCTATTGTTAAGTTTTGAATTATATGTAAAAATCCTCCATATTTACCTGAGGATATATTTCATTGTGTACAAATTTAAATGATGTTATGCCTTATTTATTAGATTTAATAAATATTTGATTAAGATTAAATCGTTGTAAACTCATTCTGTATTTACACTGAAATCAGCAAATATGTGTATCCATTTGGGAAATAAAATTCTTCAAATTGCAAAATATGCAGATTTAAAAGACAGAACAATATGTTATTTCAAAGAAAATAAAAGTTTTAATCTCTTCCTGAAAAAGTATGCTTACAAAAGGGAAAATAGCCCTGTAGCCGCGGGCTCTGATCTAGGAAATAAGCGAGTATTTTAGTACTTTCCATGGTTTTATACTAGATATTTTGGAAATATCGAGCGCTTCTTTTAGGGTTTGGAAATAGGAATGAGAAATATCTGTATAAAAGAATTACTTTATGTAAAAATTAAATAGTTCTCTTAAACTGCTATTAAATGAGTGTTTTAAAAGAAATAAACAATTCAGATAAAATAACTATTCTAATATTAAAATTTTAAGTCTAAGAAAGGTTCTTTAAATTTTTAAACAAAATATCTAGAAAACCTTACCTTGCTAAACTTATCCTAATGCTCCATTTCGTTTCTAATAATATATATTCTAAATTATTTAATTCTTTAAGACCCACACAGTAGTGGACAACCGATGTCCAATTTCAATTGTACAACGGATCCTAGTCGAATAGTCCGAAGTTTTCATGTTTTCCTTCCCATATTCTTCTTTGCACCTGCCAATCTAATTAAACAAGTTCAAAATCTAAAGGTTCCTCCAGCCTATGGTCCACTGCAAGTCATTACCACCGTCCGGAGGGGTTATGGCTTATCGAGGTAGACGATGGTGGACGATAAAATGACCTTGGCTGAGGATGACTTCGTAGGCGGTTTATCTCCAAAGATCAAAAACCTCTACATGCGCAACTAAAGTGCGCAAAAGACAATATGAACGTATACACACTATAAGCTCATTTAGTGCCCCAGTGTCTGGATGTAACCCGCAAACCGTCGTCCAATCTCACCACCTGGAAGTGGTGAACAATTAGATATAGTGAGGAGGCTGCATAATAAAATAACAATGAAATGTTTACTGTTATCCAGCAACAAGAAGTGTTTCTCAACGTGTTGTAAAAACCTCAGAGAAAAATATCTGCTCACTTTGGAAGTTTACAACGAGTCTTCTGTTCACCGCTATCAGGAGCGGCTATTAGCAGTCACTCCTCTAGGGGGAAGGAAATTTTCTGAGATGTCTTCGGTTATTTTGTGACCCAGAGGCCTCTGCTATAGAAGGCTATTGTGGGAAGAATGAAAAAAAGTTTTTTTTATATGAATAGTATGCATGATACCAATTCATAAACATGATAAAGGCATAAATATAACACTCTGTATCAAATACACGAGTCACTGGGATGACTACTTCATAATATCATCATATTGTTACAAATTTGTTTAGTGAACCTCAAATTTAGCATGGGACTCCATGGGTATCTCGCCAAATTGGCGAGATATTGGCTCGTTAGCGACAGTTTTTACAAACTATTTTTGTCTCCAAGTCCATCACAGAGTTCGTCGCTAAGTGTCGCCAAATGTTGACAATGGGGGCGTCACGTGACAACTTCCGATTCCGGTTTCTGGAATATTCCAGCTGTTTTTTCAGGCCTATATAAGGCAGCCAGAGTCCCAAACAGAATAAGTCTCGGTTTACAGAGTACGCACGGTGTGACCAACTGATTGCGAATAAAGTATTTGTCTTCGTTCTGTAGTCTTGCTTAAAATCCTTTCAATCACCGAACCCAGTTTTGAAGTTCGTAACAATATATATAGTTATAATATAATATTCTATGACCATGAAAAATGCATAAATATGTATGAAATACAGTTGTTTCCTTTCATAGGAAGTAAATTATGTAAGGATAAAAAGACTCGCTGGCTGAAAATCATAAAGAAATAATGTTACTTTTTATTTGCTCGCCCCTATTTACTACAAAAGAGTAGAAGCTTTAACAATCATTTTCCATTTGCTTTTATTTATTTATATTTTACGTAGGTCTTAGTTCTCTATACTTTATTTTAGAAACAAGATGATACATTTCAAAATCCTTCTGCGTTACATAAATAAGTATCTGTGATATAAAATCCTTTAACACATACAAGTATACTTAACGGGAAAATCCGCTCCACCGGATTATTATCCATAATATTATTTGCCTTGAATTTATGACCAATTCTTAAAGATAAGCCCGTCATTTACCAGTAAAACAAACATTTAATGCTGCCTTAAAACATCTACGTTTTTAAAAGATATAAATATGGTTGCTGAGCATTTTCATTTTAGATTTCACTGTTGCATTAAGCTGTTAATAGTACATAAATAGCAGTACAAGAAAGATAAAAAAGATAAAGGGGAAAATTCTTATGATAGCATCTTAATATATTTATGACGGGATGTTTTTTCCAAATGCTAGCATTGCACTATTTCAATATAAGTAAGTTCACCTTTCTATGAACTTTAAACTCGTATCTTTTCTGTGAACAATTTTCATGTGGGAGTATATTTCTTCTCATTGTGTGGAAGTTAGATTACTTTCTAAGAAATTCCTCCACACTAGGTTAGGAAGTTATATGTACGCGGATACATATACATTGATATTTTTTAAAAGGTTTTATAAATGTCTGTAATGAAAATAATATTGGCACATAATATTTTCCTTCATTATATGAAAATGCTAACGCTATGACTCATTTGGAAAAAAATGAAGCTTTAGATTTTACTGTACAGTTATTTTTCTTAGTACCCATACATTTGGCTAAAATTTTATTACTCTGTTAACTGTCATTAAATATTATTTTTGAAAAACCAGTATTTGTGTTATGACACTGTTCGGAAAAGCTTTTTACGCCATTGCAGGTAGTACGTTCTTAAATGCTTCTCAAACCTATATCATCCAAGTCTTGCTTTGTTTCGTCATTTGTATCTCAGATTGATAAGGCAGAAGATTTGTAAGTATATAGAGCAGAGAATCTAGAACGCACTATATGCATACCTATCATACAGGACGCTGTACAGCGGGAATTTCTGAGGAACACACAACTAAATTTCTGAGAAAGGGTTTGTGCCTTAGATGCACACAGTTCAAAATTATGCTCATGTTGTACAAGGATACTTTATATAATTACCACGTACGAAGTGTATAGGAATTGTCTAATACATGAAAATTTCATCTTCTGAAAATAAAGCGAGCAACATATATGGCAAGCCAAATCCTCTTTACAATTCTCTCCTGATTGTCTTACATGCTTACGATTGTGACAATAGAAACACCAGCATGCCTGCCCATACTCCAACATATTTACCTCCATACCTTTAATTGGAAAGGAAAATCCCGCCTGTGCAATCAAATTTTATGGTTATGGTGTACCCCTTAGTACAAAATATGACGTTAACATCTATAAAAATTGCTTGGATATCTTCTCATGAATTTGGTTTAGAGCACTGTTGTCCATATTATTGAAACAAGTGGGCTAATAAGACTGGGACCTACTCACATCCATTGAAGCTAATTGTAATTAATGAACCAAGATAATGAAAATCTGGTAAAATCGAGATTCTGCAGTTGGTATCTTAGCATCTAGATGATTCAGATGCTAATATCAGCTCTGAGGTCACTTTTACTGCAAATGATTTCATTTTAGATAATAAAATCTCCTTCAATTCAAGTCAGTTCAAAAATCTTTCAATGTTATGCTTTACTCAGCATGTCTTGCCGCTCCGTGTATACGATGCCATGCTTGTGCACTAAAGCTACTTCAAAGTACAATTATATATTATTTTAATATAAATCTCAAAAATACGTAGGATTATATTTTCTTTCAATTTAGAAAGTCAATTAAGATCAATTTTTAACATTGGGAGTTTCCATTATGTATAAATAGATAAATAAATATGTATATATATATATATATATATATATATATATTTATTTATATGTTTACTATATATACATATAAATATAAAATATATTATATATAAAAAAAAACCATCTTATATTATATATAGGTATACGATATATGCATTACAAAAATATATATAGTATAGAGCTTTTAGCACATATATAATAACTTATTTTAAAAGATTTTCTAAAATATAAAATAGTTATAGATTTAAATAGAGATATATATATATATATATATATATATATATATATAAATATATAAAATAGTTCTAAGAATATACTTAATATATAAATATTTAAAGATAATATTTATAAATATATATAAATTTTATAAAAATATATAAATTTAAATATATATATATTTTATAAACAGATATTATATATTATATATAAAAATTAATATATTGTGTATATATATATACATTTATATTCATAATATATACTATAAATATTCTATATATAATATATTATATATATATATATATATATTTAATATATATATATTATATATATATAAAAATATATATATAATATATATATATATATATATATACATATATACATATAATATATTACATAGCATTATATATATATATATAATTAAATATATATATATATAATATATATATATATATATAACCATATATATGTATAAATATATATATTATAATATTATATATATATATATATATATATAAATATATATAAAATATATATATATATATATATATATATATATATATATATATATAATATATAAAATGAATATAAATATAGTGTGATACATCTATATATAAAATAGACTATATAAATATCCATCCAACTTCGCCGTGAAAATTTATATATATGTTTAGGTATATATCGCTGGGAAGGTTTTTGTATATATATATATCAACGTTCGAAATTCATTCCTTCCCCCCTTTTTCGAGCATATTCATGTCCATTATATAATAATTTTCCGGTTAAACTTCTGCGCTGAATACATGTTCCAACCGAATATAATGATTGGAATTCAACAAAAAATTTCTTTACTCTATTCTACTATCCAGGGAGCACAGAGTTGCTACTAGATTATTGAAGGTATTATTATTATTCCTCTCTATTTCTGAATTACATTTTTAGTTTATTTTTAATTGAGAATTTTATTATTTCCTCTTGTAAATATCACTAATCTGTTACAACTGCATTCGCAAAAAGCAATAAAAATTTAATATGGAACATAATTATTTAAACTCTCATTTAAATTTTCAAATCAATAAATATTATTAGAGTTTAAGTGATGAATAAGTGGATGACCTGATTTGCAGTGACTACTGATAGTACAAGAAATTATCTTTATTTAACATCCGGTAGATTTTGTTTAAGAAATAAAATCTTTCCCACAAATGCTAGAACATTTTTACTTGTTTTAAATAAATTTAATATTTAAATTGCAGAACATAAAATTGCAATAGTAAGTTGGGTTTAATACATATTTTTAAAACAGATAGAAAAATAAACAGTATCAAGTTTTATATTATTAGGTTTTTACTTCATAATCTGATTACTACGGCTATAAAAAGGCTTTCAATGTCCACTGGGTGGGTGTTCGTATTTATAAAACTTTCGAATTACACAATTTGTGTGATGTACTGCAAACTTGGTTTTGATTATTTAAAAGGTATACAGAAACTTAAAAACTAAATTTCTTCCACCCTGGGGAATTTAATTTTTATAGATTTCCATACAAAAATTAATTCAACATTTTCAGCTAAACTAAGTGTTGACTATTCGAAATATTTAATATTTCAAAACTACTGTAGAAAAGATATATGTTAAAAGTAGGGATATTATAAAAGTAATAGACTCTGAAATACAGGTCTCATCTTTTTAATTGAATTTTTAATTGAATATGGACCACACACGACACAGACACACACACACACACACACACACACACACATATATATATATATATATATATATATATATATATATATATATATATATATATATATATATATATATATATATATATATATATATATAATATATATATATATATATATATATATATATATATATATATATATATATATATATATATATATATATAATATATATATATATATTATATATTTATATAAATATATATATATATGGTATATATTTAAATTCTTTAAACTTTAATATTTCCTTAAAAATCTCCTCTCTACAAATCTAATTCCTTAAATTATTTTTGTCAGCTTCTAAATGTCTTAATCAAAGGATTGTCTTAGACTTAAAAAATTATTTCGATACATTTTCCAAAGTTTTCTATCCTGTAGACGTAAATTTTTTGTCTGTTCAACACGTTTCCCAGCTGTCGCCGGCAAATAACTGCACGTTTTTCCTGATCTTATCACTTAAATCCACTGAGTAAGTTTCTTCTCTCCCTGGGAATATTCTTTATGTCTTCGCTCTTGGTGCACCTCTATTCGAGCAAAAGGATTTTTGTGTCTCTATAATATCAAAGATGTCCGTTTTAATTACACTTGTGCCGGTCTATTTCCGACTTCATTGTTATTAGTACTAGTGATTAAGCCCCACTGAACAGACGCGTCGATTGGGGGTTCAAGTAAACGAATACATGTTCAAAACGGATTGTCGACCCCTTCTCGTAAATAAAAATAAAATCGTATAACATATATATATACACTTTTGAGGAAAATATATATATATTGCAAAAGCGATAATAATATATAATATATATATAATACTAATTTTAAGTATAACAGAATTATATATATATACCGTGCACGGAAAATAATATTTTTTTTTAAAGTAAGTGACAATTATGGAATAAAGTCTTAGTTATTTACGGTAAGTTCCGTCTGGAAATTTACGAAAAGGGTGACCTCTTTGAAAAGGAAACTGGTGGGGAGGAGGGGTGGATGTTTTTTAATTAAATACGTTTTGCGGTCTCTTTCAATGGCCCGACTTCATTGTATTTAGTACTAGCTGATTAGGTCTGTCCTTTGCGCAGTAGTGGGAAAGTAAAAACAATACGGGCTACTTGGATATTATTGTGACCATTTAGAAAGAAATAATTTATTTAGTTAATAAAGAAATTAGTAAATAATAATATATACTATCTATATATATATATATAATATTATCTATATATAGATATTGTATATATATATATTATATATAATATTTATATATTATATATAAAATAATATATATAATATTATATATAAGTATAATTTAAAATATATATGATATTAAACCAATATCTTATTTATTAAAACAAAAAAACTCATATTCAATTATAAAAACCCAGTCAGTTATGGAAAGCTTCGATACAGCGAACCAGTTGAAATACAGAACAAAAAAAACAAAAATGGAGTGTAAACCCACGTGACACTTTTTACTAAATTAAGTACGACGTCATAGCCCATATGAACCAGTTGGCGTAAAGTATAAGAGTTTTGTAGGTATAATATTAATATTTCAGAATGAGATTTTATTGGCTTGAAATATTGTTTAATGAAAAGCATGTTCAACTAGTGAATGCCAGAATTTATTACTTAATCCTTTTCTGTATGTACTAGTAATTGTGTATATGGTTGTTTTATAATAACTATTATATAAGCAGACTATATCAATAATATATTATACAATAACATATATTATTATGGATAACATTTACAAATTTACCTATTTTAAATTTGTTTATTAATTACATAGTTAAGGATGCAAGATATACAATTATGAATTATATGTTTTAATAGGATATATATATATATAACAACTGAGATAAAAAGCTCATGTTATTTGCTATATATATATTTATAACTCTGTTTATTCAATATATAACAATACTTTAACTGATATTTTTTGATACAGTTTTTAATATTTTTTGCTTATATTATATGTCTTATAATTTAATATGATTAAATATATTGGAAAGAGAGAAATTAATTACGAAACTATAAGTTCTTATATACCTTATAATACTATAATGTTCAATTTGACAAAACTCCACATGTCTCTTACAGTTCAGGGTATAAATATAAAAAACCTAGGGGGTCAGGTCCTGTGGTACCAAACTAAATTTTCGATAAAAAAAGGCTTCCGGTGCGATAACATATGTTCGATTTATATAGTCAACTATACACGGAACCCACGGCGTTTGTGTCCCAAACACGCTATATATATATATTATAATATATTATCTACCGACTGAAGGGAGGAAAAGTCAATTATATACATAGACCAGGTATAGAACCTACGTGGGTCGTGGGACATGGCATTTATTTATATAACTATATGAAGCTTAAACTACACCACAATCGTCATATATATGCCATATATATATTGGCTATACAACTGTAAATATATATATAGATTATATTGATATATTTTCGGACAGATATATATATTCCTATAAACATATAACTATATTTAGTAATCCGTTAAATTTTGATCTATACTTTCTCTGTTTCTTATTTTATACGATATATTTAGACACGACTGCGTACATATACAATATACCGACTATTTCCTTTTGTGATTATATATACATATATATATATATATATATATATATATATATATATATATATATATATATATATATATATATATATATATATATATATATATATAATATATATATATATATATAAAATGTATATATATTTATATATATATATAATATATATATATATATATATATTATATAATATATATATATATATATATATATATATATATATATATATATATATATATATATATATATAATATATATATATATATATATATATATATATATATATATATATATATATATATATATATATATATATATATATATATATTTATATATATATATATATAATATATATATATATATATATATATATATATATATATATATATATATATATATATATTATATATTATATATGTATATATATATATATATATTAATTTATCACGATGTAAGAGTCAGCTGTATTTAAATATAATCTTATATATATTTCGGCATATATGCTTTCCCCGTGACCATAGTACTCGATTTTTATTGGCTGACCCGACAATAGATTGTTTAACTGGAACATTCAGAAAATTCTGACTAATTAAAGCTTCAACTCGTGTTTCTGCATGTTTTTCCTTCTTTGTGAATAGTATGACGTTAATGAGGATGATATAGACAAACTGGTAATACGCAATATATTTGTGAAACGTAATTGCAATTGGTGCTTTTTATATTTTATGCATGCTACTTCTTTTTTGTTTTAGTTAATACCGCTTCATGTATTTTCAATTGATCTAATGAAATATTTAGGTCACAAGTCAATGCTTTTAAATATTTCATCCATATTCATAACCTTTTTCTTGTTGTACACCTTAGTGTAAATTTTAACTATTAAAAATTCCAAAGAATTTATTTTCATTTATAACGAGTTTTATTATATAATCCATATGAGACCTTATATTTAAATAATTTTTAGAATTCAAACCAAATTATGTTGCCTGTAATAAAATGCATAAAACGTGGTAAAATTTTAAATTAGTCTAGTTAGCAGTTTTTATTTGCATGTTATGAAATAAAGAGTTTGTTAACTATATATATATATATATATATATATATATATATATATATATATATATATATATATATATATATATATATATATATATATATATATATATATATATATATATATATATATATATATATATATATATATATATATATATATATATATATATATATATATATATATATATATATATATTTATCTGAAATAAAACTACATCAAAGAGGAAGCCATATTTATCTTATTTATTCAGATGAATATAATAAAGAATAATAAAAAATTTATGTAGAAGATTTGATTTTCTAGCTATAAGATTTTAAATAATTTTGTTTAAATTTTTGACTTTTTTTAAGAAATACATGAGATTACAAGACTTATCATTTTTCAAACATTTTTGAAGGAGTAAAATAACTTGTTAAATCTATATAAACAACAGGAAATATTTATTTAATAGCTAGAATAATTTGAAAAAATATTTTATATTCTTAGATTTGTTATCTTTGTAAATAAAAGTATTATACGTTTTAACAATTTTTAAACAAAAATGTAATATTCTTATAAACTAAAAAAAATTGGAATATTTCTTTATAGTTTAGAGTTAAGGAAAATAGTAAATATTAATACATTTTATATATAATAATATTTTTTATGTCTTTTTAAAGAAAATCATATTAATTTAAAAAATATGAATAAATTAGTTATTTATTTAAAGTGTTATCAGATAAAAAAAAATTAAAAAGCCAAGAATTAAATGTAGATTATATGGCAACAGTGGATGTTATTTACAAAGTTGCTTTCAATAGGGAAATTATTAAAATAGTAAAAAAGTAGTTAATACAATTATTAAATATAGAAGTAGTCTAAAATTATTAAAAGATATTAAATGTTTTAGTTTGGTAAATGATTTTGAGAAAAGAAATTATAATTTCTGACAAGTACTGTAGGCGATAATCGTAATTACTCTGCTAGAGAAGTGTTAAAAATGTCACTTTTTTACACATTAAGTCAGTGTTCTTGTTATGACTTGATTATTTATATCAGGGTAGTTGCATGTAATTATTTTAGGTTTTATTCCTGGAATTTCGATAATTAGAGTTAATGCATAATAAACAGCCTTACATCGAAAAACACTTTTTTAATTATATAGAGTTACAGCAAAAGCGTATATTGAAGTTTTAAATTGATTGATACATAAACCGGGTTGTATTTATAGATTCCTAAGGATCCTGAGTTTAGCCACTTAAATTTTAGATACAAGTTACCACCAATCAAATATAACATAAATAAAATACAAATAAATGAAGTGGGTTAGCTTATAAATATATTGGACCTGTGATAAAATATAGCTTGTTTTTAGCCAATAGAAATGCGACTACATCTGATTGAATAGATAGTATTTCCCCTAAACATGTTCTTCAGAAGAGAAAGTAATATCTTACTGATAATAAGGTGAATATATCCTATAACTTATTCAAAACCTTTCGAAAATGGAAAATTTGTTCAGATAATATATACATCAGAGGTAGATTTTAATTAATCATTTGTTTTTGAAAGATTAACAAGTATAGTTTGTAAAAAGTTCTTTTTTTCTTGTCACGATTTTCATATTCGGAGGAATATATTAAGACTATTAAAATCTTATATTCTTCAGTATATAGAAAATAGTTTTAAAATTAAGTTTAAAAGATGATTAATTATATGACAATTCTATTGCACAAATTGAAAAATATTTATAACTTTTAAGTAAGTTTCAAAATTAAAATATATATATATATATTCTTAAGAAAGACTTTAAATATGCTGGAAACTTTGAAATTGATTTAAGTTATTCTACGAAGTATATTAATTTATAAAAGATATTTGTTCACCACTACCAAGTTATAAATCGAAATGAAATTTTTCATTAGAAAATTGTACGGATCTGCAAATATATACCTGCAAATACCTGTGCAGTTTGTGGAGTGTAATTTCCAGCATATTGCTAATTGTGTTTTAATGCGTCTTGCAGTTACATAACAAATCGTTGTTTGATATAATAGGCATTTCCTTTAAAGCATGTCTAAGATTTAATCAATTAAAATAGTTATTCTTTGCAATTACAGATATGTGGAAGTAAAAAAATAATCCTTCATTTCTCTATAAAATTTGCGTTTTTAACAAAGTGCTACATTTCTTATTAAAATTAAAAGCATCTTGTTCCATTTCTTCTATTTACACAAACAGTTAAAATAGGTATATATGTAATATCCTCACTTGAACTCTAGTATCATTAGCTTTAGGAGAAGTGAGTTATATTTCATTAAAGGAAATAGTTTAATTTTTATTGATAAAAATATTTGGTGTGTAAAAAATAAAGTAAAGTTTATGTTAAACATTTATGGTAGTCAATAAAGTAAAGATATCTTATTTCATAAAAAACACAACCTAAGATTAGATCTTGCTTAAAAAATTCTTTTGGTTTTTAACAGTTCAATAAACCGTATATCGCAGAGTAATATAAGACATCATTAGTTAATCATCAGTTAGACATCATTAGCTAAACAAGTCTTCTTTTAAGAAAAAATTTACTAAGCTGATCGCTGTTTATCCTGAAATAATTACCATATAAAAAGGAAACTATACCTCTATGTATAACGTAGATATGTCTACAAAAAATGAGTACTATTTTCGAAACAATATAATAGATCACAACTATAAAATATGAATGAACATAACAATGTGACATTAACTATTTTAAGAGAAAAATTTATAAACATATTTTACAGGTTTAATAAAGTTAAAGAGAACTTGGATTTGCGGTATCAAATATAATTTTTAATAGATAATATCTGATGACTTTTGACTTCTGTTTACAAAGTTGTTTGACGAACTATATCTTTAGAATAACCCAAATATGAATGTTATTTTTATAATAAGAATGGTAATACAATACTTTGCTTGCATTATTTATAATTTTATTTATAACACAAATTGCATCATAAATAAATAATCAAAAATATTACATAAATATAAAGGGGTTAGCTATTTATTTAAAGTTTTATCGTTTAAGAAGAAACTAAAAAAGTTCTTTGCAGAAATTATATAAATGAACCTTATATAAATGAAGCAACCGTATATAAATGAAGTATCCTTATAAAAATGAAGGTTAATAAAACCATATGGGAAAAAAGAAAATCCATAAAATTTGACAGCAACGGTATAATAAAACAAGTTAAAAATCAACTGCATACTTCGGAGATTATAGTCAGTCTACTACATGAGCAGTTGGTAGAAATTTCTGCCAAATAAATTCCAATTCGGATACTGTAAACGGTGTGTGTGGCTTGCTGACTCAAATCATTGTTTTTATTGGATTAAATTGACATCTCAGGTTGCCAATTGTGCCTGGAAGTGACTGAATTACTTATGATGAACAAGAACCTTAAAAATGGCATATTTTGACGAAAAAGTTAAATTAATTATTTTCTTCTGTAAAAAGTATGTTACGTTTTAAACTCAAAGAACTTTTCGAATAACATAATTATTCTACGAATATGAAGCATACACCAAAGAACCATTACATTACCATGTTCGTTAAAGGTAACTGGGGCCTGTAAAATATGTTCGTGGTCATGATGCCCTCCGAGTACTGAATTAATACCTCTGGGGGTCTCAGGCCAAGTCAATGGGTCTGCTGCTTGGTCCCTGCTTCAAAATTACGAGAACGTACATGAGCGAAGATGGTCTTTCACCTTAGTGGTGCTCATTGAAACGAAACCTTGGTCTTAATACGTGATACTGCAGGCTCAATCGTGCTTGGTTTGCACAAGTGGCATGGGAAACAACAACAACAACAACCATTACATTATGACCACCCTGAATTTATGACAATTGGTTCACCCAGGAAAAAAACCACTTACGTGAGCTACTAATATTGAACATATCAAGTGGCTATATATTGTTTTTATAAACATAGCACTATTAACGACATAGTGGAAGAGGAAAATGATTTATCGAGCATCCATGAAAGTCCAACCGTTATATCTCAGTAACTGGGAATATCAGTGTCAGAAACGGCGAGTTTAGTGGGCTGTTTATTTGCAGTTGTTGTGAGCACACATCAAAAGTGGTGTGTGGATTGTGAAACGACAAGTCACCGTTCAGCGGTGTGTCGTCAATGACGTATTATTTCCAGAGAATATTGCTATGCAAGTTTTGCTACATCGGACGAAACCCCAACCAACTTCAACGTGGCTACCCAGACCGTTTTTCTCAATATACTTTGAAGAGTATGAGCTTACTCAGTCCAAAGTGTATATTCCTGCAATGACTTTGAGTCACCTCCACCTGTGTCTAAAATGGGCCAAGAAACATTGGAATTGGACATTAAAAAATGGGAGAAATTTGCATTTACCGATAATCGCGTTTTTTAGTTCATCACATCGACGTTTTGTGCAAATACGTCCCAAGAAAACCCTTGTTCCACTGTTGGAGGGAGACAAGCCGATAGTGGGGGTATTAGGGTGTGTGCAATGCTTTTATAGAGCATATTAGGAGCCATAATCCCCATAGAACAGTTCCTGAAGTCTGCGTGCTAAGTGAACATAGTTGCAGTTCAGGTTTACCTATTCCTGATAACAGTATTTCTGGGGTTATGATTTAGATCAAGAGGACAATGTATCCTGTCATAAGGGTCGAATCATCAGGAAAAGGTTGAAGGATCATGCTAGTGACTTTCAAGTCATGTCTTGTTCCCCACATTTACCTCGCATTAATCCAATACAATATTTGTGGCCCCACCTGGAAACGAAAAATTTGTACTGGCATGCTACCTCCTCACAATTGGCGGGAATTAAGGGACAGGTTGGTGTGGTTTGGTACCAGTTGCCTCAGACTACCTATCAGCACCTTGTGGAGTCAAAGCCACTCCATGTGCATTGGAAGGAGGCTAAAGGTTTTAAGGACAAAATTTATCCTACATGTTATTACTAAGGTGATCATATTATAATGGCTGTTTGGTATATATTTACTTTTACACATTGACTTTAATCTTTTAAAAACCAATATTTTCAGTTTGATGATTTTTGTATTGAATTGGCATATTTAAAATATTTCAGCTTCATTACTTTCATGTATTTGTATTCAAATTTTGTTTTAGAGTTTATATTTAGGAGTTTTATATTTAGGAGGTTTATATTTTAGGAGTTTATATTAATGTGCTAAACACAAACACGAGCATGTTGTTTTGAATCTCAAAATATTTTTTAGATATTATAGAGCATTCATTTCCATGAAACGAAGACAATGACTACAACATATTATCACTTGAATTTTTTGTATGATATAAATAGTATGTCACATGCGAGAAAATTTATTCCGCATTTTGTTTCTATACAGAAACTTAAGATAAATTAAAAAACTAAAAGAATTGGTTAGTGTATCGTACACTAGAATTACTTTTCAGTAATATTGTTGAGAGACGTATATGTTATTGTTTAGCTTCGTAATTCAATCGAAACCTCCCTTTTAATAGATGTTAGTATAACAACATTGTATTCTCTTTATCAGACTGTCACAAAAAAATTTAAAAAGTTAAAAACTAATATTTATGCCCTTTTAAAAACAAGCCAATAAATGATGTAAACATTCTAAATGTTTTATGTTAAAAATTCAATAAGACGTTCGTAAATTATTCAAACATTTCTTGTCGTTGTGTAGGTAAGAGCTCAATTATTTATAGAATTGGGATGTGTGATGTAATAAATAATGCATGAAGTTTCTAAAATCACCACATGTACTTATTTTTTAAGTGATACGCTTGTGTTTAGATTGTGGTACACTCTTTACATTTGAAATGTTTAAATTATCTTTGACTATATATCAAGTTATATTCATTATATATCAAGTCTTTCCAATTGATCTCTTAATATAAATGACAACATGAAATTATTTTTATTTGTGAACCAAATTAAGACGATTAAAATATTTCTTGGATTTACCGATTCATTAGAAACCACTGGTTAAACCAAGTGTTATTACACGGAATCATTACGGGATCACAGATCTGGGTTGTCACATTCGTAATACTAATAGAGAATCATCAGACTGTTGCATATTGATTAAGGATGAATTTGACATTAAGGCTCAATGCAGCAGGAAATTCCAGTCTTCTATCTCAGTGAATCATGAAATGTAACTATAACTAAACACAATATAGTTTTTATATAGATTTTTGTCAAGCCTGTATCGATTTATCAAGTCTTTCCAATTAATATCTTAATATAAATGAAGAAAATGAAATTATTTTTATTTCTGAACCAAATGAAGAAGATTAAAATATTTCTTGCAGTTACCGATTCATTAGAAACCAGTGGCTAAAAGAAGTGTTATTACACGGAATCATTACGGGATCACAGATTAGGGTTGTTACATTCGTAATACTAATATATAATCATTAGACTGGTGTATAGTGATTTAGAGTACATTTGACATTAAGGTTCATTGCAGCAGGATATTCCATATTTCTATCTCAATGAATCATGAAATGTAACTATAACTAAACATAAAATATTTTTTATATCGAATTTTCAATAAGTAATAAAGTTATAAGCTGGAAATATTTTTAATTTATTGCAAAACATAACCCAATATTTTTATCAATTTTAATTCTAACGTATTTACTCGTGTACAACCTCGAAGATTATCGGTTGTTACAATAGTGTTTCTATCTTAGCAAATAATATTTGATTAGGTGTAACTCCAATTAAAATTAAAATATAATCGTTAGTAGAACTGTTTAAATTATAATAAGAAAATAAATATCTGACGACTGTGACTTTGGTAAAGAACTAATTGATTTCCAAAACATGAAAAAAAAAAAGAATCCACTGACTTATTCTTATAATTTACAATTCTTAGAAGAAAAATATGTGATTATGAGATTCGTATAAAGGCTCTCACAACATACACACATGGTAGTAAAAGTGAAGAAATTACTGGTTTTTGTTCCATAGTTCTTAGACAAAGAACTAAGTGAATCCAAAAACATGAAGAAAAGAATCCACTGACTTAACCTCATTTAAAATTCTGAGAAGTAAGGTATGTGATTATGAGATGGGCATAAAGGCACACACAGCATACACAGAAGATAATAAATTGAAGAAGTTACTGGTTTTTGTAACATAGTTTTTGGCAAAGAACTAAGTGAATCCAAAAACATGAAGAAAATAATCCACTGATTTAACCTCATTTAAAATTCTTAGAAGATAGATATGGGATTATGAGAGTGGCATATAGGCTCTCACAGCATACACAGAGGGTAACAAAAGTGAAGAAGTTACTGGTTTTTAGTTTCATAGTGTTTTGGTAAAAAACTAATTGAATCCAAACACATGAATAAGAGAATTCACTGATTTATCCTTATTATTTTCAAATTTAGAAGAAAGATATGTTATTATGATATTGGTATAAAAGCTCTAGCAGCATATACAGATGGTAATAAAAGTGAAGAAATTACTGGTTTTGGTTTCATAGTGCTTTGGTAAAGAAAATCCAAACTTTTTTGCTAAGAAAGAAGTTTAAATTTCTAATTGAATCCAAGCACATGAAGAAAAGAATCAACTGACTTATCCTAATAATTTACAAATTTAGAAGAAATATATGTTATTATGAGATTGGAATAAAGGCTCTAGCAGCATATACAGATGGTAATAAAAGGGAAGAAGTTACTTATTTTGGTTTCATAGTGCTTTGGTAAAGAACTAATTGAATCCAAACATATGAAGAAAAGAATCCACTGATTTATCCTTATAATTTACAAATTTAGGAGAAAAATATCTTATTATGAGATTGGCTTAAAGGCTCTTACAACATACACAGATGGTAATAAAAGTGACGAAATTACTGGTTTTGGTTTCATAGTGCTTTGGTAAAGAACTAATTGAATCCAAACACATGAAGAAAAGAATCCACTGACTTATCCTTATAATTTACAAATTTAGAAGAAAAATATGTTATTATGAGATTGGCATAAAGTCTCTAATAGCATACACAGGTATTAATAAAAGTGAAGAAGTTACTGGTTTTGGTTTCATGGTGCTAACGAAAGGTAAACTTTTAGAGAGAAGACCGGTAAACTTTCATAATCTGAATTTAAGGATGAACGTCTAGTTATATTATATACAATTAAATGGTTAAAAAATAGTATAGATAGCAAAAAATTAAAATTTATGAAGATAGGCTTTCAGTTATATTAAGCTTAAAAAACCTTGTTCCTAAATCTAAAATGTCTCAAGAAATACAAGAGGTTTGTTACAATAAGAGTAATACAATTAAGAAAATTCAACTGGATTAAAGCCCACATAGGTCATCACGGTAATGAACTTGCAGACGTTCTAGATTAAAACCGTTTTCAACTGAACTACTTCACAATAGCTAATTTTCCACTTATTACTCTTTCAAGTTATAGAGTATATTACATCTCACTGAACTTGCAGGAAAGGTGGGGTATGTCAGAAAAGGGAAGAAAAAACATTTAAAATATTAAAGAAAGTTAGTTTTACTCTTATCAAAGTACAGTTATTATTTACTATGTTATTGGACTTGGAAGTTTTCCCGTCTAACTATAATGAATAAATAGAATCAATTCTCCAAACCGTCCCTGTAGTGAATAAGGGTATCCACACCACTGAAACAAAAATTCTTGTAGTATCATAAAAGCAGAAAGAAGATTAAAAGCTAATGCGTCTTTAGGGAACTATCTCCTATATAAAATAGCCTAAGTTAGCTGTCAGTCTATCCTCAAATGTATGAAGCGGTTGGACCTGGGATATATAGAGGCATCCGTATTGGATTCTTGATGAGTTAAGCTGAGCAAAATTCAAAGCGAGGAAAGTTTATCTTTTTCTAAACTATCGATACGCTTCTAAAATAAATTGGTGTAAATATACTTCATATCACAGCGAAAAATGTTATCTCTTTAAAACGTTCGGAATGCACCCCTTCTCGATTAATGCAATTATATCAAGCCCCATTTTAAAAGTAGGCGATTAAATTTATCAGTTTATCACATAATAATACAAAATTTAGACTCACATAATACAAAAGTTAGATTCAAAATAATTTATTCTAGATTTAAACATTTGTAAATTTCATTTTAATTCGCCTTTTGAAATTAAAATTATTTAGATTATTTATAATTATTAAACTCATTATAAGGTATTAAGTTCCTTGAACTTGTAGAAGTTCACTTTACCATAATATAATTATTGATATAATTATTTATCGTTTATTAATAAAAAATTATAATTTTTTCTTTGTATTTCTCAAAATTACAGATTTGATGGTGTATAATACAAATATAATAGTTATGTCTGTAGGAGCTACGTATACTTTAAAAAATACACAAAATAGGAAGTCATTCTTAAGAAATACCCAAAAAATTCTCTAAATAAAGAAATAAGTATTTTTAAATTTTGCAGAAATAGGAGGAATAAATCCATTTTGTTTTCACTGGCTCTTTATATACCAGCTATTGACAGAATTCATTCAAAAGTGTCACAAGGTCGTACGTATTTCTCATGACAGAGGAAACAGCTGTTGATAAAATGAATTTCCTCAGAAAATCTCATTGCTGGGTATCACGTAAAATCGATTTCACCTAATGCTAATACATATTAAAACAAAATATCACTTTATTTACAGTAACAGATTGTTATTTTATAATTAACATCAATTAATATAAATCTCGGACTTTAAGAGGTTCCTTGTCGACGGTAAGTGTTGTGGTAAAATACAAATTGAGAACTAACCTTAGATATATAACTAATGTTTCAAAGATACACATTTGATATATAACTAATGTTATATATCTAATGTTTTGATCATTAAACTCTAATTGTAATGAATATTTATGTTACACTTTTGTTTAAATTTAAAAGCATGTTAGATTAAGTCGTTTATATCGAACTACTAGAAATAATTGAATTTGGTCTGAATAAAAGGTGAAATACGACAAAAAGTATATTCATTTAACAGTAATAATACACAGGTGTGATCATGGCTAACACTCGTGGGGTGTTTGTCTGATTTGGAGCACTACAACATAAATTCGTATTACAATATGGATATTAAAAACTGGGATCTACTTCTTAAATCCGATTTCGATCAGCGATACGAGGTGGAAGGTAGAAAACAGTGGTTGAGAAAGAAAATAAAACGGGAATAAGGTTTCTTTTTACAGATATGCTAGCCTAACACCATGATTTCTTATTGAAAATATGTCAGATCTTATGTTTCAAGGGAAATTGTACCACTCACTCTGCAATGCTGTGTTCATGCCCTTCATGGTTCTCGTAGATATGATTCGAGTAGTAATTCCTCTGTGGACTTATGATATGCTCCTCAAATATAAGATCTTTCTAACCTATCCATCCATCGAAATTTTTACTTACTATAAACTAGTCGACCAGATACGTACTATGGGACTACGCTTTGCTGCCAGAACTTCTGAAAAGAATAACATTCGTATTCAAAATATCATATTAAGACTTAATTGTAGCCCCATCATACCTTTGAAAGACATAAGTAATGTAGCCATTGAACTAGATGTCTGTCTAGACCAACAAGTTATACATTTGCGCATGACCAGTGAGGGACCACGTAATGCTGTTTTATTTGTATTGTTTGACTGTATAGTGAAACGAGTTTGAAAAATTACCTATTTGTTATCTGTGAACGTTAGAAAGTTAAAATGTAACAGAAAGCGGTGGGGCTATTTCAGTGAAACCTGGCAATGCAATCTGCTTCAATATATGTGTACTTTAATCAATAAAATTTTATTGGTCATGAGACAAAAATGTTTTTCAAACTACTTAGATAATTAAAGTACTTGGGAAATATATGAGATTTGTTTTCAAATTACTTTTCCTCATTTGAGAAAAAATGCGTTATTTTCCATTCACCAAGTAATGTATTAATTACAGAATTCAATAAATCCTCCAACGCTTAAAATATATATTTTCCACTTAATTACCTCATTAAGTTTTGTGTAGTTTTAGATCCCTTTCAAAATAAAGTTCACAGAAAAATATTTAAGTAATTTTACTAAAACATGGCTTTTGCGATAATTAGTTTTTCAGAAAATTCGAAAACCCTTACACATTTATTTAAATCTTGTTAAACTGTTTTTTGCTATTTATAAAATAGTTTGTTTATGTAGTTTTCTATTGAAAACCTAAAATTAATTTGAATTGGTCAAAAAATAATTTATGGGAGGATAATCTCCACAAAATGATTTGAGTCTACATTGAAAGACAATGACGTAAGCGGACTAAATAAAAACATTCATGTTTGTTCAAGATAATTGATGCAATTTAGAAATTAAATACATAGATCATTTTATATTCAGAAAACATATTTTTATTATTTTAAAGGAATTTTTTTAAACATTAGAGTACAAAATGTTTTTAAATGTAGTTTGAAAAATTCTCTTTCAAGCAAATTGTGTTAAATTTTGTTTTTATGGCATCAGTCTTCAAGTATCTATTACTTTTAACGCAGTAAATGAAAGAATGAATTATCGAATAGGATTGTAAATGTTTATTTTTAAAATAGTTATTAACAAAATTTAAAGGTTTTAATTCCTGCAAATTAGCGTGTAGTTTTTAGAGTTTCATTGTTTATTCTCAAGTAGTCTCAGAGAAGCGGGTTTATATTTTAAAAAATAAATTCTTAAGCTTATCTCATAAATTGCATATAGGTTAATTTTCTTTTTAAAATCTGTATTTAAAAAGTTTATTTTAAAATACTTTTCTGGGTAATAGCACATATAAGTAAAATATTCCTTTATGTTTAAAAATGTAAGATATAGGGATATACAAACAAGACCGTATACAATATCAACCAGATTCATTGTTTGAAATACATAATAAATGCCTTTCCGAAGATCTGTAAATATTATCTTGTCTTGTTTGGTTTGGTTTGGTTTGGAAAGCTACGGTCTTCTGTTTTGGTCACGTATGATAATGAGACCAATACGTTCTGTTTAAAATAGATTTTCAACAGCTACGAAAGCTCCCTTTTATCAGCGACATCCAAACCCTCAAACTCCGGTACCGAAGGACAGCATTCTAGCATTCAACATCTTAAGGCGTTGCATTGTTGTGACACCCTGTGTAATAGACCTTTGCTTTAATAGATTTTAAATGCTTGTTAAATTTTAAACCTTATGCTAGAATTATCCAAGTGCATATCAATTAACTTTTAAGTTTAATTAAATTTCCTACCCGTTATATTTATTATATTTTAGTTTTATCGGGTTCGAATAAATGCACTTTTACTTCTAATTTATTTAATAAAGTCGCCAATGGTTTTAAATACTTCTTGTACTTTTATTTTTACACCATGACTTTTCCGTACTAATTCATACATATATTGCCTCGCAGTCAAAGCACTAGATAGCTGATCATTAGGTTGATAAAGTAATTTACGAAAATAGTAATTTCACATTTTTTTTCTCTTTCAGTTAGGAGTCCTTTCGAAATATTTTGAGAAACTTCTTGTTAATTTACCGGATTTTATTTTATTTTTTCTAGAAATATCTTAACTTGTGTATCACAGACTTTCCTCAGGCAGTTTAATCGTACAAATTTAACGTGCAAAATAAATGTCTTTTAGTACGTATAATCTATGTATTCTGTCTATCAGAACCTTCTACACACACACACACACACACACACACACACACACACACACATATGTGTGTGTGTGTGTGTGTGTGTGTGTGTGTGTGTGTGTGTGTGTGTGTGTGTGTGTGTGTGTGTGTACAGTGAACGCTCGTTAATCTGGACTTAAAGTTTGTCATACAAAAATTCAAATTATCTGATGTTAAGATAAAATACAAGTTTAAAATATGACTAAAGAAGAAAAAGCATGTATAAGCTAATAAATTATATTGTTCTAAGCTATCTAATATAAAATATTAAAGGCAATAAAGTCTTACTATATTAATAAAATGATGAAGAAGATATGAAGTAGAAAATTAACTTTAATTAAAAATATGAATTACACTATTGGAAAAAACTGTAGAATGATTATTTGTTTATGTCTATCATGCCCACATTTTTCATCCAGCATCTCTACACGAAGCAACCATTTCAATTCATTTTCAGAATAATGTTCCAACTGAATAAAGACTTTCAGAGTTTTTATACAGTCTATTATGGCTTGATAATTTGGACACCTAACAGTCTTTACATTCTCTTCTGAAACCGTTAAGGTATCTTTTTTTCATATCCTGGGACATATTTTATTACGTCATCGTCTCTCAGCTTTTCACTGAATTCCAAGTCGTCATCTACAGTTACATAATCAGAAAAAGTAACATTATTAGTTTTAATTTTTTTGAATTCAGGAAAATTTGTATAAATATCGTCACATTCATCAATATGATTGTTTAGCATGAGGAAAGCAATTACTAATTCAGTTTTCTTTAACAACATCCCACGAGGTTGCACGGTCATTTATAGCTGCCAGCAGAACTATGTCGTAATTTTCCTCACAGTCTAATGAACAAACGATTTGTTGATTGTAAATGATTTCTTCATCTATTGATTGCAGTTTTGTAGTTGTGTTTGGAGGCAACTACACATCCTGTATGGAGTTATTGTGGAAGGTTATTGTGATATGTTGAATCCACGAACAAAAGAAATTTTCGATTTTTATTCGAAAACTGAGCTTTTATTTCTGTTCCTGTTACTGAAGATGTCTTGTGTCATTCATGCTTTTGAATTGGATACATAATCAAGTGAAAGAGTTTTAAATCCTTGAAAACTCCTTGGATTCTTTGACTTTAAAATAATTAATAATTTAAGCTTTTCACTCACCTCCATATTCAACCGAACGCTGGCCGATTGGTTAGGGCGCTGATCGTCGGTACCGGAGTTCGTGGGTTAGAATCCCACTATGGCATGGATGTTCGTAGCCGTTCGGAATCGGCTTTAAGCAGTAGGTCCCGGTCTCATTAGCCCTCGTGTGCAAAATAGTAGACCGTAGCACTCTAAACAAGCCAATTCCTCCCTATTCACACAAAAACTTTAATCCTCTTTTTACTTATTATGTATTTCCAGATCAATCCTCCCCTTTAAATTGAAATATTTTTGGGCAAGAATTTTTAAAAAAGTGAAGTTTATTCTGCATTAAAAATATCTTTCGGCAGGTAAGTAGAAAAAAGACCTGAAAGTTTCCTACTAAAACTAGATCATACGACATCACAGCTTTGGACACTAAGAGTTTGGTAAGACACTGTGTGCCTTGAATTAAATCGAGAAAGTCACCCATCACTTGCTCTACAATTATCATTTCCTATTCGAATTGCCAATTCGTTAGTCTACGTCGGCAGTAGAGGTTCAGTTATCAGAAAATTTCAAAATCTAGCATTCTGGAACCATAGCAATAGACCTTTCTTGTGATTTCCTTGGGAAGCATTTTTCATGCTTTTATTTTCCTCTAGCAAATTTAGAATTTTCACATGAATTTAAATTGATTCCTTGTTTTTCAAATAGGTTGATAAGGTAATTTTGTTAATTTCATAGTCAGCGTCCAACTGTATTTTACTTTCGTCATTATATACTTTCTTTAAAATTTCTACCTCTGCTTACAAAGTTAGGGTTTTGTACGTCCCACGTGTAGGCATCCTGAATGTTTACACGTTCACATCACACACTAAGGAAGAAAAACAACATCACATTAACTAGTCTGCTTTGCAGGTGCAACTGACATAACACACTAGAATTTGTAAAAGACTGCTTTTTCTGAAATTCTAAGAAAATCGATAATAAATGCAAACAAGTAATTTTTCTTTCTACCCCAACCCACTCATAAAGGTTTCTGAATGAATTCCTAGAAACAGATGACGTCAAGCAGATTTGTCCGTAAGCACTAATAACAAGTGGAGAGTAGGACTATAACCAATGACGTTTACTGGAAATCCAATGGTCTAAAAATTCAGACAAGAGCCTTTTTACGCAGAGAAGAA
>CM063504.1:52480449-52490449 GCA_032207245.1 Pardosa pseudoannulata | reverse complement strand
TTTTGTTAAATTAGAGTTTTTGTAGGCAAACATTATTCTAGATGTTTGCATTGACCTACATAATCTTGAGACGCAACCAATAAATCTAAAAATACAAAGACGTACTTAAGTCATGAAATCACTTAAGTCGTTTCTAGATTTTCCAAGTACATGATGGTTATTTATCAATTATATTAGCAATATGAAGTGTTTGGCTCTATTTTTATTTTATTTCTATTCAAATGGGCATTCGGATTAATTTTATTTGAAATGTAGCAAAATGAAATAGCGTGTATGCAAATAAATTTAAATGCAAATGTCGAGTTTCTCTATGGAGTTTCATTGCCTTATAAAAGCAAGTGTTGTGTGTTGAAGACGGAGGATCGAATGTAAGCACCGGGATTGTTTGGTTAGTTGTAGCAAGTATTGCTCACAGCAGTGCTTTAATTTGTAAGTAACAGAAGTATGTTTTGCTTAAATAATAAATAAGCTGATTTGGTGAAACCCTTTCGAGTTATTATATTTTTTATACTGCACCAATCATATACATTAATTCAACTGCTATCATTTAGATAACAGCACCGTGCGTTACCTGTGAGAACGGATTATAATACACATGTAAGTATTCTTTAAGTTTCTTGATCCATAATATTTTAGGCAAAGGACGTAATGTCTCTTCTATATAATGGATATGATGATGTTAAAAATGTAATACGCTAGAGGATAAATGCAGGTTTTTGTTCTCACCAAAGTTTATTCACTTGGAAATATTGGCAAACTCAAATAATTTTACGGTTATTTAGAACATATAAAAAATATTAAATTATGCGTAATTACTAGAAATACTGCAGCATCTTATTAAACTTAAAAATATTGTTTTTATTTATTCAATAACATGTTAAGGTATCCGTCTACATTCGGAGAACTTTTTCTTTAAACCGTGAAACTAGTTCATGTTGTTACATTTTTATATTTATTTTTTATATTATCATAGAGAATTACACATAAAAAAATTATTCCTGGAAAAGTTTTATGAAATTTCTAATAAATGAAGAAAAATTTGTATAAAAATCGGGTTTTTTTCAAAAGGTCTAATTTTTAATAAATTAAATTATTTAAATATTTTTGATGGAACAGATTTCTTATACATCGGACTAGTGAATCGCCGAAAATCTTTGCTTAATTTATTTACAGTTGGTAAAAGTGCTTGGTCCTTCAAAATCATACACATTGAATTTTTAACGAACTTACATTACCTTTATATATAACTATGAGTGTAGCATCATTAAAAATTATACAAATTTAAAGCTTTTAGGTCATTCACAAGTAAATACTATCAAAAGCATTCATAATAATTTTCAACAAAATATTTTAAGAACGTTTTGAAAAATCACATTTCAAGTTTCAACATTTTATTAAAAATACCGTTCCGAGAGAAACGCATTTGAAGTTTATGAAAGCAACTTTAACTATTAAAAAATTAAAATACATGTTTAAAATTCCCCAAAACTTTATTGCTTCATATTTTTTTAATTACCAATTTGCTAATTATTAAAAAAACTAGAAAAATGTTTAAACTAATCTTCGTGAAAATTTAAAATGTTTTGTTAAAAAATTGCTCTTTAAAAGGCTTTAAATCCACAACCTCCAGTTCCGAAATCACTTCTTCTGTTTTGTTTTCACAGCTGTGACCGATGTTTAAACAGTTGTAACTTTTCATTAAAATGCCACAGAGACAAAACAAAAACAGATTCAGAAGCCCAGTAGTTGAAATTGTACAATAGAGAAATTTTAAAAAAAATATGATTTTTTGCAAAAAATGACGTTTTTAACGTAGACGAATACCTTAACTATTCATTTAACACATTGACTGACTTGGGGGCTATCAGTGACCGGTGGCGGAGAAAATAATAAAAGTACATAATTATAGTAAATATGATTACTGATAACGTTTTCAATAATACCATTGTTATTACAATGGTGTGAATACATTAATACAATATACAGCATACAAAAATAATTTTATTTATACATGAGAAATATGCATTTTATCAGTGAATATTGGGATGAGTCAGAAGGCAAGGAAAATGTGAATCAACGCAATCGGAACAAAATGTCACCTTTTTTTCAATCAAATTTTATGCCCTAAGTATACCTAGCTGCCTTGCATGATCAATGTAAATATTCACATAGCAATCAAAGCACGACTGTTTGAAAGAAAAAGGACAATCATAACAATTGCTTACCGAAACATGGGAGTCACCGGTGACCTGCACTTCGAAAACTGCTTCAAGCAGGATTTTATAACTCATTATGTCTGGTGTAAATAATATTCCAACATAATATGCATCTCTGAAAATTCGCGTCGATGTCTAGTGCAAACCATGGAAAATGAGTCTGACAGTTAAGGTTTAATAACCGTGTTAATCACAGAGAAAATTAACGATTCACAAATATATTTGTAATTAAATTTAATCTTTAATCTTAGTTTTTAATTACTAAAATATTTCTGGATTTTTTCGTGGCAGTGCACAAACATACAGGCATAAGGTTGAGTTTTTCTTATTAAAACTAATATTAAAATATCTTTGGTATAAAGATTTCCCTTATATTTAAACACTAAAGTAAAATATGCTGATCTTATAAAAATATCAAAATCCTCAATTTCGAAGCAATACTGTTACTATGTATGGAGCTGTATTATGATTAAGAACAGATCTAATTTTGTGTCATTTATGTTAATAGAGAGTGTAAAATGTAACGAGAAGTTTTATTTTTTAATGTTTTACTTCTATACCTTTTGCTTTTCCTTTCATGTAAAGTTGATTCCTCGTTATTAAAGACCGATTGCTTTCAACCTTTGTTTGAATAAAATTCAGATATTAATTATGGTAATTAATTGCGGAAAATAGCTTTATGCATTATATTGATCATATATAAGATGATTCAGTCGTCTAGTAGAAAAAGATTACAACATTGCAAGGAGGATAAAACATTATAATCTAGATACGAAGAACACAAGATTTTTGTGCAGCATATGTGTAAATAGGACGATTTTTATTTCAAATTTTTATTTTAAAATAATATAAAAGGCCCTTTATATCTCGAATAACTAGGTAACCATTTACTGGATACTCACTAATTTATGTCTCTATGCAAGACAAACAGAAATCTATTTAGCCATAAACATTCACATAAACGTGTTTAAACCAGACTTTGGAACAGCAGTTTGTATCAGCAGACAAATATGATATTCGGAGAATTGTCCAAGAGTAGACAGTGATTATTCTGTTCAAATAATGTTATGCAAAGTACGTGGTACTCGTTTTCACTCAAGAATGGAAATACATAAATTTTCACCAAGAGCAGTTTTGGTATGGACAAATGTCATAATGGATGAGTATACAGACCTCTGAATATTTAAACGTGTTTATTACTGCTGAAATAAGGTCAAAATCTTTTATATTTTATTTTCTTGATTGCGGTATCGCTTACTGTTTATATTATATTCGGTGTGTCATGTGCACACAAACACACGAATATATACACTGACTTCCAGAAGTTAAGCACGAAAATGAAAATGTTAATTTTCGGAAGCCAATCAGAATTGAAGAGGATGCAATTCATGTCAGAGGTGCATGGAAGTATGCAAATATGTTAGTTAACAGCGATTAGCGTTTTCATGCGAAGAAATATGTAATAAGGTCAGTCTTGCTAGATGCCATGTTTATGAAGGGTTAAAGCAGTTGATTGTAATTGCTGATAGAAAGTGTTAAAACTTTCGTAGGATTTATTTTCAAGACATACGTGTTTCTATGACTTCCAGAAAACGAATGGAATATTCCGAGCGCTCGCGTACCGCGAAAATATTTTTTCAAAGAAATATATTTTTTCAACCTATCAAAAAATCCATTTTCTCTAACTTTCAAATAAGTAAAGAATTAGCGTTCTAGAAAGACTTTTAGGCTAGACCATTACTAAAACTGGTCAGTATAGTGGAAATCACTAACTATCTTGATATCTTATACTCTGGAAAGGATACGTATTATAACTCTAGAAAATCATTTTAAGGGAGAAGAGTGATACAATAAATCAAGAAGTATCGTAGAATAATAAGAAAGCTGGATTGAGTGCACTAATGGGTGTTTTTATTATGCTCAGTGAGAGACTATTTGTCCGAAAGAGGTTTTTTTTTTTTTTTTTGAAAATCTTCTCTTATTTAGTCATTGTCAGTATCTCTTATTTAGTCATTGTCAGGTATCTTCCAATTCTTAGTAGAGATTTAATTTCTTTTGATTCCCCAATTCTCGAATCATTATATTTTCCACAATATTCTGAAACATACCATTAAAAGACCGACGAAGGGGAGATGCTTCTTTAGAGACCTCTTAAAGAATCTGAATAATTTTATTACTTATCGCTACAAAAAGGTTAATACTATATTAAGAGTTTTCAGCGAAATGACCACCAGACTTATTTAATTAACTGCATAATTTACCATTTTTAGGTTTGTTTCTATTTCCAATTACGATTTTTAAATTAGACGCTATTTCTACGGTATACTACATGCTTGTACGGTATGAAATATATTAAACTATCCAATTCCAAAACTGCTGTTGCGAGAATATATAGTTTAAATTTTTTTAAGAAATATTTAAAAAAAGATTTTTTATTAGTAGCATATATTAAGAAAACATAAACACAATGGGATGTTTTGTAAATTGTTTACAAAGTATCTTTATAATTTATTATTATTTATTTTATTTTTTATTGAAACTCCGTTTTTTAGCTATTCAAAAGAATTCTAATAAAAGAGAAATAAAGGAATTTTATATAATTTCGAGTTCCATGAATACTTATAAACTACCATTTAAAGATACGTTATATTTGAAAACTGAATTGCATAGATACCTTCAAAGCAATAATACTAAAATTCCTTTTAATGTTTCCAGAGAGGGTGTTTTGGTGCCTTCGGTAGAATTTCTGGCCAAAGGAAATAATTTTAGTTAGATAAAAAACAATAGTATATTTTTGTTTCATTCTATTTATACGTAAACTGTTTAGAAGATATATCAGAATTTTAGATTAAAATTTATAACGTGTAAAATTAACTTACATTTATATGGGAGAAAAATCTAGGTGTATCAATAGATGAAATTACAATTAAACATAAACCTCTTGAACCATTAGGGGTTTTAGATTTAATTAAATGCTTTTATATTCCTCGAAACCCTAAAATATAAATTGACGCTTCTTTGGAGTTCTCTAAAATTAATGGAAGGGAAATTTTTGATTGACCTAAACTATATGAAAGAAGAATAGACTGATAAATTAACTCCTTAGTAAAAGTAAATTAATAGTAAAAAAAGTGAATGATATTCAAAACTTAGGTGTCATTAAATTGAAATATAGTAAAAATAATGTGGGTATCATATAGTTGTGAAACGTAGCTCCCTTCGAACTGGTTAAAAATTAATGTACTAAAAACTGAAAGAAAGTTGCCCTACACTAACTCCATTTTATTTTATCTTATAAGTTTATGTATGTAAATATATTAGATTACTTGTTAAGTAAATGTATTTCTGGTATTAACAGTTAAACCTACAAAGAACAGATTACCTTTTTTATGGAATCATAAGCTTAAAGCAAAATATCACGGGGGTTGAGAGGGGATATCCCATATCAAATCTATTTTTAAAACTTTATAGAGTGACACTTATGTACAAATTATATGGATACAGTAAAATACAGTCCCCAAATCCTCGTACTTTCGCTACGCACTCTGAATGGCGTAAAATAGTTTATTATAAGATCTAAAAAACACTTTTGAAGTAAATTCGGCAAATAAATAAAAATACACGAACAACGTGTAACAAGTGTAATGGGGTATTACATCAAGATTGTTCTTTATATTTATAAGAAAATAAGTTTGTTTAAAAAAAGTTTTCCTTTCATACTCATTCCATTCTTATGAATTCTTCTACTCGATTTATGTACTTAAAATTTGAATAAAATATTAGTCCCTATATATATATATATATATATATATATATATATATATATATATATATATATATATATATATATATATATATATATATATATATATATATATATATATATATATATATATATATATATATATATATATATATTCTAACAATTCTTTACATATATTCTTGCAGTTGTTCATAACAGCAATACGTTATGTATATATTTGAGTTGAAAATCTTCTTAAAAGGGGAAAATAACGAATTTCTCCATTTCCGTAATATAGGAATTTTTTGCGTCTACAAGACGTCAAAGCTGTCATTATGGAAACATACTATACTTTTAATCAGTTAAATCAGAATATTTCAACTACTCAGCATTTGAAATGCATAATATATGTAAAAATATAAATGTTATCTAAAATTTTTATGTATTTCATATCGTGGCGTTTGACGGATTAAATCCCATTTGGCTTTATATTTTCTTTCCTCTTCAATGTATTTCATACTCCAGTGTCACTATAAGTCATATTGTGATGTATCGTAACTGTATTGATGCAAATGATATGGAATTTTATAATTGTTTCATTTACTTTATTGTAGAAATTCATAAAATTTTTGTCACTGGGAGAGATTTTATTGTATAAATATGCATGGTATATAGAATAATATAGCTTTATTTGCTAATATATGTTCTCTGTTTTTATCCGTTTACTTCCAAGATCTATATTTTAAATTGAGACACATAAGTTAAGTTCGCTTCGAAATGTAAAAGAACAAAGTATAGTATAACACCTACACATAAAACTTGGATAGATTAATCAATAAATTTTCCTTTAGTGCTAATATTTTTAAGAATAAATTTATAAAATTAATATTAATGAATTAAAAAATGTTTAAAATCCTTTTTTAGAGATAAAATATCTAATATATAAAAATAATAAAGTATAAGTTAGTATCAAATCATACATGTTAAGGTCACAAATTAATTTCAAAAATATTGCGTGCACATGCTACATAAATCAATAAAATTTCAAAATTGTTGAAACCATGTAGACAAAAATTTTAAAAATGAACTATAAAATATCAGTTGAAAATTATAAGCAAACTTCTAGATTTTATTTATTTCATATGCTTTTATTTCAAAATATCACGTCAGTATTTATATTTTCATTTATTTAATCTCAACTAAATAATAGCTAAAAGGAAGTAGGATATTCTACTCTTCCAACTAAAGCGCCCGTCGCTAGAAATCTATATTTTAACTATTATTTTTTATACTCAACATTTTAACATTATTTTGTTTTTACATGAAAATAAAAATACCGTAATTAGAAAAACTTAGCTTCAAGCGCATGATGTTAATATAATTTTGCAAATCATAAAACAGTCACAACAATAAAATTTTTAAGACAATAAGAAATGGTGATTGCCTAATTATTTTATTAGCTTAAATCTATTGATGGATTAGAGGTGTATTATTGGTAAAAATTGTTCAATACATTCGAATTATTTACAATCCATCCTTTATATTAATATGTCCTTTTTGAACAATTATTTTCCAACTTTTTCATTTCTTTTTATAAATCTTGTGCGGTTGCAAAGTTTAATAAAAAATGAAATAATGTAACAATAAATAATTTTACTCCAAAAAGGTTTATTGAACCCTAACCTATTATAATAATGAAATGTCTGTCTACATATATATATATATATATATATATATATATATATATATATATATTATATATATATATATATATATATATGTATATATATATATATATATATATGCACACTAATTTTCATCGTTAAATTAAACTTTTCGAAAGAGGAGGGATATCATTTAATTTCTTATTTAAATATAAAAACTTGAAGCAAATTCATATCAATAACAAAATTGCTCGTATTATTTATAATTAGCTATAGCTGTGGAAATTTAGATAAGCATTTCACATCAAATATGAAATTACAAAATTTGACATTATATATATATTTATATATATATATATATATATATATATAATAAATATATAATTTATATATATATATATATTATATATATATATATATATATATATATATATATATATATATACAATATATATATATATATATATATATATATATATATATATAGTTATGTATGTATGTATGTATATAACGTATTTTCCAAACCTATCTCAAATTATTTTTTTCACAAACCTGTCTATCTCGAATTTTTGTAAGAAACATAACATTCCAGTTTAGAGCCAGTTGACAACCACACTAGTTTATATTTCCAATACACTTCTAGTTTTCTAGGGGGGTTATTTAGTCAGGAAATGGGTGAGAATTTTACTAAAAACGGGTTCTCTGCTCTAGAATAATAAGGGATGTGTGTTGAGGACGGGTGAATAGGAGACAGGAGAAATTTCTTTTAAGAAATGAAACTGTTTCTTAGTGTATAGCCTAACGACCAAAGTATCATCTCGCATCTTGATGTCTCAATTTTAGAGTTAAAAATGACAGGTGTTAAAAGAAAATTTGACATTTTAACTATCGAAAATAAAATGAAAATTCTGTCTATTTTTAAGGAAACATTTTCCATAGAGTAAAGTGTAGTCGCCGCAAAATTTGAAATTACACCCAGTGCTCTTTCCACTATCATGATAAACAAACATATCGCACAAAATAACTGGCAAAACAACAAAAAGAACGGCTACAAAACAACAAAAAGAGCAGTGCATGCTCTTTTTCTAATGCGTTAGAAAATGGTTCCAACAATATTGTGGAGAAGGAGTTTCCTATCAGCGGCTTAATGCTTAAAAAATGCAGAAGACTTTACTAAAGAACTCGGACTTGATGTTTTCAAAGCAAGTAATGGTTGGCTTGAAAGTTTTAAAATAAGGATTGGCATTGTCTTCCGAAAACTTTGTGGAAGAAGTGGATCTGTGCCAATAAGTGACATCGACATTCGCTTAAAAATTCCCATCTTTGCTGCAAGGATATGATCCAGCTGATATTTTAACGCCGATTATACTGGCTTTTTTTCACTGTTTTCCAAATAAAACGGCAATTTTTAGGGAGACTAATGCAAAGGGGGCAAACAGAGTAAATTAAATGCGACTATACTTCTAGCTGCGAATCAAAATGGCACTCAAAAACATTCGCAAGTAATGATTGGTTATTCAGCCAATATAAGATGTTTTTCAAAAGTGAAATCTTTTCCGCTTGTTTATAAATCAAACAGAAGATCTTGGATGACCAGCGAAATTTTTAGCGAGTTGTTGAAGAAAGTCGATAAATCCATGGGATTGAAAAAAAGAAAAAAATCTTCTCTTCATTGATTACTGCGGCTTCCAATCTTCCAACAACGAAAAATGTTGCAGTAGCATTCCTACCCCCGAATACAACTTCGAATCTTCAGCCTTTAGATCAAGGCATCATTCGGAGTTTTAAAGCTAAGTATCGCAAAGAACTTGGTCAGAAACTCATCAGTCCGATTAAGGACAGAGAAAAATTTCCAAGGATAACAGTTTTGGATGCAGTGTGGAAGGCGGACATGCTTGGAGCTGTGTTAACGAAAAAACTGTAAAAAATTGTTTTAAAAAGCTGGATTCAAGTAATCATTCACAGTCGGAGAACAACATGTAAAAGAAACCGAAAAGCAAGAGGCAGAGGAAACTGATGAAAATCCGAAGGATTGGATGATTATCAGAGAGAGACGGAATACTGAAGAGCAGTAGGGCCATTGAAACACTAAGAATTTTTTGTGAATCCCAAGATAATATTGATGAGGATTGTTTCGCCAATGTATCAAAACTACAAAAAATTGCGCAGTCAAAAAATAATTTGCATCAAAAACTCCTAACGGATTACTTTCTGTAAGATATGTAAATAAAACTAAAAGTACTTCAGATTTTCAATCTTCTGTATTGTATGAAGGAATTTTGTTAGTCTATTTTCATAAAACCTGTGTATCTCGAAATCTGTTTATCTTGATTTTTTTTTACTCCCAAGACATTCGACATAGACAGGTCTGACTGTAT
>CM063504.1:52435449-52472949 GCA_032207245.1 Pardosa pseudoannulata | reverse complement strand
AGAAAAATTTTACTTTCTTGAAAAATCGTGATAAAATAATTAAAATCATTTGAAAAATAACGCTGTGTAAATAAGTGTATCGATTAATGAAAATAAAACAAATTTACATAAATGTTCTCAACCAGCAGAAAGAGCAATACATATATTAACAGAAAATATATTTTGTTCTTGCATTGAAAAAATATTTTCATCGAATTGTATTTTTCTAAATTTTCTTTTCTCAAGAAATTTAAAGTATATCATTCTATTTCTCAAACACAAAAATCTTCAAAGAAACTTTCCGCTTTTTCAATGTATCTAATTATTTTTTCCATTCCATGATAGTGTGGTCTCTAATAAAATAACTCTGTTCAAAAAGTATTTGACGATTCTTAAGAAAACTTTCAGTAATTTACAAAAAAGTGATAAAATGCCCGACGATATCTTGCTGTATTCGTCAATGATATAACTGAATAAATACATTCAGGAGTCCAAAATTTTTCATTTTAATTTTTTATGAATAATTTATATTACATAACCTATATATTAAATAAGCTTGACATCAAAAGAAAGTTTTATATATTTTAGTTTTAAATCAAGGAAAGGTACACATTTCAAAATTACATATGAAAATATAACACTATTCATTTTTATAGTTTTTCTTATTTGATTTCTTTGAAGTTTTTATAAAAAATATTATTATAAATGTGTTTTTTCAAAGATATATTGTAAATACATTTTAAGGAATTGTCTGAATATTTAGAGAAATTAAAGTATATTCTTTAATAATGATTACATATTATGCAAAATATATAATATATCTATATACATCCATTTAACTAAAATGATATTGCTTCCTCGAATGTTTTCGAATTTATGAAGCGGTTGGACCTGGAATGGATAAAGACATCCATATTGGATTCTTGATTAGTCAGGGTTAATAAAATTCAAAGCGAACTCGAAAACGTTCGAAATCCATCACTTCCCCTCTTTTCGATAGTTTAATTTCATTATTTTAATCCATGTTTTCCCTGGTTAAGAGAAGGCGATTAAATGTATCAATTTATCACGTAATAAATAGGTAAAAAATAACATTTTTCCTAGCATTATGGCGTCATCATTTTTACCATCTCATTAATCCTTTCTCATTTTAAATTATTTAAATACAATATGTATTATTTCCATACATTTTATCACTGAATATTTTTATTACGTAAATAATTTTCTTTTACATTGGGCTTAAGTAATAAATAAGGTACATGTGGCATAGTTTAGAATTTAATCATCGGATATTTAATGTTGCAATGAAAATATTATCACTAGTATTAACAGCACATTTTTTATAAAAGTCTAGGAGTCTATTTAACTGACTAATAAATATCTAGTGTTTAAGTTTCATATCTTTGAAAATTAAAAAGTTTTTTCATTTTTGTGTTTGCTTTTCATACAAAACCACAAGGTGAGCAGATGATTAACTAAATTTTGGTCATCATAGATATATATCGCCAAATAATCACTGTCAATATTAAAACTTGTGCAGTCCATCCTATCACGAAATATGAAAAGAAAATTTAAAGTTGGCAATTAACATACGGTCAGTAAAGTTTTTTACTGAACCTGCCATATCATGGGGTATATGCTAGTTTTAAATAGGTCAAAATGTAAGTCATTCTAGTATTGAGTTAAGATCAAATTTTATAGATTTTCACAAGAAAAGAGACGAATTATTATATAATCAAGGTACCAAAAGTAACATAGAGCCATCTAAGTACGTATATATGTGGAGTGTGTATAACAGCAAAAACTATGGAGCGAATAGAGAAACCTTAAATAATAGGATGGAAACTACTTTAAAGTCCTTTAGACAATCACGAACTGAATAAAATTTCATTTATTAAACTTGAGAAAGAAGGTTTTGAAGAGGATATTTTCTTACAATTCAATCCTGAGACAAAACAAAACAAAATCTTTCTCAGGATTCAAATTTAAGGGAAGATCTAAAACTACACATGTTTCATACTTTCTTTCTTTTTTTCAACCCAGCTCTGAAGTAGCTACTCCTATTCTAATTTATGATGTCAATTATGTAAGAATTTTGCATATTCTCCCAAAGGTTTCAAGAATTTGTAAAACGTTTTTGATTGTGTTAATCAAGTTGTAGAGAGTGTTTTTAATTCGTGTTTTCTATTTATTTTTCCTTAAATATTTTATTTTAATTTTGTTGCTATACTATACATACATAATATAAATATATTTTTCCTTTAAAGTTTTTTTAACCTATGAAATATAACTGAAAAATAGTACTGTAGTGTATTCTTCATTCAATAGGTGAAAATGGCTGCTATTCAATCATGCAAAATTTTTTAACTCCTTCGTCGTTGTTAAAATGTGATTCCTGTTTTTAAAAATCCCCTATATAATAATAGCCTAAGTTATCTGTCCGTCTGCATTCGAATTTATAAAGCGGATGGACTTGGAATGGATAGAAGCATCCGTATTGGATTCTTGTTGAGTTACGGTTAGGAAAATCAAAGTGAATTCGAAAATGTTCTAAATCCAGCCCTTCCCCCCTTTTCGATCGTTTAATGCCATTATTTCAAGCTCTATATTCTCCTGGTATGAGTAGGCGCTTAAATTCATTAATTTATCTCATTATTAAGTAGATGAAAAGAACATTTTTTTCTAGCATTATGACGTCATTTCATTAACCATCTTATTTAATTATTTCTTATGTTAAATTATTTAAATATCACCTGCATTATTTTCGTACGTTTTATCACTGAACTTAGATATTACGTAAATAATTTTCTTTTATAGTTGGCTTAAATAATAGATTAGGTATATATGTTATAGTTTTAAATTTAATCATCGATTATTTGTTGTTGCTATGAAAACTTTATCACCGGTATTAAGAAGAAATTATTTTTCTAAAAGTCTAGGAATGTATTTCACGAACTAATAAATATCTAGTGTTTAAGTTATGTATATTTTTGAAAATTAAGTAATTTGTTCGTTTGTGTGTTTATTTTTTATACATAACCACACGGTTTGACTAAATTAAGACAATGTGATTCTAAACTGCATTTACAGTATCGGAAGATTTTTACAGGAGTATGAAAATAAACAATTTATTGAACGTGTATCAGATAATTCTCAGCCAAATGACAAATCATTTTTTTACCTTCATCATAAGCAAAAAATTCTGGAAAATTAAAAAATGTAAGAGTCCCGTCATGGCGGGCTGTATGCTAATACAAAATGTTCTTTTTGCAACGTTTTCTATTGATAAACTAAAGGACTTGAAACACCACAGAAATCAATAGACCTTTGCGATGTAATTTGAATAGAAATATCTATTTATCTCGCAGTAAATTCTAGAGGTTTATAATTGAAACTCTAGGTAATTAAAAAATTTACTGATCTAATCATATGACGGGCTATATCCTAGTTAATAAATAGTTATGCATAATATTTTTCTAGGGATTTGAATATAATTCTTCAGATCTAATTTATCCAAAGAAATACATTTGCAAGAAGCATAAAGCTGACTGCAGAACAGCTAACATCCCATGCCACATTAGCTCGTCGGATAACAGAGGGTTATTATATAAGTAAAAGAAAAGATCGCTTTGCTGTCCTCTAATAAAAGAAATGTTCGATATGAGGAACTCTAATGCAGTATAGTGAATCATAAGCGAAATTTGTTTTCCAACTGAAGACATTGCAGGAAATATAGCATTCGAGGCGAATTAAAAAGAACCGCTATATGTGTACAGAAAGTACTATACCCTTAGACATTGTAAAATTTCCGATTCGTTTTTCCTTTCCACGGTCGTTAAACTGCATTTCCTCTATAGGAGCACATGGTTCTAAGGTAAGTACAATTTCTGCCTCTACAATTTAACTCTCATCGGATCAACATCCCCTAGGGGATAAGGGCCTACGTTGCCAATCTCCGTTTTCTAGACCAAGGGCCCTGGGGTGTGAAGCATATGTTCCGGTTAGGTGGTCAGCCTTACACGGAACCCTCAGTGTTTAGTTCCACAGCATGCTTGGTCCTCAGTTTCTCTACCCACTGAAAGAATGAAAGGCTGAGTCAACCTTGCCAAGTCCCGGGATCGAACCTTGAACACGTGACGTGGGAACGTTAAGCAGTGCCCTAACGCCACTGGGCTTCAGAATTTAAATATAAATTTTAAAAATTAGGAAAAAAATATATTTTTTATACTATATAGTTTAATTGATAAAAAAATCAAAATAGAGAAAAATCGGAATGAATTTATAAAATAAAAAATACCTTACGAAAGGGTATAGGTAAAGTTAGCTAATTGTAATATTATTTAAAATTTTACGTTTAATATATCTGCATTACTGTAATGTTTTAAAACAACTCACAAGATATTAAACTGTCATTTTTTACCAATTTACTATTTATCTTCTATTATCTCTTTTTATATTATAGGATTCTATTATCTGTTATACTAAGTCGGTTGTTACATGTAATTACGTACTCACTTTGGACGTGTTGATAGCTTTGTTTATGACATTTAGCAAACGATAACAAAGTCATCTTCAATTTTAAGACATTAATTATATCGCAAGAAAACATGCATGAAAGTAGATGTCAAAGTAAATTTGTAAAAAAGAAGAAGCGGTTAAATTGGGGTTTTTTAACGCAAAAAATTATAGAGTTGAATTCACTTTTAATACAATTTAACCTACTACCCTAGAATAGAAAATATTTCCTAACATCTATGATAGTAAAGATTGGCAGCATCGGAAACTGATGTTTACCGAAGAGCTTTGTTTTTGTTGACTTGACATTTTGTATATTCTGCTGACAGATGGATTTCACTATGGATTTCTTATTATAAGTAATGCTTCTTTTCAAAACTGTCATATGTCAAGCAGTAACTTTTGTTATATCTAATATCAAAAACATTAATAATAACAACACGACTAATATTTGATGCCCTTTTTAAACTGCCATTTGTATATTATTTCAAACGTGCAATATTTTTCTGTTTTGAAGCTGCTTTATTTACTTTTCACAATTTATATTTTGCTCTATTTTATATTTTCCTATGTGCGTTTTTATTTTTTTATCTGAACAGATCTTTCGGTCATTTGAACTGCTTTGGTCGTTCTAGTTAGACTTTTAATTTATACGTGTCCCATAAAATATATCCCTATAAAATATATCATATATTTAGACACCTCAAAAATAAGAAGTATTTTACGATTAATTGTTCCTCTAAATAGTTTTGTGTACTAATTGGCCACTTCGAGTGTTTTATTGTTAGTATTTATGATTAATTGTACTCTAAATTATTCAGTCGTGTTTAATTAAAATATCACGAGAAAATCACAGCTAGGCAAATGCAAAAAAATATTTTCTTTTACATATCTGGAAATTACTGAGTAATTTACACAAATGCTTGAGGGATAGACACAAAATTTATTTAAAAAATTTTTGTTTCTTTCATAGCTTTAAAAAATAAAAATGTGTTTTTTCACTCAAAAAAAAAAACACTTTTTGAAATTTATAAGCACAATCTGGTAACAAGATTAAAATATAATTTTTAAATTTTTCTTTCGTGTACTTGTGCTTGTTCCTTTAAAATACATCTTCATCTTCGTTTATTCATCTTAGTTTTAAATTAATTAAGTTGAATATATAAGTTAACATGCATTATTTATAGAAAAATTGTTGTACATACTTTTTATTAGCTGGGTAAAATATAATCCCTTTGTTTAAAACGATCAGTTTGTTGTACTAGTACCACATTACGTTTATTTTTATCAACAAAATAACTGAAGAAGATAACATTTTAAATTACTCTATTATTCATAATAGAAAGGTGTTAGTAATAGGAAACATTTTACTGAATTTTAAACATAGCTTGAAAAAAAACGACATTTCTAACATATATTTACTTATTTCTCCTTTAATTTTTGTTGAAAAATGCAGCGAATTGATTTGTCATTATTTTATTTATAATAATGCATTCATCATTTCTTAATAATAAAATGTGGAATGTAAAAAGATAATCAATAGTTTTATATATTATCTGTAAAGCAACTTTTTAACTCTAACATAAGATGCTGGGGCATAGAGAACTATTGTTGCTACTGGAAGATTTAGATGATTCCCATTTTTAACCAAATCAATCTAAGTACTGGTTGGCTGAATAGTTACATTACTCCTTACTGTTCTCGTCAAGGAATTCAAATGCTGGTTCTGTCTCCTATGACATTTGCTGTTAATGTCGCATTGCACTTCGCCTGATTTCCTTCACACCCCCATCATTTGGTGCTTCCCAGTCAAAATTTGTATTGCCATGTCTCGAGCCTTTGAGAAAGCTTCAACACATACGGAATCATTACTCATAATGTTAATGGCTAAGTACGTAATTGTGAGAATTACTCTGATCTTTTACTTCTTTGAAATTTGTATTATATTTCACATTTTTAAATGTCTAACCTACATTTATACTATCAGTCTAGATCATATATTTATTACACTTGATTGTAGATCAATTTGTTTTGTTTTTGGTGTACTTTTCTTATACTTTTATCGATTTTAACAGTAGTATTCATAGAACTATAAGTTAAAATACGTGACAATGCCTCTTGGACTTCCTTTTAAACTGCCTTAAGTTGTTAGTGTTTAGAAAATGAGTTAATATCTTCAAAGTACTCTGAAAAAGTAATATTTATAAGTTGTAATAAAATATGCAATTAATATAGACCAAGCTTGATTACTGTCCTAGAAATATACCCATTTAAAGCGGTCAATTTCGAATAATCCCAATCGGAGTTTTAAAGTATTATTCCTTTACGCAGGAGTTAGTAGAGTCAAGATTTTTATACGTTTAAATCCTTCAAATACTATTCTGAATTTATGAATCTACAAGTCTAGTTCTATTAGAAGATATTCACATGGAATTAGATGATTGTAAATTTAAAAAATATTATTAAATACTTCAAAACTTAATGCACAAATTCAAGTGTGTATAGGTATTTATTTTTAATCTTATAAAAGTTTTTTTCTTGACAGAAATGAATAGATTTATAGTTTAAATTGAGATGCTGAAAAGATTATTTCAGTAGAAAATATTTCAAACTAACATATTAATATATTCCTTCTGAAAATTAAAATATAAATGGTAAGTACGATACTTATTTTCAAGTTTAAAGAATGTTAATAATTTGTCTTTGAGCTGTCTTTAGAACTTTTGAGACATAAAATCTATTAAACAAAGGAATTTGTAAAATAATATTTCATTTTGTACTAAATTTACTAAACAAATTGTTGGTTTGTATAATTTCTCTCTAATTATTAGATCATTTTCGATTAATTAGGATCTATATTATATTTATAGACACAAAATATGGTAGTTTTAAGAACTAAAGCATATTTTTGAAAATATGAAAAAATAGACCAAGAAGGGAATCTCTGAGACTAGTAATTGGCTTAACTGTTAATTTCATTGTTCTTGATTAGTCTCTCCTGAACTATTTCAAAATCTCGATATTTAAAATGCATTATCTTAATTGGGCCCTATTATGCATGTTTTATTTCAAAAATATCCCATAGTTTAATATTTTCAAAAATAGTTCTACTAATAATTCATTATTAATAATCTTAATCTCTAAATTTGAGTTTAAATCCCAGGATATTTCCTCATTCCATTAGATTTTTTTTATTTTTTCGTCTCTAACTTTTTTTAATTGTATTCATGACCTCAATATTATGAATCTCTGTTCTCTGTAAATTGTATATTTATACTTAGTCGTATATTCATAACTCTAACAACACGACAGCTTTCCTGTTTTGTGGGCGTTTTTATTACTTTGTTGAGTTTCTCAATATAACAATCCTCTTGTGTTGCATGATAATCTCCTCCCACTTTAGTTATGTTAAAGTCTTGATGCTTACATAAAGTCTTATGATTACCTATCACACCTATCATATTTATTTTTCTCCTGTCTGAAATGACCGAACGATGTCCGAATGGTTAGTGTGCCGGCTTTCGGAACCAGTGTTTGTGGGTTCGAATCACACTAGGGCATGGATGTTCGTAGCCGTTCGGAATCGGCTTTAAGCAGTAGGTCCCGGTCTCATTAGACCTCATGTTGCAAAAAGTAGACCGTAGCGCTCCGAAACCAAACCGAACTCGAAATAAGGTTTAAAAAACATTGAAATTCAAGTTTAACGAACCACATTGACTCGTAATTTCATATATAACCATAATTACTTTGTAGATGCAAATTTATATTCCATCTGTGTGCATAAACACACACACATATATATGTATATATATGTGTATATATATATATATATATATAATATATATGTATATATATATATATATATATATATATATATATATACTATATTTATATATATATATATATATATATATATATATATATATATATATATATATATATATATATATATATATATATATATATATATTAAAAACGAAAAAACATATTAGTGTATAAAATAATAACTGTGATATTTTATTCAGACTTCTTAACAACTTAAATTTTCATCTCCACTAATGGATGGAATCTATTTTGGGAAATAGCAAATCAATTGCTGCGCACATTTTGCATTATCTCACTTAAAATTTGTGTACGGACTAGTTCTTTGAAATAAAGCATGACATTTATAAAAGTAAATTAGCTCTTATGAAAAACTATTGACAAGAAATTAGAGGATTATTTTTCCTAAATATATTGTTGCTAAATATATATATATATATATATATAATATAAATAAGGATATTTTTAACCTAGAAAATGAAACAAAGTAATTATGCCTAACATTTTCCAAATAATGTGATACAAAGTAATTATATTCATTGTACAGTTTACTCTATTCTTTTTTGTTAACCTTGTCGAATAACTTTGTTCTGTCTATCAACCTGCCGATCTTGAAAACATCAAACTTCCTCTTACATAAATGCTTTACATAACTAGTGACTCAGTGACTCTTTAACTACTTCACAGGCGCCCTTTGTTGACTAGCTATTAAGAATTCTGATTGGTTTGCTCACACAACTATTTAGATGTAGGTGTCCTTCACCGTAAATTTCGTGAATGAAGGTACCTAAATAAACTTTATTTTTTCATCTACAATTTCTTAGTTTTCTGACTCGACTACATTTTTGCAACAACTGCATCGTATCCAGCATATATACTATTTTCTGTGTGTGCGTGTCATCAATAACTGTTGAGGTTGTAAGTAGAATAAAGAAGACGTGAATAAACTTGAAATAAAATCCTGTATCAATATTATAATAAATTCATGTACGGTGTATAATAAAATTATAAAAAATTTTCGCAACTTATGACATTCCAAGAAAGCGTTTTAAACATTTTTTAAACACTCAGTTTCAGATCTTTTTCCTAAAAGGCGATTAACCTTTTACCTATTTCTTTAGGGAAGTCACTTTTTTGTTTTAGAATCAAAATATATTACGCTTGTTCCCCATATAAAATAGTTCTTGAAGAAAACGTTCACCTCCTATGTGTGCTGTATAAAAATTTTAAATCTTTTGTATTTGTGCATGATAAGTAGAATAATCTCTTGTAATCCTGATAGATAATGGGCTTGTTAGGGAAATGTAATACATATTATATGTTGTAAAATGTTTGCACTGACATTTAAAGAAGTACACTGTTTGTACTTCATTAAATGTCACATCTTTCCCTATACATACATGAACACACACATATATATATATATATATATAGATATATATATATAATTTAAATGAAGACTTGGAAAAATGACAGTTTATATTAATAGTGATCATTACAGTTTACAAGAATATGAATTCGATTCTTTCATAAAGAATGTACTCTAAAGATAATTTAATATATTAACTTTAATATCCGTGAATATTAAATGTGAAATTTTTTATGTTAATAAAATTCAGTAACTATCTGCTATCAGCAGTTCTATAGACATACAACAAACATACATTATTTATAAAAATACTTTTAATTAAAAAAATCTATTGCTAATAAGAATGGAAAACACATTTAAAATGTACCTCAAACCTAAGGTGATATTAAAATACTTAGTACTTATTTGACTGTTAATGATAATACAGAGTAAAGAATATGAATTGCTTATTTTGGTCTCTAAATTTTCCTCTAACTTTGTTACTTTCACTCAGCAGTTATCTTCATGATATAGTTTCCACTTTTGCAAAAAACGTCAATGTTTGGTTTGTAGCTCTACGGTCTTCTATTTTGTTACACAATACACTTTACGGTATAATTTTATTGTGGGTAAAGAAATGATTTGACTTAAACATAAAGAAATCCTGTATACACATGAGGTATTCTTTTGGTACGTGAGGACTAATAAGACCATGAACTACTGCTTTGAGTTAACGAACAAATTTGAAACCATTAGGATTTGAACTATACCTAGTCATCATACGGTTGCAGATAACGTCAAGCTCTTAGTTGCAGACGTCTTTCGAATAGATGTTACAGATGTGTTTAGAGTAGATAAGGCATTTTTTTACTCTCGAACGTAACAACTGTTCAAGTGGAGGTTAGTGGATTTATAAGTTCATCATTATATAATTAAAAAGATTGCTAAAATAAACAATTATAATGAAAATATCCCTTACTATTTATATTGCATGAGAACATAATCCACTGAATATCTTGTAAACAATTCTGGAAAACATTTCCTTCCTTCATATAATTGATTAAAATTTACGTTAAAAAAATTTTGTAAAGATACAACATTTCTTTATAAATACATGTTTTGTATTGATTAGATATGCCTTAAAAATTATCACCGGTAAATGTGACCTACATAAGATTATAATAAGCATGGAAAGTATATAAATCTGAACCGGGTTTGGTTTGGTTTGGAGCGCTAAGGTCTACTTTTTGCAACACGAGGGCTAATAAGACCGGGACCTACTGCTTAAGCCGATTCCGAACATCCATGCCACTGTGGGATTCGAACCCACGAACTCCGGTTCCGGAGGTCAGCACCCTAACCATTCGGCCATCCGTTCGGCCTGAACCAGGGGCTTGTTCCCCAAAAAAGCAGATGAAATCTTAATATCACTGATTCTCTGGGATCATTATTTTTGCCGATCGCCGGTTGTCGACAATAGGTTGCAATCTCCTCATTTAGAATATTAATATATTGAAAAAATCGAAACATTAGAACTGTTAAACTAGGGAATTTGACATGATAAAATAGAGAAAAAAATACAAAAAGGAGTATCATAAATCGTACAATACTACTTTTTAAAATAATATTTAGGCAACTTAAAGTTTCTGGAAACACATACTGGCATATTTATTATAATATACAGCAAACTGGAACTCCCATATTGTCCTAGTTCTAAAATTCTAAGTAATTTTATTTGATAATCTATTAATATTTTTTGATAACTCATCACAAAGTCTCTTTTCAATTTCTGGTATATAGCATAATTTAACTAATTATTAAATTTAAATCTAGTATAATTCCTGTACAATTTCACAGTTAAGGTAATATAAATTATTTTAAGAAATAACGAAGGAATTTAATGTATAATTAAAAAAGGTAGTGTCCATAGTAGGAAAAACATTACAAATAATTTTAGACTGCATTAAATACTATGTCAGAAAATTTTTTTCAGCTATTTTATGACTCCATAAACAATCATCAGCAAATATTTTACTTGCAATTAAATGAGAAAATTGCATTAGAAATAAGCTGTAGAAAACTTTTCCTTTTATATTTTTCAGTTGTTTGTTAAAATTTAAAAAAACAAAAAGATGTATGAGATCAGAAAAAGAGGAATAAGGGTTCAGAAAAATATTAAAAAAGCGTAGTTTTAAAACTTTATAAGTTGATTATCAGGTGCCTTAAAAATTAAAGATACCAAAGTTAACCGCAAATTCGTCAAAAATTTTGATTTGGTAACATAAATAAACCGCAAAAAATCCTTTTATACTAATATTATATATATATATATATATATATATATATATATATATATATATATATAATATATATATATATATAATATATATATATATATATATATATATATATATATATATAATATATATATATATATATATATATATATATATATATATATACCTGTGCTATACAAAATTTTAGTAATTCACAAACATTAATGGAACGAAATATTTCAGAAATTAATGTGATTTAAAATATAAAAGTAGTCAATGTATAAAATATAATCAATGCTCGATTTAGTATTAAAAATTATTGATGAAATTTACTGCACAAGTGAGTAAAAAGCACAACTTTCTGTTTCTGGAAATGAGCCAGAACTGTTTTAATTTTTTTTATTTCCATAAATCTTCTTACAAATAGTTATTAGTAAATAATTAATTACAATTTAATTTAGATCTGTGTAGTGTTATTTTAATTTCTAATTATGGTTATAATTTACTATGCCATATTTTAAAGTAAAAAATAAAATACCTAATTTTCCTTTAAATTCTTCAATCATTCACTCTTTAATTATTCATTTTTTAATTATTAATTATATTTATTGGATTTGAATTAAATACATAGATCATTTAAATCATCAAATATAAAGTATTTTATAAAATATAGGATGGAAGTGTAAAAATTTTAATATTTTAATATTTATGTCAGTATATATTATTTCAATTCATTATATACCATTATTTTATGAAAGCATTGTTTCATTTCTTTGTTCTTTTATTAATTTTACAAAAAATTGAAAATTTAAATGTGCACAGATAACAGTAGAAGAAGTATAAAATATTTTATATCTTTATATATAAAAATCTTCCGTCCGTGGATTTGTAATATAAATCATTGTGAACGACAGTACATATTTTAATTAAATTTCGTATATTTAATTAAGATGATTTTAGAATGGTTTAGATTCGCATTTTGATTCGATAGAAAATGTTTTTATTAAAAATCCAGAACTGCGTGCTTATTGAGATTATTATAATGCCTCTTGAAACCTGTCACTGCCAACGTATCTGGGAACGCCGTGGTCAGCGAATTGGTCTTCAGTACGAGAAGTCACAAGATAGATCCCCATACAGGCGTGATGGGAATTTTAACTTAATCTAATTTCGTTTGTGATGACTGTACGCGTGGTAGCGCCAAGTATTTTTAAAATATGTTTTAGTTACTTTTCTATTAAAACGATCCAATTTATAATTTATTTTAAATCATTTTATTCAAAATACGACTTTTTTACCTTTATTTGTAACGGGATGACATCCGAATGTCTTTGATATCGTCTAGGTTTTTACAAAAAGAGCATCATGTACACTTGCGCACACACTCATACAAACTCATCTTTATATATAAAATTCTTCAGTTAGTGTGCTTGTAATAGATCTACTCCTAAACGGCTGGACTGATATTGAAGAAATTTTGTGTATGTAATTAAGTTATTTCTAGACTGATTTAGATTCACAATTTAGAACCGAAAGAATTTTTTTATTAAAAATCTAGAATTCCGAGCATATTGAGATTATTACACAGGTGTCCAAAACTTAAGCAACAGGTGGGGTTTTTGCAAAAAACACCACGAGAAACCATCTGAGAGACATGAAATTCAAAAATGATAGAGAATATTATGTACGTAAAGGAGGATGAAAGCACCGCCGATGAGAAAGGAATACAATGCATAAGGTATGGAATCAAACAAAAACAAGCTTAATTTAATGCATAGCATCGTGACTCATGGTTGTCTATCCAAGAGGGAGAACAACTAGCTGATGTTTCTTAGAATTGGATACACCCTCACCTAACTGCAATATTTTCTTCGCACCGTCTGCGCCTGAGGACCAGCTGGTCCAAACTTTCTTGTGGTACGAGGGACAATTCTAAAATTAGCATCTGTTTGAGCTGTTGGGTGTTCCCCGGATTATGTAAGCGTGCTTCAATTCTTCTCCCGAAATCATCCAACACATGTTCGATGAGATTTAAATCAGGGGAGTACCTTGTTCAATTCATTTGATTGATATCCTCACTTTCCAGTAGTCCGTTGTGGCCGTGCATTATCATCCATAAAAATAAGATATGGGCCAACACCACCTCGGAACAGACGCACATGGGGAAGGGGTACTTTCTCATAATAGCGATCCCCGGTTACAGAACCTCTGTAGAAATCGTGGAATTCATTTCGCCGATTCAATGCCTCCCCAGACAAGAACTCTAGGACCATCGTAACGGTGTCTTTCCTTGAAATTACTAGGATAAATCCGGGTCCCGACCAGTCTCCAAATGAAAACATGTTGAGAAGTGATTCTGGTATTGAACCGATTCTCATCTGTAAAGGGAACACGACTCCATTTAACAGTTGTCCAGTTTTTGTGATCTCTAGTTTTGTGGGCCCCCCTTTGTGATGGCGTCTGTCCACAGTAATTCGCGACACATGTCACCCTATTGCTGTACATAGTTGCTGAGAAATGCCGCTTGCTGACTGGTGTCGTCCTCTATTCTACCGCAGGACTATGTATCGGTTATCCAATGGAGTTGTCGTCCTCAGGGTACAGCCACCACTATTTCTAACAGCTGTACCTGTGGTTTTGGAACCCTTTCCAAGCGCACGAAACGACACTTTTGTTGATTACGAACTCTGCAGCTGGCTACACTGGTGACAGTAAGCTTCTCCACCACCTTTTCGAATCCTTCTTCCTCGTTTGATGACGCTCAGGTGATTTTTTCTAGCCATATTGCAAGAACTCACACACTGCACTTGCAGCGAATACGTTTATGGCCTGTCAATCCTTCCTTTTATTTTACTGCTGAACTGTGCACGCCGACATCAAGCGTTTTACTTACTCCCATGTCTCCTCTGGCGTTTCGTTCCTGATATCTGCATACGCATTAAGTTTTTACTGACTTACGTGTTCCTTGTACTGATCTCCAGACCTCCTTTTCTGCACTTTCAAGGCAATCTGCGAAATTTTTTACATTGTTGCTTAAGTTTGAACACCAATGTATAATGCCACTTGACACCCTCCGCTGACAATATATCTGTGGCGCAGTGATCAGTGCAACGGACTTCAGTAAGACAAGTCTCAAGATGGAATCAACGTATGGGAGATGTAGGAATTTTAGTTTAATCTAATTTCGTTTGTGATGACTGGACGCGTGGTGGTTATAAGTAATTTTTTTTCAAATTGTATTTTTCTTATCTATCCAAAACGATCCAATTTATAATTTTTAAAATCATTTTACAATTATTGGATTTATTGCATTTAAACAGGACAGCATCTAGTACACACACTCACACACACACACACACACACACACACACACACACACACACACATATATATATATATATATATATATATATATATATAATATTATATATATATATATATATATTATATATATATATATATATATATATATATATATATATATATATATGTACATATATAAATAACGATGAAAACTCTATCCACTGACTGTTTTCAATAGTCAAGTCTTTCTGAGCAATGCAAAACCTAGGGTCAGTCGCGGCTTCATAAAAGAGACGGGCAAGTCTGAAGTGAAACTTAAACTTTATTTAGAATTTACGATATAGACATCATCCTCTGTCGAAAAGAGTATAGGGCACGATAAAAAAACTTAAGCACGATAAAGATACTGGCAGCATATTCAGCGAATTTAATAGTCAGAAAGGAACTTAGATACATTTAAAAAAGTTAGTCAATCGCTTGCATATATTATATATATATATATATATATATATATATATATATATATATATGTGTGTGTGTGTGTGTATACTATCAGTTTTATATAAAACAATTTTATTATTCATAAGTAAGTGCTGCATACATGTAAACAATTTAAAAAAATTATAAAATTATTTATTCTCTTTTGAGTTTCTTCTGACGCTGCTAGAGGAGCAGCCTTTTTTTCACCTGTTTTATTTGAAAATTAACAATAATAATATATATATTATTTTACTATACTTTAATAATTATACACATATACATAATTTGTAGTTAAAATATTTGACTACTAGAGCTGTAACCTACGTTTAAATTTACAGTTAAATTTATGCTTAGAAAAAATTTACTCCTCATCTGCTTAAGTTCATGGAAATAACATCTTCCGTTTGAATATTTATGCAATTTATCGTTAATATATTTTTTTTATTTTCATAACTTCTAATAAATGTCTGTAAATTTCTATGAGGTATTGCATTTAAAAGCAGTTTACACAGTTTTGTCTGTAAGATTTAATTTTTTTTTTGTTTTTGAGAACTATAAATGTTTTTAATTTTATCATGTGGTGCCTGTTCTTTAGCTCATACAGTAAACAAATGTATGTAGAAATGTTGTTATAAGCAAAAGATTTATTATTATAAATATCTAACTTTTAAGCATAGTTTGTTCTCTTGTGCATTTTTGTTCTTTAACATAATATGCATTTAATAAATTGGAGTTTCTTTTAGAGATAAAATTTTAAATTTTATGTAAAATTTTATATCAGCAACTCTCGTGTGTGTTTCTGATTAAGAAAGCGATGAATATTTGGAGTATAAAGGATAATCCTAAAGACTAAAGAAAATATCATTATAGATAGCTTTACTGCGATATTCAATACTGTTATAAGCAAGCTACAATATATTATGTTTATTTACAAAGTATTAAAACTTCATGCTATTTTATAACATTATTTTTTTAATTGAAATTTCTTGCTTAGTTAATCATCTTTGAATATTGAAACTTTACGTAAAATGCTTTATTTCTTTAGGCTATAAATAAAAGTAGAGAGAAAGAAAGAAATTTTGTGCTTGTTATAATTTTGTCTGCTGACTGGAGAAGATAAATTTTATTTGGATGAAAGGTATTTTATTTTTATCATTATAATCAAATATAAATCGTTAAAATGGTCAATACAATAATTTCAAAGTTATTTCTATCTAACGTACATGAATACAAAAATTCAAAACATATTCAACTACACACAAAATGTATATGAAATTTATGCAGCATTACAGCCAGTTTTTCTTCATAAACAGCTGTCATTTATAACTGCAAATAATAAACTTACAAATAATTTCAGTTATTAAAAAAACTTTAAAAAATGTCCGTGACAAGAGGTTTTATTTTTGGTATGATATGTGAAGTAATTATTGTAAACATTTTTAAGACATAAGTCAATGTTTATCAACTTTTCAGCATTCACGGTTTAATTTTTAGTCATAATTTTCATCGCCCCCCACATAAAATAAAGTGTATACAATTATAATATATTAAGCATTTTTCTCGCTAAACCTACACTACTACATTGCATTTAAACTTTAAAAATTGGCAAGAATACGGAAATTTATTCACATTTGGTAACACAGATCCTCAGCATTGACAAAAGGAGAATTTCCTAAGGCCTCTCAAATCCAGAGGAAGAAACCATCATAGACTTTACGACAAATGGAGAAGCCAAAAGACAATTTAGTAATAAATCTCTCTTTCAATTTTGGGCAGGAGTGAAGGATGAGTTCTTTGCACGAAAAACAATTGCATTTCTCATTTTATTACCATTTTCAATATCCTAACATTGTGAAACTGGATTTTCTGTGGTGGTTTCTTTGGAGACAAAACATAGATCTTAAATATAGAAAAATAATTGAGGGTGACTATTTATAATATTAAATTCCTTCGAAAAACTTTGCTCTACAAGACAGGCTCAAGCAAGTAACTAAGAATTAGTAAAATTAATTTTAAACAGTTTTGATTAAGTAAACATGGATTTAGTAATTTTCTTTAATTTAATAATTTAATTATTAAATAATATGACAAAATATATTTTGTTTTGTATGTGCATATGTGCTCTCCTATCAGTCAGTTAATATTTAATAAAAAGAAAAAAACATATTGCCTATTGTATATGCTAACGCGCCCCTAGTGGGCGCACCCGACACGTTGATAATCCTGCATTTTCATCATTTCAGTCGATGTATTTGCTAAAAATAAGAATTATTTAACATTCTAGTCCCAAGCAGCGCTATTGCAGTGTTCGGTTTTTATGGTGAGTACACCCATTATATTACGAGGTTTATGGATCACTGATGACGCTCCATCGACTGTCGAAATCATGCGTGCTCAGTGTTACTAACACCAGTACATCACATAACACCTCTTTTTATGTAAATAATGAATTTTACAATAAGCAAATTATTATAATAATAGTGCAGTATTAAAAAATATATGTTTAGAATATAAAAAATAAGAAGGGCTATTGAGCCACTTGGGATTTATCCACATAAATTATAAGAAGAGCTATAGCGTTGTTTGTGTCTTTTCGAACCCATCTAGATAAAGCGTGGTTTCATTATTCGTAATTCTTTGACAACGTTTTCTCGAAACTTTTGGAACTCAAACGGTTAAGTGAGGAGTTACATACATCACTCAATCCAAATAAAAATGAAAAAAGAGAATGAAAACTAAAAATGAGAATTTAAAATTTGGTATTTTTTTAGAAAATTGTCTTTCAGCTTCGGTAAATGGGAAAAAACCTGTTCCGTAAAATATAGTAGTCTAATTTTATTTACCGTAAATAAAAGAAGCTCTATAGTGTTGTTTGGATCTTTTCATACCCATCTAGATAAAGCGTGGTTGCACGATTCGGGATTCATTGACAACGTTTTTTTAAAACCTTTGAAGCTCAAACAGTTAAGTGAGAAGTTACAAAAATCGTTCGATCCAAATTTCAACATAAAAAGAGAATGAAAACAAAAAATGAGAATTTAAAATTTAGTAATTCTTTTTAGAAAATTATCTTTTACCTTCGGTAAATGGAAAAAAAATATTTTTCATAAAATATAGTACTCTTATTTTACGGAACTTAAATAAAAGTAGCGCTATAGTGTTGCTTTTTTACATACCCATCTAGATAAAGCGCGGTTGCATTATTCGGGATTCTTTGAGAGCGTGTTTTTAAAGCTTTTAGAACTCAAAAGGTTAAGTGGAGAGATATATAAATCAACCGATCCAAATATAAACGAAAAAAGAGAATGAAAACGAAAAATAAGTATTTAAAATTTAATAATTTCTTTTAGAAAATTGTCATTTTCCTCCGCTAAATGGAAAAAAAAATATGCTCCGTAAAATATATTTTTCTATAAACTATTATGAAGCTGTCGTGATAAGCATTAAACGTCTAATAATTTTATGTCTTAAACACTCTTGAAAGTATAGTTATTATAGGTTATATATAGAAAGTAGAAATGTACCTAATATATCTACTGCAGTAAAAATTTTAAAATGCATAATATCATCACACATTTCATTCAGAGAGTTCAGCAAAATTTGAAATGTTACATAATCTTTTAAATATATGACTAATTCCCCAAAATAGTATTTTACTAAATCGATATCTTATTATGTACAATCTGTAAATTCCCAACGATTTTATTAGAATGTTACCTTTTTTATTTTCTTAGTTTGAACCCTCCAGGTGTTGTACTTCATGGTCCACTGGTTCTTTGATTACTCTCCAATGTCGAATATAAAATTATCTTGCTCTTGGGCGTTTCCTGTAATAAGTAGCGAAGAATGAGTATGAGGAATTTCCTTGATCAGTTTCTGGAAGTTCTTTTCCGATGAATTCTTTACGGGAGAGTAGAAAAATGTCTCTATCATATGGAAGTGCAGCTAACAATTATTAGTATAAATCTAAGTTAAATACATAGAACTTCTTCGAAACTCTTAAAAATTGGATGGGGAGAGAAGGTAGAAATCCATATAAGTTAGGTTCCTGTAATATACTTTTATTGTTTATTTATTAACAAGTATTCCATTTTAAGTGAATTCTCTGAAAATAGCTTATTTCTTGAAGGAGAAAATACTTTTACTCCTCAGTATAATTTATTTACAATATTACGTTGAATTTATTCAAGTAGAAGTAGTGGAGTTTTATACAAACTTCAGAAACATTTAAAATTGAATTAAATGTTCTCTTACATAATAATATAAAGGTACAAAAATGCAATTTAACTGTGATAAAATACACAACGTTCTACTAGTAAACTTTCTGTTCTTGAAAAACATAAATGCCATTGTAATATTTATAGTTATTTCTCTATTAAATTTGCTAAAATATACGTAATTTAATAGTAAAAATGATGTGACTATGTACTTAGTTCAGGGTACTAGATATACATTTTCAAACTTGTCCTTTTCGGTACCCAAAACCGAAGAAATATTTTTAATTTTTAGGAAGAAAGATTTAATTTTTGGCTATATATCTCCATATTCCTCTAATGTATAAAGTAATAATAATAAGATATAAAGTATTCGTGTAATTAAGGCATGTTTAGATAATATGTTCTTTACGTTCCCAAAAGTATTAATTTTTATTCCTTCTTCTACTTATAACTCTTCATTTCGCAAATAATGTTCTAGTAAAAATTATTAAATGAACAACTTATATTGCTTAAAACAGTTTTCTCACTTCAGTGAATTTCTAATAAATGACCTAAATCGCACTGTTGCATGGATGTTCATAGTCTTTATTGATCAGCTTTTAGATGTAAGTCCCAATATTATTAGCCCTCTTGTAGCAAAAATGTATACAGTAGTGCACCAAACCTAATCATTCCAGTTAATTTTGAGATGTAACTTCTCATGTATCTATGTATATATATATATATATATATATATATATATATATATATATATATATATATATATATATATATATATATATATATATATATATATATGTGTGTGTGTGTGTGTGTGTGTGTGTGTGTGTGTCTAACAAAAGTAAAACACACATATAAATAGTATAAAATAGAAAGGATTATTTAAACGTGATTTACCTAATTTATCCACCCATTAAACACTAAAACTATAGAAATAATAGTATGTACTTCTGCAGTCGTGACGAAGTGAACTTTATTATACGGTAACTTATTTTAATTATTCCTATTTTAATTTTACCAAATCCGCTACATGTGTCGTACTTGAAGGATAATAGAGAAGGAAAAAAGAGAGAAGATTTAGAACATAAAAAAGAATTAAAAGAAAGGGTTGTTTAAACAATTTTAACACCCCAAATTTATTGAATGGCATGATCTGATATAAAAAAAAACTTACTTAACCGCTTGAGTCCCAAGCAGTGCGATCTCGGTTTTCATTTTATGACAAGAAAACCTAGTATATTCTAAGTGTTTTAGAGGTTTCTGGTGCTCCATCGACTAGTGAAGTCACGCGTGATCAGATTTACTAATGCAATTGCATTACACAGCTCCTATTAATATGTAAAAAATAAATTTTACAATAGGCCTATTACTATAATAATAGTGCAATTTTGCAGCATATATATTTAGAATATAAATTAGAAGAAGTGCTATAGCACCGCTTGAGATTTATTGACATAAAATTAAAGAAGCGCTATAACGCTGATTGGTTCTTTTCAAACAATTCCATATAAAGTGTGGTTAGACTGTTCGGCATGTGATGATTCGATTTAGATCAGTAATATAATTGATAATTAATACGATAAGTAAAATGCTTGAGATCTAAACCTGACCTCATCACATCTTTTGTAAAGGAGAAAAGAGACAATAAAAATTATTTCAACGTCGTGTGCGGGATCATCGGTCGGGGTTCTGATCCCAGTCCCAGATTAGAATCAAGGTTAGAAGAGGTATCGTCTGAGCACTAGTTGAGTTGAGGACCAGAAACGTATTTTATGTGATGAACACATAAATTATTTTGTCGACTCGAGAACCCGAACCCGCAATCTTTTAGTTACGAGATACTTGTCTCTGTCGATTGAGTTACCGCAGCTCAGCAGTACTTTTATAAACCGGGTAATATCTCTAAGAAATTTCAAAGATGTCACTTAAGTGTTTCAACACCGTGAGAGTAACTTTTTCTTGCGTCTGGAGTATTTAGAGCGATGCAAACCTTGTATATACTGATGGCAAAGATTAAATTTTACGATAATACCAGTGAGTTTAACTCGAGTTTTATCCAATTTAACTCCATAGATCCAGTTTATCTTAATGTGGTGAACTAAACTTTTCTGTAAAGAAAGACTGGAATTGTCTCTTTTTCAGATTCAGCACAGAAAACGAATATCAATGAGTTTCCATCTGGACAGATCATGGATATTTTATCATTTTCAACAGATCACCTCTATTTCTCCTCTTCTGGTAGAGACAGCAAAATACTGTACTGTGGACATCCCCACGTATAGCTCATTCAACAGATTGTTTGTTACCACTTCGTTATTATCAACCATAAAACCTTAGGACTATAAAGTGCTCTCATTGGAAGAAAATAATTTTCACCGTTTGCAATGGCCAGTAAATGCCTCCAACCTGTTTAGCATTTCTGGTACTGCATGTCGAATACACTCTCCCAGGTCCAAAAAAGAGTTAAAATAGGCAATTTTGGAGGAATAATAATTATTTCCACAAACATGGACTCATTAATAACTTGAGACATCGATGTGACTCTTATAGACCTAGCTGAGCGAGGTAACCACATTTCTTTTTAGATGGAGGAATAAAGAGTTATGCTGAACAATTTTTTTCCCATTTTCAAATATGCCTACATTGAATTGCATTTTTGTGCCATTTTTTTCTTTAAACCATTCAGTATTATTATGCCAAATTTACATGCATTTAACCTACATTTTTGACAAAACTTTTCATTTTTATGGGTGTAACCTTAATTTTAGATAGAAAGACACTTGAAATCTTAGTAAAAAATTGCTTTCCTTTTACTTTTAGAATAAACTTACTTTGTAAGTTTAATATGATGGGTATGATTTTTATGATATGTTATATTGAAATTAATATCCAAATCTCCTTGATTGCATGAATCGAAGCATAAGTTTCAATGCTCAAAAATAATTAATTGCAGTTTCCTGCACAAGTTTCTTGAGTTGTTGTAAAACAATCAAATAAAACGATTAATAAATGAGATAGTAAAAGCGAAATAATTAAATGTTTAAATTTCATTCAATGGTTTCATTATGAATGTCCAGATTTTCATCAAACGGTAATTCAAAACAAAGAGGTAATTTAATCATTTTTCTTTCATCCACATACTTATTGATAAATGAATTCTTGGAAGATTTATAACCGAATGCCTGAATTCTCTTTGACTTTTTCAAGTTATATGATTTTATTTTATCTAATAACATAGGGAACTGAATGCTTTGAAACTGTTTTAGTTGAGGTAATTAAAATATGTAATTCCCCTTTTAAGATCATTTAACCAAAGAACCAGAGCATTGAAAATCGAAAACTCGAAATTAATAAAAATAGCATCAAAAGGCTTTTTTAATTTAAAATGAAATATTATCTTTCACTTTCCTAACATATCGCTTATCTAATTTATCACTTTTATTTACATGTGTGGAAAGAATAAACTTTGTAAATATTAATCATGTCATAGATATTTAACATACATTATTTCCTCATCTACTTTACATTCTTTTCGTGTAAAGAAATATCTTTATTTATAACTAATCAATTACAAAATATAAATAAGAAGCACATTTTTTCCATTTTATTAGGTAACCATGTTACTGCATTGCGAAACGAATAGACTTGTAAACTTAATGGGTTTCACACCTTCTAATGGCGTATTAGTGTATGCAGAGGTATAGCATGTTTTGACTGATAATAGTTTCAAAAACACAACAAAATTATTTACTATTAATACTTGCAAAATAAAATTTAAATTTAAATTCTGATTAAATTATAAAATTTTCTTTTTCAATTATTAAAATAATAATACAAAAAATAAATATTGATACATTTAAATTTGAATGTTATATCACAGTTCATAAGATTTTAAAACATACTCAGTGTGTTTTAATTTTATTCTGCATGTATGAACACATTAAAAGTTTTAGCCTAAAGGTATCTAGAGTAAACTTTTAAACTAATTCCGTATCATTATGAAGAAAATCATCATTACAAAAATGCCTTTTTTCCGTTATCTCACCAATTAAATCTTATATTACCCTTTTATCCTCTTTGTTCATTTCGAGTTACGTAGGTTAGATATAATCCGTACATGATGGACATAAGCTTTGGATAACCAACTGGCCATTTTAATAATCCTGGAAACTACAGGAATCAAATAAAAAATTTTCAGGAATAATGATAATTCCATAAAGTTGGAAAGTAAAAATCGTCATTTTGAGAGAGATTCCCTAATAATTGAATCTTACCTTTAACCTTTCAACATGTTTCCACCCTTTCAAACTTTTCTCCATTTTCAATCACACGGTATCTGCAGAAATCAAATTGACCGGAGGCATATATTTTGTAGTTTTGTAAAACGAACTGGCATGCCAAAAAAACGACAAGAATGTCGAAGTTTCATTTCGTCAGGGAAAATCCCGTTTCATCTCGGTCGATGAACTCAAGCGTCAGTAGATTTGAAGAAACAGTCTTCATGTTTAAGGTACAGAAATTGCCATTCTATTTTCTAAATTTAATGTGAATAAAATATTAACTGTAATTTTTAGATTAGAAAAAAAATAATGACGAAAATAAATTGTATATAAACTTTGTCTAAACACAGGCATATACATTTGGGCTAGTTTTATTTTTCATAGTAATTTGGCTTACACTGCCGGTCACAGATTCTGCAAAGAAAAAAAGTATTCAAATGTCCCATCTTTGGAATAAATTAATATCATTTAAATATTTTTTGTACACAACTTCTAACTATTTTTAATCTATAATCAATTTCAGACCAATTTGCACGGGTTTTCTAACTTCACAGCTAGCAACATTTCGTTGGGCCAACATTGTACTGCATAAGTTGGGCCAACGTTGATAGGGTATGTTGACCAACCATTGGCCAATGATTGATTAATGGTTGTTGTTAACATAATGCCAACGCAATACTGCGATGGGCCAACTGAATGTCAAAGTTTATTATACATGTTTATTATTTTTCTATAGTATATATTATAGGTTAAAGATGCATTATGAACGCCGTGTGTTTTTTTCGCCAAATTTAGGTATTTTTTGGCGGTTTACATGGCGATGAGTCGTTTGGTGAGTTTGACCAACATGCCCTGATTTTGGTGATGGGGTATGGCAGCTCCGTTCTATTCTTTCACCAAATTGGTGCACATGATTTCTAACTATTCTAGAGGGGTATTGGTAGCTCCGTTGTACTCTTTCACCAAATTGGTGCACGTGATTCCGGCACAATTCGAGAAATGTTATCTGTTTTTTGGGGTGGTGTCGCCTAGGTCAGTTTTTTTTCTTGTTGTTCTTATCATTTTCTGGGATTTAGTAATTTAGTTATGGCGGATGCAGTTATTTATGTTCTTACTATTGCCGCCATGTTTTTTTATTTGGCGATTTTTCAAAACGCGTTTTTCTGTTGGTCGCCAAAAAAACCATGGCAGACGGGGCCGGCGTTCATAATGCATCTGTTCCTAATATAGAATGGTCATGTCTTATTACTTTGAAATAAGCTGATGCTTTTATAACATTAGTCATTTTTTTTTATTTCTGAAAGAGATAAAAAATGAAAAATAGATATAAAAAAAGAATGAGATATGTTATTTTAGTCTACACCACACATTTCATATACTTACTCTGCTACATTCCATTCATTCCGTTGAAAACTGTTTTAAATTTTTTTAATGGTGCAAACTATTTCTTAAATAAGAAAAATGAAAATTTTTCTTCTAAGATCTAAAAATAGATATTTGAAGAAAAGCACAACACAATAGAGTTTAAACGAAAAAAATTAGTTATTTTTCTTTTATTTACAATTCTTTTTTTTAATTTTGCCACCATTTCCATCTACCAATGGGCTCTACATTTTCTCTGGATTCAATTACATGGCATCTGAGCACAAATAAGTAATTTTAAAAGTATATATCATAAAAAGTTTAAATGTTACCACAGACATTTCTTTTATAAGTTTAGCTTTTTAGAATGAGTCAAAGATGATTTGAATATTTAAAAAGATAAAGGCTAACATAATTACATCTAATAAATAAAATTACGTCATAAAGTAAACAAGTTTCATAAACAATTATAATAAAAGGAAATATTTACATATTATCATTATACAACTTTATTATTGTTATTAGGAAAAGACAAAAAAGATCCTAAGGATAACTTAAATCAGCAGACTATAAAAACAATTAAATCAACTATCTTAAACTGACTTAAAATTTTCTATTTTCTTAAATCTGTACTCAAGAAATGTACTAACAGGTATTAAAGATTGAAGGTTACTAAAAAATATTAAAGATCAGAGTGTTCTAAAATGCCTTGTATATGTTTTTTAAATGGTACTTTACTATTAAAAACAGAAAAGTTTGGCTTCGGTTTGGTTTGGAGTGCTACGGTCTACTAGCAACACGAGGGTTAATGAGACCGGGATCTTCAGCTTAAATCCGATTCTGAACGGCTATGAACATTCATGCCACTGTGGGATTCGAAACCACGAATTCCGGTATCGAAGGCCAGCACCCAAACCAATCGGCATTGTTTCGGCTAAAAATCACAAAAGAGAGGCCACAGTTTAGATAGTCAAATATCGTTTTCTTCAGGAATAAATTAATAATAAAAAGGACATATATGAACAAAAAAATATCAAGAGAACTTAACTTGCAAATTTGAAATCCTTTAGCAATGGTGCGATAACACTAAACATCACACAAAGTTGATACACGACTTTCTCTTTTGGCGGAGGTTCTTCTCATGCACGTAGATATATGCGATTAGTTTTATATTTCTTACCCAATGTTATTGTTGTTATTTGTGCAAGAGGCGTAAACAAATAAATTACGACCTTTGCCCAACGGTTGGCCAATGTTTCAGAATTACCGATGGTCAACTAAACATTTGCCAACTAAATACATCCTTTTATTTCCCCTTGTCAACGTTTACGAAACCAAAGACCAATAGCCAACTTGTAGACATCGAAAATCCAACGCTTTCGTGCTAGCTGGGTTTTTATACCAAGCAAACTCCTAATATATTATTTCGTTTTATACGACGTAGTAATGTGTTTTTTTTAGCTGAAGATTACTACCTAATTCCAAAATTATCACTGGGATTGTAATAAAATATTATTTTATTTTAAAGTTTTTCTGCATAAAATATTTTCAACTCAATTATCTTTTTCAAAACAATGAACAATTATTTTTTATTACTTTCAGCAAGCATCAAGACAACTTTTAGAGTCATTGAAGACTTTTAAACAACAATATAATAACACTTAGGGCAACATATAAGATAAAAGCACTCCTCAAATTAAAAAAAGAAATCAAACCTTAAACATTTGCATACCAGGATTGAATTCATTAAAATTTACTAATGTAAATATAATACTCTTACCATTACAGACTAAACAACTTTACCAATGAAAAGTCATTATATTTAGAAAAAAGCTGTTATTCTAAATACAGCTTATTAAAATAACAGCAGAGTGTGTAAATAAGCTCTGTTCGCAGTACAAGATCAAATCTGAAATTAACTGTGACAATTGATCTGAAAAACAAATTTCAAAATACTGTGCACACACAGATATATATATATATATATATATATATATATATATATATATATATATATATATATATATATATATATATATATATATATATATATATATATATATATGTGTGTGTGTGTGTGTGTGTGTGTGTGTGTGTGTGTGTGTGTGTGTGTGTGTGTAGCTCATTAAATATAAGAAAATAGTTAGACTTTCAGCGAACAATATTTGCGAGACTCGATTCTTTTACATCTAATTTAAATACAGTCATTCCGAAAATTTGAATTGGTATTAAGTAAACGCTTCTAATGGATTAAAATGTATACATACTTAGAAAAGGAAAACGGAACATTATAGAGAGCCGATACTAATAATGAGATTTTTAAGATTTTCTATAGCAATTACGAATTTTAAATTTGCAGTTCAAGTATTCAAGTAGTACTTCATTATCGACAATAACCTTAAAAATTTTGAAATGATCAGAGCTTTATAGGGAAACTACTGTTTCGAAAGTTAATTTCGAATTTGATTTTCATTTATATCTTGTTTACAATTGCATATAATCTGTTTGAATTAGTTTTTCCAGTCTATATAATCATTCTTTATTCAAATAAATATATATACTTTTCTGCCAATTAAATACGCTTACGGGTTAAGCTTAAAAATGTTATTCAAATAGAATGTATCTAAATTCGGGATATAGAATAAAAAAATTCATTTTGAATAACATGCCAAGTGCATTCTAGATTCTTTGTTATATAAATAAGTAATACGAAATATTAATTGAAAATACCTTAAAAAAATAGTTTATGACATTCTTGGTGGTACAGAAAATGTTTATAGGTATTACACAAACTTTTTAAACATATTTTGGGGATAGATATTATAATTTTCCTATATACCGACAAGCTTTGAGTGATTATCCCTATTCAATTTTTTCAAAGTACTTTATGGACACGACCACATTACTTGAGGGTTTTTTTTACTGATTATCTGTCGTAAGACTTAACAATAGAAACTTCTAGGAAGATGTTACCAAAGTTAAACTGAATCGATTTTACAGCCTAGACTTAAAACCTACAAATTATTTAAAATAAATAATATATCTTAAGTAGAAATATTCTTTTTTTCATATATTTCTTTTGATTATTGCATACTCAAGTGCATTTCTAGTGAACATGTTTACAAATGTAATAAAACTGTGTCTAGTAAAAAGAAAATTTTAGTTGTATTATGCATATTAAAAGAAGCTTAGTGCTGGGTTAGTGCTTCACGCTTCCATGACACAGGTCCGAGGTTCTGTCCCCTAGTTTGGCAAGGTTGACTCAGACTTTTATACCTTCAGTGTGTAGTTAACCGTTATCAGCCAATATTTCAATAATGGAACATGATTTTTAAAATTAAAAAAATCACATGTAAAATAAACTTACCCACGTCGGTTTTGCATACAAGTGAACATAACATTATAAAGTATTTTTACAGTAAATTTTATTTTGTTTAGATAATTATATATTTTTTTTACAATTTTTTTTAATATTACTATATTTTGTGAATTTTACTCACCCTAAGAATTAAGCTGACCAAAATTTCAGTTTAAAAGGAACAAAAAATGCAATACATTAATATATATCCTATGGCATTACAATAAATGTAAAATTTTATTTTTAAATTTTAAGGGTAAAATTTATGCTTTTATGTCTCTGTTCCATTTTTGGAACATTGGCGATTTAAGAGTTCAGTTTCCATTTATGTGCAAACCATTGTATGTTACAAAACACAAATTTCTCTTGCATTCAGTTAAAAATAAATTCAGTTAAGAAAATAAATAGATAGAGGTACAAATAGAAGCTACAATACCTCAAAAGAATTATAATATTCTCCCTTGACATTGATGTTCAATTTGGTAAAGTCATAACAATAGAAAGAAGTTCTTTTTGATAAGGTGGATGCGTGTGTGTGAGAACTTCACTGGTGACTTTGGAGACAAGTGCGGTTTCGCAAAAAAGGTGTCTTATTGCATATGTTGTTGAAATATTTATCAGTTTCCTTTGAAATACAGTTTTTCTTCTTAGTTTGTTGGATGACAGTAAAATAGGTGCATGTGTGCTTTATATGTGTTTCATTTATAAAGTTTTCATAAATTTAATACTATGCCTGAAAGATGTCTGACAATACAAGATGCTCTGGCTTTTCTAGAAACTATTTAGGATTCTGATTTGGGAGATGTAGCTATTTACCAGTTACAGGTAGATGAACCGGGTAATATAAACAATGAAGAAGATATTGATGAGAATAAATTAGATCCTATTAAGCCATTCGATGTACGTGGAATGGTAGACGTCATTTAAAAAAAAATGTAAGTTCTCCAGATGAAGACAAATTTCAGAAACCAGGTTCAAGGGCCAAGAAGAAACAAAAACTGAAAAATTTGTAGTAAAATTAAAAAAAAAAAGGGGGAAATTCGATAATCAAACGGAATTGAAAAATCCGGTACCAATATTGCATAAACTCTATAGTGTCATAATATTTATAAATTGTTAATTATTTAAAGATAAATAAAAAACAGTTAATATTAAAAAGGTGTTATATTTATTAGACTTTAAATTAACTATTTTCATGAGCTTTTTTACAAATATGCAAAAAAATCATCTTCCACCTCAATGTTCGAATAATGGAACATGGCTAAAAACACCCTCAAATTTTTTTTCTCCTAATTTTAAAACTTTATTGTATTTATATACTCTTAATTAATACAATAACCAAATTTCAAGTCATTGAGAAAATTTTTTCTTAATTCAGCGTTTAAACGGTTAAACTGACGACCAATCATTCTTGGGAACTAAACAATGGAGGTATCATGTGAGGTTGACCAACTAAACGAAATATATGCTTCGCACTAGAGCCCTTGGCTCGGAAACGCGGATTGGCACTGAAGGCCGCACCATCCTAGTGGCTGTTGTGCAGAGTAGTTAATGCATATAGAAAACAAGAAATGTTTTAGATAAATTATAAATCTAAGTTCACATTTTTTATATATTAACTTTAATGAAAATTATGGTCTTGTTTTAGATGTTTATCAATTATTCAATGCTCGTTGATCAAGTAGTGGATTTTTCGAATAAAATTGCTCGATTATTCATCGGTCTATCTACTTCTGTTCCTGTTTTTCATTAATTTCATAATGAGTATAATATCTGACTTCTTTATATCAACACTGGCTAATACTGGCTGAAGTTGAAATAGCGATTTATAAAACAAATCACCTTTTCAAGTCATCTGCCTGAACTCAGTGGAGCAACTCATGGTTAGACAACCATGAGTTGCACCTCCGCTTATAGCTACCAAAAATGCACCCCTGAGCTACTAGCGATCGTCATTGACATTATTTGGCGATCTCTGGTGTGGATGAATCATCTAACGTCAACTGTAATGTAACGTGTTTGAATTAAGCTTCAATGTGTATTTCGTATTATATATATATATATATATATATATATATATATATACATCAAAAAGCTGCTTCCTATTCTACCATGTAATGTGGCAAGATCTATTAACGTTGCTTATCAACGTACAGTAGTAATACAGTAATGTAATTTAGGGTTAAACTTATTTTTTATTATAAAAATCTTTGAGCAAATTTAATATATGACACAAAATCAATGCAGATTTAATCAATAGCATGTAAACATAGATTTTGTCATTTTTATTTATTGATATTAAGAACAGCTTTCATTTGCATGTTTTTTTTTATACAAATCTGCCCGATAAGTCATAAAGTAAATAATTTTGGACAGAAATCTATGATGCTGCCAAATGAACATAATCAATATCCATCTTCTGCCCCTCTTAGTATGTAACAAGAAAATATAACAAAGAATATTTTACATATTGGCAGTTATTGTATATTTAGAGTACCTCAAAATAATTTATTGGAGTCAAAAGATGGAAAGAAGCATTCTAGACCATATACGTTTTCAACCAAAGCAAATGTATGACAGGGAAATTATATTTCAGCCAAAACGAAGTATAATTGAGCTTTAAAACTATTGGGATCAAAGCGGATCACATTATTGAAAACTCTGGCTAATTGGACAATTTTATAAACCGTCTATGGTTTTATGTAACTTCTTCCACACATTTTCCGAGATATTGGCAGTTGTAGCATTGCATATTTTTAGCATATTAGAAATGGCCTGCATAGAAAATAATTTTATACTATATTTGACACCTTTTTATTGTCTAACTTTAGTAACTAACTTCGGACAAAAATCCTTGATACCGCCAAATGAACATATTCGATATTAATAATTTCCTGTCCACCCTAGCATGTAGCAAGATAACAGTACAAAAGAGATTTTTCATATAGTTTGCTATTATTGTATATTTAGAGTACCTCAAAATAATTTATTGGTGTCAAAAGATGGAAAGAAACCTTATCGCCAATATAAGGCAATTTGTCGCAAAGTCACGAAGTACTATAATACCCTTCCCATTCATTTTCAGGTTTACAACAGCCAATATACAAACAATAAACTGCCCTTTCGTTTGAAACTTTAGCCAGAATTGTCATAATTTGAGAATTTTCCCTACTGCGGGAAATCGACTTTTCAACCAAAGCAAATTTATGACAAGGAAATTATATTTCAGCCAAAATAAAATATAATTGAGCTTTCATTATATGATACTATTGGGATCAAAGCGGATCACGTTAATGAAAAATCTGTCTAACTGGACAACTTATTTAATAAACCATCTATGGTTTCGTGTAACATTCTCCACACATTTTTCACAATATTGGCAGTTGTAGCATTGCATATTTTTAGCATATTAGAAATGGCCTGCACAGAAAATAATTGTATACTATATTTAACAACCTTTTTATTGTCTAACTTTAGTATCTAACTTCGGACAGAAATCCTTGATACAGGAAAATGAACATATTCGATATTAATAATCTTCTGTCCACCCTAGCATGTAGCAAGATAATAGTACAAAAGAGATTTTTCATATAGTTTACTATTATTGTATATTTAGAGTACCTCAAAATAATTTATTGATGTCAAAAGATGGAAAGAAACCTTCACGCCAATATGAGGCAATTTGTCGGAAAGTCACGAAGTACTATAATACCCTTCCCATTCATTTTCAGGTTTACAACAGCCAATATACAAACAATAAACTGCCCTTCCGTTTGAAATTTAGCCAGAATTGTCATAATTTGAGAATTTTCCCTACTGCGGGAAATCGACTTTTCAACCAAAGCAAATTTATGACAAGGAAATTATATTTCAGCCAAAATAAAATATAATTGAGCTTTGATTATATGATACTTTTTAGCATATTAGAAATGGCCTGCATAGAAAATAATTGTATACTATATTTGACACCTTTTTATTGTCTAACTTTAGTAACTAACTTCGGACAAAAATCCTTGATACAGGAAAATGAACATATTCGATATTAATAATTTCCTGTCCACCCTAGCATGTAGCAAGATAACAGTACAAAAGAGATTTTTCATATAGTTTGCTATTATTGTATATTTAGAGTACCTCAAAATAATTTATTGGTGTCAAAAGATGGAAAGAAACCTTATCGCCAATATAAGGCAATTTGTCGCAAAGTCACGAAGTACTATAATACCCTTCCCATTCATTTTCAGGTTTACAACAGCCAATATACAAACAATAAACTGCCCTTTCGTTTGAAACTTTAGCCAGAATTGTCATAATTTGAGAATTTTCCCTACTGCGGGAAATCGACTTTTCAACCAAAGCAAATTTATGACAAGGAAATTATATTTCAGCCAAAATAAAATATAATTGAGCTTTCATTATATGATACTATTGGGATCAAAGCGGATCACGTTAATGAAAAATCTGTCTAACTGGACAACTTATTTAATAAACCATCTATGGTTTTGTAACATCCTCCACACATTTTTGCACGATATTGGCAGTTGTAGCATTGCTTATTTTTAGCATATTAGAAATGGCCTGCGTAGAAAATAATTTTATACTATGTATAACACCTTTTTATTTTCTATGAAATTGGTAGAAAGACAGGGATATAAAAAGAAGGTTGGATTGACAAAAAATAGGGGTTTAGAGGCTGTGGAGTGCGGAAAGGATGGGGATATGAGAAAAATAGAACCCTTGCAAGGATTGTGTAAAATAGAATAGATAAAATAGCCTTAATGAAAATTTAGAAAAGTCTACACTCTAATCTTTGCATGTTTGCTTTTGTATTAGTCTAACATAGAAATTTATTAAATTGGTATGGAATACAAATGGACTGATCATTTTGGTTTTCAGTCATAACCGAAGTTGATTAAGAACAGTACTGAAAACAAAGAAGATTTTCGTGGCAAAATATTTGGTTTTTTGAAAGCTGCGATTTACTGTTCTGCTGCGTTATTATTGGCTAATGGCACTATCCTCTGTTTGAAACCGATTCCGAACGGCTATGAACATTCATATCCATTTAGCCATGATTCGGAAAAAATATATAAAATTTTTGCATCAGGCAAAAACGACGCTTGATCCTACATCAGTCTGAAGAATTGAACAATGGTTGATCAGCTTACGGGTAGTCTGGAATGTTTACTAAGCAGGAGAAGTTCTTCGAAACTATTGTCAAATTTTCACACTCTTATTTTGCACACGCTTTCCCATCTTGTTGATATACAACACAGGTTTAATGGAAACTGAAGTATAAAAACTGAATAATGTTATAATACGCTTATAATAGAAATATATAAATATGTCAATGACCCGAACTACACTGTGACGAAAATAGAGAGACATGCATGAAAAAAAAATCTTTGCTTAAAAGTAATACATTATTTCACCGTATCGAAGCCCGACACACTTGGTAGTTAAATATAAGAAAGATATTTATTTTTTTAAATCTTAGGAGTTTTTGTTTACTTCATTGAAATATATATGCCTAATTGAGATTAAATGGCTGAAATTTAGACTTATAAAATATCACGACTTTAGGGTATTTGACTAAGAAATGGGTTTCTCTAGCAAATTTTAATTTAAATAAATATCTCTAGGAGTTAAATCAGTACAGTCAAGATGACTTTTACCAAATTACAGAACAAACATTCAAATAACTCTTCGAATAAAGCAATGAATTACGTATTTTTCATAATTTGACTTTATAATGTCACTCAATCCTTTTGTGATTAATTCATTCTACAGGATCAATAGTAAATTAATGAATATTACATTTATATTTAGTTTAAAATTTTCTAAACATAGGTGTGGATGTATTTTTAAAGGTTAAGTGAAATAAATTGTTTTTCAACTGATTTTATGGTGTGAGATATCGTATTCATTTTTAAAGAATGAGATTCACATTTAATCATTGTAAAAAGAAAGAATTTAAAATCGGATGTTTTGGATTTACGTCATTCATTTAATTAGTCTGCTTTGAAGAATGTTTTTTTATAATGCTCTAATTTTTTATGAACAAATACCATTTTGTAAGATCACAATGAAAGATTTAGATTCAGAGTATTTAAATCTAATTTATCAATACATTTCTCTACAAAGTACATATTTATATATAAAAAAAGTTAATACGAATAATGTTCAGTTATATGGAGAAATAAATAACTTCCGTTATAAAATATAGATGATTTATAATGCATAAGTGCTTTTTTACGTATGAATATTAAATAAAACAAGAACTTTTAGATAATTATCTTTAAAGGTAAAAATAATTCGTTTTATACATACAAGATCCATATCAAAGTCATTAACCGGAATTTTTCCACGAAAAATTTCATTTTTAACGTAAACATTTAATTAAAAATGGTTCAGAAGTCAAAATAAACAATACGTTTAAGGTATTTTTTAATTTAAATTTAACAGTTCAAGCTTTTACTAAAATAACAAATGAAACTTTTACTAACACAATAGATTTCCTTCCTTCCATGCAAATAGTGTATTAATAAAAAAATCTGTAGAAAATAAATTTACAAGTAAAATTTAAACAGTGATTTCATAAAAAATAAAATGGTCTTGGAGCATTCCTTTTATGTTGAAAAAGTTTAATTTGGAGAGTTTGTTATGTCGTCTCTGCAGAGTTTTAATTTATGTTAAAATTCTGTAACTACTCAATATATTTAGGACCAAGAATCGTATTATTTCTGTGCCTTATACCTGTTGAATCAATGAATATAATGGAAAACGGCTGTATTGGATTTTTAATTAATATAATTTTTAATTAATAAAATGCATAACCATTTAATTTTGCTTATCCTATAGTGGTTTAGTGCTGAATTTTATTTATTTAGAATATTTTATTTTAAATGCAGTCAGTATATAAAGATTTTTTATTTCATGTAACTTTATTCCGTCAGGAAATCTATTTTCTCGATTAATATAAATTTTTCATAAATTGGAAATATAAGTAAAAGTTTAATAATTATTTATTAATACATAAATTAATCAATGAAATGATGAGAAAATGATATCATTAAAAAAACAGCCCAGTACATAATAATAAAAAGCTAAAGCTATTCCATCAGAGAATACGATATTTCGATTAATATAAATTTTTCATAAATTGGAAATATAAGTTAAAGTTTAATAATTAGTTATTAATACGTTAATTAATCAATGAAAGGATGAGAAAGTGATAGCATTAAAAAAGACAGCCCAGTACATAATAATAGAAGAGCTAAAGCTTTTCCATCAGAGAATACGTTTCCTAGAATAATATAAATTTTTCATAAATTGAAAATTTAAGTAAAAGCTTAATAATTAGTTATTAATATGTTAATTGATTTAATGAAATGATGAGAAAGTGATAGAATTGAAAAAAGATAGTCCAGTACATATTAATAAAAGAGCTAAATAATCACAAACATGACTTGAAGTAAGATACTCGAAATAAGAAGTGTACATAAGCAAAATATAAAAGTTAAATTTAGTCTAAAAATACAAAAACCAAAAGATATAGAAACAAACAAATCGAATGAATGGCAAAATAATTCTGATTAACGAAATACCTAATATATACAGCAATAAATATGTGAACAAAGTATAAAATATATGATAAAATATAGATTTTTTAAAAAAAATAAACAGTACTATTTTTAAAAAAAAAAATAGACTAAGAAATAAACAAAATTTATAAAAAAAAATAAATATATGCTTTGATTTAGTTATGCAACAAGATCAGCATAAATATTTTTAAACACGTGAAGGATGTAAAGTATGTTATCATTGCTGCAATATATTTTGCATAATTAAAAATATGGATAATAAGAATATGTAGTATTTTTCATGAAAAGTTGGTTTTGACGCGGAAACATTAATTTCGGAATAAACAAGTTAAAGCATTATAAATAAATTTAACAAACCCGTTGTCTTCCAGATAAACTTAAAATAAATTCAAAATTTCTTTATCAGTTACGAATTCATCAGATATATGTATGTGTTTTTTTTCTCAAATAAGATAACTGAACAAAAAAAAAGCTAAAGACTCATAAATCATAAGTTGGCAGCAAAATTTTTATATCGATAAAATGAAGAAAGTATATTGGACCAGAATTTGATTATCAAACAATAAAAACTATTAGTCACAAATAAGTACAGAAACTAATAATAATCATAAACAAAAGAATTACTAAAAGATATCATTCTTGTCTTTTAATGAAGATGTCTTTGAACGAAGCATAACAATTTTTTTTTAAATTTGCAAATGGAGAAGAATTAATTCTTGGGTCAAAACATTAAATAAATAACATCATTTTGATTATATATATTAATATGTAATTTTTTTTAATAATATATGTTAATAATAATTTTTACAACTATGAAACACAAAGAAATGAATTTCCCAGAGCTTAAATCTATGAGGATACATGTCCTTATGCTAAATTCTAATTCTTACAAAATATGTATGGTAAATTTACTTATTATTAGTTACAAAAAGTTCAAATAAGTTACAAACAGCAAA
>CM063504.1:52417949-52430449 GCA_032207245.1 Pardosa pseudoannulata | reverse complement strand
AAATTTACATCTATCACAATCAAAAATTAAAGAAAAATACGGCTTTACATGACAGGTACAATTTTGTACTTACTCTAAAGGTTTTACACTTGTCATATTTTAATCAATTTTTCTTTTACTTTTATTTAAGTAAGTTTGTCTTTCTCTCACCTTTTGTAATTTTGTAGTCCCAACTGACGCCTTGATTTCTGAATGCTATCTTTGTCAATATTTAAGTATTTTTAAGAATGGATCACACTAATTTTAAATATGAAAATTTTGTAAATACCCATACCTTAAATTAAATATTAATTAGCATTATGTGTACGTTTAAAGAATGGTACCTTTTGAAAAAAATTTCTATTAGATAAATGTCTCCAAGGTGTTCTTTAAATAGAATGAGCTAGTAAGGACAATGTAATTTTAAAAACAATAAAATATAAATGAAAGGAAAGTTAATCTACATTAAATAAAATGGTGTGACAAATTAAATTTTTAAAGTGTAAGGAAATAATAGACAAAATTGTTTTAATTTTTATGGTTATATAAAAGCCTAATTCTAGTGTCTGAAATTTCCCATCCGAATTATTAATCATACTATAATTTTCCTTCTAATTTTAGTGAAAAAGAAAACAATGTCTCTTTCATAATTGTATGGTCTATACAATTACTGAGTTAAAAATGTTAGAAACATTCATGAATATGTACATTTTAGAGTAGATCCATAACTGAAATATAATGTAAGATGTATGAGAGTAAGCTTGCACAATATTCTGTAGAAGAATTGTTCTTTGAAAACCGATCAAATGTTTAGAAAAAAAATTTAAAAATAAGTTTTTAATTATAAATAATATTAATACTTACATAATTTGGAAGACATAAATATTTTCATGAAAATATCAAATCCATTTTTCTATCTTGAACATGCTTTAATTTGGATTCAAAAATGCAAAACACTGTTTGCTATAATAAATTTTTTTTATTGCTATAATAAATTTATTTGATTTTTACATCCAATTTAACCATTTTTAGGAAATGAAAGTTAGTTAAAATTTATAATCATACATAATATTTTTTAACTTTTAAAAAGATTTAAATAGTTGTATTACATTTTCAAAAATTAACATTTTGTTTCATATTTTTAAATGTATTAAAATTTTCAATAAAAATATGTATATGGTTTCACATATTTTTAAATATACATTTTTAGAAAAAGTTTAATAGAAATAGTAAAAAGGAATATATATTTGATGAGTTTATCCGCATATTTTCATAGAAAAAGGAAAAGTATCTTATCGTTAATTCTATTCACAATGTTATTTTATATATTATTGAAAATCTGTATCATATTTAAAGCTTTTATATTAAATATAATAAAACCTTACCATTTTAAATATGCAAAGGAAAAAGGAAAATAATGTATTTAAATTTCGTTTGTTTAGAAAATCTTGCATAAATGAAATTCTTTATATATGTTTTTCCTTATATTCAAGATATTGATATCAAATTTCGCATGGATGCGTAGAAAGATGTTAAACAATTTGATTAAAAGATCGAAATTGTAAAGATTCTTGGAGTATTTTGCCACCTTTATCAAGTATTACTGTTGAAATGTAATGTATTATAACACATAGAGGTTCATAATATTTTAAATACAGAAGTACAAAGAAGGAACGTGAAAACATAGTTTGAAATTGGAGGCTTGAGCATACCTTGCATATTTTATACGCTTCCCTTACAATTTTTTTAAATGCAAAAAATTGTCATATTTGTTAGAATTTTATTATTAAATACAAGGGAAAGAAACAAGAGAAAATGTGTAGGTTTGAAGTTTAATTTTTAATTTTCTACAGGTGTTAAAGCGTTTTGTTTTAATATTCGTTTATAATCCGAGTTATCTCGGACAAATGGAAAAAAAGGTTAAATATTGTTCATTGTGAGATAGTTTTTGAAACAAGGGACAACACAAACGGATACCTGAATTCTTGTCACTGGTATCAAGTCTCTTTTCTTATTGGCCTACTTCAGGAATCTTTTTTACGGGATCATAGAGTACACTGTCTCGTTGAATTTGAATTTTTTTTTTTTTTTCAAGTAGCAGGAATAAATCAGGAATTTGCCTCAGTGAGGTAAACCAGTGACCAGTCAGGTACCAAGGACCAATATTTAATTTTATTTCCATTTTCCATTTGAGATACTGGGTCTTCTTGATGTAGCAGAAGTCTCGTCATGATTTTGTTTCTGTAATTAGTTTTTTAATTAATTTAAAACAAGTTACCAGTCCCACAAAAATAACTGAGAAACTATCAAAACTTGGCAAATTGACGATCAAAGATGAATATTTCCTTTCATATTTCCTTTCATCCGAGTAAATTCGGGATAAAACAAATCGTACTGACAAATTCTGTTTCGTCGAGTTTTTTAGGGATAATAATTAACTGCAATATATACGAACCCGAGATAACTTGGAATAATCAGACAAGCGGATAATATTTTTATAGCAATCGTAAATGTTTAGAAAATTTGTATTAAGTATTTAAAAATAGTACAATAAATATTTTAACTGAATCAGCTTTCATTAGGTTATAATCTTTATATTAACTAAGCTATAATAAAGACTTATGGAATATTTTGAAATTATTACAGCCACTTAAGTTTAAATCTAAGTTTTTCAATTTCGAATGTTGTATAATATCTCCTTTGGAAAAATTAATTCTTCAATAATTTCAAGGAATATTAAATTTGAAGCAAAAGGCACATTATTATAGTATTCATCTGTAATGGAATTGCAATTTAAAATTATATTATAATTATATATATAGTTATAGTTTACTTTAATTATATATATAGTTATATATACAATTTTCATCTGTTTTAAATTTTTACGTCTCTAGATTAAATAACTATAAACATATATTTTTCAAAATATTAGACGATTTCTTTGTACATTTAGGTGTTTAAGAAGGAATAAAAATGTATTTTATTCAATATGAAAAAAATTCAAAAATACTTTTATTTATTGCTAAACTTAGAATAATTAGCATCTTATATTATCTATATTATATTATGGAAATATATACTCATGCGAACGAAAATGTATTCAAGTCGTACAAAATCAAACACGTTGAAAAAAAATAATTTTAAACAATATATAAATCTGTTCCATAGACAATGGGTTTTTTTTATATACAACTCAATTCAATTGATTGTGATATGCATAGAAAATAATAAATTAATTAAAATGTAGTACTAGATTTTCTACAAAAAAAAGCTTAATGCAAAATAAAACATATTTAAATTCTAACATTTCATTCAGTTTAAAAGTTTAAAATATTGTTGTGATAAAAAAGATGCATTTAAATCTTACATGAAAGAACAGCACTAAAATTATAGTTTTAAAAATATACGCGCATAATAAGTATTGCCTCCATTTTCATTTCTACAGTACCAAAGAGCAAAATGGAGCCTACTGTTTATCTGTTATCTTCTATCTTTAAAATGTATGGGTTCAATTCTCAATTCAGAAAAGAATGTTAGTGTGCATTAGCAATCGTTCTAAAGCAGAAGGTTTAAGTCAAATAGGAACTCCTGTCAGAAATAAAATTACCATAGTAGTCTAAACCTAAATACAACTGACAAAAAATTCTTACAGCTCACTTCAATATTTTAAACAAAGGTAAATGTCTACAGATTTCGTTTTTATGCTATCGGTCATGTTAAAAATGAAATCAAATGTGTATTCAAATACTTACATAGCTAAATTAATTTTTGATTCTTTATGACATAATATTTAACAATTAAATTAATATTTCAAGTATCCTAGATAATATCTATCATTCAATTCCACAAGGGACTACGATAAAATATACAAAAAGTACAAATTGATTTATATTATTTTAAGGCAAGATTAATATAATGATTCTAAATTTCAGTTTCCGCAAATAATTTTAGACTTATGATATATATATATATATATATATATATATATATATATATATATATATATATATATATATATATATATATATATATATATATATATATATATATATATATATATTATATATATATATATATATATATATATATATATATATATATATATATATATGGGGGGGAGATATATATATATAAATCTGCAATACCTAAAATGATTGAATTAAGAGTCTTACACTTTCGGTCACTCTATCAGAACAGAGCATTAGCTGATTTTATTGTATGAACTGTCATCAACATTCTATATTGTCATGCTTAGATTGACCAAATATAAATTTAAATGTAACATGAGAATAGCTGTGTACTAAAAACTACATTAGGTTTGACTACACAGCTATTTTAAGAAACAATTGTTTCAAAAAATGTATGAACTATGGCTTCTTATTCAATGATTTATAACGAATGTTTCAAGTATAGTTCTACCTAGGGTGGCTGTTGCATTTAAAAAAATCCCTATATAATAACACGCTTAAAAAACACTCCTTTTTCACATGTATACAGTATATATTAACCTGATAAATTCTAATTAAATTTATGGTTGACTGATCTTGAAACAAAATATTTTTATGGTTTTATGTATAGGAAAAAGATGATGCAGTAGACTGAAACTTGATGAACATGCACTTAAGAAATAAAGTGTATCTATAAAGATATATTCGATAAAACGTTCGGTCCTTTAATTAGGTTATTATGAAGGCTTGATTCTTTATTAAGGTATTTCATATAAGAATATTAAGGTTTTTTGAGGTATCTTTCAATTATATAGATTTTATTAACCTCTAGACGAATGGAATGTATTATATGGTTCATGAAAATATTTACTAGTAATAAACTCGATCAAAATTATTTTTTCTGGGACAAAAAAGGAAATTACTTGTCATGTATTAAGCTTATTTTTGTAAAATTAAAAAAAAATTGTAAAACGAATTTGTGATGCAGAACATGTGTTAATGTGTGCATTATACACAGCTGCTTTGTAAGAATATTAATTTTATTATAAAAAAGCATTATTTTTCTTACAATAAAAATATACTTTTGAAAATATTGCATGGATTTTAAATTTTTTGAAAATGACTTGAAATTTATAATATTTTTCATTAAAAATAAAGTATTTTTTAATCAAATATGTTGGCTGTAATTGCCATTCTATGTGAGCAAATTTTTATAATTTTGTTTGATATTATACAACGTTTCAAAGCCTCTTTTAACTTATAGTTATTAATCTGACTTGCGTACACAAATGAATGGCATTTGAAAATCAAATACGTTTAGCAAGCTGATAGTATTGAGAACTTTCTTCCAGAAAATCTTGTAAATATTTTATGCTTTATTTTTCTCTTTCAAAATATTGTGAAAGAGAATACTTTAAAATAATATCTAAATGGAGTTTGAAGATAAAACTTTCTATGAAGAAAAAATTCTTTCTGAAAACTGACTTTTACGTATTTTAGTTTTAAATAATTAGATACGTCAAAAAGTTACGAACAAAAACTGTTTTTATTTATTACGAAAATTGCAAATAAGTAAAATTATGACTTTTATGAGAGGATTTTCAAGAATATAACTTTTCGAAATTAAAATAAGAAAAATTATCTAAACTGGAATTTTTATGGAAATTAATAAAATAGGCTGAAATCCATTTGTTAATTGGTTTGACACATTTTTGTTTATATATAAGATTTGGGACTCAGGAAAAGTAAGAGTATTTGTTGCGCCAAGACTACTTCTTGTAATTGATTTTGAGGTAAAACACATATCTTCATTAACAAATAGATAGTGCTATTGATAACACATACTACATGCCATGTTACATAAAACTCGGTTGTCAGATAGCATTCTGCGCTCTTATATTTTGAATCAGCAGAATGTATAATAAAAATAGTGGAGTGAGATTACACAAAAAACTACATCTCTATTACCAAATTCCCTTTCATCAATCGAATGCTAGTGGAAAACTGTATAAAAACATCACTCCTAATTCAGAGATGTTTCTAACGCATGGTCAGGTGTCACAACTTCAGTCCTATATTTTATTGGTTTTCTTCTATATTAGAGATGATATCAGTCACCGAGGAAACAATCTTTCGACTTGAACTGAAGCAATTGAAGCAGATTTGCTCGCGATTATAGAAAACAATACTTTTTTTGCGTTAAAGAATTGAGTATGTAGACCTCTTCACCAAACAGGTAACAAAACTCATCAAGTATGAAACAATCCGTGCTACTTTGAATGTTAGCAAAGTGGCATTCTTTTTTGCCTCTCTCGGTTGGGGTAAATTTTGATTTCCTAAATTAGCGAAGGCTCTTCGAAACCCAAACTTTTAAATTAAGAGAGACTGAGTAGTTATATATGAAGGGATTTTCATGAACAGTAGGTGTATTTATCGATGCAATTCTCAGTGAATAAACACATATTCTAGAGTTTATTGGTGATATTTATGCCTCAGGTAAGCATCAGCTAGGGTACGTTAGAATGTCGTACTTTTTGTAGTGTTGGAAATTACACTTCATTCTGGGAATTTTTATAAAAAGAATCGAAGATGCACAAAATTTTAACTGTAATAAACTATATATTCTCTTAAATCTCTCATTTTTCTGGAAGTAAAACTGGAGTTGATCTGAAAAAATATCTGTTTTTTTCGTTTTTCTTAAGGGATACACATGACTACCTCTCAGCAGCGAGTCTGGTGTGCCAGTTAAGACATAAATTCTAGATCAGAGTTTGTAACTAAAAGAATTAATTTCACAAGATTTAGTCTATTAATAATTTCCAGGGCTTTTAGTTTATTCTCGAGGAATTTTTGTACCATAAAAAAGTCTGACCTATGCTGCTGGTTACTTACCTCAACTGTTAGATTCAAAGTTTACAAGATTAGGAGGAATGTGTGTATTTATTACATTTCTGAGACACTATAATTTTCGCTCCCAGAAAAAGGGACATACGAAGAAAACTTTTTAATTGTGTAATAAAATTTCGAAAAATTTTATCTATTTAAATACAGAATATAGAAACCTACTGTGTTCATAGATAAAAAAAAAATAAAATTACTTGACTAAGATACTAATTTTTTTAAAAAAGACTTTTTTTAACCGAGAAGTAAATCTATTATTCTAAATCTAGGTGAAATAAACAACTTTTCCAACCTAAATTTAAATTCCTTGGGCATTTTCTTTTGTTTGATTGTTAAAACGAAATTAAAAATCGGACTGACTGATAAACGAACATATTGCTTTGTTTTTCAAATCATAACTAAAAAAATAATAATTAATGTATTTTATTTGCATTTTGTATATCAATACATAAAGGAGTATAAAAATTTAGAAATTTGCTTATTATGAATTAGAATCATTGATTAATTTTGTGAAAATAGCTAATTTATAAAGGATCCTTTTTAGCGTATTCCAAGAAAAATTAGAAATAACTGTTGTACCCCTGGGATTTCCCTGAAATTGGAAGGAAAAGAGAAAAATTATCAGGAATCCTAGAGTTTGCTGAGTTATTTATAAAGCAATTTTCACCAATTTTTCCGTTATTATATATATATATATATATATATATATATATATAAATATATATATATAATATATATATATAATATATATATATTTATGTTGTATATAATATATATATATATATAATAATATAATTTATAATTGTATAATTCATAAATATATTAAATTTTATATTTATAAAATTTATAATTTATATATATTATAAAATGTATATAAAAAATTATAAAATATAATAATAAATTATATAATGATATTATATATTTTAAAAATTTATAAATTTTAAAAATATATATTTTAAGAAATATATAGAAATATATAATATATATGTATTACAGAAATAAATACAATGTAAATAAATATAAATATATATATAATAATATATATAGAATATATAAAATAAATTATATATATATATATTTAATATAAATATTTCATTTAAATATATAACTTTATTTAAATATAAATGTCTGATATATACTAAAATATTAAAAACTTTTAATTTGTAATTTTTTGTGACATTTGTACAATTGTCAATAATGGATTCAAGGGAAATAATTATACCATTATACACTAAAAATCATGATGTTAAAAGCATTTTTTTCTATTGAAATTAAATAATCTTAAAATGAAATTATCTTCTTTTACAATGATATTATTACAAAGTTCTTAAAAAATATGAATTTTAGAAATTTACTTAGATTTAACATGAAAAAATAGGACAATGTTTAAAGCAACATAAATATATATATATAAAAACCGAATCTACATACAAGGTAAATTTTAAATATCTATTACTGAAACTCAATTTTCATATTAAATTGAAACTGTTTTCTTTTGCAAACTTAAATTTTAGAGATGTCTGTTATTTTAAAATTTTAAAAAAAAAAACATGTCTTCGGTATTATAAAAAGATTTATTCTATCCTAATAAAAATAACTCCTTTGTGTTGGCTGTAGTGATAAACTGAATGTCTTTGCGAAATTTGAATATATTTAAGGAAAAAAATTTGAAACACATTTTTATTGATTTTACAAACTATTTTAATCATACATTGTCCTTTAATAATTCAAACTTTTTATCAAAATTAAATTTAGAAACTACTTAATATTAAGCAATCGCAGCATAAAAATAACTTTATGTAATCTAATTTATGAGAAAGCAACAAAATGATTGGAAGGGACTATTTTTGTTGCTAAAAACGTAAATCGAATTGAAATATTATAATATATTTTTTTTTACTTCTCCTCTTTACAAATTTATGAAATCCTTAGATAAAAGTGGAATTATAATATTAATGTCAGTTGTTAGATATGTGCTTAAGTAAACCATTCTTATTACCAACATATGAAAAGTATCTTATCTTCATACAGACTGAAGGATTATGTAAGCAAAATAACAAATGTTTTGAAAAAAGGTATAAATAATAGAAAATGACGTATTAAATGAATATAAATTACAAAGATAAAATTGGAAAAAATATTATCAAATGGAAAAAATCTTCTGTTTTACATGGGTTTTTATATATCTTATTTTATTATTTAAAGAAGAGCTATATTTTCTTGGCGAGTTTTTAAATTTGAAAGGATAGAACGGGAATTATTCCGAACGCAAAATCCAGAACAGTATCAAATCAAATTAACTGCTGCGATGTATCAGGTTAATTAAATGTAATGTTTGCACTTATATAATGAGGTAATAAAAAGTTAGGGAATGGGTTACTTGCAAAAAGAGTTATTTGGTTACTATTTATAGCTAATGTAGGTAGATTTAGACACAATAAAACAGCTATAACAAAAAAAACTTTCATAACATTTGTACTAGTGTTACTAATTTTGAATGATTATTATTAAAATAAGGTACAGGGAAAAAAGTGAAAAACGAAAATCAATACATTTGTTTCTTAACATTTTCACTTCGTAATTGAAAGTAGAGGAAGAACTGAGTCTGAGAAAATATTTGATGTTCAGGTTTTTAAGAAAATAACCATTTTGACCATGCCTTGTCACCAATTTTAAACAACAGTTTCTATGTACGTACATTTAAACTATGTGTATTAAGTTATTAGTAAATACATTCTTTGACAGTTTTTAATTGAATTTTGACTAAATCAGGCTCAATGACTGCATATCTATGCATGTATCTCGAATAAAATTATTAGCGGTTAGTCATGAACTTTCTAAATTTTAAATTTATTACAGTTAAAATCTAGTTGAACTGTTTTTGTGAATTTTCATAGAAAAGTCACATACCTTTATAGACGGTTTAATTACTGGGAAAATATAAAGGTATGATATTTTAACAGGTAGCAGCAATTAATTTACTTCCTCAAATCAATTAGTTGCAAAGAAAAACCACAAATGTGATGCACAAACATTTAATTCTTAGAGAGACACAAACGGCATTCCGATTTCTTCGAATGGACTTGTATAAATTATTATTCATAAAACTATCGCTTAGGTTCGTGATTTTCTTATAGGGATGGTTTTTTTTAACCTAACTTTAAACCTGAATATCTTTAAATAATCATTAACTTACAGAATAATTGATTAAGAACTATGATCTAAAAATATCCCAAGTTTAAATTATATTATTCTATCTTTTTTTTTGTTTATCAAAATATTAACATTACGTGTTTGCTGTATAAAATAAGCTGATATTGGAAATCCTAATGGGGTTTTAACGAGTGAATCTCATGGGCTGCAAGTTGATCTACTTAAGGTGAAAGGTGGTATCTTTCGTTTTGAAAGGCTTTTCTTTGAGGAAAAAAAGACTTTTTACTGGAAGTAAATGTATAAGCTAAGACGAGGAAGAAGATTTCCTCGGGCTTACATTACTTTCACAGGGAATACTTAAACCTGAAGGACATTCAATCATGAACCTATTTTTCTTGTTCCAACCTCCGTTAAAGAATAGCACTATCTTTGGACGACTTGGACTAACTTTCAATAACCTGGTTATGTGTTCATGCCTTTGCAATCTGAGTTACAACGTCTTTATATAGCTTATGTAAATGTTTGCGTAACATATACATGATACGGGAGATTATAAAAATAAGATATATACCTATAGCACTTGGAATACCACAGTCAACTTCTGAATACTTAAACATTATTTAGTGATATGCCAAACACAATTGAGGTTAAACTATTTAACTCAAATAATTCTGAAACAACAGTTGTACCGTTGGTGGTATGGAATTTGATCCTTCGTGAATACGTTCTAAACTTTATACATCACATTTTTCCATATATTTAATTATTTTTATTGATGAAATTTATTTAATGTTAAATCCTTTTTTTTTAACTTCTGGCAAAACTATACCATATAAATTGTGGTCTTATATTTTGCCCAACCAGGTGATTGGCGTATTAACATCATTACCTTTTTACACCACATCTTGAGATGATATGTTGCAGTTTTTAATATTTATTGAATTTTGCTTATTATCTCGGATTTCAATTTTGTACTATAGATTCTACATCAGAAATAGGAAATATTCAGACACCCACAGATTTCCAGTTCTAGGAGACATTAGAAGATTCCTAGAGAAATTTCCCTTCGCTAGCGTCTCCCATTAATTCAGCCGATTAGAGAGTTGTGTTAATGACACACCGGTCGTGGTTGAATCCTTTCAGTGGAAACTAATTTTATCCTAATCTTTATAGTGTGTAATTAAGTATAGAGGTATTTAAGAATAATTTTCATTTCTACAAAATAAGGAAGGAAAGCTTATACTATTTGGGTTTCATGTTCTAAAATTACACAGCTCAATAACGTATCTATTGCATTATACTAGCCAAAGCCACTTGGATGAGTCAAGCAAATACGAATTAAAAAAAGAGAGGCAATACGAATTAAGAGAAATGGGAGGGCCTTTTGTTTTGACAAGCACCGCTAGCGTGAAAACATGTTTTTCTCTTAGTTTAGGTTTAGGAACACAGCAGAAGAACCCCAGGCTGTACCTGTAACCCTCAGAAGTATTGTTTGATAATATTTAAGGCACTTTCATCACGAATATATTTTAAGCACCAGTAATGAACACGATATTGGGTCGGATCTTGACCCGAACCCATAAACCTTCCTTTGCCACTAAATTACCATGATTCTAGTAATGTATTAATATGTATTAATAAATATCTATTTTTAGTGAGTTTGAATTGGAGAGCTACGGTCTACTTTTTGAAGCACAAGTCTAATCAGACCGGGACCTACTCTTTAAAGCCGATTCCGAACGGCTAGGAATATCCATGCCATAGTGGGATTCGAACCCACGAATTCCGGTTTCGAAGGCCAGCACCCTAACCATTCGGCCATCGTTCTGCTATCTATTTTTATATTTCTGTATAGAGCCAATATAAACGTCTGTTTTTTTATTGTCTTTTCATGTAAAAATTATATATTAATAATTTTTATATTTACTAACTCTTTATATTTCCATATTTTAACTGAAAAGTAAACTTTTAAATAAAAGATATTATATTAGAACAATTAATCATATTAGTTCAAAATCAATACTGTTATTCTTTGAGCTAGGCATTTTAAAGAAAATTTGAAAAAAAATTGTGCATACTTTAATCATGTTGTATGTTTTATTTACCTGTGTTTGTAACTGTATACATCTGTTTTTATTGTAACTGTAACTGTGTTTTAGTACTCTAATAAAGATACCAGATACAACACGACGTAATCGAGGTCAAACTTTTAAAATAATAATACGTTTTAAAATAATGATATGTATCTTAAAACACTTAAGTGTTTAAATTTGACTAGAAATGGGGCCGAGAAAGTTTAAACATAATTTCAAAATTCAGGAAGTCATACTAAGAAACCAGATGATGGGAATGTGGCGATTTTTCTAAATTGTGTTGGTGAAGAAGCCGTAGAAATGTTTAATGCTTTTCAACTAAATGTCCATCAAAAGAATAATTTAGCAGCAGAAATAAAAGCATTTGAAGATTATGCTAATCCGAGAAGTTAAACCGAAGTTAATCCTTCTGTTTTTATTGTAACTG
>CM063504.1:52407949-52412949 GCA_032207245.1 Pardosa pseudoannulata | reverse complement strand
AAAATAAAATGCTCGTAATCATAAAGAAAATTTAAAGGAAATACACTAGGGAATATTTGTAGAGAATTTCAAACGAGTAACTTGAAGAGAATTGGAGATATATTACTCCGGAATTGCCTATTCTGGAAAATAAAAACATTTTGACATTGATGGACTTTAGCTTTTGTGTAAAATATTTTTTTATATAACAACGTTAAAACATGTAATTTGCATTATTTTAAATTGAAAAGTTAAAAACCGGAATATTTTTCTAAATCTATTTATTCTAACCTATTTAAATTCCAATTAGACTTTCAATTAGAATTACAAGTCAGTTTGTATAACTAATCTTAATCTTTTAAAGAAATGTAATTATTCTTTGAATATATGTATCTATTATATACTTTTTATACAACAATAAACATAAATAACACTTTCGCTTTCAACTTTCGTAATAGTTAAAATATTGTTCTACCCTTTCAAACACAAATACACAGTTCCTTCGACAATGATTAGAACACTTAAAAAAATTCGACAAGCAGTTTTAATTTAGAAAAAATATTCAAATTCACAGTGTTATATATTTAATTAATTTTTTAACTAAAGTCATAATCTTAAGTAATGTTTTAAAGTCAATAATTTTATATAACAAATACTTTAATAATATTTAAAGTAAAAGTAAAAAACTGATTTAAATTTTAGACATGGATGTATCTTGGAGATTAGAATGATATATGCATAAGAAATAAATCTTGAATGCGTATTACCACACAAGTATAGTATATTTTTAAGAAAATCAGAAACTACAAGTTTTAAATTCAAGTCATTTTAATGAAACATGAGGAAAAGTGTTTTGAATAGGTCAAAATCAAATTTTACGTAATCTTAGATTGACAGTCGTAAAATGCTCACCACAACTCAAAGTTTGAATGATATGTATCTAATTGTCCACCAAATTTAGAATAAAATTAAAATCAATTTTTTTTTAATTTGGAGCACATATTAAAATATAGAGTCATAAATTTAATTACTTTTTTAAAGTAAAGACATTATTTAAGTAATTTTATGTCAATAATTTTATATAACATTTTTTTAAAATATATTTAAAATAAAAGCAAAAAAAATAATCTAATTTTTGGACATGAATGTTTATTGGAGATTTGAATGATATATACATAAAGAAAATATCTTGAATGTGTATTACCAGACAAGTGTAGACTTTTTTTCGTAGAATATCAGGAACTAGAATGCTTTAAATATAAATCAGTTTAATGAAACATGAAGGCTACTGCTTTGAACAGGGCAAAATCACACTTTAAGTAATTTGAGATAAATAGTCTTGAAATAGTCAAATGAAATTTAAGTTTGTGTGATATGTATCTGATTGGCCTCAAAATTTAGAATAAAATTAAAATCAATTTTTGAATTTTGAGCACATATTAAGATACCACAGAGTCATAAATTAATTACTTTTTAAATTAAAGACATTATCTTAATTTTTATTCGATTGTTTTATATAACTTATATTTAATAATATTAAAATAAAAGAAAAAAAGATTTAATGTTTGGATGTGGTTGTATCGTGGGTGTTAGAGTGATATATGCATACAGAAAATATCATGAATGTGTATTACCAGACATATGCAGTCTATTTTTAAAAAATAAAATCAGAAACTACATATTTAAAATACAAGTAAATTTAATGAATTATAAGGGCTAGTATTCTAAATATGTCAAAATTAAAGTTCACGTAAACTTACATTGACAGTCTTGAAATAGGTAACTGAACTCAAAGTTTGTGTGATAAGTGTCTAAATGGCAACCAAATTTAGAATAAAATTAAAATATTTTTTTTTATTAAAATTATTGCTAAACTTAAAATGTGTACAAATACATTAAGGTAAAACATATTACAAAACTTTTGAGGATATTAATATATTTATTAAAATTCTCTTTTTAATAAAATATAAAGAACGTAATAGTTACTTCTCAAAAATTTTTTAGCTTACAATACATGTATGTAATACGCGGTTTCTCAAAAACCTTTAATTAATCTATTTATTCTATCGAAATTAAAAAAAAAATTATCATGGGACTAAATTTTTGAAGAAGAAGATGAATATTAGTACAGAAACTAATGAGGATTTGTTAAATTTTTTAGTTGTAGATTTATTAATTTTATCACTTATATATGATATTATATCGCATTCAATGTTCTACAATTCTTTAAAATAAATATAATTAAATTTAAACAGTTTTTGTTTACTATTTCCTAACTTAAACAGTTTTATTTCGTTTAAGAAAATCTCATTGGCTTTTCCCATATGAAAAGGAATTTTCGAGTATCGGGCCAAAAAATATTTAAACTAATTTTTTATCGAGTAACTATATCTTTCAATTTTATTTGGATTATTATCAAATTCTAAAAAAATAATTAATCTGAATTCTGAAATTGAAGTTATAAAAACGGATTATATTTCAGCTATATTTTAAGTTTTGTATATGAATACAACATTTTTTATTTATTAAACAATGTGGGAAAATGAATATGCTGAACGGAAAACATTATTTAGAATTTATTATCTACATTTCGAGTAGCAGTAAAATAATGTTAAAAAAATAACATTTAAAGGAAAAATGTAAATTCAAAAATGAAACAATATAAAATATATTAAGTGTATTAAATCATAAGATAGAAATAACAGGTTTTTTCCCCATAAATATAAATTTATTTTCGAAATTGTCTTTTCGTGTACATTTTTCTATTTTGTCTTACTAAAAATTATCAAACCTCTCCAATATAAAATAAAACTTTTAAAATGTCAATCTTTATACTGCTATTTTTACAGCTAAGCAATTATGCACCAAATTGATATCTTTTCTTACAAATATTAAATATTAAATAATCTTTAGAGGATATTTAGATGATGGCCACTCTTGTTTTTAGGAAGTTACATTATTAACATTTGGAAGTTATATTATGAGTATTAATGACAAATAAGTACAATAGGGGATAAATTTTTGGAAAATATTTTCCAAAATATTTACAGATTTTAAATCTGTAAAGAACATATGTAATAAATTTCTATATTCATAGTTAAAAAAGTCACATCATATTAATTCAGTATAATTCAATTCCGTACACAGTCATAATTGTGTACATTCTTAATTTGTGTAGATATATAGTTTCCTATTTTAAAATTTAAAAAACAAAATATACAAAATTTTAATTTTTAATAAAGTACAAAATTTATGTATACATGAAATAAAAACTTCCTCTTGAATGTACAAAATTTATTAGTTGAAAAAGATTGTAAATGAAGTTTATTTTTATCTATTTCAGAATTTTAAAATGTAATTAATTCAGTCAATAATCTCTAAATAAATGTGTAACAATATTGACAGAGAAAGAAAAAACACCACTTTTATAAATTTAGGTCTAAATGAATGTATTAACAAACACAATATTTTCAGGTATAGAAATTAAGGAAATAACTTTACTGAAATATAAGTAATATTTTTAAAAACGTGTCTATATAATGTCTTTAACAATTATAAAATGCCACTTACAACTTAATGCATGAAATCTAATAAAATTGTATCTAAATTTCTAAATTTATAATGAAACTCAACTAGATATCCAAGTTATTGTTCAACTTTACAGTATAAAAATTTCATTTAAATATGAAAAAGTTCCAAAGACAATTAATAATAAGACACAAATATTTCAACTATTAAATTTAATAACAAAATGATACTGAAATATTTTTAAAAGAAAATATGGTAAATACAGAATAAATGTAACAGAAATGAATAAATACAACAAAATACAATTAGTATGTAAAGATAATTTTACAAACAATTTTAAAAATTTAATTTCTAAAAAGAATTGTTTGTTAAAAAAAAACATAAGTAAATATAATTTATTTTTCTCCACATGAATTGATATTTTATGATTTTAAGCTAACAACAAATTTTAAAATATTATGCAAATTGTAAAATAAAATAGGCATTTTTAAAAATGAAATATTATTTAATTTAATTCTTTTGTTATTTCTCTTTGAAGCCTTAAAACTATTTTTTTATATATTATATATCATGTTATTCCCCTAAATAATGACTTCAACTAAAGAAATACACTTTGTAAAATTCTTGATTATATTAAAATATTGTTTATGAACATGTTTTACATTACATTCAGAGTATTTATTGCCAACTAACAGGCTATGTAATACAGGAATACAGCAAAAAATATTAATTATAAAATATAACTACATATCTAAAATAATTAAAATAAGATATTTTTTAAACATATATATAATTTCACATACATTTAGACTTTTATGTAAAAACTAAAAATGATAGTTAAGTCTCACGAATATTATGTTAATTAGATACGCGTTTAAAGAAGTTAGTTGTTTTAACTTCATTTTTAAAAATGTTTTCTTTCTGATTTCAGTATCCTACGTATTTTATTTAATAATATTATATATTTTCGTTTCAAATATACGGTTAAAAGTGTAACACTTTAAAAATTAAGTCTTTCAGTACCTTATTTTATAATAATTTATAACGACGAAAATATTTTAAAGTAAGCAATAATAATATATATTCTTTAACTTTTTTTATTTGTGAAAATGAAGATCGAATAAAATGAATTAATGAACAAGAAATAAAATTTGATTTATTATAAATAGTTCTAATGAATTAATTTTAATATTCTAACCAGGAAATTCCTCGTGTGTTTGTCTGCAAAAAAATTTATGTACGAGTGAAATTTTAAACAGGCAACTTTTAATAGAAAAATGCGGTTTTCTTAATGTTGCTACTAAAACAAAAATAAAAACTTTGCATTCTTTTTATTACTCTAATAGAATGTAATGTAGAACTGCTATTTATAAATACACATTTTTGCTAGTAAAAGTATATATTATAAAATAGTATTCCTTTGTGTATTCTTGTTTAAAATATATTGACTTATTTTCCTTAAACAAGCAAATGAATTCAGTCAACATTGTTAT
>CM063504.1:52375449-52402949 GCA_032207245.1 Pardosa pseudoannulata | reverse complement strand
CTCTAAATTTTATAACTGAATGAGAGTGAAATATTCTCTAGGAAAGTAATTTGCAAACAATTTAAAAATCTACGAAATAAATATTTGGTGAGAAATAGCAATTTTCAAAAAAACTTTAAAGACTGCAAAGATTATTTAGTCTGTACTTACATTCTATAAATAATGGGGCCAAAAATCAAACCTACCGGAAATGGAATAAGCTATGGATCATAAGAATGTACAATACATTAGGAATGTTTCATGTCGCGTTTTTTAGGTAAGAATAGATTTAAAATTAAAAACACAGAAATATACATAATTATCAGTTTTATATTTACATGAAACTCCTTATTTTTATATGTTTTAAAGTACTTAATTTACCAATTTCAAATCATTTGTCGTAGCATAGAACTAGTTTTCAAATTCCGCCTTTACAGAAATCCGCCACCTGGATAAGCGCCTCCAAAACCATTTGGTTTTGTGCCCTACAGTCAACAGTTTAATGTGCCCAATGTGATATAAATGATAATCCCTTTGTTGTGCTATAATTAGATAAATGAAAAATCGTGAAAAGTGGGGACAAGTTGATAACTGAAAATGTTGTCTGATGATAAAACATTTAGTTAGTCTGGAGATATTTTAGAAGAGTATTCAAAAAATGATTCTAAGATATGATGAATGATTTCATATTGGGAGATACTATGCTAAATATTGATTAATCTAAGGAATTTGTATAAAAATAAAGTTGATATAAAATGAAAACTTGTGAGATTTATTAGTATCAAAAATGTGCTCCCTTAAATAAGCTTTCTATAAAAATTTAGAAAGTACATTTCTACTTGTAGATCTTCGGGAAAAAAAATGTAATTTACAATTGTAAGTTTTGAAGTAATATTTAACAATTTACCTGCAAACTAATTTATTGGAATTATAAACTATTTTTTTTCGAATTGTGAATGGACTACAACATAATATTTCGAGAGTTAAGAGACTAATTACTCCGAATTCATATATTAGAGATCAAATTTAGAGTTGCAATTTTATTTTGGAAAAGTACTGCATGTTTACAACATGCAGTACTTTTCCAAAATAAAATTGCAACTGAATCAAGAAATCGTAATTTTTGAAAGCAAAATTCAAATTGAATTAATTTTATTGATATATGTGAATTTATTTTATAACTGGCGATAACAAAACAAATAAGAACGTAATGTTTCTAACCTTGAATCTCGTTATTGATACGAAATTGTCACAATTCAAATTAAGAGAAGTTGTAAGAATTTATCTAATAAACTTCGTAAGATAAAATATTGATTTTGCTCAACACTTCTAAGTTTTATCATATTTTAATATTAAAGCAACTTTCCTAAAATCTTCTTAAGACTCTTAGCAAACTATATTTTGCGAATCAATATTATACCAAAATGATTGAATCGATTACTAAGCTTTTCGTTAATATTTATGAACCGATAATATATGAATTTTAAATATATAAGATATTGATAGTACAGGTTGCAATATTAATAAAATAACCTTAATTTGTCTGTTAATTTAAGTTAAACATGTGTTTCTTTATTGTTTCTCTAAACTTTCCTCCGAACAATGACCTAATTGTTAAGTCGCTGATCTTCGGTACCTTTTTTTATTTGTTCAAATCCCACTGTGACTTGTTGTAAGCAGTTCGGAATGAGATTTTAAGCAGTAAGATTCAGTCTCATTAGGTATTGTGTTCCAAAAAAGCAGACCATAAGAATCCAAAACAATCCAAACAGGACCAAAGAATACTATAAAAATTCCCAAACTAAGAAGATGTAAAAACTAGCATAAAAACTACACATTAAATATAAACTAACAAGATGAAGATAGAATAGAACGACATTTCAGGACTTAAGTCTATGGATACAATTTCATTGCTAGCTGAGGTATTTCAATTCAGTTAGAATCGGGTTGAAGAAACAGGTCTGCACAGCTCTCGTCTATAGTAAACACAAATAATACGATTTCAAACTAGGCCGAATCAAAACAAATCTCTAAAACTTTAGATATTAAATCTTTATCTATTTATATTTTTATACTCAAAATATGTCTATAGGACTCAAAGAAAGTCCATTAAAAAGTGAAATACAGAAAGAAATATACAGAACAATTTTTAAATAATTCAGTTCACATAACTGATATAGACTTTGTTTATTATTTTACCTTTTCAAATTGGATTTTAAAAGGAGTGAGATAAATAGCATATTTAAGTGTGCAAAGCCTTTTAAATTTGAAGGCAAAGTGTGAGATGACATAAAGATTAAAGTCCTAATTTATTTCGTGTAGGCACAATAGGAAGAAAATAACCTATATAATGACCACAACCAGAAAAAAATTAATAAGACTTTTAAAAGGCAAAACTGATTAATTTAGTACTTAGAAATTGCGATAATTTGAGGTGATTCAAAAATATTCCATCATACATTTCCTCTATGAATTGGAAATGTGGGACATTAAATAGCGGCTCATCTTCAGATGATTGTATTGCAGGCACTGCAGTACTCCTCTTGAAAAGGAAACGAACCTGTGTAATTTTTTTAATGTACTTTAATTATTATATGCTTTTTATATTAGATACATTTTGCTGTACATGGTAAGTTTTTAATACTTAATATATACCAGATTCTTTATTCCAATAAAATAGGCATTTTATGTAAATGAAATATTTGCATATTTAACAGACTTTAGGTTTTTTCAGTTATACAACATCCTTTATTTTTTTCTTTGCACTAAAATTACACTAAAACTTGTTTTTTAGTTAATGACATGTTTGCTTACTGAAATGATTTGATGTATGCAAATTCATTCTCAATCGGCTTACTTTTAGATCCGCCAGTAATGCTATTATATGAATTTTGTAAATTAACTCCTTCTCAAGAGTTAAATTACAATATTGTAAATTACAGTATTTTATTTACATAGTTTTCGTAATCTATATTTTGTATTTTCTTTAATGGTTTATCATTTTATCACATTAGAAAGCATATTTCATTACTCATAACAAAGTGGTCGGTTTGCATATTAGTTTGTCAGTATGGGCATTTCCTCATCGCAAATAAAGTAGTGCTACATGCTAGCCTAATACCATGCCTACGTACCGTTATTTCTATGAACATAATTAACTAATCATATAGCTATAAAGTTCAATCTCATTAATGGCAGGTGTAACCAAAGTCGTTTAACACTAACAGCTATTAATCTCTGTTTAAAAGGAGAATTGTGTCCTAACATTGATTGCGGTAATCCCAGTTAGCCGTTAAAACACTTTGGTGAGACCAGCCCGTAGGGTAACTGCGATAGTTCTAATCTTTTCCATTTACGTTACACCTAAATATATGTTACACATTATTTTCCTATTCACATAAAGCATTTTAATTCATTTAGTTTAGACATTTATTTTAGTTTAAAATAATGAACGTTTGTATAGTTGACATAACATATGTGAAACAATGATTAACATAACTTTTCTTATCTTCTATGAATATGATTTTTTTAAAATATCGTTATATTCAATTATACAAATTGAATTACATTTTATTAGTCATCTATCTAGGCTTATCGAACAACACTTGTACGATTAATGTATCTCTTTATTCTGATGAGTCCAAATTTTGCTTTCAATTTTGGTATTAAAAATTATAAATAATCAGCCTAAAATTCAAGTTCCATTTAATTTAAAAGTAATCCATTTCCCCTAAAATAGTTTATGCATTGGGTTGATTGTCAGTACATTTTAAATTTTTTCAACCTTCAATAAACAAAAGTTAAGACTATGAATAAACAGAAATTTGTTAGGTTAAGTTTAAATTCAATTTAATACAAGCATCATTTCTGTTTATTTAAGTAAAATGAAATCATTTTTATGCTTGTTAGATTTGTTGGAATACAACTTCATTTTGTTTTATAATAACTAATAGACATAAGTCCAAAAATAAGGCCATATGTTTTAGATACTTTTTTGTTCAAATCAATAATAAAAGTAAAAAATTTTCAATGTATTGAATTTATATGCTAATAATGAATTTTATTTGTAGTATAATACATTTAATTTTTAATTAAAAAATTATCTTTTTTTTAAATTTATGATACATTTTCATGCAAAATTAGGCAACCTATATATTACATTTTACAAAATAGACATTAAAGCACGACTTTGCAAGGTGTTTTCTTAAATCATGTAAAATTAAAAATATTCTGAAACAATGTCCGAACAAAGAATAAATACATGGAGAGAGAGAGAAACTAAAAACTCATTTATATACTTCGTGTAAGGAATAATAATATACTACAATATACAAAACCGTATATTAATCTTTTTCGCAATTTTATTTTTGGTAGGAGGTATTTTCTTTTCCAAGTCTGTGGTAAGCATATTTACCAACAATTAGATCAATTTATGAAATATCCATGGTAATCTATTTCCTCACCTTTTATTTGTGCCGCAATTTGTTAATAAACTTAACACCAAAAAAATCAATAATGTTACGATCACGAGGCTCATAACAAAGCTCAGCAGAGTTAATAACTTCCAGCAGAGAAAAAAACACAGACTTGATGACTATATTAAAAAAAACGTGCTTTTTATTGAAAAAAAAATAAGACCGTGGAACTGAAAAACACAAGTTCACATAGTAAACAAGTTCACATAATTTGCGTTAGAAGGCAACCTGCTGGGTATTTTGCAGCCTAACAACTCCCACAGCGGCAAATAAGTACCGCGTTATGTACTTCCTCGATTGAAAAAATGTGAATATTAATTACTGCCAAAACAAAGGTTTCGATGAAGAATAACTAAACAGTGGCGTCGCAGTTTAACTGGGGAAAATAAATTGAAAGGAATTGAAATGAGTTTAGGTACACTGTACAAAACGCTGTTAGTAATCACACGAGATTACTAAATTACGCTCAGTAGAAAGGTAGGAGAACAGGTAATTACTTCATATTTAACAAATAATAATAATGATAATAATATCATCAACAATAATAATAACAATGCATTAATAATATAATAATAAACCCTTTGAACATACTAAAGATTATATAAAGGGTAATGAAAATTTTAAAGCATCATTTCTAAAATTGTATGGCTCGTTAAGTGATTAATTAGAAGATATACCGTTTCGTTTGGTATTACTTCCATGTAAGGAAAGTGTGATGGATTCACTTGTAATATAAATTAACTTAATCTATTATAGTATACTTGTTAGGACATTTTGAATAATAGATTTTATTCGTATCTTCACATTTTTTTCAATAACTCTTATTCTTAATCTATAATCTCTTATTATTACTTTGAATTAATATTCTATATGAAAGATATTTCAAATAGTTATAAGCTAACACCATACAAAGAAAATGTAAGTCCATGACATTGGTTTCTTCTATACATATTCTTAATCTATAGCTTTTTAAAAACATATTTCTTTGAACCACTGTGTTAGAGGTAGGTGTTCATTCAATATCGGAACATTTAAAGCGATGAATAAGTAATAGTTAATGTAAGTGAAATAATAAGCTATCAAAATGCTTAGCTATAATGATCTGTTTAAGATATTAACCCTCCTGATTAATTTATACCATTGCCTCAGGCATACATTTATGCTGCATACCTTACATTAGGACATATTTTCTTAGAATTACCTAAGTAAATTTTGTAAAAGCTAAATTTTATATTACACTTATAATTTTATTTTATTTATTTGTATTTGAAAAAATTTAAACATTACTTTACAAATAGAATCAATATAAGAATTTTTAGTAAAAAATTATTTTATATTATATTCTCGATAATTAGTAGCCACTATAACTTTAATCTATAATCGATATTAAATACATTATTCTAACTAGTATTTTGTTTTAAATTATACACTAAAAGCATATTTTAAATAAATGTTTCATTATGGGTATTAAAATGAATGAATATATCGTAATTACTTTATTTTGGCTTTCCTATAATAGAATATGTTCCTATAGTAAATTTCATATTATGTAGGATGTTAAAGACGGGTAATGGATCTGATAATATGAATTTCGCTTTCGAATAACTGGCTGTATGTCAGTGGCGTGCGGTTCATATGTGCAGGGTGTGCAGTGCACACCCTGAAAAAATTATGAGGGACAATAATTTTCTGCACCTATGTCTGCCTATCTTTATATGGTATATAATAAAAATTATTTATAATATATTCAAATATTATGTTGATTTGCTTGCTTGAATTCCAGCAATGAGTGCGGTACTAGATGCTGCCCCACGTAGCGCATTCAAAAGCAAACGAACATATTAAGTTCTGATGTGTACGCACTGCGCACTAAATTGAAAATCTCGCTTTATATGTATGGGCTACTGGAGAAGAACAGCATACTATGGCACTGAGTTAAGTGCAGCTATTTTTCCTGCACTTGGCAATCAGAATCATCTGAAGGTACGGTTTATAAAGTATTGTATTAGAGGTGGGAATTACGTGCTTTTGGTTTTTTAACTGATTAACTGACCATACGATTTTGCAGACGGTTAATGTTTAAATTTATATATTGTAAGATTTTGTTTTCATGGAAATATAAAAAAGTATTTCATCAATATAAAATGAAATGTTTTAGTGTGGTAAAGTAATTTCGGTGATGTATTATATTTATTGAAATAATTAGCTGAAAAACAATATTGTTTTGTTTTAAAGAAACGAATGTTAACAGAACACTCCAAAGTTTAAAATTCATTGTGTCTTACACCATATCCTTGGTTTTGTTTTTAAAAATTGTCAGGATGTTTTTCGTAGAATATATGATTTCCAAATGTTAAAAACAATTAATAAATATAATTTAATCCACTGACCGAACAAGAAATATTTCGCTCTATTGTGGCTGGGTGAAGTGAAATCCTCTGCACGTGGAATAGATGTTCGGTTTGTCGGCACCCATGAGCATCCGGATGAGGCAATGCAGCGGCAGGCGCCATGTGGTGCTATGTTTGCTGAACATATAAGTTTTTCTTGGAAGGCCAAAGCGTTGTTTTTTCGACTCCGATATGACACCATACAACAAAAGAGATGATTTTGTTTCTTCAGTGCTAGTAGAATTCTTATCAGTTTAGCTGTTTTTATAGTTATAACTCGACTGCTCGTAGGTAAATAATTTATTTATTGTAATCTTTAAATGTATATTCATAATAAATAACCCATTTCAGAATGGAGAACTCAGATGTCTCAATAATTAAAGACTTATTGGAAAATCCATGTTCTCTGCACACCGTATATGAAAACCTACCGCACGCCACTGCTGTATGTGACTAAAAAAATTAGTATGATTTTGAATTTGAATGAGAAACAAAACAAGTTCTGATTAACTGTAAATAATAAGAAGTGATATTACTTACCTTAAATTACATTTGAAAACTATGTCACTCATTAAGAAGGCGAATCTCTTTGAGTACCGATAATTTATTTTAAAATCAAGGAATAATTTACTATAGCAAGTACATAACGTGAAGAAAACGTGAAAGTTTTTTTCTTTACATGGGGTTACAGACCAATATTGTAGTACTCTTCTAATCTGAGCCCTTATTCCATTTCTTTCAACACACTCTCTCAAACTGCAAGGAATATTCATAAGCTTGCTTACTAGGTTAATGAATTTATCATCGAAGTCTTAGCAGATACAACCTAGCAAGCAGGAATTTATCCGGGATGTTGTTTTGTGACTCGACCAAGAGGCCATCGAAAATGTGATAACTAACTCTCTCTTAGCAAGACCAAATTTTCAACGCTGACAAGCTGAGTTTCAGATGACCAATTCATCTGGAGAGAATAAATGTAATCATTTGCTCATCTGCAAAAGCTTGTTTACATTTTCTGGTGCACTGTCGACCTGAAAGAGAGATTTCAAGAAGTATCAGTAGGTGAAATAAAGGAAGTTAAAGAGCAACACCTATTAAGAAATTACCTGAAAATAAGCCCACATGTCATTAGGATAATTAGACAGAGGACTAAGAAGCTTAAATTTTTAGCATGATTCCATTTATCATGGCAAAAGGAGGATTTCCATAAATTTTAAAAGTGTGCATTTCAGTTTTTGATGAGATGTCTCTGCTTTCCAATTCCGTATCTTTTGTTTTAAATTCGTTTTCCCATAATTTGCACATCGAAGATTAATCTCTAAATTAGAAGTTACATGTAATGTATTTTGTTGACATTTCAAAAATAATTGTATACCCTCTTCAGTTATTTTGAAAGATAAATTACAGAACACATTTTCGAATTTGTTTTCCCTGTATTTAAATTTCGTTTCAAAACTGAAATATGAACTTTTATCTTCTTCATTACACTCTAGCATTGAATTCATAATTAACATTATTTGTTTACATACCATTCCAAATCAAACTGATTGTTTTGAGGGTTTCGTCATTTTGAGTTTTATAAAATATGCAAACAGATAAGAACATTTGAACAATTTTAAACCTTAATACAAACAACAAACAATTATTTATACAACATCAAAACATTAATTCGATAAAATTTTCGATTAAAGAACTGAGTTTTATCGAAAACTCTAACGGTTGATGGACGTAAGAGAATATCAAACATGATTTATGAATTTAGATAATAAATTAGATTAGGATAACGGGCAGGCTCGATAGTCTTAAAATGTGAATTATGAAGATATAATATAATAATTGCAAGTAAGTATTTACAAGTTATGGAGAATTTTTTGGTACTCTGCTTACTAAAGAAGGCTAATTAATTTATTTTTTACTGAAATTGAGGTTAGTTATATTAACTATATATAAAAACATTTAAATGATTTTAAATTGAATTTCTGGGAAAATGAGTCATATAAGATGAAAAATATAACTACAACCAGTCATTACAAAATACCTTTTACTATCATTATTTTCCACTAATTTTATTTTTATTTTTTTATATTTAACTGTAAATAGTTCTATAAAATAATTCCATAAAATTATTTTGTTATATAAAGTTTCAAAATCGAAAATAAAACAGAGTGCTATGGGGCTTAATATGTGTAGGTTTCCAGATTCCCCATATTCCAAATATGGTAGTGTATATAATAAACTTGCAAGAAATAAGTTCAATTAACGTACTTGAATCTACTTCATTTAACTAAAACCTAAACTCTTAAACTACAATTGGCAGATATATTTAAAATATTTTATTCGTAGATTTCATCGCTTTTAAAGCCCATTTAGTAAATATCTTTAAAAAGGTTTCGTTACATGCCATCACTATACAGCAATTAATAAGTCTGAAATGTAGCTAAATATAATCAATTACGATATTTGTATTTGAAAACTTTAACTTTCAGATGTTAGAGCTTCGTGGATTTTTATTTGCTGTTCCCTACTTTTTTATATTAGGTTTCTATATTCTAGGAAAAGTTATTTTCTTCTCAGTATTTAATGCATTTGATATCATCTTCTTGAAATGAGAAAATATATTATTTTGATTTTTAGGCTTTAATCTCTAAAACTTTAATTAGGTTTCGTTCTTAGAATTTGCACACATTCTAGAACAAATATCTTAAGTATTTATAACATTTATAATTTATAGTGTAAGATAAACTTCCTAGAGTAAAATATTAAGTATCTTGAGTGATCTATAATAAGAATACCTTATATACTGTCACTGATTTTATAAACCCATATTCTCAGAGTAAAAACAATCTAATTGTTCAAAAAAAAAGTTAAAATTTTCAAAATGTCAATTTGCTATAAGAATAAACAATGTGTTACACAACATCAAATTTCAGTCACCTTTAGATAATTGAAAGTGAAAATTAAAGTTATGTTTACCATCAAAGAAATAACATGCTGCAGTTAATAAGTAGAAGAAATAAATTATGATTTAAATTATTCATAATGTCAGAAACTTTCTTTTGATTTCCAAATTTATTAAATAAATATTTTTATGTATTCAGTAATATACACATAAAAAATAGATTTTCAAAGTAAAGATTTTTAAAGCATATATTAAACTCAGATAATGATTAATGAAATTCTATTCCGGATGTCATATTTTATAAACTTAAATATTTTTGTTAATTTTCAAAAAATACTTAAGAATTTAGAAAATAATTAAAAAGACACATATATGTCAACTTTTTTTGTACAAAAACATAAAATGTTATAAACTATTTTTTTATATTTCAATTTACATTTTTTTACATTTGAAAAATTATTGAACTAATTTCTTTCTGATTTTATTCTAATTACTTTCCTTTTGAAACATCATGAATATAATTTTCATTAGATACAATTCTTGCTGGCATTTACGATTTGATTGAAAAAATGAAATCACACTTTATGTATAAATAATATTACATTAAAATAAAAGTTATTTAAGTACGGGCATAAACATTCCACCAGTTTCATTTGTGTATGATTGCAATTCATATAGATATTAATTAAAAATCACACATGGTGCTAATTCATTTGGTCTAAATATGCTGTATTTTACGTAGTTGATTCATGACGTTAGTGATATGACGTCTTAACTAAATATTTTAAAGGTTAATTTTTTCAGATACATTTCATCTACAGATAATTTCGGATGGAAGTAAACGTTTACGGATGTAAAATTCTCTATAGAATTAATTGCATCAATATTCATCCTTGCATGATGAAACTTAATAACAATGTATCTGCATGGAGACCATAATTAAAACTCCTCTAAGTCTTAATTCATTTTGTTTATATTCATTTAAGTGTATATAATTACTTTTTATTTCGTGCTTTAATAAGAGCCGCGAATGTCATGACGTCACAAGTTAAATGTGTAACAGGTGAATTATAGATATATTTTTTATCTGCCTTAATTTTTTTTAAACAAAAGATAAATTTTTTATTACTTATTACTCTTTGGAGACATAAAATCTTTGCAGTTCTTACTTCTTGACTTGTTCTATTATGTTTTGTTTTACTTTACATACCTGACTAAGAACAATTAAAGGAAATTAAGGTTGTGGGTGCATCTTGCTGGGGTACTGTTTAAAAGTTTCGTACAGGTTTGACAGACGTGGCAGCTTATAAGTATAAAATACATATGTTTGGCAGAAATAATTCTTTTTATTGAGTATTTAGGGAAACAAACAAAAGTAAAAACTCCCATTGTGTATATGAATTAAAAACGAAGCAAACAACGAGAAAAAAAGAGGTTTCCTTAAAACAATATTATTTTTAAAGGGTACCGTTTATATGGACTACCATTAAAGTTAAACAACTCACAAGTACAGAGTCAATCCAGCTATAAGTGGGGAGACTGGTTTTCTGTTCAGCTGCTCTACTCCAGAAAAGATCTTTCCAGTTCTTGGAGAGTTTGTGGGGTGATAGACTACCCACCAACTTGTCTGTTCAGTATCTTCTATATATTCACTATTCAGTTCATGTCTGGAGGACATGCTGTAAATTTCATTCGTTGGATTCTAGACCATAAAATCATTCTCCAAAAATAAGACGATTGAACAGGCAATTTCCATAAATTAAAATTAAATCATATTGAATTGCAGCAGTGTCATGGTCTACAGTAATTCTATTTCTATATCTGCAACTGATCGGAATCTCAATTTCAAATGATGGGAAGACCGGTGCACTCCTAAATAGTAAAGCAAGCATAGACCATCAATCCTCCACCACTGAATTTGAGACTTCTGTATACGATTATGTTGAAATCCAAATTACTCTTGCTACATCTAAGGCATCGTTTCTGACGAAAAAATAAAAATTTGCATACTCTGATGTTTGAAAAAGAGAACAATTTGCCTTTTACATACTCTTCTTCCATTTTCTGCAAACTAATTTCGCTTATACTGTTATTTTTATGGAAAACTTAAAATATCCTTTAATTGTTTTGAGAAGCGCATAAAAACCTTTCAATTCGAGAAATAATATTTTGCTTATAAACTATTTTATGTTCTTTTTCTCATCATTATTATTTTGTATATGAAGCATTTTACTGTTCTTCAATAAATAATGACTTTTAATGATTATTCATTCCATTATTTAAGGATTTCTGAATCTCCAGGACCTGACTGTATTCGGTTGGAATTTTCAATAAAAGGGATCTTGCACCAACTACTGGAAAAATCTAAGAAATTTGGAATGGAAATATACTTTGTTATTGACGTTAAGGTGTCCTACGATACCATCAATTGGATAATGCTTCTAAAGACCATGGAAGAATCTTGAACTCCTTAAAAATTAATGTGTCTTACAAAAAACCATAAGCGAAACTTTTCTTAAGCCAAATTATCCGGAAGTTTAAGAAATTATTTTGAAATGAATAGCAATATGCTTCACAACGTGTCATCTTTTTAATCTAACTTGGAAGTTACATTCCGGAATTCTGGTATTAAGACCACAGGAACCGAGTTAAATCAACTCTTTGTCTAATAATACAGATAACTGTATTATTGTTGTCCGAACTAAAAAATCATTAATAGAGACTTTTCTTCTATAGAAAAATCAATTATAGAAACTCATTTGAATATTAACTAGAGGAGTACAAAATATAATATAACAAAATATAATATAAGAGATATAATATAGCCTGCGTATACGATATCAGAAAACCTATATTTCTTAGAAATTGACAATTGTAAATTTCAACTTGTTGATAATTCCATATATCATAGTTGAATTGTGAGCTGTAAGAGGTAACTGGATACCGAGATAAAAAGACGTACTGTTGCTCATAACTGTTGTCATATTAAAATAACTTTTCTTCAATCAAATTTAATAGAAAAGAAAGAACTTAGGTTATTTAAAACTGCATTTACACCTGTGCTATCACATGGAAACGAACTAACTATTCTCAAGAAAAAGTTTTTATAACAGATTCTGGGTATAGTGACCATTAATGGTAAATGGAGGCATAGTTACAATAATGAACTCCATGAGTTGTATGAAAAAAATATCAGCTATATTAAAATAAACTGCATTAAATTTTCTACTGACATTTGCAGAATTGATGCCTCCTTTTTCATACCAGAGAATTCACGTTTAAACTGATTGGTAACTTATTTAGTGAAAATTCAAGACTCAGGTGAAATGATTGTATTACCGATGCCTTGAAAGCAATAAGGTTCATTAACTGGAACAAACTGCAGCAGAAGAGAATAGAAAAGATGATTATCTGTAGCCCACAAAAGTAAGTGAATTCAATAAAAATGATATTTTACTACAATTAAGTTTCAAAATTAAATATATTTTTCCAATATACTTACATATATTAATTCTTATTTCATATATAAGCATTTCGTCAATATTTGTAAATATTATATGCTGGGCTATCATGTTTCAAAGCTATTATTTCATCAATATTATACTGATTAGTTATAATAAATTTCACTTCATACATTCAAGTTATGAAAAAATATGTTAATTAATGAGAATTAATTAAACTGATTTTTCAAAGCGCATAATTGAAAGTGCAGTTCAAGTAAGATTTTACCCAAAATGAAAGAGTGAAACTTCTTCATTCTCTGAAAATTTATCCCACCAAACCTCTCAAAATATTAATTCGTGTTGACCTGGTGAAAATTTGCTTAGATCTTTATTTAAGTGACAAAGCCATGGTTCTTTTTTACTTCAACTTTTCAATTTACTTAAAGATATTCAACTAATACTATTTTTATAATGTCAAGTATGCATACAAAATTAATTACACGTGACTTTAACTTAAGTACATGGCTTTAAAATGTCACCAAGTGACATTTAACCAATTAACCAAGAGACTTTTATAACTGTAATAGTCTTCAATTGCGTTTGAGAACTTGACGCATTTTTCTATTTTGACAAAAGTTTTGAGAACCTGATTTCTTCTCACTTGATGTTTTACTGAACTCCCGTTTGGAAAGCTGTATCACATCTGTGTTATGAAAGTTTTTACGATACAGGTACTTTACAGTTTGAATTCTATAATCTAATTAATGTCGGAATTTGTTAGTTCCAGACTTGAAAATGTTTCATTGTTCTAGAAATATTAATATGTAGAATTATTTAATAGCAATATTCACAACATATCTCTAAAAAAATTCATTTTCTTGAATTCCCCAAAAGTTTTCTCTGCCGTATTGTTTTCAGTTATCAGTATTATCTTGTTTTCATTTAATATTGAAAAATGAGACAACTGGTTAAGAGAAAATTGGGACTTATTTGATTCAAATGTATGTAGCATTTAATTACGAAATTTAAGCTAAGCAGAAACATGAAATACCAATTATAGTATTTATAAATGAAAAAATACTATGTACCCCTTGGCTGAGAGCCGCATCATACTAAGTCCATGAACTCGAGGTAAAGGGTACTGTGTAGTGAGGATTCATTTTTGTTCTTGAAGAAATGGTGCAGAGACATTGGACACTCAAAGGGAGAAGTCCGATTTTGCTCTCCCGGCTATATCCCCGGGCACTGTGTATCCTCTTTACTAGCCTTTCGACATGAATAAGCTACAGTGGGACTATTCTTACATGATACCACATGGACACATATGTATATTACGGTATATTACGGTATGCATATGTTCAATAGGAATATGTGTGTTATGGTATTTGTGTATTACGGAATCTACTGCTACTCTTTTGACCTTCCGGAGTCTGTCTTGGAGTGCAACGAGTAAAATTTCCTTGGCTACAAATTAGCCCTCTATTTGGTCCTAGTGGTTGGCTCCACTCTCGCGAAATCCAATGTAAAGAGGCCCGAAAGTATATCCAGTAGGATTCCAAATTCCTTGTATGATCCCAACTCTGCTGCGTTTGTCCGTCTGTGGCGCCTGTAGAGATCCAAAAGAGCTCTCAGGGAAGCTGGTAGAGTGGAGTGGCCTAACGTTTGAGATCTGCCCACCACCACAAGGACAGACCTGGAAATCCTCACAACAATATCGATCCGAATTGGTGTTTCATTGTGTATAACGGGAAATGCACAAAAAAAGGCGAACATCTGAGACAAAACAAGGATAATGATAAATATCTAGCAATATGTGTACTTCAATCTGAAAGATGATTTCCCTGTTTTTGTGGTTTTATTTATTTATGTGTTGAGGAGTAGTTCTGGTAGATTTAAGCAGGGAATTAATATATAAATACTAGAGTGTAAATATCTCTTTTTCATACCCGTCACTTACGTTAGAAAGCACACAAGGTAAATTTAAGGCTTGTTTTCCTCATAGCTAATGTTACAAGATGTTACTGTTTGGTATCATTATTTCTAGTTCCGCAGATATATAAAGGGTATCAGTATGGTCCTCTAGCTTTTTTACTTAAATGTTCGAAACTTTAGGTCAAATTTAGATATTCAAAGAAGCATTTGGATACCTCCGTGATACTTCTACAAAAAAGTGCCTAAATTACCACCGTAAATATTACTTGAAAATCAAAAACTTATTTCAGTGGTCAATAACAAAAATAAACCTTAGAATTTTTTAAAAATTCTAAGGTTTATTTTTCAAATACCTTTGCATAACTCAAAATAATATGTATATATTCTATTTTATAGCTATATAGTCACTTTACATATTTACAAAGTGTTGTCTGTAATATTTAAACAAGAAATTTGTATGTTTAATATTTTAAATTACTTGTGCGCACATAGTACTGAAGATGAGAGACTAGCCAAACTTCATTTCATAAATAAAATTATCAGGATTCATGCGAATATTTTATTAGGTACAGTTGATTTTCAAACTATTTAATTAAAAATTAATATTAGGGGAAATATGAATTTTCATCCATATGCATCCTATACATTGTTAAATGAAAATTAGTCAATTAGCTTCTATACAGTTTACTATTATATATAAATACCAATTAGGACAGGTCGCACCAAGATAGTTTAACAGTTAATCGCGATTAGTCTCTGTTTAAACGGAGAATTGCGTCACACCATTCTTTGGAACTATGGGTTTATCGCGGTTAGCCGTTAAACGACTTTGGTGAGACCGCCCTTAGTCTTTAAAATTTTTCGGGAAACGGCATTTTTTTTTCTTTGAAATTTCAAAATGTTTTCAGTGCTGATTTTATTAAACATTCAGGATAATTATTTTTCATGACTTAAATACATATGAAGGACAAAAGTTATTGCTATCAATCTGAGTGATCACTCTACACTATGTAATTTTAAACAAAAATGGCACGAGATTAAAACTTTAAGACTAATACATTAGTGTTATAGCTTAATATATTAAATATGAAAATAAAAAAAAATATTTTATTCAGAAAATGAAGAGGAAATTGAAAACAATATTTAATTACATTTCGTAAACTCATTTGAATATTGAATTAACGTGAACGACTAAGGTACGAAGAACATTAGGTTAAAAGTGGATGCTTCCAATTTGTTCATATTTGAAGGACTTTTCAAATTTCAAAATAAATATACTCAAAATATAAATAAATAATTGTAACAATGAGTTGCACTACTGGACAACTCCAGCGAGGGAGACTGACCGCAGGGCAAATGTCAGTGACCGCCCCTTCGACCCCATTGGACAAGAGGACTTGCTAACGCGGGTTAGTCGTGTCTTTGGCTCTGGAAACTTGTTCGATATCGGACTTGTTCGATAGATTTGGAGTCCCCTTGAGAGAGAGATCAGGCAAAGACGGAGTTAATAGATAGCATCATCGGAGGCAGGGAGTTGCTCCACCAATTTTTAATCATCATAGTGAGACGCCATATTGAGAATTGTTTTATTTACTTCAATAGATTTCTAATTGGATTAAGATGTCCCATTACACCACATGATAATTGTTCTTTATCAAAAATAGTACTTGATGTGGTGTAGTACATTGCTGTTGTTGTTTCAAAGCCATTAATAACCCGAATTTGTTTTATATTGTGTTTAATTATAGTAAAATGTCACTAATCTATATTACAATATTCAAATATAAAACAGAAGACAAAGAAATATGCTAAAAATATATATAAAAAAATTAAAAAGTAAAAGCACTCCACGTGCTTTTACTTTTTAACCTGAAAGAAAAAAAATTGCCAAAGTCCACACTTTTACTGGCTTCTAAACTACTCCAGAAACCCTAGACATTTTCCATTAACCTGTGCTGATGTGTTCGTTGTTCCATTGTCCTGTGGACAATACGTCCTTTCCCGGTTCTGTCCAGAAGAACCGGGACTCTAAGGATGGTCCTGAATCACCTTCTGTAGACCAATCACAACTCTCCAAAACTTGGTGAAGTTTAAGTGCAATCGTTTTCACACCACACGCTTTCTGGAGTCGGGAAAAATACTTGGGCATGCAATCCACAACGTGCGAGTGCGGTGAGCATATCTGTTTCGCAAAACTTATGTAAAACATAGCTGCACTCTCACAATACTCTAAATAAAGATTCTGCAAAAGGGTGTCTCCTCTTGTTTGTATCTGTTGTCTTATTCTTTTTGTTATCTCAACAGGCCTGTTGTAAGATATTGGTACAAGAAAAATGCACATCAAGATCTGTTAAAGTTTTTTCAAATTTTTAACAGCCTTTGTTGATAGGTTATTTAACACAGTTTCTATTTTTTTCTATCAACGTATATTCATCTTTAGTTCACTGCGAATACTAAACAGTGTTCTTTTAACTATCTATATTAAATCATCAATACTTGCTTAATACTTTGCATGTTTATTTAAAATGTAACAATAACAAAACACGTGAATCTTGAATTTGCAAAATGGAAGTTATACATTATTCATAAATATAATGCTGAATAATGTACTGAGTATTCTGTGTTTAACTCATGAATAATACAATTCCATCATGAAAGCTCTTTTGCATGGAAAGCAGAATCTATTTTAGTTATAATTTTAAAAATATAGTACATATAGTAGAATTTGAATTAAGATTAGTTAATGTTTAATATATATAACTTATATTTGATTAATTTATATTTTATTAAGTTTTTCTTAAAGATATTCTCTGACAAACAAACATGTATGTCATACGCAAATATTTTGTAATTCCAGAACATAAAATAATTTAAAATAAAAATGTAAACTTTTGTATACGCTGAGTATGAAAGGTGGTGCATATACTGATTTTAACACCTTATTATGAATAAATTGCTTAACAACTCAGACATCCTAATACTTTATAAATTTTGTTTTCTAAATACATTTAATCTCCAAAACTTTGAAAATCATTATACAACTGAATCTGAAATTTAATATTTGCATAATATTAACGTACGGAGAGAAAATTTTAATAATTTACTAATCTTTTATTATCATTGTACAAATACTAAATTTGTAATTTATACTTTCTTCTTGTAATAATATAAAAATTAATTAAAAATTGTATAATGTACATTACGATTGGTTAAAATTTATTATACAAATTTTATTAATTAAATTTTTTAAATATAATTTTTTTACAGAAAACAAATTTGTAGGCTACACACTTAATGTTTCTTTAAATCTATAACATTAAAAATTTATAATTTTCTTTATTAATTCATATAATCCGATTACGCGAGGCAATTTTCATATACTAATTCTGCTCCAATTATTACCACATATATATTGCATAAATATTCGTACACCTGAAAATTTTCTTTTTTTGATTGTCTGACCACCAAATCCCTTCAAACCTGTTCTAATACCTTATTATTACATCATATTTAAGTAGTAAAATTAATTTCCTTTCAATAGATATAACCACATTTACATTTTAAATGAAATTTACAGATACATTGGTTTCAGTCCTTATCATTCATACTATATTGCTATTACGGTTATTCTACTTTTATTTATTGATAAATTTAAATAACCCAACTCTATATGAATATTCCGCAGTTTGTCTATCTTAACTTTCTCAAGTTCAGTTTAAAAGCTTTCTTAATGTTTAATGCTTCGATTAATCTCATTTTCAATTGCTAAACGAAAGGCATTGAACCTTGAGTTTTAAAAATAGAATTTGAATTATATTTTATTTCAAGATAGAACTATTTTTCAGGATTTTTGAGAGTCATTTATTAATTCTTTTATAAGCTTGGTTTATTCTTTGATAATTTTTCAAGAAAAATTACCATATTTTTGTAGATGGAATAAGGTAAAATATAATGAAATCTTGCAAACGTTAATAAAAATACTAATTAAGCACAGTAGATTTGAAATTGAAAAATAATCAATATGGCAAACGTTTAACGAATCTTTATAAAAAAAGATGGAATATTTTAGATATTTTAAATATTCTTTACTAAGGTATTTTTTATAAAATAGAATTTTTTTTCATTTCAAGTAATAAATTTGAGAAGCAAAACATTTACTCCTTGTCAAATCAAAAGAATATCTAATGACAGGCAAGAATAGAGCTGAAATGTATAACAAGATATTCGATTGCTGTATTAAATTGAAACTAAATATTTTTATTCTGCATACCTTCATAACGATAGTGATACACATAATACAATTTAGTTTTTTGACATTTTACGTTTTATTAAATTTAGAATTATAAGTATCTTTGAGTTGTTAGATTTAGAGAAGAAAATTTTCTTGAAGAGTTTGGTGGCTGACAGACACTCCTCTGGCTACTATGTCTATAGCATACTCTATTATGATTATGTCCGAATAATACGCTGGTTATTCCATTCCTCTGATTCCTTTCTTAAAAAAATTCACCAAATTAAACCAATGTGGACTGTTCTTACAGTCCGTATGAAATCATATCTAATTGCGGAAGCGTAAGTTAGTGCAACATGTCTAAGAATCTTATCTATATATGTACAATCCTTCAGATCTTCATTCCAAATGATGTTGAGATCGATGAACCCCAGAACATACATGTTAGTAAGGACAATGACTCCCTTGACGCCAAATCAGGAACTTCTGTGCATGAACGTAGATTGTCTCTAAGCGTCAAGTCTTCCATAAATGAAACTATTTCTATTATCAGAATGAACTCAAAAGCAGGACGTTTCAGGAAAAAGAATATAATAGTGTCACTCATCTTCCTAAAGTGAACTTATTGCCTATTAGCTGTGAGCATCAAGGTGCTTAACTCTTTATTTAATACGTACCATTGATTGGCCAGAATATATACATGCAACGTTGGACGATTTCTGGTCATTTTAATCGAAATTGTGGTACCAGATGTCTATCTAAAACATAAAATAACAATTTTCATTGAGTGTTGTTTCATGTCTACAATTTCGCCTTAATATTTGGCTTACATTTTCAGTCTGATATCAGATCCTGAAAATCTTAATTTTTAAAACTGCAAGGCTTTGACTACTTTGACTTGTGTTTAACACCCACCTCTATAAATGACCAACAAATATTCAAAGTTCTGAATCAGTTAAATAACTTCATTGAGGCAACGAACTCATCGAAACTAAGTACTTAATAAACACCGATCTAACATTTTTAGTAATTTGAAAGTCAAATTCTTAAAGCGCCCAAATGATCGTCAAATTACTAAAGTGTTCTTTCAGACGTCAAACCCAAATTTTGCATAACCAGAATTTTGAAAATGAGAATATTTTAAATTTAGACTCTCTTCTATCATTTTCTAAAAAAAGTATCTCATTATGTTATAAAAATAATTGAATTATATTTTTATTGTTTTCATCATATTGTAGCATAAAACACAATGTCAATTTAACTTACGCCCAAATGGAGAAATTACATATTCATATTCTTGCTCGAAGCCACGAAATAATTAAACGTTGCAACTTTCTCAATTTGTGCCTTTAAGCTTAGTTTGTTATTTTACACAAAGCCTTTTGCATTTTATAAAAATGGTTTATTAAATAATCATTTTCTCCTTTTCTTTTATTTATTTCGCCTTAACAATTTTATTAGATTATTCCTTTAATAAAATCAGGAAAATTAAAAACCTAATGTGAACATCAGTAGATTATCGTAAACGCCTGTTAAATTTAATTTTTAAGTAGAATTACCATTCGTATATTATTCGAATTGCCTCAAATTAAATATATTTTTGGTGACATTACCAGGACACGATAGTATTTATCACTAATACTATTAATATTAATAACTTGTTAAAGAAAATGTTACATAATTTCAATTTCGGAACACCGTAATGAGTGTCCCATGACAAAGAATAGATTAAAAATTTAAAAAATGACCAAAAATTAAACCGCATTAAATATATAAAATAAAAATAGAGAACTAAATCCTGGCATGAAAATATAAAAAATGGATGTGTTTTGGATGTGTGTAAACGTATTTTCATCAATAACTCATAAATTAAGATACTTAGATGATTTCGGATATTTTGTCATGTAAATTAAAAGAAAATATATGAAATCACAATAAAATAAAGTCACTAAATCTAATTTAATTTAGAAAGAATATTTATAGTTTATCATGGACTCTAAAATTTAGCCTGTCTAAATACTTCCTTGGCTTAATTTTTATTGTATACAAATTTCTGGGAAGAATCGTAAAGCTACCTAATAATGCGTAGAGGACAAACATGAATACATACAAAAATGTATATACATACCGGGTAATCCAAAAGTCAGGACAAATTTTGAAAAGGAATAATTCGAAAACTAGTAAAGATAAAAAGATGCGTTTTGCACCAAATGAATGAAAAAAGAAGCTGGGCTTTCTGTAGCAACGCAAAGAAAATAGTTCCTCTGGTGAACAACAGATGGCGCTGTCGGATTTCTGATGTAGAACTGGCATCACTACCAGCACTAAAGATGGCATCCACCAAAATGTGTCTGCCATAACTCAAGAAATGCAACTAAATGTGTGAACAGTGTGGTGACTCGTGTCACAGCTGTAGTTCTGAATGATGGCCAGCATATTGAACATTTACTGTAGTACTAATTAACTGTAATTAAGTTCATTTGTAATTGTCAAAATTTCTTCATTTGTAAATCATCTTTTGATGCTATAAAACACCATAGTGCCATCTGTTCGTCTCTAACAAAACTTTTTTTTTCGTTGTCACACAAAATCCGGTATCTTTTTCATCCGTTTGGTGCAAACCGTATCTTTGTACCTTCATTCATTTTCAAAATATTCATTTTTAAAGTTCGTCCTGACTTTTGGATTCTATTGAAAAATTGAAAGAAATAGTTAAAATTGCTAAAATGTTCAAAACTTTTATTTCTATAAAAATGAATTTTAAGTTTAATATTAATTCTTGAACAGAATAATGAGATTTATTCTACAGGCTGATGTAATTTAATATATATCATAGAACCATTTTATATGGTATTCTGTACTTGTGCTTAATAACCTTGGCAAATGTAATAATTGCCAACTTGACTTTGTTGTGACGGTTTCTGAAGTAGACAGATAGAACAGGCGCCCAAAAATATTCGCGTTGAAATGAGGAATAAAGATTGGTATACAGTCCATCACTTGTAAATCCTTTCGCTACCTCCGCAGAGATGGCATTAGTCCCCGGGTTAAGACCCAGATCATCAAAATACATATATTCATTAGGAGTAGTTACTGTAGAGAATTTTGTGCAAAGAGTACTCGGTGTATCTCTGATAAAGTTTTTCATATTGAATGGGGTTCTTGTAGAAGTGAATGTAGTGAATAAATATTAACTTTTCACATTTTAATTTTGTATGTGCTATTTTATTTTGTACTACTTTTTGCATAGTATGTTGCTATAATTTCCTTTATTTGTAAATTTAGAGATATTTTGTTTATTTCACGGCCTCTTACTACATACTATATTTAGTCTGTAGCAAGTCTGGTACATTTTAGTTGCTACATTGATCTGCATGTGACTCAGAAGAAAGCCAGTTTAAAAAATGTCAAAGTGTATAATTTTACAATGTTACTGTAGTTCATAAGGCAATATTAATATAAATATTTCACTGATGCTAATGTAAATTAATTTATTTAGTAATTTATACAGTCTATAAAACTATCTGTACAGCATTAAAAGCAGCGCAAAATATTGAACCTACAGCTGAAAAGGATGAATATAGTAGATAATTAAAAATCAGTATATTTTTAAAGCATATAAACTTTAAATATATCCATGAATATATTTATAATGTCGCCGTGGTAATTTGCACACTTGTTCTATTTTGATATTTCAAAGATTAGAAGTAAAATAGTTAAATTTTCTATTTAAAATTGATGTCACCCCCCCTCAATCAATTAATGTACGATATATCATCCAATGTCAAGAAAGAATGAGGAAATTATGAAGTTAGGACTGCTGTAATATCTAGTTGTGCACATTTGATTGCAATTTGCGAATCTATAAAATGAAAAAAAATAAATATCAAGGAAATTAACTCTGATTATCACCCTCTAATAGCAATACTCCACAACAATAAAACAGATAAATATCGATGTAGCGCTACACAGATGTGAAAGTGATTTGTAAGCAGTTAAGAGTATGCTTTATAAGTCCTTTAAAAGCACTTAGAATTTCCATTTAAAAACCGAAATATATATATATATATATATATACATATATATATATATATATATATATATATATATATATATATATATATATATATATATATATATATATATATATATATATATATATATATATATATATATATATATATATATATATATATATATATATATATATATATATATGTGTTTGTGTGTGTGTGTGTGAGTGAGTGAGCTTAGATATGCATAAATAGGTGTAAGTATATATATGAATGTATATATGTTTGTGTTTCTACATAAGGGCTTACCTAAATTTATCATGCAGATGTATTTTTAATAATATTATCTGATCGTAATTTTAAAAATAGAATCAAATAATTTAAAAGTTATTTAAAGAATTATTTTGTTCAATTCAGATTTTTTAACAGAGTATGGACAATGAGTTAAATTTTTAGTAAAAGTTTCAAGGTGTTTAACTATATTTTTCTATGAGCTATTGATGAAAGATTTTATTAAAATTTAAAGCATAAGAATTTAAATTCTTTCTATGAAACTAAATTTTGGAAACAAAATAGTGCTTCTACCGATATTTAAGAACTTTGAGAATGATTAAGGTACTTAAAATGCTTAAAAATTTAAACCTATTTTATTTTAAGGTATTAAAAAGTACATTTTAATGGAAAGAAAAATATTGTGGAGGAAAAGACAAGTAAAAATTATAAGCAGCATAAACTGTATAAATTTACTTTCAGTGCAAACTAATTTTTTTTCAAAACTAATTTATAAATATACATAAAAACACTAAAGGCTTAATTTAGTCCGCCTTATCTTGAGCATAGGCCTGAAATATAAAACTTTTTATAGATAAATAGCATGCATTTTGCAACTCGAACTTAAAAAATAGTTTATTTTTATTTCAGGAAATATAATAGTTTAGATTTTTTTACATTAGAAAATATTAATGGCTATCATATTTTTTAAAAAAATATTTCTAGTCGAGAATAACTAATAATCATTCTTAGATATGAAATAAAAATTTGAAATTCAAAAATCCCTTATAAAAATTAAGGATTTTTAAAATGCACATTTGCAATAGAAAAAAATTTTGAAGTTTCCCTGTTTATAACCTCTAGTAGAATTTCATACTCTAGTTTGCTGAAAACCATTAAGATGTGGTTTATATCGACTAAAATTGATACTAAAATCACCTAGAAAATTTTTACATATAATTTGACAAACTATGGTTATAGGTCAACGTAAAATGGCAAAACATACGTCAGTGCAGAACTGTCATGTACATGTATGTTTATATATATGTATATATATACGTGTGTGTGTAAGTATATGTATATCTGTATATATATATATATATATATATATATATATATATATATATATATATATATATATATATATATATATATATATATATATATATATATATATATATATATATATATATATATATATATATATATATATATATATATATATCTATATATATATATATATATATATACAGGAAGCATAGTTTTTTATTGTGTGTATACATCTCGCGCTTTTGATATTCTCTGTTAATATAATAGTTCCGAAAACCTTCATCCATCTTAAAGACAGCAAGTTAATCTTTACGTTATTTTACCATTGTCCAGATTTCTGAGACATAAATGAGCAAAGCTTAATATTTGTGATTTTTAGCATAAACTTTATAGTGTTTTGTTTTAAATTTTGATTGTAGAAAAATACTTAAATTATTAAGACAAATATTAACAGAATTGCTGTTTTGTTTAATCTCGGTATCTATTTTGTTTTCACAATTTCAATTAAACTATATTACACATATTTTGGTCATTATTTTTACTCTTCTTAGAATTTGTCAAAAGCTGTCAATAAAGAAATTATTAGAAATTATTAAGTTAATAGTATTTTTTACTTAAGAATGTTGGTCCAAAATATGTCATCAAATAGGTAGACAAAGTTTTGTATCCAGAAGAAAACATTTTATATGAATATTGGTTTCAGTACTGAATACTTTTATAAAACATGGGGCAGTATGTATTTTGAGAAATGGTATGTATAAAATGCAAGTATGGCATATATGTAGATCGAATTTCATATGCAAGTGCATATGAAATTCGATCCCAAAGTAGACGTTAATAGATTCGATATAATGGGTAGAACAGCGTACGCATGTTAAAGTTTTCATTATTGAAACTAATCATTAAATAGTTTTATTAGTAAACTATAGAATATAAGTTGTAATTTTTTTTATTTTTTACTTAAACTAACCAGAAATTTACTCAATTATTATCATAGATAATCCTTTAGTGCTTAAAAGTAAATAATACAGTAATGTAGTTTAAAATACAATAAGCAATACATACAAAAATATTTGTGACACTAAATTCATTCAAAATAAACACTCAGTCTTATTCCAATGGAGAGTGATGGCATTAAATATTTGCTCAGTAACAATAAATAATTGTAAACACAGCAGAAATAGAAAAACAGTAAAGTGGAAGTAAGTGGAAAATAGATTTATTTACAATGTTTCAATCGACTAATACAAAATCTGCATTATTTTTACTCTAAGCAATTTAATCGAGTAAATACTTTCGAACAAATAGCTCTGAAATGGTTTCATAGAATTGAAACACTTTTTGCGATAAATCGAAATGTCTCAGAAAGTAATTGAATTTCGGAATTTAGATTTTGAACTATTAATTTCACACATATTCTTCCAAATAAAGATTCACAAAGAATCAAGGCAAATGTTTGTATTTTCTTTTACCCTCAATTTTTTAAGTTTTTATTTAGGGTTTAACATATACGAAACACTCTGTATCATTTAAAATACACTTATATGTGTCTTGTATTATTTGTGGAACTGACAGTTCCAGGAATGCAATTTTCCTCCATATGCAGTAAGTAATAGTAATATTCTAGAGTATTCTATAGTATATATCCTCACCCACAAATGTCACAGAATAATCATTTAATTGAATAATATAAATGTAGTAGATCGTAACTGAGAGGTTGAGGGTTGGGAACCCGAGTCGTGTTCGTTACCACCGTGATCGTTATAGGTGACTGGGGCACGTAAAATATGTTCGTGGTCACCATGTCCTTCAAGATCTCAATCAATACCTCTCGGGGTGGCAGGCCAAGTGTATGGGTCTTTTACTTGGTCCTTACTTAAAAATTACGAGGACCCACATGAGCATAAGTCGTACTTTCACACTTCTAGTGTTCGTTACAAATTATAGCCGAACCCCTTTGCCTTAATACGAGATGCCTACTGCCCAATCGTGCTTGTTTTCACTAAGTGGCATAAGTGAACAACAAGAACAAAAAATGTATTAGAAAGTAAGCTGTGGTGGTTAACAGATTTTTTTTTTAAATAAGGCATCAATATTTTAAAGATATTTAAGATAGTAAAGGAATATTTCATTCAAGTTTCTTTCCTGCTTCAGACATTTATCTACATTAAACATGAATTCCGGTAACCAAACATATATACATTTGTTCTTTAACTACAATAATATATACATTAATTTTTTTAAATATTAGTAAAATTAATTACAGTTCCTTTTTAAATTTAAACACTTTCCAATGATTTTTATAGACAAAATATTCACACAAATCTACAGGTGTGAGTTAATTTTTTCCTTGTTAGGGAATTTGTTTATTATTACAATTTGATACTGAAAACTTGAGCATGTATATATTCCTTTATAAAGTCACTGAAGTTATTATTAAGGTTTCATCATAAAATTTGAATAACTCATATACTTTTTTTACGTGAATGCACTTAATTTATCGTTTTACTTTTTTGTGACCATAACCTTTCGGTAACAAATGACTAAAAATTACCCGATTTCATATTTCACATATATATTATAAAAAAAATGTTACCGACAATTTTCAAAACTTTTTACTTAGATATAAATATATTATAATTTAACGTAGAGTACCATATATAATTAATTCATGATTTTTACTGATTTGTGCATGTTGAAAGAAATGTATTTACTGAAAACAAGCTCCAGTGTTCATATTACAGTAGAAATGCTCATTTTGCATTTTCTTACATAAATTTTGACTTTTCGTCTATACGAACGTGCATATAAACTATAA
>CM063504.1:52360449-52370449 GCA_032207245.1 Pardosa pseudoannulata | reverse complement strand
AATACGTACAACCATAAACTAACTGGAATTTCAGAATACCGTTCAGACATTAATATATATATATATATATATATATATATATATATATATATATATATATATATATATATATATATATATATATATATATATATATATATATATATATATATATATATATATATATATATATATATTTACATAAAAATATTACGAAATAGAAATCAACTATTATAAAAAGGAAATAGTAAATTAATATAATAATATAGAATAATAGAATGTCAAAATAATAAAGCGTAATTTAAAAAAATACACAGAGAAAATTTGACATTATATTTCTAAGGTTTCCTTTAGATACACAGAACAAAAAGAAAAAAATATATATACTCATCAGAATACAGATTCTGCAGCACAGTCAATAATTTTCGCGGTTTCAATTCTGCATCGTCTTTTCCAATAGAAGACACTACACATTGGAAACTGATTACAGCTTAAGATATGGTAGTGACTGTTTTTATACATAAGAACAAAAACTCAAACATGAAAATAAATTAGTTTATATTGACAGAGTTGAATTGTCAGAACTTATGTCTAATATTCTTGGAGGAGAAATATGGAGGTTTTAAGCCCCCGATGAGAGGAATAGGCAGTAGAATTTATAATGATAATCTGATAAGAGCCAGTATATTTTGGTCTCAATTCCATATGTTCTATACTTGGATCTATGGTTATGCAAATTGCAGCAAGTACTCAAACATACTCTTAAATTCTCTACAATAACAGTTTGTAGGTCATTTAAAAGTTCCTAAATAATAAATGAAGAGTCATGAGAGAGATTTTATTATTGGGTCAAAAACATAATATATTGGAGAAAAGGATCTTAAAAAGTGTACAACATATGGTAAACAGTTGATAGTAAAATGTCAGCACTCTTTTATAATGAATTTTTTCTGTACTGCTATAAAATACCATTTTAAGTAATCCTTGTAGGGGTTCAATTTTTTACCCATTTCTGCTCACCAGTCTCTCTTACCCAAACATTATATATCATATAATTAAACTTTGTATTCCACCATCTGTTGGTGCCCTTGATTTTCTACTAATTTTGTAGAAAATAATAGTTCGAAAAACTTATATTCTTATTTCTAAACACGCTGTTTATAACATGATAAATAATAACTATTATTTCTTCTACTCTTAACTCTGGGAAATATTTGAAACAAAATTACCTAAAATCTTTTCCATAACCGTGTTTTAAAATTGTCAAGTCATCCGGATTTCTCGCTAATATAATAATTGTCACTTCAGATAGGTACGAATAATCTGCGCATTAGTGTATTTTCATTTGTCTAGTGAAAAAGTTGTCAAGAAAAATCATTTAACAATCAGGAATTTTTCTAACGAATCTGTTATTTTTGGTTAGAAAAATGAATTCAGAAATCGGCAATCAGAATATAGAATTTTCTTAAAGGCCATTAAAGCCAGTCCATCTAGTCGATGGTACATATGTTGCATAGGTTTTTGAGGAAGTTCTTTTCTTCCTACTACCTCTCCGCCCTTCCTGAGCAACACAATTATTACTCCTTGCTCCTATACTATATAACTCTTCTACCCATTGTTATTGCGTTTCTAATAACTTTGTAGAAGAGAAAAATATTCCAAAAGCTTAAAAATTAACTTATGAATACACCATTTGTAATATGGTAAAATATGCAGTATAACAAAAGTTGGCTGCAGCGACTGATCATTTCCATACCACGGATTTAGTAAAAAAAAAATATTTGATTTGGGTAGAAATATGAACTGGGGAGAACAACTCTTTCTTTTGAAACCAATGAACAATTCTGGGGTAGTCTAAATTATTAATATTAGCCACGTATGTGTAGTTATTTTCATTTTCCTTATCAATTAATACTCTCCCAAATTTATTTAAACTATGAATGACAATTTGTATCAAAATAATAACAAGTTTAACATATACTTTCTTGATTTACTTAAATAAGGAATAAGATATATGCTGATTTGCCCGTGAATTTATCTGCTTGGACTTTGTCTTAAAAGTTTCGAATTATGTCCAAAAGTTTTGGACACAATAAAATATGAAATCAGCCCTCAAAATAACTATATTGACTGCTTACGTATATTAATTACCAACTATAATATATGTTGCCATAATGCGTGATAGAATGGACATTATGGGATTTTATTTGACGGTAAATATGAAATTGTCCAAAATTGGGGACATAAATGTTAGACCGGCTGGTTATGTATAAAAAACAGATACACAATCGAACAAACTTTTTAATTTACACAAATATATGGATAAAATTCTGGATATCTAAAGACTACTTTAAAAGATTCATTGGAAATTAGACGTTAATAAAAGAAATTGTTGTTAATGCCGGTGGTTAAATCATCATTGTAACAAAAAAGAATCCATGATTAAATTTAGAATTATCACATATGTACCTAATGAGATATTTAAGCTAAATATAAAATTAAATTAATTACATAATATATAAATTCAGACATAAAACACTTGAAAATCATGCAGATGATATTTAATTAATATAAAATAAGAAATGGATAAATAAAATGTTTAAAAAATGATGTCATAAAGATAGAAAAAATGTTATTCTCATCTTCCTCTTATGTGATAAATTGATAAAATTAATCGCGATCTCTTAACCGAGGAAAATAGTACTTGAAATAATGGCATAAAACTCTCGAAAAGGGGGAAAGAGATGTTTTTCAAACTTTTAAAACTGAAAGTATTTTTTTCAGTGATATAAAGAATATTCATATGAATTTAATTTAGAATCTAGCCGATAGTTTAGGATGCAATGGGGAATATACATACCCTCATACATACATACATGCATACATATATACCCACATACAAAAACTTTTTTTATAAGATGCAGTATGAAATTACAATCAAATTTTGTAGTCCAGTTTAAACAGTCTAGATGCAGATTTCTACTAAAAATTATTACAAAGGTTTCATATGGCAAAATAATAAAAATTAGGTACCTTCATATAATTTGGAATCGAAATAAACAAGAAAAGCATATAAGTGAATTATAGTAAATTTTAAAACAGCTCTGATCTGAAATACATCCATCACCAGGTAATAAATGAATAAAAATATTATCACCTTTACAGGAACCATTCAATATATATTCATATTCTGCCCCAAAATAATTCTGAAAAATCTAAAGCAAATTTTTGACAGTTATAGTCTTCCATTTCCGAAAATAGTAATATATTTTTAAGACGTATACTGAAGGTAATCATAGAACTGAAGCTTGAGTTTTGACATAAATATATTGTCCTGTCAGCAAAGTTAAATATATTTATTTCTACACTTGAAATATTTAAAATTTTAATGTTCAAGTTTGCTAGCGTTTTGGGGTAACAGGAGTATATGAAATGAAAATATATTCAAGCAAAGTTAAGAATAATGATGTTTGATATACAAATGCCTTTATATTCCCTATAAAAATAATATTTCTAAAATATATATTAATACTAGTAATATAGTAATACTAGTAATATATAAATATAGTAAAATTCAATGTAATCCATATTAGTAATAGATTCATATAGCTAAATAAAAGACAATTCCATGTAGGATATAAATACATAAAGTGTTATGGTTAGGTGTAATATAATTTTAACACAAATAAAATTTTTTGTAGCAGGTAAAAAAATAAGTTGTAAAACACATATGTAAACTATAAATAACACTTGAATATGGTTATAAAATACATTTTATTTTCAGTTTCACTTCAACAAACCTAAAAATGTTAACATATAAATATCTATGATACAATAATATTGTAGCGAAAATAGCTCCATTCAGCAAGGACGCCGTGGCGCAGTCGGTAAAGCGGCGGACTCGTGAACGGGAGGTTCCGGGTTCGAATACAAGCGAGGCAAGTTGCCTTTAAAAATTGATTTTAACTTGGATTTAATTTATGTTAATTTAATTTCAGTATGCAAATTTATGTAAATTTAGTTCCTAATTTTCTGCGGGCCTTCCAAGTCTGGAAGGTTCTAAAAGTGTATATAAGCAGGATTTCCTTCAGTTGCGTGGTAATAAAATCTTGAACTGGTCTTGAGCGTTTATCAGTCATTTCACCAAGTTCAGTTCAGTTCATTTCATCTACGCGACAATATTTATTGAGAAAAAAAATACACACACACTTACACATACGCGTATATATATATATATATATATATATATATATATATATATATATATATATATATATATATATATATATATATATATATATATATATATATATATATATATATATATATATATATATATATATATATATATATATATATATATATATATATATATATATATATATATATATATATATATATATATATATATATATATATATATATATATATATATATATATATATATATATATATATATATATATATATATATATATAATGTGTGTGTATTACGAATTACGTAATTCAATTCAGACAGCCATTGCCAAAGATGCCTTACATACACACACACAAGCATACATAAATATTCATATATATATATATATATATATATATATATATATATATATATATAAGTTCATACATATACATTTATTTATAAATTTATATATAGGTCATATATAATTTTATTTCTGAGGCACTTTAGTCAGAAATTTTCCTGGGCTGAAGTTCAATATTAACCTCTTTCATATATATAAAGGGATATAGAGGTATTTAAAATAATGTAAGTATACAGCATAAATAATTACGGGTATTTGTTAAATATGTTGCAGTGTTTCCCACTTCGTTTAATAGCATTTCATTTCCGGACGCATTATTTCAGGACAACATAAAAATATGTAACGTTTCCCCTAAACAATATCACAGCTCCCTCTGGATATTATTTAGCTTCTGCGGTGTGGTCAATAGCCGGACGGGTTTAATGCTGGTAAATATTTGTGATGTAGGGAAGATAAGATAATAATGAATTAAACATACTTATTTGGTGGGTGAATGTAATTATGGTAGATAAAACTCTGAATGGGGACCATTTCTTACACAAATATTGAAAATTGATTTATAAATATATGGTATTGTTCTAAATCTTTCAACATGTTGTTGTATACTTTTGCAATTCCGTTAGTTTATATCCATTATAATTCTCTCTACACACACACATACACATATATATATATATATATATATATATATATATATATATATATATATATGTGTGTGTGTGTGTGTGTGTGTGTGTGTGTGTGTGTGTGTGTGTGTGTGTAAGTGTGTGTGTGTGTGAGTGTGTGTGTGTGTGTTTGTGTGTTCGTATGTTCGTGTTGCCTGTATTAGAGTAGAATTTAAAATTACTCAAGCTATTACTATATTAATATAAATATTATTAACAGTTTAAATTTCTTCTTGAAATAATGTATTGTGAAAAAGTAATTTAAATGGGGAATACAACCATATACCATAATTACTTATCCTTCATTTATTACGGATAGTTAGCTCCATTATCTGTGTATAAATTTTGATAATAAATAGAAATACTATAAAAAATCACAATACAACAAATGCATTCTTATTGGGATCATACATTTAATTATTTTCTTCATTTATGATTATTCTTAAAATGCAGTTTCCATTAGGTTTATTCCTGACAAAATATTACTCTAAAGATGAGTTCGTTTAATAATATGTTTTTTTTTTCTTGTAGGATTTCAAAGATAAAACTATAAAAGAATTTTACTTAACGAGAAAACATATATTGATGTTAAATAGGATTAAGAAGTTATACAAAAATGAAAACTACAGCTGAGCACATTAAAAAAATCTTTTAAACTGAAATATTAGAGGCTATAGTATTGAGAAACTTATAAAAAAAAGCTATATGTAATGTCCTATGAAAGACTAAAAATGATGTGTGTTAACTACAGTTTGGAAAAAAAATAAAACTTTATTATTTTGAATTAAAATTAAAAAATGAATATCATTTTCATTCTGAAACTGAGTCGAAAATATATTTTTAATAAAATAAATAAAATAAACCTATGAACTGTTTTAGTTTTATTATTTTTTATTACATTTAGAAATAAAACAATGGTGTTTACAATAAATGAACTATTCTAAAATACTGTAATTTATTAATAAGTGGACTAAGACTGAAAAGCATACGAAGAAGAAATACATTACATGAAAATATAACACACGAGACATACATGGCAAAGAAATACTCTAAAGAAATACTCAGCAGCAAAATCCACCTAAACCTAATCGTCCTTTAATTATTTTCAGTGCATTAAAATTTTGTTCATAACATGTAACATATATATTTATATATATATATATATATATATATATATATATATATATATATATATATATATATATATATATATATATATATATATATATATATATATATATATATATATATATATATATATATATATATATATATATATATATATATATATTCTAACAAGCTTTTTAAACAATTTGGTTGGTTATTGTGAAGTGATACAATCTTGCTACAGCAGGACTGCCGTGAACATTTCGGAATATAAACATTATTTAGTTCTTTATGCTTGTCTATTACACTGGCATACCAGAGTAAAGCTTTCCTCCCAACTTCAATTATATTAAACATGTGGGATTGAAACCATATAATATAGGTTACAAATAATAAATAGAGATCGTTGAAGATTTTTTTTGTGTATACTTTCTACATATCTGCAAATAGTGAACAAGTGTTTATGCAAAAATACCATAACTCAAATACATTAACTAAAGATTAATTGAAATCCATAGCTTGGACAATGGGCCTTTACAAATCTAGTAAAGCCAGGAGTCTGTTTTAATTGGTAATTATGTTCTGTTGGTATGTTATAATTGGTAACTTGAAATTGAATAATTAGAAACTAAAAATTGAAAACGCATAAAATATTACATTATGATAAAAAAAAAGTATAAACTGAATGCTAGGAAGATTTGTATAGTATGTGAGTAAACAATAGAAAACGAAATAATTTGTCGTTTAACTACATTATTTTAATTGTCCTACATTATTTTGTTATGGGTTTGAGAAATCAAATATAGATACATAATTGTATTATACGGTTTGGTTTGGTTTTATTTAGAACTCTATGGTATAGTATGATAATGAGACCTGTGCCTACAGTATAAAGCCGATTTTGAATGGCTAAGGACAAACGAGTTCCAGTGGGATTCGAAACCATAAACTCTGTTACCGAAGGTACCCTAATCATTCGGCCATATTTTAGAAATTATACTATATGATCTTGAAAATATTCTTTTATTCTAACAGTCTAATTTTTGAAATTGAACAAGATGAAACAAATATTTTCTAGTATATTAAAATGTATATATTAAAAGTAAATTATATATTTTTAAATTCATTTTATGTTACAAAATACTCTACCATATATTTATAAAATTACCTTTTACATTAATCTACATTGGTTTTAAATGACGGAATTCTCCTGCAAATATTTAGGTCTGATTGCAAGTGTGTATAAATTATGTTTTATTTGTCTGATATTTGCCATCGACAAATGACATCATGGTTAATTATGAACAAATATTACATTGTGGATATACAAATGCAAATAGTAAATAATAAAATGAGAAAGATCAGTGATTATTAACACAATTTGGAATAGAGATGAAAGGGCTTTGCATCAGTGAATGTTTTATAACTATAAATTTTTTTTGCATTTTTAAAGAATCATTTTTAACGCATTCCCAGAAATATTAGAAATAACTGTTGTGCCCCTGGGATTTCCCATAAATTCGGAGGAAAAGAGAAAAACGATCAGGAATCCTAGAATTTTTTTATTTATTTATAAGCAATTTTCACCAATTTTTCTATCATTATCAAGATATATATTTTTTGTGTTCAGTAAAATATATTTATCACAATCTAAATTGTGTGAGACGTCAAGTCATAAGTGGACATTTACTTTTTAATTGTTTTGTGACATTTGTACAGTTGTCAATAATGGATTAAAGAGAGATAATATGACATTTGTACAATTTTCAATAATGGATTAAACGGAGATAATAATATCTTTCTACACTAAAATCATGATTTTAAAAGCCATTTTCCCTTGAAATAAAATCCTTATAGAATGAAAGTTTCTTCTTTTATAATGATATAATTACACGTTCTTAAAAGAAATATGAATTTTTGAAAATTAATTAGTTTTAACATTAAAAATAGAACACTTTTAAAAGCAATATAAAAATTTACACCAAACCATAATTGAATCTACCCACAAGGCAACATTTAAATATGTATTACAGAAACTAAATTTTCATATTAAATTAAAAGCTGTTTTATTTTCAAACTTACATTTTAGAGATGCTTGATAATTTAAATTTTCTTGTGTCTTATAAAAAAAATTCATTTTATCCTAATAAAAATAACCCCTTTATTTTGGCCGTAGTGATAAACTAACTTCACAACAAAATTTGAATAAATTAAAGGAATAAAATTTGAATCCCATATTTATTGATTTTACAAATTATTTTAATCATACATTACCCTTTAATAATTCAAACTTTTTATCAAAATTAAATTTAGAAACTACTTAATATTAGGCAATCGCTGCATAAAAATTACTTTATGGTAATCTAATTTATGAAAAAGCAACACAATGATTGGAAGGAAATATTTTTGTTGCTAAAAATGTAAATTGAATTGAAATTTTATAATATATTTTTTTTACTTCTTCTCTTTACAAATTTATGAAATCCTTAGATAAAAGTGGAATTATATTAATGTCAGTTCATAGATATTTGCTTAAGTAAACTATACTTATAACCAACATACGAAAAAGAATCTTAAGTAAAGGATTATGTAAGCAAAATAACAAATGTTTTGAAAAAAGGTATAAATGATAGAAAATGACCTATTAAACTAACACATAAATGACAAAGACAAAATTAGAAAAAAATATTATCAAATGGAAATATCTTCTGTTTTATATGGTTTTTTTTATATATCTTATTTTACTATTTAAAGAAGAGTTATATTTGCTTAGTGAATTATTAATTTTTAAAAGATAGAACGGAAGTTATCTCCAACACAAAATCCAGAACAGTATCAACTCAAATTAACTGGACGATGTAGCAAGTTAATTAAATCTAATGTTTGCACTTATATATAGAGAGGGAATAAAAAGTTTAAAGAATGGGTTACATGCAAAAAGAGTTATTTGGTTACTATTTATAGCTAATTTAGGTAGATTTGCAACAATAAAAAAAGTTATAACGAAGAAAACTTTCATAACAGTTGCACAAGTGTTAATAATTTTAGATGATGATTATTAAGAAAAGAGTAAAAGGAAAAATGGTTAAACGAAAATCAATACAATTTTTCTTAATATTTTTCTTCCTAACTCTAAGTAAATGAAGAGTTTGAGAAAATTTTGTTGTTCAGGTTCTTAAGAAAATAACCATTTTGACCATGCCTTGTCATGAATTCCAACCAACAGTCTCTATGTACTTACATGGAAATTATGCGTGTTAAGTTATTAGTTATTATTTCTTTGACTGTTTCTAATTGAAATTTGGCTAATTCAGGCTCAATAACTGTAGATGTATGCACATATCTAGCATAAAAGTAATAGTGGACAGTCGTCGAATGTCCATATTTTAAATTCAGGACCCTTAAAATATCTATTTGAACTCTCATAGAAAAGTTATATGCCTTCATAGAATGTTTAATTACTGGGAACATATAACGGTATGATAATTCAACAGGTAGTAGAAGAATTGTCATTTTATTTAAACAAACCAATTAGTTTGAAGGAAAAACCACCAATATCATTCACATACAATTAATTCTTAGAGAGTCACAAACGGCACTGCGATTGCTTTGAATAAACATGTTTAAATCCGTATTTATGCAACTATTGAGTAATTCGAGATTTTCTTATACGGATGGATTTTTGAACCTAATTTTAAACCCGAATATC
>CM063504.1:52335449-52355449 GCA_032207245.1 Pardosa pseudoannulata | reverse complement strand
CATATGAATATTTTTTTGCTAATTGTAACTGAATAAGAACCAGCATAAATATGCATCCTTAAATTTTGTAAATTATTTATACTTCACAGTTTTCATGCTTTTATGAAAATACATATATCTAAGAGATTTAATAATGTCTCATAAATGTACTTTTCATATCTAAGGGAGGTGCACTTTTGATGTTTACCCTTTGTTTCAAGATAGGAGTATTTTGAGCAAAAATCGCAAATATCATTAAGAAGTTTTAAAAGAGCGATTTCAATAATCCAATTAAATTAATGAAATACGTTTTGAAAAAATAAACTTTATAGCGAATAATAAATATTTCATAAGCAATAAAATTAGATGCACTTTTTGTAATGAGATATTATATCCATAGAAAAACACATCAGACAAAATTCATATCAGACACAAGTTTTCTTGACAAATAACGTTCTTCATCTCACTTCTTTCGTCTTTGCAGAGTAATGTTCCGTGATATTGTTTTTCGGAGTCTAGTACAGCTAATGGAAAAAATATAGTTATTTTCATATGTCACTTGTAAGAGATAGTTTTGTGCCATCTGATGTACTATTCTAGTAACAAAAAAAAACCCTCTAGAATATATCTGAGATGCTAAGGTAAATTTTATATTCAGAAATATCAGTCATATATAATTTAGGAATTGAAGATACAGATATTGATATGCATGTATGCATATTTTATCGACGTCATAAATCCTCCAAATCATACCTTTTAAGGAACTGCTCCGAATTACTTAAAATTACTCTTATTGTCATATTTATTCTTATGACAGTAATATTCATAAGATTAATTAGGATGAGCTGACAATACATATTCAATTTCGCATACCAAATAACGAAGATTGCTTAATTTCAAACTTCCGAAGTTTATTAACACGCACATTATCTGTGTAGTTTCTATTGTATGTGTGTGGGTGCAATAAGAAGGAATCTATGATGGATGGTTGCATTCATGGCCAGAAGAAGATACATTTCTAGTCAAAGAGCTTTATTAGCAGAATATTGGGTGGACGAATATCCACTCCATTATAGATTCGGGACATGCAGAGGGATCGGTTACCATGAGGTTTTAAGTAAAATGTTAAATAACATCTGGGTCAAAATGTATCTGAAAATTTCAGCCAAATACTATACGCTAAAATCTGTACATCACCTGTTTTTCCCCTTTTATCTATATGTGTATAAGAAAGTTACAGGTTCCGAATAAGGAATACATGATGGTTTAATTAAGTCAGCAGCAAAAAGGTCATCATAATGCTTTTTAATTTCAAAATCATTCTTAGGGGATGCTCTATAAGGACGTAATGATAAGGTTAACTCTAATGTTAAAATAACCTTTTGGGGTTCAAGTTGATTGCAGCCGGCATCAAACTTGTTTTTACTAATATTTGACCATAAAAACTTAATTGATTAGTTAATTCACCTGAATTAGAATTAACATTACCAGTCATACAGTTATTACTAGTGTTTTTACATACACACACACAAACATACATCTAATATTTAGACAGTAGTTTCATCAAGCTTAATTTTTTTTCATTGATTTTCATCTATTTTCATCTATTTTCATTATCAAATTTTCATTATAAATTTAGAAACCAAAGAAACCAAAAAAGAAGTTATACACACACACACAATGTATGTATATATATATATATATATATATATATATATATATATATATATATATATATATATATATATATATATATATATATATATATATATATATATATATATACATATATATATGTATATATATGAATATATATATATATATATATATATATATATATATATATATATATATATATATATATATATATATGTGTGTGTGTGTGTCAGGATTTAAATTGTAGATTAATTTTAAAAGATTTTAAGTAGGGATTCATTACTGGGAGTGACGCGGCGTGATGAGTTAGCCACATAAATACGGCTCACGCGCAGTGATCGATAGCAGAGAGCAGAGTGCACATTCCACGGACAGAGCTGTGGGTACCCGAAGCAGCTAAGCCTGCCTTTGTTAAAAGTTGGTCACCAATGTGCGACGTTATTGAACAGGATTGTCGAGTAGTGTGGTTTGAGATTTGAATAAAGTATGAAAATGATGTCAGGAATCTAGTGTCGTTTAGTGGCACCTGTCAAAGAGTCAAAAGGAATTTACCTACGCGCGGAAATATTTTTTTCTTTTTTGAAGATTCTTTTCTTTTTTGAACAACAACAACGAGGACTCACTTCTACAGGCAACCATCCGCCTTCGGAGAGAGTTTCAAAACCCCAAAATTCTGCCCTGTGTTGAAGAGATCCGGCCTGCTGGCCTGGCAGTTCCGCATCGAGATCCCTATGTGCTCATTTCATCAAAGCTCCCTACAACGTACCTTTCGGATCGAGATCACTAATTTCCCTTTAAGGCCAAGCAAGAACTCTTCAAGACGAGTACAATTTTAAATTTCAACAAATTAGTGAAAAAAATATTCTACAAAAACTTACTGCTTGACCTTTGCATTTTCGACGCATAAAGGTAAAATTAAATTGTTTTAACAGAGCATTTTTAAAAAAATTCATCAGTTAAGTTTTCAGTATAAAAAATTATAATAAGACTTTTTATATACGAAAATCTTTCAAATTAATGTGTGTTTGTATTTCTAGAATTTATAGTTTGAAATTTCTGTTCTTGTAAACATATCTAAATTTGTTTAAATTAATAACATTTCTAGACATGTTATAATTCTTAAAAAATGATTATGGTTGTTTTCCTTTTTGATTTTTAAAATTGAAGAAATGGTTAAATTTTACTTATTTGGTGTTTTATTAACATGATGTTTGGTTAAACTTTGAAAATTGAAATGAAAGGATCCCAATATTGTGCACTGTAAAACTTAATCATTTAAAAATAATTTTGGCTTTTAGATATTAACGGTGTTAAAATTTAATAATTTGCTTAGGAAACATTTGATTATTCTATGGTTTTATCACGTAGAAAAGGCCACCTACATGGACAAAACATTCGACCGAAAAGAAAAAATTATTTTATTTTCAGCGCGTGTGATTAAAAATTCTACTATTTTTATCTATAAAAATGTGAATCGTCTGTGACCTTGGACGAAATCTAACGAAATTGTAATCTGCTGATTACGAGCTTTGAAAAAAAATTCTATTCTGATACTTATGTGTCATATTTATACTCATTTCTTATATTTAACTAGATTTTTGCTTTTTATTGAGTTGTATGTAAAGAAAACGTTTTGAAATTGACAAACCAAATCAATATACAGGAAAATTAACTGATATTGTACACAGTACCAAATTGAAACATTTTAATCCACAAACTGATTTTCAACTGAGGTAAAGCTATAGTAAAATAAGCTGTAAAATTTCTGTAAAAATTGTTTTTGTTTTCATTGGGGAGGGGGGGAAACAAGGATATTATATGTATATATATATATATATATATATATATATATATATATATATATATATATATATATATATATATATATATATATATATATATATATATATATATATATATATATATATATATATATATATATATGTATATATATGTATATATACATATATATATACACATATATATATATATATATATATATATATATATATATATATATATATATATATATATATATATATAATATATATATATATATATATTTATATATATGTATATATATATATACATATATATGTATATATATGTATATATACATATATATATACACATATATATATATATATAGATATATATATATATATATATATATATTATATATATAATATATATATATATATATATATATATATATATATATATATATATATATACATATATATATATATATATATATATATATATATATATATATATATTATATATATATATATATATATATATATATATATATATATATATATATATATATATATATATATATATATATATATATATATATATATATATATATATATATATATATATATATATATATATATATATAATTTATATATATTTATATATATAAATATCTATATATACGTATGTGTATCTGTGTTTCCTATATAACAATAGCCTAAATTATCTGCCTCGAATTTCCTCGAATTTATAAAGCTGTTGGACCTGGAATGGATAGAGGCATCCATATTGGATTTTTGATATCTCAGGATTAGCAAAATTCAATGCAAGTAAAGTTGTTCTTCTTCTAAATTATTGATCGGATTCTAAAATAAATTGGTATAAGTATGCATCATATCACAGCAGAAAATAATGTCATCTGTTTAAACGATCGAAAGCCACCTCTTCCCCCTTTTTCCAGCAGTTAATGCCTGTTTTCTCCGGTTAAGAGTAGGTGATTAAACTAAAATAAATTTATCAATTTATCACATAATAAATATATAAAAATAACCCCTTTTTTAGCATTATGACGTTTATTCCTATAAACATGTCATTTAATCACTTCTTTTAATTTATTTAAATATCGTCGGCATTATTTTTGTATGTTTTATCTTTGTACTTAGATATTACGTAAATTATTTTCTTAAATAATAGATAATTGGTTTAAATAACATAATATTTAGGTTCATATGTAAAAAATTGAAATTTAATCATCGATTATTTTTTTATGGCAAAGCACATTTAATGCCGGTATTAACAACAAATATATATATATATATATATAATATATATATATATATATATATATATATAATATATATATATATATATATATATATATATATATATATATATATATATATATATATATATATATATATATATATATATATAATATATATATATATATATATATATATATATATATATATATATATATATATACATATATATATATATATATATACATATATATATATATATATATACATATATATATATATATATATATATATATATATATATATATATATATATATATATATAATATATATATATATATATATATATTATATATATATATATATATATATATATATATATATATATATATATATATATATATATATATATATATATATATATATATATATATATATATATATATATATACATATATATATATATATATATATATATATATATATATATTTATATATATATATATATATATTTATATATATATATATATATATATATATACATATATATATATATATATATATATATATATATATATATATATATATATATATATATATATATATATATATATATATATATATATATATATATATATATATATATTATATATATATATATATATATATATATATATATATATATATATATATATATATATATATATATATATATATATATATATATATATATATATATATATATATATATATAATATATATATATATATATATATATATATATATATATTATTAAATTACCAGTCTTGTTTACTAGTTTAAAAAAACAATTTGGTTTGGAGTTCTATCTACATTTTTGAAACCCGTGTCCTAATGAGATCTTCTGATTGAAGACGACTTTGAAAGACTACGAATATCTGTACCATAGTGAGATTCGAACTCCGGTACCGAAATTTATTTGTCTGGCCATTTGACGATCATTCGGCTATAACGTATCGAAAAGCATTAATACCCTTATCATAGGTTTTATTTCATCCATAATTTATAACAATAGAAATCGTTCGAGCAGAAAAATGCATACTTAAAACAAAATAATTAGTATTTAAGGTTTTTTTTTATTAAAATACTTCTGTTATTGCCGTTCAAAGATGAGACTTGTCGAAATGTTTTCTATAGCTCCATTAATTTGTGTATCCAGAGAAAATCCCTGCCTTTTTCAAAGAATGGAATAAATGCTTATATATCTTAATGCAACTTACTTATCTAATATTATATAAGTGAATTAAAAATACATAATATATTTAAGAATCAATAGCGATTTAGACAAAAACTATTAAAATACAAAAAAAGAATACATAAAAAATTATACAACTAAACATAGAAAACATTTATTAAAAAGACAATGAGCTAAAATCGAAGGAAATCATATAGAAAATATATCATGTTAGTATCGATATTAAATTATCGACTTTACAAAGGAGTATTCACAAAGCTTTTCTACATAGTAGAATTCAATATTATTCGGATGTTTATCAATTTTTATTCAGCTGTTTAAATGTCTTGAAACAACCATGAAGTTGTAAGAAAACCACAGATTACTAAAGAATGCTAACAATTCCACATGAAAGGTTTCGCAGATACATGCGTGTTCACTACCTGAAGTTTCAGAGAATAGGATGATCTTTGTACTTAAAAAATGAGAAATTAAAACTTCTAAATGTTTTGATGGTAATTTCATGAACTATATATTTTATGTTAGGATTACAAATATTATAAATATTAAAATTATATTATAATATATAAAATAATATTATAATTATAAATAATAAAAAAATATTGTGATGAGTAGGTTCAGAGAAATTTAAGAAACACTAATTACTTAAAAGTAACTACACCACTATTCTATAGAGAAGTATTTAATTTTTATAATGTTTGAAACATTTACTATACTTTTAAATTATATGTCAGTTTTACGATTTTCGGAAGCGTTTTAAGTATGTATAAAATTTTAAAGTTGATTATATTTACTGCCAAGATAGATATTATCAGTTGCTAAAAAAACTGTCAGCAACCGGAAACCTAAAATTATTTATATTTGCTTTTCACGTTATGTAGAGTATTAAACAGTTTTGAATATCATAATTGACTTTTTGGAGTTGTCGGATAGTTCTCTAAAATTTTAGGTATTTACCTCAGATCAATGTCGTGGTAACTAATTGCTTAGTACTAGCCTTAGAAGTAATTGGTTGCGCAGTGAAAAATATTTTAAGTCAAATTTTCACCACAATTTCTTGAGAAGGTATAGACAGTTTTATGGATAAGAACCAATGACACCGACAAAATAAGAACAATATTCAATAATTAATCAATCAACAACAACATTTATAGACTATTTACACTTTAATTTTCTAACGTTTATTTATGAGTAGAATTTTTTTCTACTCATAAATAAACGTTAACAAATTCATTTGTGAAATTTATCTCTTATTACACTAAATCAATCATAAAACATAAATCGCTTACTTAAAATTTTATTTTTGAAGAGAGAACCCTGATAATTTCATAAAATTATAAAAGAGAAAAGAGAAGACTGATACTTGCAAATAGAATGGAGACAACTCGCAACTCATTACCAGGTGGGGTCTTAATTCATAGTCAGGAGATGGATGTCACAAGTTGTATCGCATGTTGGGTCTCAGGGGCGTGGTAGCTTTCTCGCTGAACAGCAAGACTTATGGAGGAAACTCGAAGCTATCTTTGATGACTTTCTCTTAAGGCGGAGTTGAACTGGGTCCCTTGACCACTAAATAATTTGATGGAATAATTAACTTTCTCTCCTCATACTTCTGCTTGCTTCTCCGATACTTTGCTCTGTCTGCACTATTTCTGACTACCAATATTATCTCTCTCTGTTTACTATTTATATTTAATTGATTAAGCCCTTCTTCAGAAAGTAAAACTATAATTCGCATACTTGAGCTTTCATACTTGCTACCTTAGATCACACACTACCCATGATCATAAAATAGACAATTTGAGTACGGCCTGCTTCCCGATCCTTATCTTAGCCGGCACTTGTAAATCTCTCACAAAGCCCGATTTCAACACAAGTGTCATACTTGCATACAAAGTTTTTATCTCCGTCTAGCAATCTTAGACCTTCCTGAAGAGTCATAAACTATTTCTTATCTTTTATCAGACTTCTTTAATATTTTCTTCTAAAGTACTATCAATATGTACGAGGCTTGATTCAATATCTCAATTAATTACTTACAAAACTTTCTTATATTTTTTTAATATAATTAAATCGTCTAATTAGAAGTATTATGAAAGAATGTCTGTCTTAAACATTCTTCCTCAACGAAAACCCGTATGGATTTTTATAACACAGAGTTACACAAAAAATTATACATTCATTCACTATTTTATACGGGGAGATAATTTAATGATTCACGTATTCCACATTAGTTAATTATTTTACTTTAAATAGGTATATTTTGAACAATTTTTATAAATAATGAGGCTAAAATGAAATACTAGAAGCTACAATCGTTTAATAGCATTTATATGACACCAAAGGGCTTAACTTTTATCTCTAATGAATATTCTAGAGACAGTTAGTTGGTACTATAGTATGTAAAAATATTGAAAGGATGTATACGTAATATATTTCGATACTAAACCTGCCTTCTGTTAGATTAAATTTTAAATAACTGTGTTTCTAATCATTGCAGATTCAATAAGGAAGCTTGAGAGTTCGTTGGAAATATACTTTTTAATGATGAAATATTGAATGATTTATTAAAAGGTTTTAATATGTCATGATGTTAGATAAAATCGTTAATAATATGTCGTAACAACTAAATTATTTCTAGAATCAAATGGAAGAAGTTATGAAATTGAGAATTACTCCCTTGAGGGTAAAATTCAAAATCTTTTTAAATGAATGTTTTACCTCATTTCAAATAAAAACTGATAGCAGTTTATTAAACTACATTATCTAGTCATATTACATTAGTACGCATTAATCTCATTAAAGTATAGCACCATATCATATTTAATTTTTTAATAGGTAAGGGAATAAACGTAAAATGAGTTTATGAATTCTTTTCTATTATTTATTAAAAGTTTTTAATTATATATCAAACTATATAATTCAGAAAAATTAATTAATAAACTTCACTGCGTAAGGTTAATTATACTATTCTCTGTCGTCCCTGTTGTGAAAGTTATACTAAGACGTTAAAATTAAAATTGTGTGTAGCTTTGAATTCCAACATTTCAATTAAAACTTTTCTTAATACTCGTACCACAGTCGGTAAAATCATTTTAGAATAAATATCGCGATATTTTACATTTTGGGTAAAATTTTACTTGTAAATATTCTTATATCTTTCAAAGAATCAAGTAAGACTGAAAAGATGTTACATACAGTTATGTAAGGGATTAGGGATTAAAGAAAAATAAGAATACGGAATTAATTAGGAGAAATCTGCAATCCGTAATTTTTATCCCTGCAGCTTAAATCTGAATGTAGATTTTGTTACCAAACAATTAAAATTTTGAAATAGAGCAAACTTAATTTACAACAAAAATATTAAAAGTGAGTACTCATTTTATTCAAAATTTTAAGCTCTACCAATGCATTAGTAGACAGACCCTATTAATAGCATTACTTATTTTTGAGATATCGTTATTTTCGTTTAAAAAAATCCTTGTTTGTGATATAAATTTGTGCATAGCGGCTAAATCTCACCTATCGGGAGATAGAAGCTTAGAATGCTTATTACAGACATAACTTGACGCGATTAAAACAGTTTCCAGATTTCTCTTTGTTAACTTTGTATTCAGCTGTTTAAGCCTCCAACTGCTAATAGAGCTGCAAGTTTAATTATCAACACAGGTATTAAGTATGGATACACTTTTTATTTCAAATATTTTTATTTTATTCCTCTAAAATTATTAAACTGCAACATTTTGATAGAGGTAGTTATATTAGATATTTTGTCATTTTGTTTTAAACACTATGTTTCTCGACTAGTAATCTTCACATAACGAAGGAAGTTCACCAAGATTGAAGCGATAAATAAAGTATGTATAATACAGACTTAACTTGTAGGGATTAGATTAAACAGATTCCAGATTTTACCTAATTAGTCATTTGTCGATCGCTTTATAGGAAAATTTTTAAAGCCAGAAGGGACCTTTCTGACCTCTTGTATCATAATCCCACGTTTAGAGCTAACAAAGTTCTCCTTTATAAAAATGTGTTTAGGAAAATCATGCTTCATCCTTTTATAGTCTGGGGCTCTACTGCAACACCTCGTATTCAAAAGTTGCATATAGCTCAAAATAACATTTCGAATTATCTTAAAGCAACCTTGGTACATCAATAATATACTTTTACATGATAACCTAAATGCTTCGTAAATAAGTAAATCTACTAAGAATATTGCTAATAACCTCTTCAGAAGGATGCGCAGCAGAAATAATGAGGAAATTACTAGAATTTACTTCCGCAGGCCTCTACTCAAGTCAGACATAAAATCGATTGCAAAGTTGATTCGAATTAATTTAATTTTATATTTTTCTGTTCTTTGTGTTGGGAATGGAATAATTAAAAAAAACCTAAAAGACTTCTGAAAACTCTCATATTTGTTGTTTATGTAATATGTATTTTCCAGTAATAGTACAACGTTATTATGTAAATATGTTCATATACTTTTTATTGTGAGATTGGCATAATTAATCCTTTAATTGTATTTATTGTAAATATGTTTTGTATGTATGTTGTCTTTTATTTATGAACTTTGACTGAGCAGCAGTATACTGCAATGCGCAAAGCATTTAAATATTTGTACTTCTACCAAACCATTGCCAAGACTCGTCTATAAATTTCTTTATTTCTGTTCCTTATTATATTTTAAAATATTTTTTCGTAAATAAATTTTTAATGTTTAACTTAAAAATTGACCAATCACAATCCTAAACATTGTTTTAAATTATGACATGAAAATATGTTTATTTCATATTTAATTCAGTCCGTGTTTCTATAAGTGTAATACTAGACTCAAGACTGGAGTTGGTGTTACATGGGCCCCTGGTTTTTTTGTTTCGGCGGCCGAAGACGGACACCCCTAGCGGGGGTGGGCAAGTTCCACAGGGGGGCGAGAGATGCGATTCCGCCCTCGCCAGCTGCAGAAAAGGACATTTTTCAGTCGAGGAGAAAGCTTGACTGGGGGGGGGGCGGATTCCACCCCGGCCCTCAAGAAGAGGAGTGAAAAGGAGATGCCCAGTCGGAGCGACGGGGGAATGGACATTCTTCTGAAGGGAATTGAGACCGAGAGAGGTGTTTGTCCACTCGGCACAGTTTATTTTTGTCCTCGGTCTTATTTGAGCCCTGTTTGGGTATGATTTGCGATGTATATATATTTTAACAAGTCTTAATAATAAATGTTTAACCCAGAGTTTTGTCGCTGCTGTGATTAATTGTCGGCAACATAGGCTTTAAGCGAACCCAAGATACCTGCTCCAGTAAAAATAGACGGGCAGTTATAGAACGTGGCTTACAGACTTCCGAAAGTGCAGCCGGGGACGCGCGAGGCGTTTTACAATAAATATATCAATAAAAACGACCTTTTTTTAAAAAATGAAGACAAAAATGTAAAAATAAAAACACTGGAATTTTGATTACTACAAAAGAGAACAATTAGAAATAATCAGATATAATGATAACAAGTAAATATTGAGGTAACCATTAGTATAAAGAGAGTTTGATACTTTGTTTGTAATGAAAAAAAAGTACATAGCGCGAAAAAAGTAACAAATAGGAGCAATATATATATTGCTTGGAAAGTAGTAGTTTTTTTGTCAGCTGTTAAATTAGAGAAAAAATTTTGTCTGAGTTTGAAATTTATTTCAGATTGAGGGAGGAATTAAGCTTTCGAATTATCGTTTTGTTAATCATCATTAAGATTCCTGTAAAAAATTAGCGAATTTAGGAAAATGGAGGTATAGAGTAATGCCTATTAATTAAATGTTTAACTTACAACTAAAGAATTAAAGCAGCTACAATGTAAAACTGACTATATGTTTTATAACTTATCAACAGCTACTCTTTCTGGTTACAGAAAAAAAAACAACCTTAGAATAATATATAACACTAAGTAAAATTAAGTACAAATACTCAAATCTGTTTTGTGTTTTTAGAAAATAAATTATGAATACAAACGAAAAGATTCTTAAGAAGCTGTTTATTAAAGATTACTCAAATAGATAATGTATAATAAATAATTTTGCCTATTATTTTAATTAAAATTGTTTTTTAAGAAGGAAAAATGTCATTGCAATCCAAACTATATGTGAATTTTCTTCATAGATAAACCATGATACTAAATGCAAATTTTATTTAATGGCTTTTACCTTAGTTTTGCATAATATTTCAAGATTGTTAATTTAGAAAGTGAATACGGTTTAGATAATAAGTATAAATAGAGAAAAAAGGGAAAATAAAATACATTTATTGCCATAAAAATATAATTGTAAACCATAACCGAATAACATTTTAAGTTTAAATACAGCGGAACTTGGAAAAACAATATAACTAACATATTAAAAATGCGTTACATGACTGGTCTATGTGAGATATACGTTGTTGGTGTTAAGTAAATTTCCAAAATACTGGTAATGATTAAATGATATGCATTTAATAACCCTAGTAGCGATTAGTTAGAATAACCTCTGAATCCCATCTCCCTTATTACATAACTTATGACGTACAATGAAGATATCTGAATTCACTCTTAATGGCCTAAACTCCTTGCTACGGAGATCTAACGTTTATGCATTACGAAATGAAAGGCACCCAATAGATGAACTTAATTTCCAACATCCCAACAAAAAAGATTGTACACAATACAGGGAAATGAAAAGAATATATTTAATTTAGTTTTATATATAATTGAGGGTGCCTTAAATTACCATTTTTTTAATTATACAAAACTGAATATCCTTAGGAAAAACTCTCCCAATGCATAAGAATTTCACCTTTGTACTAAAATAAACCTTTAAACTAGCTTTCATATTGATTTTTATCAGCTATTCTGTATTGCATTTTGGAGCACTAATTTCAGTACAATGCCGAGACAATACAATGGTATTAGACTACTTATAGATGAAATGTATCAAACTTTTATATACTCCACTTTACTTCAAACAAATAAAAATAGTTTAGATCAATTTTAAAAATTTAAGGTAAAAAATTTAAATTGTGAGCAAATAGTGTTTACATTTCTTTTAATAAGTAGTAGGGTACATTTATCAAAAAGAAAAGTTCTAGTCAAGTGAAAGATACTTTGTATTGAGTTATAGGACATATTGAGTTATAGGACGTATCCCAACCTCCCCCAAAGTACCTTTGTTTTAAATAAATACAGGGCACAAATTAGATGTACTCCAATAGGACAGGATGCATTGTTACAAGAATAGGGCAGGCCGTATCGTCCTTTCACAAATGTCAGTTATGGACATTAGTCAAAATTATATTTTATACAAAATAAAACTATTTGTTTCTATAAAATATAGTAATATATTAAAAGAAAATAATTCAAGTAGGGACTGGAGGGGTAAAATGGATATTTTTTATAATTTACTAAAAAATCACATCGTAACTTCTAACAATTAAATTTTATCTTTTTAATATATTTTTAGACATTTGTTGGTAGCATTTATTTTCCTTAAGAAGTTTTATATATTGCATCTGTCAACATAGGTTGCCTTTTTTGCAAGTCGGGAATACATTCTTCTTTACTAAGGTCTTAAAAACTTTCAAAAAAGTAATATTTTATTTTTTTAAGGTGAATTTTTTTTCAATAATTAACTGCAAGGGTTACTGAACAACAGTTTTTTCAAAAACAGGCAAGAAATATTTTAAATATTTTATGTTTAATGATTATTTTTGTATGATGGAGGAAAATGGTTATTGGTTAGGCTTAACAATTTTTTATATAGTTCTGAATTTTCATATGCAATGATTTAAACCAGACCTTCAATTTTAGTGTAAATAATATTACATAGTGTATTTTTAAGTTATTTTCTGTGGTATAGAGTAAATTAATTCAATAATCGTAAAATTGAGCTTGTAAGCCTGAAAATGCTTGTTTACATAACTGTTTTGTACATGTGCCACTTTAGATATCCTTCCACTTTTCACAGTGTACAAAAGTCTAAATTTATATGAAACTTGGACCAATGGTGTACCACCTAGTGCATTATATTGATGCACAGAGTCAAAATGGAGGCATGATACAATGTTTGAATATTTTATGGGACATTTTCTAAAACAAGTGAACACCTGGAAAAACGCATTATTTTGATATTCGAGGGTCATTTGACATATAAGACAGTAAAACAAGCGATTGACAATCAACCACCATCTATTGCCTCCTATCAAACTCAAACCTTGTCCTGAAACCTTTGGATGTCGAAGTATTTGCCCCAATGAAGTGTGCCTGGAGAAAAAACCTGAAGATGTGGTACACAGAGAGCAGACTTTAAAAATGTCCAAAATGACAATCCGTAATCTGCTGAAGAAGCTATTTCACACTGGAAAGGAAAAAGACTGCTAAACACAAAATAGTATTAACTGAAAAAGATGGAGAAATAACCGTAAACAGTGTTGCACATACTTCAACAACCGCTACTATGGAAGCTTTTTATACGCAAACTTCCAGTCAAACCACCTCGAATTTTGTCATTTCTTCTTCATATAAGAATTTTAAAAATGCCACACTTTCAACAATATCACCATAGCAGTTGTAAGGAAAGAAACCTTAGAAAATACCAGATGAAAAGGAAAGTGGGTGCAAACTAGGGCCGAACAAGTGATGACTGTTTCTAGTGAAGCAGAACGTAGGCCAACTTAATTACGATGTACATTACAGTTCTGGAATATAAATTATAATTATATCAGATATAAATGTGTTTGTAACAGAAAAAGAGTTTTCATTAAAATTTGCATAATTAATAGTCTTTTTTAATCAATACCCATTTTACCCCAACTCTGGGGTAAAATAGGTATAAAAAGAGAGGTAAAAAATTCTGAATTTGCAATTTTAAAAAATGTATAAAACAATAATAACAATAATAGTAATGAACCCGTCGCATGAATACATGCAAAACATTGCGTGTTATAGTTATTTTAAGTGAAAAAGTGTGCTAAATGAGAAATCACCATTTTTTACCCACTTTACCCTACCAGACCGCAATAAAGTACTTAAACTACATGTGTGAGATATCATTTACTCTCCCTACATTTAAAAATTCAAAATACTTCGAATATAATCAAATTATTAATGAAACTTTCAAACAAAAATTAAACGTAGTATCACTATACTAATGGATTCGATGTGCAAAATGTGTTAATTGCAGTATTATGAACAATATCCACTACTTACCTTTAAAATTTCACTGCATACTTGACATCAAATATTAGATTATTTCAGATCTACAAAATGTTTATACCAATAGTGAATATTAAATTGCATTGTGTTTAACCCTCCGAGTGGAACACACCGAGGAAAAAAAGTACGCTAAAGTTTTATTGTGTTTGTGACCAAAGTGTTCTATGATTTTTTACTTCACCCTTTGTCGACTAGATTGGAATACGGGAAACCCACCCTCGTTATTGTCCCTTTAATTCAGGTTATAAATAGATATATAAATAGATATTATAGATTGTTAATTTTCAATACATATAAAGTTTGTTAAGTCTCGAAGATCATCCCATAAGAAATAATGGATTCTAAAAGTACAAATAAAAATATACTTTAAGAGAATGATTTATATTTTTTTACGAAAGTCATCTAAGTTATTTAAGTGGTGCAATTAGAGATACATCTGTTACCGCAAACGAAATACTTCGAAAGAGAGATTTACAAAGCCATGAAAAGCTATCAGCGTCTATGTGCCTCAATGAGTAGGAGTGCATTCCTCAATAAATGTCAGTCAAAGAGGGGTGCAGTTCCTAAACAATCGATCTGACCCTCCTACCTCAAAATTCCATTAGGAAAACACTGGCAGAAATGTACAATACATCCATTTTCGGAACATTTTTGGAGGTCGAAAATTGTACTTGACAACCGCTTTGGCGGAATTGTATGTGCGAACCGCTTAGAGGGTTAAACACGCAATATGTAACTGGTCTTGCAAGCCTATAATCTTACAGTCCACACAAAAAATATTTACTTTTTATTACATTGCTAAACTTTAGTTTCGCATTTGTTACACTAATTTTAAATAGACTTTAATTCCCTTATGAAACACATTTATTTAATTGTAGGTAAGAAATAAATATATCATAAATGAAACCTAAACATTATAAAGAAAAGTAAAGCACTTAATAGATATTAGTAATTTTTTCAGTAAATGTACTGCTGAGTTATATTCAAGGGCGACTTATCTGATTATTTTAAAACATTTATACACTGAAAGTCTACTAAGAATAAAATAAAGAATAATAGAAAATAGGTACAGCACTAGAGTTAAAAGAAGAAAAACAATTATTGTAGCTGAGTTAACTTGAGACAACTTAAGGAGAAAATAATGTGAAGAGGTAGAGAAAAAAGTTATAGTTTCCGTATCATAGAAATACCATAAAACTTCGAATTCTTGTTGAAAGATATAAAAGAAATGGGTTGGAGCTAGAAAGGGTATAAGATATCCTTTTCATTACTTCTTGTGAACAGTGTAATGATCCGTATAAATCTGAGCATGAATGAACTCGTATGATCTAGGAATCATTACGATTTGTTGCTTCGGAACCGCTTTTGTTTTTAAATCTACAAATAACAAGTAATGCGTATAAACATAAGTAATAGATAGATAAATCGAAAAATATATAGATTGGTTTCGTTTGCTACGGTTTACTCTTTTGGTCACGAGGGCTAATAAGACTAGGAACTACTGCTTAAATTCGGTTACGAACGGCTATGACCATCCATGTCAACAGTGGGATTTAATACCGCAAACTTCGGTACCAAAGAGCAGAGCTATACCATTCGGCTATCGTTCAGCAAATATGTGCAAAAGCCAAACCTTTAAAGTTAAGATATATGTTACTATATTGCGTTCTTGCTAAATTCCTTTGGACCTGTTGATTTATTTAACAGCTCTTAAACCTGACAAAATAAAAAAAATGTATCAAAATATTTATTTATTATTATATGTTATTACATTTATATTTTTTACGATATTTGTGATAAATAAAATAACAGATGAAGAAATACTAAACAAAATTTAAGAGACACATAAAAAAATTAAGTCTATACAAGTTTTCTTAAAAAATTAAAAGAACAATATATTTTTAGAAAAGAAATACAAACCTATGTAAATAGAATTTACTTTTCTCTCTATTATTAATACATTTTATGATTCAATGGATAACGTATGTATATTTGTGAAATACGTCTGACTTTATTTCTTTGGCCTATTCTTATGTAACTCTGTAAACTTAATCGTCATTGAAACACCCTTTAACCCTACAAATGTAATGAGAGAGGTTGAAAAAATAGATATATAAAGTTAATATAATAAGGCTTATCAGCAGGGTGGATTTCCTAAACGAATGAATCTGATAGTTAATTTCTGATGTTACCTAATCTGATATAAAATATGTCACATACACAATTTAGAAATTCAATCTATTTTGTAATAGAAATCAAAACTATTTTGCTATGGATTTCAAAAAAGACATTTGGGGATTTTAGGAAACATATTTAAAGATCAATCGACATTCGTCACGAACTATTTTCAATCCTAGTAGTTTATTTTCTCTCTTACCGGAATCAAACTCACATACTTTTAATACCATAGCAGGGTTTAGTAGAAAATTCCCATAACATTTTAACTTTGTTAAAAGTCTGGAATCTTATATTTGCAATATCCCGTACTTTCAAGCGTAGAAACTGCAGCTGATGCTTCTCCTGAATTTGATCATGGCTATTATATAACAAGGCTGTATACAAATGTTTTGTGCTATTTTGAACTACTAAGAAACTTTTCACTTGCCACTTTTCTTTTAAAGAAATTTATAAATTGTACCTGGGGATGTAGCTTGGATTTCCTATCAAATATTAGTGAGATACATTTTACATGACAATGAGAAATATTTGTGGGATATTTTTAACTTCAAAAATAAATTTTCATGCTATTATTAACTACAAAAACGGCTTATTTATTCTCATACAATAGATAGAAATTTTTGATTTAAAAAAGGAAATGCAACACTCAACAACCGTCCAAAGCCAAAACACTCGTCCATATCGAAAGATTTATATCCAATTTAATCCGATTAAATATGAAAAAAAATATTTGTTTTACTACTGGAGAGAAGCAATGAATGAATAAGTGTTTTCTCGATGGTACTGGAGTTTGTTGGTTTGGCAAACAATAGGTTCTGGTGTCATTAGCCCTCGTGTAATGAATCAGTAGTCCGAAGCACTCCTCACAAGTTTTTTATGAGTGGTTTATTTTATATTAAGTACCTGTGTGCCATTTAAACAACTAGTGCTTTATAATATCTCAAGAGTTCCAAATGTAAGGAAAGGAAAATTACTGAAACATTCTACAGATACATCGCTACTGGCCCTACAGTTGATGCAAATCTTCATTTAATGTATACGGGTGGTATTTGGTAGTGGTATCCGTCCGCACATGATAGCACCAATTTCAAGATCAATATGACGATACATCGCATAACAGTTGAGTGACTTTTCCCTTGTTGTCAACAAGCTCTAATCCGATAATCTTGTTGCAGGATTAAGAGTGAGCCTCCGAAAACACACTACCCCTCCATTTGATATTCTATCTTATCATTTTAGGGTACAATTGCGGACTCAAGAAGAGGTGCATAGGCCTTTGGTCGCCATGCAAAATATCCTCTATACTACAAATGACATCATTTGTTGGTGCGTATTCCAAATTTTGTGTTAGAGGTTTGGCAGTGTTATGTTTCAGTAAAACTCTCCATCTGTGTTCTCTGTATTTTCGGTTGTAATTAGCCAAAATGACCCTTTAAAACTGCTACTGTATGCCCAGATGCTAATGCATAAAGATTTTAATGAATACTTAAAATTAAATGTGTATTTAAAACAAATAGCATAACGTTTTAGCTTATTTTTATTACAAGCACTACAATAGTTTTATGTATTATTTTACAAGAGTAAAATGAAAACAGTAAGTCTTATGTTTAATTCTTTTTTAGAAAGTTCTTAAAGGAAATTAATTTAATAGTTTTAGTGTATACACTCAGATAAAAAGATATATGATAGTTAATAACTATGTATTTATCTATTAGTTCATCTCAATAAAACCTAATTATATTTTGTATTATCTACTTACTCTGCTTCTTTATCAAATGTAGTTCTAAGACACATTTTTAATTAATCAATTTTATTAATTTTATTACGTAAATCATTAGAAATATAAAAAAAATCTACCACAGTTAATATATAATATCTATCATACTGTTTAATTATAAAATGCGATATACTTAATTACAAGATTATATGATTAAATCTTGTAAATGATAGCGACATTTTATTTATTATTTTTCTTGTATAATGAAGTAAAAGTTTGAATTTTCTAACAGTGTTTTTATCCTTTATTAATGTCTTTTTCGTGTTAACAAATTGATGTTAGATATTTGATAGTTAATTATTGCACATAGTTGTGGAAGATAAAAGAAGCTGCAACCAGATTTCGTTAGATTAGATCCAGACAAGCACGGTAAAATTTAGCTAAAATTTTAAATCAATTTATTTTAGAATTCTCTTTGGTAATGCAATATATTAAACTTTTATTAACTTTATATAAATAAAGATGAGCGTGTGTTTCTTTAATCATCAGTGTACAGAAACAGTGAGTGATACAAGCGTGAAACTGCAGATGATCTTCATTACAAAGTGCAATTTTTTCTAACAACGTTTATTAGATATTTAAATGACGTTTTTTGTTTATTTTATATTTAAATGTTTTTTTTTATGAATTTTCACATAATGCAACTGTACAAACTTTTAAAAATGTACCTATTATTATTAATATATAATACAGGATTTCATTTTAAATTCATGTAGAATTAATTTCATAAAATTTTGAGTAACCGTTTAAGATATGTAAAAATATACAGACAAACAAATATTTAATGTTTCCTTAATGGACCTATAATGTACATTGCATTAATGGACCATAATCTTTTAATATTGTCTGATACTGGATATTCTGCATAGCAAATATACAATATTTTAATTATTTAAGAACTTATTAATGTCAGTTCATCCATATGTG
>CM063504.1:52327949-52330449 GCA_032207245.1 Pardosa pseudoannulata | reverse complement strand
TAGGTACATATGTGATAATTTTTAATTTAATCATGAATTATTTTTTGTTACAATGATGATTTAATCAATGGCATTAACAACAATTTCTTTTCTTAACGTTTAATTTCCAATGAATCTTTTAAACTAGTCTTTAGATATCCATAATTTTATTCATATATTTGTGTAAATTAAAAATTTTTTTCGATTGTGTATCTGTTTTTTATACGCAACCATTCGGTCTAATATTTATGTCAAAAATTTTGGACAATTTCATATTTATCGTGAAATAAAAACCTCTAATGTCTATCCTATCACTTATTACGGCAACATATATTATAGTTGGTAATCAATATTTGTAATCAGTCAATATAGTTATTTTAGGAATAATTACATATTTTATTGTGTCCAAAACATTTTGACATAATTCGAAACTTTTAAGACAAAGTCCAGGCAGATAAATTCACCGGCAAATCAGCATATATCTTATTCCTTATTAAATCAAGAAAGTATAAGTTAAATTGTCAGTCATATTGTAAATAAATTTTGGAGATCATTCCTGGATAAGGAAAAATGAAAATAGTTGCATAAATGTGACTAATATTAATTATTTAGAATAACTCAGAATTGTTTATTGGTTTCAAAAGAAAGATTTGATCTCCCCAGTTCATGTTTCTATTCAAATCATATATTCTATTTTACTAAATTCGTGATAAGCAAATGATTATTCGATGTAGCCAACTTTTGTTATATTGCATATTTAACCATATTACAAATGATGTATTCAGAAGTTAACTTTTCATCTTTTGGAATACTTTTCTTTCCTACAAAGTTATTATACATACAATGACAATGTGTAGAAGACTTATATAGTATATGAACAAGGAGTAATAATTGTGTCGAGCAGGAAGGGCGGAGAGGGAAGATCAAGAAAAGAACTTCCGCAAAAACCTATGCAACCTATGTACCATCGAGTAGACGGGATGTATTTAATGGCTTTTAAGAAAGTTCTATATTACGATTGCCGGTCTCTGAATTCATTTTTCTAACCAAAAATAACTGATTCGTTAGCAAAATTCCTGATAGGATAATGATTTTTCTCGATAATTTTTTCATCTATCTGGAGTACCACTTATCATGTTAGCGACAAATCTGGATGACTTGACAACTTTAAAACACGGTTATGCAAGTGATTTTAGGTAATTTTTTTCAAATAGTAGTTAGGAGTAGAAGATATGATAGTTCTTATTTATCATGTTATAAACGGTGATTTTAAAAATAAGAATATAAGTTTTTTAAACTTTTATTTTCTGCAAAATTAGTAAAAAAACAAAGGCACCAACAGATGGTGGGATATACATTATAGTTATATGGTATATAATGTTTGGGTACGAGAGACTTGTGAGCAGGAATTGGTCAAAAACATAACCCCTGCAAGGATTATGTAAAATGGTATTTTATAGTAGCACAGTAAAAGGCATTATAAAACAGTGCTTTCATTTTACTATTAACTGTTTACCAAATGTTGTATACTTTACAAAATTCTTTTCTCCAATATGTGATGTTTTTGACAAAATACTAAAATCTATCTCATCACTCTTCATTTATTATTTAGGAACTTTTAAATGACCAACAAACTGTTATTGGAAAGAATTTAACAATATGTGTGAATACTCTTTGAAATTTGTACAACCAGAGATCCAAGTATAGACGTTTTCAAACAGATGATATAGTAAATTTAAAATCAGAACATAAGAAGTTCAGACAGAAATATACTGGCTCTTTTCGGATTATCATTATAAATTCTAATACTTATTTCTCCCAACGGGGGCTGAAAACCCTCCATATTTCTCCTCCAAGAATGTCAGATATAAGTTCTCACAATTCCACTCTGCTAATTTGTTATCATATATGAGTTTTTTTTTCTTGTGTATAAAAACACTCAAAATCATATCTTAAGCTGTAATCAGTTTCCAATGTGTAGTGTCTTCTATTGGAAAAGACGATGCAGAACAATAAACAGCGAAAAGTATTGACTGTGATATAGAATTTGTATTTGATGAGCATGTATTTTTTTTCTTTTTGTCCTGTGTATCAAAAGGAAACCCTAGAATAATAATGTCAACGTTTTCTCTGTGTATTTTTTTAAATGACTCTTTATTATTTTAACACTCTATTATTCTATATTATTATATTAATTTACTATTTAGTTTTTATAATATTTGGTTTCTATTTCGTAATGTTTTTATGTAAATATATATATATATATATATATATATATATATATATATATATATATACATACATATATATATATACACATATATACATATATATATATATATATATATATATATATACATATATATATATATATATATATATATATATATATATATATATATATATATATATATATATATATATAATATTACATATATATACAATATTTATATATATATATATATATATATATATATATATATATATATATATATATATATATATATATAAATATATATAT
>CM063504.1:52320449-52322949 GCA_032207245.1 Pardosa pseudoannulata | reverse complement strand
TGCCCCAGTCACCTTTAACGAACATGGCGGATCTTAGGCCTACTCGGGTTTCCAGCCCGCAACTTCTCAGTTACGATCGAATACATTTATATTATTCAATTAAATTATTTATTATTCAATGAAAGTAAGACTTATGCTCAAGTGGGTCCTCGTAAATTTTAAGCAAGGGCCAAGCAGAAGACCCATACACTTGGCCTGACACCCCTAGAGGCATTGATTGAGATCTTGGAGGACATGGTGATCACTAACATACTTTACGTGCCCCAGTCACCTTTAACGAACATGGCGGATCTTAGGCCTACTCGGGTTTCCAGCCCGCAACTTCTCAGTTACGATCGAATACATTTATATTATTCAATTAAATTATTTATTATTCAATGAAAGTGAGACTTATACTCAAGTGGGTCCTCGTAAATGTTAAGCAAGGGCCAAGTAGAAGACCCATTCACTTGGCCTGACACCCCTAGAGGTATTGATTGAGACCTTGGAGGACATGGTGATCACTAACATACTTTACGTGCCCCAGTCACCTTTAACGAACATGGCGGATCTTAGGTCTACTCGGGTTTCCAGCCCGCAACTTCTCAGTTACGATCGAATACATTTATATTATTCAATTAAATTATTTATTATTCAATGAAAGTAAGACTTATACTCAAGTGGGTCCTCGTAAATGTTAAGCAAGGGCCAAGCAGAAGACCCATACACTTTTCCTGACACCCCTAGAGGTATTGATTGAGACCTTGGAGGACATGGTGATCACTAACATACTTTACGTGCCCCAGTCACCTTTAACGAACATGGCGGATCTTAGGCCTACTCGGGTTTCCAGCCCGCAACTTCTCAGTTACGATCGAATACATTTATATTATTCAATTAAATTATTTATTATTCAATGAAAGTGAGACTTATGCTCAAGTGGGTCCTCGTAAAATGTTAAGCAGGGGCCAAGCAGAAGACCCATACACTTTTCCTGACACCCCTAGAGGTATTGATTGAGACCTTGGAGGACATGGTGATCACTAACATACTTTACGTGCCCCAGTCACCTTTAACGAACATGGCGGATCTTAGGCCTACTCGGGTTTCCAGCCCGCAACTTCTCAGTTACGATCGAATACATTTATATTATTCAATTAAATTATTTATTATTCAATGAAAGTAAGACTTATGCTCAAGTGGGTCCTCGTAAATTTTAAGCAAGGGCCAAGCAGAAGACCCATACACTTGGCCTGACACCCCTAGAGGTATTGATTGAGACCTTGGAGGACATGGTGATCACTAACATACTTTACGTGCCCCAGTCACCTTTAACGAACATGGCGGATCTTAGGCCTACTCGGGTTTCCAGCCCGCAACTTCTCAGTTACGATCGAATACATTTATATTATTCAATTAAATTATTTATTATTCAATGAAAGTAAGACTTATGCTCAAGTGGGTCCTCGTAAATTTTAAGCAAGGGCCAAGCAGAAGACCCATACACTTGGCCTGACACCCCTAGAGGTATTGATTGAGACCTTGGAGGACATGGTGATCACTAACATACTTTACGTGCCCCAGTCACCTTTAACGAACATGGCGGATCTTAGGCCTACTCGGGTTTCCAGCCCGCAACTTCTCAGTTACGATCGAATACATTTATATTATTCAATTAAATTATTTATTATTCAATGAAAGTAAGACTTATGCTCAAGTGGGTCCTCGTAAATTTTAAGCAAGGGCCAAGCAGAAGACCCATACACTTGGCCTGACACCCCTAGAGGCATTGATTGAGATCTTGGAGGACATGGTGATCACTAACATACTTTACGTGCCCCAGTCACCTTTAACGAACATGGCGGATCTTAGGTCTACTCGGGTTTCCAGCCCGCAACTTCTCAGTTACGATCGAATACATTTATATTATTCAATTAAATTATTTATTATTCAATGAAAGTAAGACTTATGCTCAAGTGGGTCCTCGTAAATTTTAAGCAAGGGCCAAGCAGAAGACCCATACACTTGGCCTGACACCCCTAGAGGCATTGATTGAGATCTTGGAGGACATGGTGATCACTAACATACTTTACGTGCCCCAGTCACCTTTAACGAACATGGCGGATCTTAGGCCTACTCGGGTTTCCAGCCCGCAACTTCTCAGTTACGATCGAATACATTTATATTATTCAATTAAATGTTATTATGTGACAGGTGTGGGTGAGGATATATACTATAGAATACTCTACGATATTACTATTACTTACTGCATGTGATGGAAAATTGCATTCCTGGAACTGTCAGTTCTACAAATAATACAAGACAAATATAAATGTATTTTGAATGATGCAGAGTGCTTCGTATATGTTAAACCCTAAATAAAAACTTAAAAATTGAGGGTGAAAGAAAATACAAATTATTTGCCTTGATGCTTTTTTGAATATTTATTTGGAAGAATATATATAAAATCAATAGTTCAAAATCTAAATTCCGAAATTCAATCACTTTCTGAGATATTTCG
>CM063504.1:52305449-52315449 GCA_032207245.1 Pardosa pseudoannulata | reverse complement strand
GTTTCAATTTAATACAGCAATCTTATATCTTGTTTATACATCTCAGCTCTATTCTTGCCTGTCATTAGATATTCTTTTCATTTTACAAGAAGTAAATGTTTTGCTTTTCAAATTTATTACTTGAAATGAAAAATATTCTATTTTATAATAAATACCTTATTAAAGAATATTTAAAAATATCTCAAATATTCCATCTTTCTTATAAAGATTCATTAAATGTTTGCCATATTGATTATTTTTCAATTTCAAATCTACTGTGCCTAATTAGTATTTTTATTAAAGTTTGCAAGTTTTCTATATTTTTTACCTTATTCCATCTACAAGAATATGGTAATATTTCTTGAAAAAATATCAAAGTATAAACCAAGCTTATAAAAGAATTAAATAAATGACTCTCAAAAATCCTAAAGAAATGGTTCTATCCTGAAATAAAAAAGTAATTCAAATTCTATTTTTAAAACTCAGAGTTCAATGCCTTTCCCTTAGCGATTGCAAAACAGATTAATCGTAGCATTAAACATTGGGAAAGCTTTTAAGCTGAACTTGAGAAATTTGAGATAGACAAACTGTGGAAAATTCATATAAAGTTGGGTTATTTAAATTTATCAATAAATAAAAGTAGAATAATCGTAATCGCAATATAGTATGACTGTTAAGGAATGAAATCCCTTTACCCCATTTCATTTAAAACATTAATGTGGTAATTAATATTAAAATGAAAATTGCTTTACTACTTAAATGTATTTCAATAATAATATGTTATAACAGGTTTGAAAGTATCTGGTGGTCAGAAAATCAAAAACAGAAAACTTTCAGGCGTTTGAATATTTATGCAATATATATGTGGTAATAATTTGAGCAGAATCAGTATATGCAAATTTCCGTCAGTAATCGGCGTGTATGATATATTTAAAATATAAATTTGATAATTTTTTAATGTTATAGATTTAAGGAAAAATTAAGTGTGTAACCTACAAATTTGTTTTCTGTAAAAAAATTGTATTTGAAAAATTTAATTATTAAAAGTATTATAATATATTTAACTAATCGTAATGTACATTATACAATTTTTAATTAATTTTTATATTATTACTAGAAAAAGTATAATTTACAAATTTAGTATTTGTACAATGATTATAAAAGATTAGTAAATTATTAAAATTTTCTATCCGTACGTTAATATTATGCAAATATTAAATTTTAGATTCAGTTGTAAAATGATTTTCAAAGTTTTGGAGATTAGATATATTTTGGAAACGAAATAAATAAAAAGTTAGGATGTCTGAATAGTTAAGCGATTTATTCATAATAAGCTGTCATAATCCGTATATGCACCACCTTTCATACTCAGCGTATACAAAAGTTTACATTTTTATTTTTAATGATTTTATATTCTGCAATTACAAAATCTTTGAGTATCTCATTCATGTTTGTTTGTCAGATATTATATTTAAGAAAAAATTGTAAATTAATCAAATATAAGTTATATATATTAAACATTAACTAATCATAATTCAAATTCTACTATATGTACAATATTTTTAAAATTATAACTAAAATATATTCTACTCTACATGCAAAAGAGCTTAACTTCCTTTTTGCAAATTGGAGATTCAAGAGTTTTGTTATTGTTGCTTTTTAAAATAAACATGCAAAGTATTAAGCAAGGATTGATGAATTAATATAGACAGATAAAAAACACTATTAGTGTTCACAGGGAACTAAAAATAAATTTATGTTGATAGAAAAATAGAAAATGTGCTAATAAGCCATCAAAAAGGCTGTTAAAAATTTTAAAAAATTGTAACAAATCACGATGTGCATTATTCTTGTACCAATATCTTACAGCAGACCTGTTGAGATAACACAAAGAATAAGACACATGATACAAACGAGCTGAGACACCCTTTTGCAGAATCTTTATTTACAGTACTATTTTTGATAAAGAACAATTCTCATGTAGCATAATGGGGAGTCTCAATTCAATAAGGAAACTGGTGAAGCAAATAAAGCAATTATCAATATGACGTCTCAATATGATGAATAAAAAATGATAGAGCAACTCCCTGCCTCCGATGGTGCTATCTACTAAATCCATCTTGGCCTGCTAAAGATAAATTTAATTTGATAGAAAAATAGAAACTGTGCTAAATAAGCCATTAAAAAGGATGTTTAAAAATTTCAAAAAAATGTAACAGATCTTGATGTGCATTATTCTTGTACCAATATCTTACAGCAGGCCTGTTGAGATAACACAAAAAATAAGACACATGATACAAACGAGCTGAGACACCCTTTTGCAGAATCTTTATTTACAGTACTATTTTTGATAAAGAACAATTCTCATGTAGCATAATGGGGAGTCTCAATTCAATAAGGAAACTGGTGAAGCAAATAAAGCAATTATCAATATGACGTCTCAATATGATGAATAAAAAATGATAGAGCAACTCCCTGCCTCCGATGGTGCTATCTACTAAATCCATCTTGGCCTGCTAAAGATAAATTTAATTTGATAGAAAAATAGAAACTGTGCTAAATAAGCCATTAAAAAGGATGTTTAAAAATTTCAAAAAAATGTAACAGATCTTGATGTGCATTATTCTTGTACCAATATCTTACAGCAGGCCTGTTGAGATAACACAAAAAATAAGACACATGATACAAACGAGCTGAGACACCCTTTTGCAGAATCTTTATTTACAGTACTATTTTTGATAAAGAACAATTCTCATGTAGCATAATGGGGAGTCTCAATTCAATAAGGAAACTGGTGAAGCAAATAAAGCAATTCTCAATATGACTTCTCAATATGATGAATAAAAAATGATAGAGCTACTCCCTGCCTCCGATGGTGCTATCTATTAACTCCGTCTTGACCTGATCTCTCTCTTTCTCAAGGGGACACCAAATCTACCGAACAAGTCCAATGACCACTGTTTTCAGCGCCAAAGACAACTAATTTGCGTTAGGAACATCTCTTGTCCTATGGGAACGAAGGGGGTGGGGCGGGTAACTGAAATCACTTTCGTCCTTCGGTCAGTTGTCCAGTAGTGCAATTCATTGTTACAATTATTTATTTACATTTTGAGTATATTTATTTTGAAATCTGAAAAGTCCTTCAAATATGAACAAATTGGAAGCATCCATTTTCAACCGAATATTCTTCATACCTTAGTCATTCACATTAATTCAATTTTCAAATGAGTTTACGAAATGTAATTAAACATTGTTTTCCATTTCCAGCTCATTTTCTGAATAAAATATTTTTTTTATTTTCATATTTAATATCTTAAGCTATAACACTTATGTATTGGTTGGAAATATTTTAATACCATTTTTGTTGAAAATTACACGGTGTAGATTGATAAATCAGATTGATAGCAATGAACTTTGTCCTTCATATGTATTTAAGTCATGAAAAATAATGCTCCTGAATGTTTAATAAAATCAGCACTAAAAACATTTTGAAATTTCAAAGAAACAAAATGGCGATTCTCTAAAATTTCAAAAGACTTAGGGCGGTTTCACCAAAGTCGTTTAAAGGCTAACCGCGATTAACCCATAGTTCCAACAAATTGTATGACACAATTCTCCGTTTCAGCAGAGACTAATCGCAGTTAGCCGTTAAACGATTTTGGTGAGATCGGCCCTAATTAGTATTTATATATAGTAGTAAACTATATAGAAGTTAACTCACTACTTTTAATTTAATACTGTATGAGATGCACATGGATCAGAATTAATATTTCCGTAATCTGAATTTTCATTAAAATAGTTCGATAATTAACTGTGCTTAACAAACTATTAACTAAAATCCTGATTATTTGTATTTACCTAATGAAGTTTGCCGAGTATCTCATCCTCAGTGGTATATGTGCCACAAGTGATTTAAAATATTAAACATATAAATTTCCTGTTAAAATATTACAGATAACACTTTGTGCATGTACTTTAAATGGACTGTATTAAAATTTTCAAAGACGAAATTCCTAACAACACTAACATTTATTGCATGAAAATATGGACTGATTACGTGGCCTGCCATATTACACACAACACTCTCGCTTTTGTTGAGGAAAACTCTCTCGGAACAAATGACCACGCATTCTTAGTTCGTGAGTGAGGAACGTAACACTTTGTAAATAAGTAAAGTCACTATATAGCTATAAAATAGAATATAAAATAAATATATATAAATAATGGAGTTTTTGATAAATAAATCTTAGAATTAAAAAAACAGCTGTTATTGAACACTGAAATAAGATATTAGTTTTTGATTTTCACGTAATATTTACCGTGGTAATTCAGGCACGTATTTTGTAGAAGTTTCACGGAGGTAACCGATTGTTTGGTTGGGTCAGTAATTTCGATCAAAAGTTGATAAATAAGAAGCTAGAAGACCATATTGAAACCCCTTATATATCGGAGGAACTGGAAAAATTGATTCCAAACCGTAACATCTTGTAACATTAGCTATAATTAAAACAAGCATTAAATTTCACTAGCGTACTTTGTACCGTAAGTGATTTGCATGAAAAATACATGTTTACTCTCTAACATTTATGTATTAATACCCTGCATAAATCTACCAGAACTGCTTCTCAAACATAAATATATAAAACCGCATAAACAGGGCAAAAATCTTTTAGTTTGAGGTACACATATTGCTAGATATTTTTCATTATCTTTGTTTTTCTTTGTCTTAGCTTTTCATTTTTTTGTGCATTCCCCGTAATACACAATGAGACACCGATTGCCCATATTGTCGTGAGGCCTTCTAGACTTGTCCCTGCGGTGGTGGGCAGATGGCAAATGTTGGGCCACCCCACTCTGCCAGCTCCCTTCAAAGTTCCAACTTCCCTAAGAGCTCATTTGGAGCCGTACAGATGCCACTGATGGACTGAAGCAGCAGAGTTGGGATCATGAGAAGAAATTGGAATCCTACTGGATAATCTTTCGGACCTCTCAACATTGGATTTCGTGATAGTGGCGCAAACCACTCGGACCAAAAAGAGGGCTAATTTGTAGCTAAAGAAATTTTACTCGTTGCACTCCGAGACAAACTCCGGAAGGTCAAAAGAGAGAAGTAGATTCCGTATTATACAAATACCATAACATACATATTCGTATTACACATACGTATATCGTAATATACCGTGATACACATATGTGTCTATGTGGTATCACGTTAGAATAGTCTCAATGTAGCTCATTCATGACGTAAGGCTAGTAAATTGAGTACACAGTGCCCGGGGATATAGTCGGGAGGGCAAAGTCGGACTTCTCCCTTTGGGTGTCCAATGTCTCTGCACCATTTCTTCAGGAACAATAAAGAATCCTCAGTACACAGTACCCTTTACCTCGTGATCATGGACTTAGTATGATGAGGCTGTCCGCCAAGGGGCACACAATATTTTTGACATTTTCAAATGTTATAACTGTTATTTCACGTTCCTGCTTAGCTTAAAATTGGTAATTAAATGCTAGATACATTTGAATCAAATAAGTCCCGATTTTCTTTTAATCAGTTGTCTCATTTTCCAATATGAAAGGAAAACAAGATAATATTGATAACTGAAAACATTACGGCAGAGAAAACTTTTGGGGAATTCAAGAAAATGAAATTTTTTAGAGATATCTTGCGAATATTGCTATTAAATAATCATACGTACTAATATTTCTGGAACAATAAACATTTTACAAATCTGGAACTAAGAAATTCCGACATTAATTAGATTATAGAATTTAAACTGTAAAAGTAACATTAGAGTATTAGCTGAAATTCAATGTTTGAATCATGAAATTTGTATCTTAAAACTTTCATATGTGATATAGCTTTTCAAACGGGCGTTCAGTAGAACATCAAGTGAGATGCGAAATCAGGTTTTCAAAAATTTCTTCAAAATAGCAAATATGCGTCAAGTTCTCAAAAGCAAGTGAAGTGTTTATTACAACTATAAAAGTCAATTGGTTAATTGGTTAAATGTCACCTGGTCACATTTTTAAAGCCATGAACTTAAGATAAAGTCACGTCTAATTAATTTTGTATGCATACGGGACATTTTAAAAATAGTATTACTTGAATATCTTAAAGTAAATTGAAAATTTGAAGTAAAAAAGAACTATGGCTTTGTCACTTAGAAAAAGATCTTAGCAACTATTCACCAGGTCAAAATGAATTAATATTTTAAGAGGTTTGGTGGGATAAATTTTCAGAGAATGAAGAAGATTCACTATTTCACCTTGGTTAACATCTTATTTGCCATTCACTTTCAACTATGCGCTTTGGAAAATCAGTTTAATTAATTCTCATTAATTAACATATTTTTTTCAAAATTTGAAAGTATGAAGTGAAATTTGTTATAACTAATCAGTATAGGAATGGTAAAATAATAGCTTTGAAACATGATAGTCCAGCATGTAATATTTATAAATATTGACGAAATGCTTATATATGAAATAAGATTTAATATACGTAAGGATATTGGAAAACTATATTTAATTATAAAACTTAATTGTAATAAAAATATTATTTTTATTCAATTCACTTTCTTTTGTGAGCTTTTAAGAGAATCTTCTTTTCCATTCTCTTCTGCTCCAGTTTGTTTCAGTTAGTGAGCCTGAGTGCTTTGAAGGCATCATTAATACAATCATCCCGCCTGAGTCTGGAATTGCCACTTAATAAGGTGCCAATTGATTTAAACATTAAGACTCTGGCATTAAAAAGGAGTCGTCCATTCTGCAAATGTCACCAGAAAATGTAATCCAGTTCATTTTAATATTTTTCTTTATACAGTTCTTATAGAGTTCATTATTGTATCTATACTTGTATTTACCATTAATTGTCACTAAACCCAGAATCTGTTATAAAACCTTTCTCTCGAAAACAGTTCGTTTCCATGTGATTTTGTCATTATCCAGGTTTTTAACAATATGCTAGTACAGGTCTAAACACAGAGGTTTTGCTTCTTTTTTACTACATTTCATTGCAGAAAATTTCTTAGTTTACTATGACAACAGTTATCAGCAAGAGTGCGTCTTTTTATCTCGGTATCGAGTTTCCTCTGACAGCTCACATTTCAACGATGATGTGTGAAATTATCAACAAGTTGAAATTTGTAATTTTCAATTTCTAAGAAATTTAGGTTTTCATATATCGTACACACATGCTTGAGTTTTGTTCTGTTCTCGTTAATATTTAAATGAATTTCTATATTTGCTTTTTCAATAGAAGAAAGTATGTCTATTAAAGATTTTAGTTTGAACAATAATAATACCATTATCTGCATTGTTAGGCAAAGAGTTGATCTAACTTGGTTCCGGTTGTCTTAATACCACAATTCTTAAATACCCAATCCAGAGTTAGATTAAAAATATGAAAGGCTTTAAAGGATATTGCTATTCATTTCAAAATATTTTCCTAAATTTCCGGTTAATTTGGCTTAAGCAAATGTTTCACTTATGGTCATTTTTGTAAAACATATTTAATTTTCTGGAATACAAGGTTCTTTCAGGGTGTAATATTTTCTGACAGCTGGGAATATCATATAAACCACCTTATCAAGTGTTAAACAGTTTGAACGACGCTAACTTTACTATTAAGTTACAAAAATTTTCTTTTGCACTACCTAAAGTTAAACTGTTAGGCCACATCGTAGATTCTGAAACCCATTCACCAGACACTGAAAAAGTATCAGCCATCAAAAACCTCTTGACCCCGAAAACTAAGAAAGACGTAAGAAGCTTATTGGGACTGCTTTCCTATTACCGGCCATACGTACCACGATTTACGGAAATGGCTCTACCATTAGTGGCATTAACAAAACGCAAAGCTCCCAATGAAGTCCAATGGTCTACAATCCATGATGAAAGTTTCCAGAAGCTCAAAGAATCGATATCCGAAGCTCCAACTTGCTGATCGCCAAGATTTAACGAGCCTTTCATCCTTTATGCTAATGCTTCTTACTTTGCAGTCGCCGCCTGTCTCGCTCAAATTGATGATCAAGGAATCGAAAGACCAATTGCTTTCGTAAGTAAGAAAATTGTCGAAGTTACAAGAGAACTATGCAACCATTGACAAAGAAGCTTATGCCATCATTTTTGGATTAAGGAAATGTGAGCCATACATCTTCGGAAGTGAGATCCAAGTAGTGAGTGACCATAACCCGCTCACCTATTTGATAGAGCGTGCACCCCAAAGTTCTCGTTTGCAGAGATGGTCTCTGGCATTAGAAAAATTTTGCGCAAGGGTCATATACAGAAGAGGAAGATGCCACATTAATGCAGACTCTTTAGGCCGACTTCCTGCATCACACGAGTTGAACAATTAGTTCGTCATGCATATTATATTGAGTGTTTATCTATCGAATATCTATTCTACAAGTCTTAATTCCTGTTGTGAAATCATGTATTGTGTATATAATGTTTACTTATCATTATTTTGTTTTTGTTTATGAATCTTCAGATGTATCAGACTCTTCGAAGGAGAGGTGTCAAGAATGATTCCTAGTCCCCGAACGACTCCCACGACAGACGACAGACGCCCCCTACATTTTTTTTTTACATTTGAGGGAGAGACTGAACCTCCAATCGAAGAGGAAAGTTCGCCAGGTATCGACGCCTGACGTACTTGTACGAGACTCCGTAGTAATTTCGCTGTTTAAGAATCCTTGTTTATTTTTATTATTTGTGTGCTTCTTTAGTGTGTGTGTGTTGATAAATAAATGTTTCTCCTTAAAAAGACTGAAGTCAATTTCGATACCAACTTACACCAGAAACCCCAGACCCTCCGCCATCCAGATAACAAGAGGTAAACGGTACTCTTTAAAAAAACAATACTTTTTTTAAAGAAATTCATTTTTTGCTCGTTGTTTGCTTCGTTTTTTAATTCATATACACAATGGGTGTTTTTTCTTTTGTTTTTCCCCAAAGACTCAATAAAAGGTATTATGTGTACTCATTTTATACTCATAAATTGCCATGTCTATCAAAACTGTAATAAACATCTAAACATTACCCCAGCAAGATACACTCACAACTTCAATTTTCTTTAATAGTTCTGAGTCATGCATGTAAAGTAAAACAAAACATAACAGAATATATCCATATTAAGTCAAGAAGTAAGAACTGCAAATATTTTATCTCTCCCACAAAGAGAAATAAGTAATAAAAAATTTATCTTCTGGTAAAAATGTTTATTTTAAGATAGATAAACTATATGCATAATTCACCTGTTGCAAAATTAAACTTTGACGTCATGACTGCTAAATTCACTGCTCTTATTAAAACAGAACATAAAAACTAATTAATTACACTTAAATAGATGTTTCTAAACAAAATGAATTAACACTTAGATCAATTTTAATTATGGTCTCTGTGCATATACATTATTATTAAGTTTCATCGTGCAAAGGATGAATATGGATACAAGTAATTCTCTAGAGATTTTTATATCCGTAAACGTTTACTTCCACCTGAAACTCTCTGTAGATGAAATTTATCTGAAAAAATTAACCTTTAAAATATTTAGTTAAGACGTCATATCACTAACGTCATGAATCAACTCTTAAAATGCAGCATATTTAGACCAAATGAATTAGCATTTAGTGCGATTTTTAATTAATATATATATGAATTGCTATCATACAAAATTAAAACTGGTGGAATGTTCATGCCCGTACTTAAAGTTTTTTCTTATTTTAATGTTATATTATTTCTACATAAAGTGTGATTTCAGTTTTACAAACAAATCGAAAATGCAAGAATTGTATCTAATGAAAATTATATTCATGATGTTTCTAATGGAAAGTAATTAGAATAAAATCAGAAAGAAATTAGTTCAATAACGAATATAAATAAATGTTTAAAATTTAAAGAAATGTAAATTGAAATATAAAAGAACAGTTTATTTACAACATTTTAAGTGTTTGTACAAAGCATTTTGACATGTTTGTGTCTTTTTAATTATTTTCTAAATTCATAAGTATTTTTTGAAAAT
>CM063504.1:52282949-52300449 GCA_032207245.1 Pardosa pseudoannulata | reverse complement strand
GCTATGATAAAGGAGACATGCTAAAAATTAAAGCTCTTTGAACCTCTGTCTAACTATCCTAACAATATGTGAGCTTAATTTCAGGTAATTTCCTAATAGGAATTCCTTTTAAACTTCTTGTATTTTACATACTGATACCTACTAAGTATCCCTGGAAGGTCGATAGGGGTTCAGAAATTATAAACATTTTTTGAAGATGCACAAATGATTATTTTTATTCTTTCCAGACCGAATTGGTCACCTAAAACTCAGCTTATCCACTTTGGAAATTTTGTCTTGCTAAGAGAGCAGTAGAATATCGCACTTTCGATGGCCTGTTATCAAAATCATGTTTGCAATGTTGTACCTGCAAAGACTTCGACTGATAAATTCATTAAGCTAGTAACCAAGCTTTTAATATTCCTTACAGCTATAGAGAGGGCGTTGAAAGATATCGAGTATGTGCACAGATTAGAAGATTACTAAAATATTGTTCTGTGATGTCATGTAAAGAAAAAAAAATTCCACGTTATGTACTTGCTATATTAAATTCTGCCTTGATTTTAAAATAAGCTCTCGTTATTCACAGAAATATGCATTCTTTAGGTGTGCCATAGTTTTCAAAAGTAAATTAGGGTAAGTAATATCACTTCTAATTCTTTACAGCTAATCAGAACTTACTTCCTTCCTCATTTGAATTCAAAATCATAATCATTCCGCCAGTCACATACAACCAGTTATACGTAAGTCCAATTCATATTATAAGATTCATTTACCGTGTTTAGCATCCTACATAAAACGAAATTTACAATAGAAAGACATTCTCTAGATTAATTCTAAAGTCCAAAATAAAGTAATGACGATATATTTGTTCATTTTAATACCTGTAATAAAAATTTTATTTAAAAAAATGCTTTTGGTAAATGATTTAAATAAAAAGGTTGGTTAGAATAATGTATTTAATATCGATTATGGATTAAACTTATGGTGGTACTTATTATCTAGAATATAATATAAAATACTGTTCTATTAAAAAATTTTATATTGATTAATATTTGTAAAGTAATGTTTAAACATTCTGAAATACAAGGGAATGAAAAAAATAAAACTGTAATAAAAACTTAGATTTTACAAAATTTACTTAGTTTTAAGAGAATATGTCCTAATGTAAGTTCTGAAGCATAAATGTATGCCTGAGGCGATGGTATAAAATAATCAGGTGGGTAATTATCTTAAACAGATAATTGTACCTAAGCATTTTGATAAGATATTATTACACTCCTGTTAAATATTACTTATTCAGCACTTTAAATATTTCGATATTTGACGAACACCTATCTCTAACACGTGGTTCAAACAAATAGGTTTTTAAAAAGATGTAAATTAAGAATATGTATAGCAAAAACCAGTATCATGGACTTTTTGTGTGGTGTTAGATTATAAGTATTTGAACTATCTTTCACATAGAATCGTGATTCAGAGTAATAATAAGAGATTATTGATTAAGGATAAGAGTTATTGAAAACATGTGAAGATAAGAATAAAATATGTTATTCAAAAAGTCCTAACAAGTATACAATAATAGATTAAATTAATATATATATATATATATATATATATATATATATATATATATATATATATATATATATATATATATATATATTAACAAATTGCGGCACAAATGAAAATTGAGAAATTAGATTACCATGGATATTTCATGAATTGATCTAATTAGTGGCAAATATATTTTCCACAGACTTAGAAAAGAAACTATACCCAACTAAAGACAAAATTTCAGAAACAAAATATGAGTATACTGTTTTGAATATCGTAGTATACTGTTAGTCCTTCCACGAAGTATATAAATGAGTTTTTATAGTTTTTCTCTCTATCCGGATATTTATTTTTCGTTCGGGTATTGTTTCAGGATGTTTCAGGATATTTTAGACAGACCGCGTTAAAAATTCATTCATGCTTTAATGTATATTTTGTAAAATATAACATATAGGATGGTTAATTTTGAATGAAAAAGCCACATAAATAAAAAAAAGATAATATTTTTAAGTTAAAAATTAAATTTTTTTTCCTGTAAATAAATTTATTACTACCACATAAATTTAATACATTTAAAAAGTTTGATTTTTGTTATTGATTAGCACAGAAAAGTATTTATAACATGTGGCCTTATTTTTGGATCTATGTCTATTAGTTATTATAAAACAAAATACAGTTGAATACCTAAAAACCTAACAAGCACAAAACTGATTTAATTGTACTTGAATAAACACAATTAGTGCTTGTATTAACTGGAAATTAAACTTAAACTAACAATTTTCTGTTTATTCAACGTCAAGTTAACTTTTATTTATTGAAGGTTGAAAAAATTTAAAATGTACTGATTATCAACCCGATGCTTAAACTAGTTTAAAGTAAATTATTAATTAATTTACTTTAAATTAGTTTAAGCATCAATACTAATTATAAGTTTTATGAGTAAATGTATCACTTTTACTAATAATTTAAAGTAATTAGTATTTAATGTAAATGTAATTTAAACTAATTTAAAGTAAATGTATCACTTTTAAAGTTAATGGAACTTGAATTTTAGATTGATTACTTATATTTTGTAATACCATCGTTGAAAGCAAAATTTGAACTGATCGGAAGAAAGAGACCCATTAATCGTACAATTGTTATTCGATAAATATAGATAGATGCCTAATAAAATATAATTCAAATTATATAATTTAATATAACGATAGTTTAAAAAAAATCATGTTCATAGAAGGTAACAAAATTGATGTTAATTTTTGTTTAACATATATGGTGTCAACTAAATAAACGTTTATTGTTTTAAATTAAAATAAAGTACTAAAGTAAATGAATTAAAATGATTTATATGGATAGAAAAATAACTTGTAACATATATTGAAGTCTAACTTAAATGGCAAAGATTAGCACTATCGCAGTTACCTTAAGGGTCGGTGTCACGAAATTGGTTTAGCGGCTAACTGCGATTAACCCATGGTGCCAACTATGTTAGGGCGGAATTATCCGTTTAAACAGATTAATAACAGTTCTCATTAAACGACCTTGGTGACATTCGCTCTTAATGTGATTGAAATTTATACTTATATGATTAGTTAATTATAGCCATAGAAATAACGGTACTTAAAATGTAGCACTACTTTATTTGATGACAGAAAATACATATACTCACCAATTATTTTACAAATTGACCACTTTGATTTGGGTAGTGAAATAAATTTTAATGAGATAAAATGATACACTATTGAAGAAAATATTAAATTTAGTTAAAAAAAACTATGTAAATAAAAAATTGTAATTTAATCTCATCAGAAGTAGTCAATTTATACTTATATGATTAGTTAATTATAGCCATAGAAATAACGGTACTTAAAATGTAGCACTACTTTATTTGATGACAGAAAATACATATACTCACCAATTATTTTACAAATTGACCACTTTGATTTGAGTAGTGAAATAAATTTTAATGAGATAAAATGATACACTATTGAAGAAAATATTAAATTTAGTTTAAAAAAAACTATGTAAATAAAATATTGTAATTTAATCTCATCAGATGTAGTCAATTTATACTTATATGATTAGTTAATTATAGCCATAGAAATAACGGTACTTAAAATGTAGCACTACTTTATTTGATGACAGAAAATACATATACTCACCAATTATTTTACAAATTGACCACTTTGATTTGAGTAGTGAAATAAATTTTAATGAGATAAAATGATACACTATTGAAGAAAATATTAAATTTAGTTAAAAAAAACTATGTAAATAAAAAATTGTAATTTAATCTCATCAGAAGTAGTCAATTTATACTTATATGATTAGTTAATTATAACCATAGAAATAACGGTACTTAAAATGTAACACTACTTTATTTGATGACAGAAAATACATATACTCGCCAATTATTTTACAAATTGACCACTTTGATTTGAGTAGTGAAATAAATTTTAATGAGATAAAATGATACATTATTGAAGAAAATATTAAATTTAGTTTAAAAAAACTATGTAAATAAAATATTGTAATTTAATCTCACCAGAAGTAGTCAATTTATAAAATTCATATAATAGCACTACTGGCAGATCTAAAAGTCAGCCGTTTGATAATGAATTTTCTTACATCAAATCATTTCATTAAACAAATATGTCGCTAATTATAAAAAAAAACAAATTTTAATGTAGTTTTATAATGGAAATAAAAAATGAAGGATGTTTTATAAGTGAAATAAACCTAAAGTTCTATTAAATGTACAAAGATTTCATTTCCATAAAATGCTTCATCATTACATTTTATAGCAATAAAAATTCTTAAAATTTTTAAATATTAAAAACAAACTTATCATCTAGAACAAAAGTTATGTATAATATATAAATATAGAATATTTAAAGTACGTTAGAAAAATTAAACAAGTTACCTTCCTTTTCATAACTAGCACTGCGGTGCACGCGATACAATCACCTTTGGCGGTATTTAATGTATCACATTTTCGATTCATAGAGGAAAATGTGTGATGGAATATTTTTGAATCACCTCAGTACAAAATTAGTGAATTTTGAATTTTAAGAGTCTTATTAATTTTTGTTCCGGTTGTGGTCTTTATATAGAGGCAAAAATAGAGATCCGAAAATTTTCTTCCTATTGTGCTTACATGAAATAAATGTGGCCTTTAATCTATATGTCCTCTCACAAATTGCCTTCAAGTTTAAAAGGCAGCTCTCAGTGAAATATGACATTTATCTCACTTTTGAAATCCAATTTGAAAAGGTAAAAAAATAAACAAATTCCATCTCAGTTATATGAACTGAATTATTTCAAACTTGTTCTGGATATTTTTTTGTATTTCATTTTTTAATGGAATTTCTTTGTGTTCTACAGTCACATTTTGAGCACAAAAAGAAAGATTTAATATAAACATTTAATATATAAGATTTAATAAGAGATAATAGATAAAGAGTTAATATCTAAATCTTTGGAGATATTTGTTTTTTTTTTATGCGGCCTATTTTAAAAGGGTAATTTGTAAGTTCTCTGTAGATCAGATCAAATGCGTCCAGACCTGTTTCTCCAATGATTCAGTGATTCTGAGTGAATTGAAATACACCATTCAGCAGTGGGAATCGAACAGATAGAATTACGTCCTGAAAATTCGTTATGTTCGATATTTATCTTGTTAGTTTAAAAAATTTCATAGGATTATTTGGTTTCGTTTGGATTGTTTTATATCACTACGGTCTGCTTTTATGGAACACTAGGGCTACTGAGACTGCGTCCTACAGCTTAAAGCTGATTCCGAAAGGCTGCCAACACGCCACAGTGGAATTCGGACACAGGAACTCCGGTACCGAATATCAGAGCCTTAACCATTAGGTTATCGTTCGGATGAATGTTTGGAGAAACAATGAAGAAACGCATATGTAAATATGCAAAGGAAAATTAAGCTTATCTTAATTATATTATAACACTAGAATGATATTGCAATCTGTACTATTAGTATCTAATATATTTAAAATTTATATATTGGCGGTTCATAAATATTAGCGAAAAGCTTAGTAATCGACTCAAATATTTTGGTATTGATTACTAAAATATAGTTTAGCAAGAGTCTGAAGAAGATTTTAGGAGAGTTAGCTTAAGTATTAGAATATGATAAAACTTCAAAATCAATATTTTATCTTACGAAGTTTATTAGATAAATGTTTAGAGCTTCACTTAATTTGAATGGTGACACTTTCGTATCAATAATGAGATTCAAGTTTACAAACATTATATTCTTATTTGTTTGGTTATTACCAGTTATAAAATAAATTTCCATATATCAGTAAAATTAACTCAGTTTAAATCTTGTTTTCAAAATTGAAATATTTTGCTGTTGATTAAGTTATAATTTTATTTTGGAAAAGTACTGTATGTAGGAGGATCTCTAAAATATGAATTCGGAGTTATTAGTCTCTCAACTCTCGAAAGCATATGTGGTAGTTCTCTCGCAGTTCAAAGAAAATAGTTTATAATATCAATAAATTTGTTTGCAAGTAAATTGTTTAATATTACTTCAAAACTTTCAATTGTAAATTACATTTTTTCCGATGATCTACAAGTAGAAATGTGTATATATATATATATATATATATATATATATATATATATATATATATATATATATATATATTAGAATTACCGAATGTAACGCGCAATACTTTTCATTCCTATTATCATGAAGAATATTTGCGGGTGGTACATATATAGGGACATATACCTGTCACATATATTATCCTGTATGTTTGATTTATCGATTGTTTTATGTTAATATCGATAACGGAATTACATATTACACATAAAATTTTACTGTGGTTAAAACCTTCTTGAACATAAAATCTGAAATTTGAACAGCATGTGTGGTTATTATAGATGGAAACAAGTTATTGTAGGAATGTTTTTTATGGTTATGTAGGATAAATATCGTTTTACATTATATCCAAGTATATTCAAATAGTGACAAGCTTTTTACTAATTTACTTTAAGTCATATCTTAGTACATGGATTTGCAAAAAACACATATTTTCTCTCCTAATCTCAGTGTCCCAATTGAAGAAGAGCTGAAATTTCACACATAAATAATTTTTAAAAAGTGATAGCTTTAATCCTTTTTGATGTTAAGTTCATTATATTTATTTTTCATATATTCTACATTCTATCTACGAAAATCTATAGATATTCAAATTTTTATAAAATAAAGACGTTGTTTTAAAACCAATTAAATTGACATTATTTTAATACCTTAAATAAACACTTATAAATAAATTAGGAAAGTCTGAAATATGTTATAAAACTGCAGTTGTTATTAGTAAGTTTTAGTATAAAATTCCAGATCAGTGTTTCACGAAACCCTAAATTTTCGAGAAATCCTTTTTTTTTTTTTTTTTTTTTTTTTTTGCAACAAAAGAAAAGTATTTTAGTTCTCAAAGTAACTTTTCTCCTCCTTCACTCTCATTTTGCCTGAAGAAATCTCGAAAATTTTTAGACACGGGTAAGTATCAAGTGACATAGATAACAGGTAAAATTGTAGGTACGTCACGAGATAAAATTTCTGCTCTTATTTTCTTACAGCTAGAGTTTTAAAGGGATATTCTTATAGTCCCCACGATGTTAGACTTTCAAGCATTCATACTATATGTTTTTTTATCTAACTTGAAGTTTTAGCATGCTGGGTCATTTTTTCTAGGTATATTCATTAAAAAACATAGCAATTCCTACTTATACTCTAAATATATTATAAATTTTATTTGCATATATAATCTAAATTGGTTTTAGGAGAATGAATTTAAACTTTATAGCCTTAAAAACGATATATAAATGAAATAATAATAAATAGCATCAAAAATGCAAAAAAGCTGTATATGATGGCGGGGGAAAGTGTCTTTTTTTTCTTCCTTCACATAAAAATAGTTTGTTTTATAACTTGATATAAACTTAGGTAAAAAAATAAATTAACATTTTAGGTATAACAGATAAAAAAAACTTTCACTTGAAAATAAATGCATTTTATATATAAGTCAGTACAGTAAGTTGAAGGAGTAGAGTCGAGAATGAATATATATAATATATATTATATATATATATATATATATATATATATATATATATATATATATATAATCCGATTAGGGATGCTTGAAAGTGGAGAAGAGCACACTCATACCGAGCTTGCGAATTTAAAAATAATTATCTGCACTCGAAGTAGGAACTCGTATTTTGAGAAAGACGGCTTATATACTAAAGGAATGTGGGACAAAAGAAAACTTTAAAAAATGCATGTTTGCAAAGAAAAAAAAATTGGATAATGATAGATTATATATTATATATATATATTATATATATTATATATATATATATATTTATATAATATATATATATATATATATATATATATAAGTACAAAATAAGTTTGTTTTTGTGAATCATTTTAGTGAATAGAGAAGTGTTTTTACTATGATAGGCATTTCAGTGTAGAATTTATCTTAATAAATTTTTTTAAAACTTTTTAGTTAATCTATATTAATTGATTATTTAAATCGTGCTAATAGTTATACGTGTTATTTAATCTGTTTGATGAAAACTTAATTAAAAGAAAATAACAGTCAAATATCTTTTTACATCAAACATTAGGTGTATAAAGGAGGGTTCATATAAAAATACAGTGATGGCATTTCTTTGCAATTTTTTGATCAAGTTCAAATTGTTCTTCATAGTGTTTATATCAATTTAACAAGCATAATGGGAATTTTCAACATGTAAGCTGCTATCTCTAGGAAAAAAAATAGGTTCTAATTTGAATCCAGGCAAGAAAATATACAAATATAATTTGCTTTAGAGATATTAATATAACCTCTCTAATGTATTTTATATATAACTTATATAAACTGTAAAATTCTGAACAAGTTTAGTAATAATTTGTGGCCTTGTATGCACTTCATATCAATGCAAATCAATTAGATGCTTGATTTAGTTGATGCAGAAAATCGGAGATCCTGCATGATTATGTATAAGTTTACTTTCTCTTGGTAATTTATAACATTGACAATTAAATTTCTTAGTCTAGTTTAAGAGTCAAAATAATACAAATAGACATTTATTCTACGAGGGGAGAGTGGAAATGCAATTAAAATTTTAAATGATAATTAGATTGCAAATTCGAATAATTTGAGAAGCACTGGCCTAATATAAATGATAAATTTTGGTTCTAGTTGGCATCCGACTGCTAGTCCCAATAGAACTGCTCCGTGATCAAGAAGGTCACGTTGCTTCTGCTTTACTGTAAAAAAGCTGGTACCTGAAAAGCGGTTCCAATTCAACTGCTCCTTATGGAAGTTAAGTATTCTAATAGATATAACGACATATTACACTTTTAAGTAAAAAAGTTTTAATGAAATGATCCAAAAGTATGTCCTCTGTTAATCAAGAAGAGTTGTTTTTACCTCCTCTGGTAAAAAAAAAATATCTGCCGTTCACGAATTGGAAATATTTAATATAAAATATTAATTTCAATGAAAAATAAGTAGTTTGAAAAAGTAAAAAATTATAATTAAACCTTTTTTCCTAACACAGCTGGAAATATAGGTATTATATTTATACCAATACAAGGCTGCAAGGCTGTTACCCATCTAGCACTAGCCGGAGTGCACGTGTAGTTTAAAGTTTGCTACGGAAGAAAGTAACATTACTCCAGCTGGGCCAGCGTAATTTAGAAGCAGGGACGAAGCAGGACACCCCCAGGCTAGGACTGCCATACTTAGAGGTACCATTTGATAACTTGGTAGTCATTCTAACTACGAACATATTTTACGTGCCCCAGTCACCTTTAACCCTCCGAGTGGAACACACCGAGGGAAAAAAGTCTCCAAAAAATAAGCTAATGGTTTATTGTGTCAGTGACCAAAGTGTTCTACGATTTTTTACTTCACCCTTTGTCGACTAGATTGGAATACGGGAAACCCACCCTCGTTACTGTCCCTTTACTTCCGGTTATAAATAGATATATAAATAGACATTATAGATTGTTAATTTTTAATACACATAAAGCTCGTCAAGTCTCGAAGATCATCCCATAAGAAATAATGGGTTCTAAAAGTACAAATAAAAATATTCTTTAAGAGAATGATTTATATCTTTTTTACGAAAGTCATCCAAGCTATTTAAGTGGTGCAATTAGAGATACATCTGTTACCGCAAACGAAATACTTCGAAATAGAGATTTACAAAGCCATGAAAAGCTATCAGCGTCTTTGTGCCTCAGGGAGTAGGTGTGCAGTTCCTAAACAATCGACCTGACCCTCCTACCTCAAAACTCCATAGGGAAAACACTGGCAGAAATGTACATTACATCCATTTTCGGAACGTTTTTGGAGGTCGAAAATTGTACGTGACAACCGCTTTGAAGACATCATCGGTTTGGCGGAATTGTACGTGCGAACCGCTTAGAGGGTTAACAAACACGTGGCCCGCTCGAACCTCGAACCCGCAATCTTTCAGTTACGAGATCACTCCCTTCGCCGACTGATCTACCGCGGATCGTATAACTAAACCTAATCAATATTAAAATTAGATATGCGTTATTTTACATTATATGATGCTCAAACAAAATTATATTGCAGCAACGCAATTTAGAAATTTATAAAGACGTTTTCAAATTCGTAGTTATATAAACAACATTTTAGATATTCTTAATATATTGTTTATGAAACATTTTTATGACATATTCTACTAGCATGTAATTTTATTTCGTATGTTCTCATACTTTGCTACCCCTTGTAATTTGTAGAGATTCTGTAATAGGAACAAAATTGAAATTAATGAACATTCTGTAAACATAATTCAAATTTTTATGTACCTTTCGGGTGATTGCAAAGTATTAGAGGAACTAAAGTTTTTGAATATGTCTAAATCCCATGGGTAATTTTAACAATATATATCAGTTAGAAACGAACGCAAATGGATGCTTGAATTTCTATCTAATTCACGCATATCTAGAGTATTTTAAGTATTTTTCAGCACTATATGTTTGTGTTATTTGTTATGTTTTAAGTAAAGTATTATTAATGTTTAAGTCATAGAAGATGGTCATGGAAAGTTATGTATGCTATTAGGATATGATTTCTTTTTCAATGTCTACGACAAAAGTTTAATGATAAATCAGAGAGTCTGTATAAATCTAAACATCTTTATTAATAGTTAATATTTAAGCTTATATAAGTCGTGTATATTTCCTTTTTTTACACAAAAATCCCAATAAATATATGTAATATTAAATTTAATTCTATTCTCAAGAATATTCCTTTTCTTCAAAAATATCCTGTCACCTTTTAAAACCATATATGTAAAATATGTAAAAGAATCAATGCATTATATTGCCTTTAGAAATATTATATAGGTCATGGAATGAATTTTGTATAGTACTGTTTTCTTCAGCACCATTTTTAGAAAAAGCTGAATTAATTATTAGGAGTATAATATAATTCATTATCAGTGTAACTCTTTGTATTATGTGTATAGCAATATCGACTGAATTCATTTGCTTGTTTAAGGAAAATAAGTCAATCTATTTTAAACTAGAATACACAAAGGAATACTATTTTATAATATATACTTTTACTAGCAAAAATGTGTATTTATAAATAGCAGTTCTACATTACATTCTATTGGAGTAATAAAAATAATGCAAAGTTTTTGTTTTTGTTTTAGTAGCAACATTAAGAAAACCGCATCTTTCTATTCACAGTTGCCTGCTTCAAATTTCACTCGTGCATAAATTTTTATGCAGAAAAACACACGAAAAATTTTCAGGTTAGAATATGAAAATAAATTCATTATAACTATTTATAATAAATCAATTTTTATTTGATGTTCATCAATTCAGTTCATTCGCTCTTCATTTTCCCAAATAAAAAAAGTTAATGAATATATATTATTATTGCTTGCTTTAAAATATTTTCCTCGTTATAAATTATTATGGAAATAAGGTACTGAAAGACTTAATTTTTAAAGTGTTACACTTTTAACCGTATATTTGAAACGAGAATATATAATATTTTTAAATAAAATACGTAGGATACTAAAATGAGGAAGAAAATATTTTTAAAAATGAAGTTAAAACAACTATCTTCTTTAAACGTGTCTCTAATTAACATTATATTCGTCAGACTTAACTATCATTTTTGGTTTTTACATAAAAGCCTAAATGTATATCAAATTTTGTATGTTTTAAAAAGAATTTATTTTAAATATTTTACATATAAGTTATACGTTATAAATTCATAATTATTTGCTGTTTTGATGTATTAATAATTTAATATAATGAAGAATTTTACAAACTGTATTTCTTCAGTTGAAAGTTATTATTTAGGGGAATAACATGAAATAAAAAAAACAGTTTTAAGGCTTCAAAGAAAAATAACAAAAGAATTAAATAAAATAATAATTCATTTATAAAAATGCCTATTTTATTTTACACATTGCATGATATTTTAAAATTTGTTGTTAGCTTAAAATCATAAAATATCTATTCATGTGCAGAAAAATAAATTATATTTACTAATGTTTTTTTTTAAACAAACAATTCTTTTTAGAAATTAAATTTTTAAAATTGCTTGTAAAATTATCTTTGCATACTAATTGTATTTTGTTCTATTTACTCATTTCTGTTACATTTATTATGTATTTATCATATTTTCCTTTAAAAATATTTCAGTATCATTTTGTTATTAAATTTAATATTTGAAATATTTGTATCTTCTTATTAATTTTCTTTGGAACTTTTTTATATTTAAATGAAATTTTTATACTGTAAAGTTGAACAATAAATTGGATATCTAGTTGAGCTTCTTTATAAATGTAGAAATTTAGATACAATTTTATTAGATTTCATGTATTAAGTTGTAAGTGGCATTTTATAATTGTTAAAGATTATAGAAACGTTTTTAAAAATATTACTTATATTTCAGTAAAGTTATTTTCTTAATTTCTATACCTGAAAAAATTGTGTCTTTGTAATACATTCGTTTAGACCTAAATTTATAAAAGTGGTGTTTTTTCTTTCTCTGTCAATATTGTTACAAATTTTTTAGAGATTATTGACTGAATTAATTACATTTTAAAATTGTGAAATAGATAAAAATAAACTTCGTTTACAATCATTTTCAACGAATAAATTTTGTACATTCAAGAGGAATTTTTTATTTCATGTATACATAGCTTTTGTACTTTATTAAATATTAAAATTTTGTATATTTTATTTTTTAAATTTTGAAATAGGAAACTATAAATCTACACAAATTTTGAATGTACACAATTATGAGTGTATACCGTATTGAATTAAACTGAATTAATATGATGTGTCTTTTTTAACTATGAATATAGAAATTTATTACATATGTTCTTTACAGATTTAAAATCTGTAAATATTTTGGAAAAGATTTTCGAAAAATTTATCTCCCCATTGTACTTATTTGTCATTAATATTCATAATATAACTTCCAAACGTTAATAATATAGCTTCCTAAAAACAAGAGTGGACATCATCTAAATATCCACTAAATATTTAATGTTTAATATTTTTTTAATATTTGTAAGAAAAGATATAAATTTGGTGCATAATTGCTTAGCTGTAAAAATAACAGTATAAAGATTGACATTTTAAAAGTTTTATTTTATATTGGAGAGGTTTGATAATTTTTAGTAAGACAAAATAGAAAAATGTACACGAAAAGTCAATTTCGAAAATAAATTTATATTTATGGGGAAAAACCTGTTATTTCAATCTTATGATTTAATACACTTAATATATTTGATGTTGTTTCTTTTTTGAATTTACATTTTTCATTTAAATTTTATTTGTTATTGAAACATTATTTTACTGCTACACGAAATGTAGATAATGCATTCTAAATAATGTTTTCCTTTCAACATATTCATTTTCAGACATCCTTATAAAATTGTATTAATTTGTTTAATAAATGAAAAATGTTGTATTCATATACAAAACTTGCTGAATCATAATCCGTTTTTATAATTTCAATTTCAGAATTAGGTTTAACTTTTTTTCGAATTTAATAGTAATCCAAATAAAATTGAAAGATATAGTTACTCGATAAAAAATTAGTTTAAATATTTTTTGGCCCGATACTCGAAAATTCCTTTTCATATGGGAAAAGCCAATGAGATTTTCTTAAACGAAATAAAACTGTTTAAGTTAGGAAATAGTAAACAAAAACTGTTTAAATTTAATTATATTTTTTTTTACAGAATTGTAGAACATTGAATACGATATAATATCATATATAAGTCCTAAAATTAATAAATCTATGACTAAAAAATTTAACAAATCCTCTTTAGTTTCTGTACTAATATTCATCTTATTCTTCAAAAATTTAGTCCCATGATAAGTTTTTTTTTAATTTAGGTAGAAAAAATAGATTAAAGGTTTTTGAGAAATCGTGTATTGCGTACATATATTGTAAGCTAAAAAATTTTGAGATATAAATATTATATTCTTTGTATTTTATTAAAAAGAGAATTTTTTATAAATATATCAATTTTATCAAAAGTTTTATATTATGTTTAACCTTAATGCATTTGTACACATTTTACGTTCAACAATAAGTAAAAAAAATATTTTAATATTTTCTAAATTTGATAACCATTTAGATACATATCGCACAAACTTTGAGCTCCGTTTACCATTCCAAGACTATCAATGTAAGATTACGTGAACTTGAATTTTGCCTTATTTAGAATACTAGCCCTTATATTTCACTAAATTTACTTTTTTATTTTAAAAGTGTAGTTTCTGATATTATTTTTAAAAAAAAAGACTGTACATGTCTGGTAATACATATATCATTCTAACACCCAGCATACAACCATATCCAAACATTAATTTATTTTATTTTATTTTAAATATTATTAAATATATGTTATATAAAACAATCGACTTAAAAATTACTTAAGATAATGTCTTTACTTTAAAAAAATATTAATTTATGACTCTGTGGTATCTTAATATGTGCTATAAATTTAAAAATTGATTTTAATTTTATTCTAAATTTGGGGAACAATTAGATACATATCACACAAACTTTGTAGTCAGTTGACCATTTCATGACTGTTTATCTCAAATTACTTAAAGTGTGATTTTGCCCTGTTCAAAGCAGTAGCCTTCATGTTTCATTAAACTGATTTGTATTTAAAGCTTTCTAGTTCCTGATATTCTAAAAAAAGGCTATACTTGTCTGGTAATACACATTAAAGATATTTTCTTTATACATATATCATTCTAATCTCCAATATACATCCATGTCCAAAAATTAATTTTTTTTACTTTTATTTTAAATGTTATTAAAATATATTTTATATAAAAGTAATGACTTAAAATTACTTAAGATAATGATTTTACTTTAAAAAATTAATTAAATTTATGAATCTGTGGAATTTTAATATGTTCTCCAAATTCAAAAATTGGCTTTAATATTATTCTAAATATAGTGATCAATTAGATACATATCACGCAAACTTTGAGTTCAGGTGAGCATTTCACGACTGTCGATCTAAGATTACGTGAAATTTGATTTTGCCCTATTCAAAACATTTGTCCTTATGTTTCATTAAACTGACTTGTATTTAAAACTTGCAGTTTCTGATTTTCTTAAAAATGTACTATACTCTGGTAATACGCATTCAATATGTATTTTTGTCCATATACCATTCTAATCTCCAACATACATCCATCTCCAAAAATTAAATCATTTTATTACTTTTATTTTAAATATTATCAAATTATATGTTATATAAAACTACTGACTTCAAATTACTTTAGATAATATCTTTACTATAAAAAAGTAATGAAATTTAGTACTTTGGGGTATTTTTATATGTGCTCTAAATTCAAAAATTGATTTTAATTTTATTCTAAATTTGGGGGTCAATCAGATACATATCACACAAGCTTTAAGTTGAATTGACCATTTCAAGACTGTTAATCTAAAGCAACATAAACTTTTACCTATCATTCTAATCTCCAACATACATTGATGTAAAAAATTAATTTTTTTTTTACTTTTATTTTAAATATTATGAAACGATATGATATATATAACTATTGACTTATAATAACTTAAGATAATGTCTTTACTTTAAATAAGTAATTAAATTCATGACTCTGTGAAACTTTAATAAGTGCTCTAAATTCAAAAATTGTTTTTAATTTTATTCTAAATTTGGGGGACAATTACATAGATATCACCGAAATTTTGAGTTCAGGTAACCATTTCAAGAGTGTCTATCTAAGATTAAGTGAGATTTGATTTTGCCCTATTTAAAACATAATCTTTCATGTTTCATTAAATTAATTTGTATTTAAAGCTTTTAGTTTCTGACTTTCTTAAAAAAAGGGACTATACATGTTTGATAATACACATTGAAAATGAATTATTTATACACATATCATTCTAATCTCCCACATATTTAAAAAAATTAATTTAAATCATTTTTTTGCTTATACTTTATATATTATTAAAATATTTGTTATATAAAATTATTAACTTTAAAAAGTTACTTAAGATTATGACTTTAGTTTAAAAAACTAATTAAATTTATAGCACTGTGGTATTTTAATATGTTTTCTAAATTCTATCTGCTTGTTGAATTTTTTCAAGTGCTCTAATCATTGTGGAAGGCACTATGTATTTGTGTTTAAAAGGGTAGAACAATATTTTAACTATCACGAAAGTTGAACCCGAAAGTGTCCAGAAAGTGTCATTAGTGGTTATTGCTGTATACTAGGCACATAATAGTTACATATATTCAAAGAATAATTACATTTCTTTAAAAGATTATGATTAATTACACAAATTGACTTGTAAATCACTTGAAAGTCTAATTGGAATTTTAATAGGTTAGAATAAATAGATTTAGAAAAATATTCCGGATTTTAATTTTTCAACTTATTAAAATGAAAATTAGATGTTTTAACGATGTTACATAAAAAATGTTTTACACAAAAAATTAAAGTCCATCAATGTCAAAATGTTTTTATTTTCCAGAATAGGCAATTTCGGAAGAATATATCTCCAATTCTTTTCAAGTTACACGATTGAAATTCTCTACAAATATTCCCTAGTGTATTTCCTTCAAATTTTCTCCATGATTACGAGCACTTTATTTTTCACAAAAGTTTTTAAGGAAGAAAATTTTTATGTTGAAAACAGATTTGTTGAAAATGTTATTTTAATCAAAATGTGAAAACAATTCGCTTAAATACTATAGTTTCAACTTCCTTATATATTTAAATTTAGAACAATTTCAATGAAATAAAATGGTTTTTAATGATTAGTCCTGTGAAATTATTTCTATAAGCATGTGTAATAGCAAATTATTCTTAAACTGCACTTAAAATAAAAGAAATACAAATGTTTACTATGGATTCCATGAAGTTCGCTGCATACCACACTCTAATATTTAGTAATTATTAAGAATATATAATGCACACAAAAAAAGTGAGTAATTTATTGAGTGCATAATAATAATATACATTTATTGTAAAAAGTTATTTTTTCTAGCTATCTGACGTAGAAGTGGTATAAAATGTTTTTAAAATACAATTAAACAGACTTTATAAATAATCATAAATTAAATTCATCAAACAACTAAACATTTACAATCAATTACAGTTTTAAGTAACCACAAGCAGTATATTTCATACAAGTTCCTAGTCTGTTTTTTTTTCTTTTCTGCTAGTTTCATTTTCATTAATATAATTCAATTAATTTTCCCAGAAGAGTAAATAAAAGGAAATACTAATGAAAATAAAATACACTTTCAATTATTTTATTTATATAATTTAGGCTCTTATTGTTAATTTCAATTAAAGGTATGCTTAACATATTGTGAAATGTAAACATTTTGAGATTTA
>CM063504.1:52270449-52277949 GCA_032207245.1 Pardosa pseudoannulata | reverse complement strand
TTCTCTACCTCTTCACATTATTTTCTCCTTAAGTTGTCGCAAGTTAGCTCAGCTACAATAATTGTTTTTCTTCTTTAAACTCTAGTTCTGTACCTTTTTTCTATTATTCTTTATTTTATACTTAGTAAACGTTCAGTTTATAAATGTCTTAAAATAATCAAATAAGTCGCCCTTGAATATAACTCAGCAATACATTTACTGAAAAAACTACTAATACCTCTTAAGTGCTTTAATTTTCTCTATAATGTTTATATTTCATTTTTGATATATTTATTTCTTACGTATACTTAAATAAATGTGTTTCATAAGGGAATTAAAGTCTATTTAAAATTAATGTAAAAAATACGAAACTAAAGTTTAAAAATGTAATAAAAAGAAAATATTTAATGCGTGGACTGTAAGATTATAGGCTTCCAAGACCAGTTACATTTTGAGTGTTTAAACACAATGCAATTTAACATTTACTATTGGTATAAGCATTTTGCAGATCTAAAATAATTTAATATATGTGATGTCAAGTATGCAGTGAACTTATAAAGGTAAGTAAGGGGTATTGTTCCTATCTTGCAATACTGCATTTAACACAGTTTGTACATCGAATCCATTAGTATAGTGATACTACGTTTAATTTTTTATGAAAGTTTCATTAATAATTTGATTATATTCGAAGTATTTTGAATTTTTAAATGTGGGGAGTGTAAATGATATCTCACACATGTAGTTTAAGTACTTTATTAAGGTCTGGTGGGGTAAAGTGGGTAAAAAAAGGGTGATTTCTCATTTAGCACTCTTTTTCACTTAAATAACTATAACACGCAATGTTTTGCATGTATTCATGCAATGGGTTCATTACTATTATTGTTAAAATAGTTTTATACATTTTTTTAAAATTGCAAATTCAGAATTTTTTACCTCTCTGTTTATACCTATTTTACCCTTTTACCCCAGAGGTGGGGGTAAAATGGGTATTGATTAAAAATGCTATTAATTATGCAAATTTTAATGAAAACTCTTTTTTAGCTACAAACACATTTATATCTGATATAATTACAATTTATATTCCAGAACTGTAATGTATATCTTAATTAAGTTGAACTACGTTCTGCCTCACTAGAAACAGTCATCACTTATTCGGCCCTAGTTTGCACCCACTTTCCTTTTCATCTGGCATTTTCTAAGGTTTCTTTCCTTACAACTGCAATGGTGATATTGTTGAAAGTGTGGCATTTTTAAAATTCTTATATGAAGAAGAAATGAAAAAATTCGAGGTGGTTCAACTGGAAGTTTGAGTAGAAAGAGCTTCCATAGTAGCGGTTGTTGATGTATGTGCAACACTGTTTACTGTTATTTCTCCATCTTTTTCAGTTAACACTATTTTATGTTTAGCAGTCTTTTCCCTTTCCAGTATGAAGTAGCTGTTTCAGCATATTAGTGATTATCATTTCGGACATTTTTTAAAGACAACTCTCTGTGTACGACATCTTCAGATTTTTTTCTCCAGGCATACTTCATAGGGGCAAATACTGCGACATCCAAAGGTTTCAGGACATGGATTGAGTTTGATAGGAGGCAATGAATGATGGTTCCATTGTCAATTGCTTGTTTTACTGTCTTATATGTCAAGTGACCCTCTAATATCAAAAGAATGGTTTTTTCCAGGTGTTTACTTGTTTTAGAAAATGTCCCATAAAAGATTCAAACATTGTATCATGAATTAACTTTGACTCTGTGCATCAATATAATGCACTAGGTGGTCCACCCTTGGTCCAAGTTTTATATAAATTTAGATTTTTGTACACTGTGAAAGGTGGAAGGAAATGTTCAGTGACACATGTACAAAACAGTTATGTAAACTTGCATTTCAGGCTTACAAGCTCAATTTTACGATTATTGAATTAATTTACTCTATACCACAGAAAATAACTTTAAAGAAACACTATGTAATATTACTTACACTAAAATTGAAGGTCTGGTTTAAATCGTTGCATCTAAAAATTAAGAACTGTATAATAAATTGTTAAGTCTTACCAATACCCACTTTTCCCCATCATACAAAAATAATAATTAAACATAAAATATTTAAAATATTTCTTGCCTTGCCTGTTTTTGAAAAACTGTTGTTCAGTAACCCTTGCAGTTAATAATTGAAAAAATATTTACTTTAAAAGAAATAAAATATTACTTTTTAATAATATTACATTTAAGACTTTAGTAAAGAAGAGTGTATTCCCGACTAGCAAAAAAGCAATCTATGTTGACAGATGTAAAATATAAAACTTCTTAAGGAAACTAAATGTTGCCAACAAATGCCTAAAATTATATTAAAAAGATAAAATTTAATTGTTAGAAGTTATGATGTGATTTTTCAGTAAATTATAAAAAATATCCATTTTACCCCTCCAGTCCCTACTTGAATTATTTTCTTTTAATATATTACTATATTTTATAGAAACGAGTAGTTTTATTTTGTATAAAATATAATTTTGACTAATGTTCATAACTGACGTTTGTCAAAGGACGCTACGTCCTGTCCTATTATTGTAACAATGCATCCTGTCCTATTGGAGTACATTTAGTTTGTGCCCTGAATTTATTCAAAACAAAGGTACTTTGGGGGGATTTGGGGATACGTTGAGTGTTTATCAACATGTAATTTATGCTTTACTGATAAATAATCTTAGTTTGATATACAGAACGTGTCCTATAACTCAATACAAAGCATCTTTCACTTGACGAGAACTGTTCTTTTTGATAAATGTACCCTACCACTTATTAAAAGAAATGTAAACACTATTTGCTCACAATTTAAATTTTTTACCTTAAATTATTTAAATTAATCTAAACTATTTTTATTTGTTTGAAGTAAAATGAAACAAAAGTTTGATACATTTCATCACTAATACCATTGTATTGTCTCGGCATTGTACTGAAATTAAGGCTCCAAAATGCAATACAGAATTGGTGATAAAAATCAAAATGAATGCTAGTTTAAGGGTTTATTTCAGTTCAAAGGTGCAATTCTTTTTCATTGGGAGTGTTTTTCCTAAGGATATTCAGTATTTTATAATTCCAAAAAATGGTAATTTAAGGCACCTTAAATTAAATTAATTAAAACAATTTTTAGGATTGTGATAGGGAATATTTTTAAGTTAAACATTAAAAACTAATTTACGAAAAAATATTTTAAAATATAATAAGGAACAGAAATAAAAAAAATCATAGTCTTGGCAATGGTTTCGTAGACTTACAAATATTTAAGTGCATGGCGCATTTTAGCATGAGTCTCTATACAACCAGGTATCATAATTAAATATGAAGGTACTCTAAAAATACTGCTGCTGACTCAAAGTTCATAAATAAAGGAGAATATATATACAAAACATATTTACAACAAATAAAATTAGGGGATTAATTATAGAATTTTACCTCTATTTCTCACTTACAATAAAAATATATGAACATATTTACATGATAGCGTAGTAGTATTACCGGAGAATACGCATTACACAAACGACAAATATGAGAGTTCCCCGAAATGTTATAGGTTTGTTTTTAGTTGTCCCCTACACAAAGAAAAGAGAACTATAAAATTAAATAGAATCAACTTTGCAATCGGTTTTATGTCGAACATGAGTACTGGCTGTAGGCCTACCGAAGAAAATTCTAGTAATTACTCATTATTTCTGCTGCGCATCCTTCTGAAGTGATTATTTACAATATTTTTAATAGACTTTCTTATTTGCGAGGAGTTTAGCTTATCATATAACAAGTTTGATTTGGTTCTTTAAGGTCTACTTTTTTCCAACACGAAGGCTAATGAGACCGGGACCTACTGCTTGAAGCCTATTCCGAACATCCATGCAACAGTGGGACTCGAATCCAGGAACTTCTGTACCGATTCTGTAACCATTCGGCCATCGTATGGCTATCATGTAACAGTATATTATTGGATAATTCGAAATATTTTATTTTGAGCTATCTGCAACTTTTGAATATGAGAGGTTGCAGCAGAGCCCCAGACTAGAACAGGATAAAGCATGATTTTCCTTTCCACATGTTTTTAAAGCAAAACTTTGTTAGCTGTGGACCTGCTATTATGAAACAAGAGGTCTACCAGGTCCCTAGTAGCTTTGAATATTTTCCTATAACTTGACCTGATCAGTTCATGGAAGAACTAATTAGGAAAAACTAATTAGAACTTTATTAGCTGTAGACGAAGGAATGTGATACAACAGGTCTGCCAGATTCCTCCTGGCTTTGAAAATTTTCCTATAAAGTGATCTCGTCAGTTTTAAAGAACTAATTATGGAAAATCAGGAAATTGTTTTTCATTGCAATTTAAGTCTATATTAAGCATACTTCATTTTTTGCTTGAATCTTTGAGAGCCTCATTTGTCATGTACAGATTAATAGTCGAAAAATATAGAATTTTAAAGGAGAAATGTGTTAGATATGGACGTGGGATTATTATACAAGAGGTCGGCCAGGTCCCTCCTGGCTTTGAAAATTTTCCTCTACAGTGATCTTTTTAGCTCAATAAAGAGCTAATTAAGGTATATCTGGAATCTGTTTTAACCCCTAAGTGTTAAGTCAGTATTTAACATACTTTATTTTTCGCTTCAATTTTGGTGGTCTCCCTTTGTTATAAGCAGATTAATAGTCGAAAAACATAGTATTTTAAAGGAGAACTTTGATAGTTGTGTACGTGGGAATATGATACAAGAGGTTGGCCAGGTTCCTTCTAGCTTTGAGAATTTTTCTATAAAGTGATCTTGTCAGTTGAATAAAAAACTAATTAGTGAAAATCTGGAGTCTGTTTTAATCTCTGCAAGTAAAGTGTGTAGAAAATAAACATTATTTTTCGCTTCAATCTTGTTTAGCTTCCTTCGTTATGTGAAGATTAATAGTTGAAAAAGTATTTTAAAGGAGAACGTTTTGAGCTGTGGACGTGGGATTATAATACAAGACTTCGGCCAAGTCCCTCCTGGGTTTGAAAATTTTGCTATAAAGTGATCTCGTCAGTTATAAAGAACTAATGATGGAAAATCTGGAATCTGTTTTAATCCCCACTGTATTAAACATACTTTATCTTTAGCTTCAATCTTGTTGAGCTTCCTTCGTTATGTGCAGATGAATAGTCGAATAACATAGTATTTTAAAGGAGAAATTTGAAAGCTGTGTACTTGGGATCATGATACAAAAGGTCGGCAGGTCCCTTCTGGCTTTGAAAATGTTCCTATAAAGTAAACTCGTCAGTTCAATAAAAAACTAATTAGGGAAAATTTGGAATCTGTTTAATCCCTGCAAGATAAGTCTGTATTAAACATACTTTATTTATCACTTTAATCTTGGTGAACTTCCTTAGTTATGTGCATATTGATAATAGAAAACATAGTATTCAAAACGAAATGACAATAAATCTAATATAACTACCTCTATCAAAATGTTACAGTTCAACAGTTTTAGAGGAATAAAATAAAAATACTTGAAATAAAATGTGTATCCATACTTAATACCTGTGTTGAAAATTAAAATCGCAGCTCTATTGCGTCACCAGAAGGAAGCTTAAAAAAGCTGAAAACAAAGTTAACAAAGATAAATCTGGAAACTGTTTTAATCATGCAATAAGCATGTATAAGCACTGTAATCATGCATAAGCACTGTAATACGCATGCTAAACTTCTATCTCCCGATAGGTGAGATTTAGCTTCTATGTACAAATTTATATGACAAACAAGGATTTTTTTTAAACGAAAATAACGATATCTCATAAATAAGTAATGCTATTAATAGGTCTCACTACAAATGCATTAGTAGAGCTTAAAATTTTGAATACAATGAGTACTCACTTTTATTATTTTTGTTGTATATTAAGCTTGTTCTATTTCAAAATTTTAATTATTTGCTAAGTCTACATTAGAAATCTCAGCTACAAGGATAAAACTACGGATTGCAGATTTCTCCTAATTAATTCCGTATTCGTATTTTTCTTTAATCCCCAACCCCTTACATAACTGCATGTAACATCTTTTGAGTCTTACTTGATTCTTTGAAAGCTGTGTGAATATTTACAAGTAAACTTTTACCCAAAATATAAAATGTTGAAATATTTATTCTTAATTGATTTTACCGACTGTGGTACGAATATTATGAAAAGTTTTAATTGAAATGTTGGAATTCAAACCTACTCACAATATTAATTTCAACATATTAGTATAACTTTCACAAAAGGGACGACAAAGAATAGTATAATTAACCATAAGCAGTGAAGCTTATTAATTAATTTTTCTGAACTGTATTTTGATGAATAATTAAAAACTTTTAATAAAGTAATAAAAAAGAATAGAAAAGTAATAGTACAGTAATAGAAACTCATTATACGTTTATTCCCTTACCTGTTAAAAATTTAAATATGATATGGTGCTACACTTTAATGAGATTAATGCATACTAATGTAATATGACTAGATAGTATAGTTTAACAAACTGCTAGCAGTTTTAAGTTGAAATGAGGTAGAACATACATTTAAAAAGATTTTGAATTTTACCCACAAGGGAGTGATTCTCAGTTTCATAACTTCTTCCATTTAATTAGAGAAATAATTTAATTGTTATGACATATTATTAATGATTATATCTAAAATTATGACATATGAAAACCTTTTAATAAATCATTCAATATTTCATCATTAAATAGTATATTTCCAACGAAATCTCAAGCTTGCTTATTTAATCTGTAATAATTAGAAACACAGTTATTTAAAATTTAAACTACATGAAGGCAGGTTTAGTATCAAAATGTATTACATAATCATCCTTTCAATATTTTTATATACTATATTACAAACTAACTGTCTCTAGTTTATTCATCAGAGATACAAGTTAAACCCTTTGGTATCATATAAATGCTATTAAACGCCTGCAGCTTCTAGTATTTCATTTTAGCATCATTATTTATGAAAATTATTCAGAAATATACCTATTTAAAGTAAAATAAGGAACTAATGTGGAATATGTGAATTATTAAATTATCTCCCCATATAAAATAATGTATGCATGTATGATTGTTTGTGTATCTGTGTTTTATAAAAACCCATACGGGTTTTCGTTGAGGAAGTATGTTTAGGACAGACATTCTTTCATAACACTTGTAATTAGGTGATTCAATTATATTAAAAATATAAAAAACTTTTGTAAGTAATTAATTGACATATTGAATGAAGCTTCATACATATTGATAATACTATAGAAGAGAGTATTAAAGAAGTCTGATTAAAGATAAGGAATATTTTATGATTCTTCAGGGAAGTCTAAAATTGATAGACGGAGATAACAACTGTGTATGCAAGAATGTCACTTGTGTTGAATCGGGCATTGTTAAAGATTTACAAGTGACTGCTAATATAAAGATCGGGCAGCAGGCTTCACTCCAAATTGGAGGTTTTCTGATTATGGGTGGTTCGTGATCTAAGGCAGCTAGTAAGGAATCCCAAGTATGAGA
>CM063504.1:52262949-52265449 GCA_032207245.1 Pardosa pseudoannulata | reverse complement strand
CCCAAAGTTCTGTTAATAAATTTCTTTGACTAAAACGGTATCTTCGTCTGGCTATGAATGCATCCATCCATCATGGACTCCGTCTTATTGCACACACACACACACACACACACACACACACGATAGAAACTACACAGATATTATGCGTGTTAATGAACTTCGGAAGTTTGAAATTAAGCAATCTTCGTTATTGTGTATGCGAAATTGAATATGTATTGTCAGCTTGTCCTAATTAATCATATGAATATTACTGTCATAAGAATAAATATGACAATAAGAATAATTTTAAATAATTCGGCGCAGTTCCTTAAATGGTATGCTATCGATGAGCTGGAAGATTTATGAGGTCGATAAATTACGTATACATACATATCAATATCAGTGTCTTCTATTCTTAAATTATATATGATTGATATTACTGAATATTAAATTTATCTTAGCATCTCATATATATTCTAGAGGGTTTTTTTTTTTGTTACTAAAATAGTATATCAGGTGGCACAAAACTGTCTCTTACAAGTGACATATGAAAATAGCTATAGTTTATCCGTTAGCTGTACTAGACTCCGAAAAACAATATCACGGAACATTACTCTGCAAAGACGAAAGAAGTGAGATGAATAACGTTATTTGTCAAGAAAACTTGTGTCTGATATGAATTTTGTCTGATGTTTTTTCTATGGATAGAATATTTCATTACAAAAAGTGCATCTAATTTTATTGCTTATGAAATATTTATTATTCGCTATAAAGTTTTTTTTTAAACGTATTCCATTAATTTAACTTGAATCACAGAAATCGCTCTTTTAAAACTTCTTAATGATATTTGCGATTTTTGCTCAAAATACTCCTATCTTAGAACAAAGGGTAAACATCAAAAGGGCACCTCCCTTAGATATGAAAAGTACATTTATGAAACATTATTAAATCTCTTAGATATATGTATTTTCATAAAAGCATGAAAACTGTGAAGTATAAATAATTTACAAAATTTAAGGATGCATATTTTTTGCTGGTTCTTACTCAGTTACAATTAGCTCAGTCTAATCTGAATAAAAATTTATTCATATTATCTTTTTTACAAAAAAAAAAGTATAAGCCAATTTTGGATAACTGATAATCCAACATTCACATGTATTTACAGAAACTGTTGATAGGCGCCTGGTTAAGACAACACTAAACAAACCTAAATTATCGTAATTGGTGGAAATGAAATTTATTTAAGATAGTTTTAAAAGAACATTGAAATATTTAAAGTATATAATATAAGCAGTTACTTATTTTTAGAATATATATTCTGATCTCGTTATTTATTATTCAAAAGTTAATGCGGAGTAAAAATAAAACAGTTATATTCGTATTATTTTTCCTTGATTAAAATGCAAGAGTATGTTTGATTTTAAAAAGAGGCCCAAACATAATCTTGATCCTTGTTTGGTAAATAAAACACCATAAAATTGACCTAAATTAGAAATGCCTGTGAAAAAAAATGTTTCAAATTCTCATTTAATATTACTGGAAAGAAGATTTAAGAATATTCAGTAGTTATTGTTGTGTAGTTGTAATTGATAGAAACCTTGTGTAAATAATGTATGTAAAGAATTTCTGTTTATCTTGGAATGATTTATTAATATTATATTTTTGCTTCAATTGCATTTTGATAAATAGTAGTTAAGAAATTCGAAGTTATCTCGATAACTTCGAATTTAGTTAGTCTCCCTTCTCTTGATTAAATTTTTTATAAAAAATTTTTATATATTAATTTCTTATAGCTGATATTACGGGGGTATCAAAATAATATCTGAATTTTAAAGATAAAATTTTGCAAAAATATAGATCATTAGAAGAATGCAACACATAGTATGTTTTATCAGGAAACCTATATAATTTTATACCGATATTTCAAAAATGTTATAAAATGACCTATACACAATGCTTATAAAAAATACTCAAATGCTTATAGCTGTTTGTTCCACTGTTGAAATGTAAATAGAAATTATAGTACCAAAATAAACGAGTGGAGACGAAATTCGGGTAGTGTATTGGACACCGTGTTAGAAAAAGAAATAAAAAAGAGGCTAAGACCATTTGAATGACATTTGTTTAATTACAATAGGCACGTGACATAATGAGAAGTTTACCATAGAAAATTTTAGTTTTTTCAGATATCACCATGGTTTTTGGAATTATTCAGCAAACTGCAAAGAAAAGCGTTCCACGAATTGCTGAGACAGAATGTTTAAGGCGTTCTAGCTTGCAGAAAATACTGAGGTTTTTATAAGAGATGTGCAGTGCATGGATCCATCTGGTAGAAATTATGAAATCTCTTTTGAAATATCTGTAAAACTTCTGCAGATGTCATGATAAACTTACCATTGTCTTTGCATGTTTGAGAAAAAAATATTCACTTTAAATTGATATTAACATGGAAGTTAAAAGTTATCAAAGCTAACGACATAAAATCATACAAATAAGAATTTTTAGTTTTTCCAGATAATAT
>CM063504.1:52180449-52257949 GCA_032207245.1 Pardosa pseudoannulata | reverse complement strand
TTACATAAGAACAAGTGATATAGACATAGGTATTTTGATAATTGTATAGACATATAAATTAAAAGCCATAATTGTTTTCAAATAAAAACTTTAAGATAAGTATCCCGATTTTGAATTAAATATATGATCGTAAGTTCTTTTTTTTATAATGTAATAAAAATATATCCAAAATTATTTTACCCTATGAAATGTAAATATTAGCTACCTGAATGTACAATAAGCTAATTTTGTAAACTCTAGTTGATTCCGCAATAAAGAACAATAAATTCTTAACAAATAACATTTTGAAATAAATAAAAGAACTCAACTTTTAAGTATTTCAAGTCTTTTCGAAACATCTTTAATTTTTGAAGAGAACTGGAAAAAATAGTTATCATTCTGAATTTGCATGTTTTATCAAAGTGAAATTTTATTTGAAAATGATAAATTATTCTCTTTCAGAGTAGAAAAAATCACGTTTTAAAAAATTTCATTTACGCAATAAATTTTTAACAAGATGAAATTGGAAATCCTGCAAGCATTTTAAAATAATATTATTTCTTTATACCTATTTCGCAAAATATAAAACGTTTGCTAAAAAGGAATTCACAGTGAACTGAATTTAATCAAATTTTAAATATATTTATTTTTTCTTGTGTTTTCTAACACAGTTTTTTTAAGTTTAATAATCTACGATTAAGTTTGCAAGTTAAGAAATTTTATAAAATGCTTTCGAAAGAGCATCAAAAAATTAAAAACTAAGGTTATACCTTTTATCACTGAACATAAATATTTCATATACGCTTACGTTGTAAAATTATATGCCGTAAAATGCAGATTAACAAAAATACTGATATACACATATTTTGTTGATTATCGTTTTTTGAAATTGTGATGTTTAAAAATATTTTTTATCAGCTGATTATAAAATGTTAATTATTTTATCATATTTCGTTTTCAGATAACATTTCTATGATATTAAAGAATTTATTTATCGATGAGAAATAAGAAACATGCTTTCTTTCATATCAAGAATCTCATTAAGTTTTCTGTAAGAGTTAGTTAAACTTTCTTTTTTTTTGAGATTATATAATGTGATTTGTTAGCAGAATTATATAAAATGGCGAGAGTCACACATTTTTCAAGTGTTTCATACAAGCAACTTAAATCATGTAGATCTAAATTTTATTTTTAAAGATAAATGTTTTGTTAGCTTTGACTCATTTTAAAGTTACTTTTAAGCATGGGTGATTATTAAAACAGAAATTATATACGTATCGATAATTAATTGAAATAAAGTGCAGTTTTAGGGTAAATAATTTTTTTTCAGAAAATATGAAATTTTTAGAATTTAATTTTAAGTATTTTTTGTTATTATTAAACTAAAAAGATGCTCCTAGTAGATGCTCCGTTAAACTAAAAGATGCTCCTTGATAGAAAGTACTTTAACTATAGGATTGTTGATTTTGATATTGATTGCAACGTTTTTGAATGGAATTAGAAATTTGAGCTTGTTTTAAAAGATATTCTATTAACTCATTACAAACTAAACAATAGAAATGTGTATGTTTAATTTTTGCTTCTGCATAGATATGAGATAAGATATTCTAACTCAATGCTGTTGATTTCTAATGAATATCAGGGGATAGATAGGCCTCTGCAAATTAAAATTAATGCTACAGCAGACTGAAATTCAATTTCATCTAAACAAATATAATTCCAAAAGGTTTAATAAAAACGTTAAGTGTCTGTAAGATACTTATTAGAATGATCACACAAAATTTGTGGAAAAGTACAGTTTAGAGGTTAAATTTTAATATAATTATTAAATTGTAATACTAGACTCAAGACCCGAGTTGGTTTTACATGGCCCTCTGGATTTTTTCGGCGGCCGAAGACAGACACCCCGACAGAAGGTGGGCAAGCTATGTTCCATGAAGTTCTACAGAAGGGGGGCGAGAGATGCGATTTCGCCCGCGCCAGCTGCGGACATTTTCCCGTGGAGGCGAAAACTTGACCGAGGGGGGGCGATTCCCCCCGGCCCTCACTATACTGATATAATGATACTTATTACAATGATCAAACAAAATTTGCGGAAAAGTACAGTTTAGAGCTTAAATTTTAAAGGAATTACTAAATAATATTAGTTAGTTAAACTATCATGTTTTTGCTGGAGACCATATAATGTGATTTGTTATTAGAATTACGTAAAATGGCCACAGTCACACATTAATCAAGTGTTTCATACACTCAATTGATACTTTTAATGTCTCTACATCTTCTATGGGTTCATATTATGAATCTAATTAAGTTTCCTGTAAGAGTTAGTTAAACTATCATTTTTTTGCTGGAGACCATATAATGTGATTTGTTAGGAGAATTAAGTAAAATGTCGACAGTCACACATTAATCAAGTGTTTCATGCACAGGAATTTAAATTTTAATTTTTCAAGATAATTGTTTTGTTACCTTTTCCCTCTATTTAAAGTTATTTTTAAGTATGGATGATTATTAAAGCAGCAATTATGCACGAATCGATAATTAATAGAAATTAAGTCCAGTTTTAATGTAAATAATTACTTTTTTCCAAAAATACGATTTTTTAGATTGGAATTTTACATATTTTTTTTTACAATTACTAAACGAAAAAGATGCTTCACTGATAGAAAACTGCTTTAATTATAGAGTTGTTGATTTTGATAATGACTGCAATGCTTTTGAATGAAATTAGAAATTTGAACTTGATTTAAAAGATATTCTATTAACTTATGGGTACCCCTGCTATCGCTCTATGATTCTTAAAGAAGTATATGCAAGGATCAGATCTTATATAAAAATCTATGCTCAGAAGGGTTTCACACATTGCAGTTAAAATAAAACAACTAGATCTAGACACAGGTATTTATTTAAAATAGTATAATGAAAACAATAAATAAACATCATTATCATCATCAATACACATCAGCATATTCGATGCACCCTAGCTTGTTTCTACTGGCACACTGACTCTTATATAGGCAGACAACATATACAGATATTTGCATATTTACAAAGATCATGTGTTGCCACAAATAAACCTACGATAATTATAAAACTTTACAAATATCAATAAAAATGAGTGAATTCAATAAATGTTACAATATGTCAAAAAAACAATATTTAATTTATGTAACAAGACACTATTTAAAAAGATTGAAAATTACATCAACGGCGTTAATCAGAAATGATGCGTCTGACGTCAATCTTCGGCAAATTGCGTGATCACAACAAACTCTTTACAAACTAAACAATAGAAATGCATATAAGTTTTAGTTTTTGCTACTGCATACATAAGAATGAGATAAGATATTATAACTCAATGCTGTTGATTTTTAATGAAAATCAGGGAATAGATAGGCCTCTTCAAATTAAAATTAATGCTACAGCAGATTGAAATTCTATTTCATCTAAACAAATATAATTTCACAAGGTTCAATAAAAACGTTAAGTGTCTGTAAGATACTTATTAGAATGATCACACAAAATTTGTGGAAAAGTACAGTTTAGAGGTTAAATTTTAATATAAGTATTAAATTGTAATACTAGACTCAAGACCCGAGTTGGTTTTACATGGCCCCCTGGATTTTTTCGGCGGCCGAAGACAGACACCCCGACAGAAGGTGGGCAAGCTATGTTCCATGAAGTTCTACAGAAGGGGGGCGAGAGATGCGATTTCGCCCGCGCCAGCTGCGGACATTTTCCCGTGGAGGCGAAAACTTGACCGAGGGGGGGCGATTCCCCCCGGCCCTCACGAAGAGGAGTGAAAGAGGGATGCCCGGTCGGAGCGACGGGGAACGGACATTTTTTTCTGAAAGTGGAGACCGAGGGAGGTGTTTGTCCGATCGGCACAATTTATTTTTGTCCTCGGTCTTATTTGAGCCCTGTTCGAGTATGAATTGAAGTGTACTTATGTTTTTTTTTTTTTTTTAAATCTTCTTATTACTAAATGTTTAGTCAAGAGTTTTGTCGCTGCTGTGATTAATTGTCGGCCACATAGGCTTTAAGCGAACCCAAGATACATGCTCCAGTCAAAATAGGCGGACAGGTATAGAACGTGACGTGAAGACTTCAGAAAGTGCAGCCGGGGACGCGCAATGCGTATTACAAATGTTGTTCAGGAGTGCGGCGCCTTTGCCGACAACTTGATGTCTTCAAGTCAAGAGAACTGAATGACTGGGAGAAAGCGAACAGCAGCGTGCTACCAGAGAATTCAATGCGACAGCGATATTAATGACGTACAAGGAATGGAAGTAATGACGGAAGCTACTGGAAAACGTGACCAACCAAACCAGGCCCGAGCATCGTGTCATCTAGCAAATGTAGATGCATGAATTTTCTTGTTTCTCAGTTTCTCTTGCGTGGTTGTGTTGATTTGGGGTGCAATGGAAAACTCGCGAATCGTTAATTGTGATATGATTTTGTGATATGATTAGTGTGTTTTTTTCTCTCTTAATTGGTCAAAAATGTTTATTTTTGAGTAACTTAAATAAGTTATTGATAAGGTGCTAGCAGGGTAAATGTGCATAAGTTGCATGATTTCTTTTATTTGGTTTCTTCTGTATTTTGTTTGTTCATTGTTTGTGTATTTTTTTATCTCTGTAAAGTTGAGAACTTTTTTTTGTTTTGTTTTTCTTTTAAGGTCATTAAGTGCATTTTGAAAATGGCATTCTTAATGAGAGAAAAGAAAGCAGATCTCATGCTTCTAGCGAGAGATATGGGAAAGGAAATTCCCGGAGAGGCAACGAAAATACAGTTGAGAGACTCGATTTTGAGTGGGGATTTTGATGAGGAAACTATAAAAAACTGGCTAGAGGGAATTAAAGAGGAACGGGCAGAAGAGAGAGAAGAGAGGAATAAAAACAGGGCACACGAATTGGAAATGGAAAGGCTAAGGGTGCAGGCATTGGAAACTGAGAGAGCAATGGGAAACAGAAGCAGTTTAAGCAGTAATGACGGGAGTAGTCGGGAAAAATCGGTGGACGAAATAATTCGTACCATACGATTACTCACGGTCAAGGTTCCTTCCAAACCGGAGGGGTGGAATTTCTTTTTTTCCAGTTTAGAGAAAGCATTTGCTTTCGAAAAAGTAGCAGAGGAGCTAAAGGCGAGAATTCTGTTAGGTCTTTTGGGAGAGAAAGCCGCAAATTTATTCTCGGAATTGGAAAGTGACCAGTATGGGGATTATGAAGCAGTTAAAAAACTGGTGTTAAAAGAGTTTGAACCTTCGCCGAAGGCGTGTCTTGAAAATTTTCGGAAAGCTAGGCGGAATGAAGACGAAAATTTCATGCAATATGCTTCACGTTTGACCGCGGCGTGGAGCTACTATTGTAAATTGAGAGGGGCGCATTATTTTGAAACGGTCAATCAATTAATTGTGGCAGATAAAATTATGTCGTCTTTGGATGAGGAAACTGCTTCTCATATTCTCGTGAGGCAGGGAGAATCCTGGTTTAAGCCGAAAGCGTTAGCTCAGGAATGCGACCAGTTTTTCTCAGCTGCGGGAAAAAGTTACTTTTTCACGACAGGGAGTGAAGTGAGGGGGAGAGATAATGGCTATTTGAAGGGAGCTTATAGTGATCGTAGGAGGGAAAGTGTCAATGAAAGAGAGACTATGTGCTTCGCCTGTGGAGTTAACGGTCATCTCAAAAGGGACTGTCCGAACGGAGGCAGGGGGTTAAAAAGAAACCAGAGCAATAAACCGGCCAGCTCTAATTGCTTCGCTTGTGTATCGAAGGGCCATTATGAAAGGGACTGTCCGAAAGTGGATAGGGGGTTCGAAAGGAACCAAAGTAATAAAGAGGTCATGGTTAATAGGGCCACTGAAATGGAAAAGGAGGAGTACAAAGAAATTGGAAGGGAAAGCCCAGTGGATGTGGAGGAAACTCAAGAAAGAGTTAATTTTAATATAATTATTAAATTGTAATACTAGACTCAAGACCCGAGTTGGTTTTACATGCCCCCTGGATTTTTTCGGCGGCCGAAGACAGACACCCCGACAGAAGGTGGGCAAGCTATGTTCCATGAAGTTCTACAGAAGGGGGGCGAGAGATGCGATTTCGCCCGCGCCCAGTTGCGGACATTTTTCCCGTGGAGGCGAAAACTTGACCGAGGGTGGGCGATTCCCCCCGGCCCTCACGAAGAGCCCCCCGGCCCTCACTATACTGATATAATGATACTTATTAGAATGATCACACAAAATTTTGGAAAAGTACAGTTTAGAGCTTAAATTTTAAAAGAATTACTAAATAATATTAGTTAGTTAAACTATCATGTTTTTGCTGGAGAGCATATAATGTGATTTGTTATTAGAATTACGTAAAATAGCCACAGTCACACATTAATCAAGTGTTTCATACACTCAATTGATACTTTTAATGTCTCTACATCTTCTATGGGTTCATATTATGAATCTAATTAAGTTTCCTGTAAGAGTTAGTTAAACTATCATATTTTTGCTGGAGACCATATAATGTGATTTGTTAGGAGAATTAAGTAAAATGTCGACAGTCACACATTAATCAAGTGTGAAAAGTACAGTTTAGAGGTTAAATTTTAATATAATTATTAAATTGTAATACTAGACTCAAGACCAGAGTTGGTTTTACATGGCCCCCTGGATTTTTTCGGCGGCCGAAGACAGACACCCCGACAGAAGGTGGGCAAGCTATGTTCCATGAAGTTCTACAGAAGGGGGGCGAGAGATGCGATTTCGCCCGCGCCAGCTGCGGACATTTTCCCGTGGAGGCGAAAACTTGACCGAGGGTGGGCGATTCCCCCCGGCCCTCACGAAGAGCCCCCCGGCCCTCACTATACTGATATAATGATACTTATTACAATGATCAAACAAAATTTGCGGAAAAGTACAGTTTAGAGCTTAAATTTTAAAGGAATTACTAAATAATATTAGTTAGTTAAACTATCATGTTTTTGCTGGAGACCATATAATGTGATTTGTTATTAGAATTACGTAAAATGGCCACAGTCACACATTAATCAAGTGTTTCATACACTCAATTGATACTTTTAATGTCTCTACATCTTCTATGGGTTCATATTATGAATCTAATTAAGTTTCCTGTAAGAGTTAGTTAAACTATCATTTTTTTGCTGGAGACCATATAATGTGATTTGTTAGGAGAATTAAGTAAAATGTCGACAGTCACACATTAATCAAGTGTTTCATGCACAGGAATTTAAATTTTAATTTTTCAAGATAATTGTTTTGTTACCTTTTCCCTCTATTTAAAGTTATTTTTAAGTATGGATGATTATTAAAGCAGCAATTATGCACGAATCGATAATTAATAGAAATTAAGTCCAGTTTTAATGTAAATAATTACTTTTTTCCAAAAATACGATTTTTTAGATTGGAATTTTACATATTTTTTTTTACAATTACTAAACGAAAAAGATGCTTCACTGATAGAAAACTGCTTTAATTATAGAGTTGTTGATTTTGATAATGACTGCAATGCTTTTGAATGAAATTAGAAATTTGAACTTCATTTAAAAGATATTCTATTAACGTATGGGTACCCCTGCTATCGCTCTATGATTCTTAAAGAAGTATCAATCTTAATATAAGGATCAGATCTTATATAAAAATCTATGCTCAAAAGGGTTTCACACATTGCACTTAAAATAAAACAACTAGATCTAGACACAGGTATTTATTTAAAATAGTATAATGAAAACAATAAATAAACATCATTATCATCATCAATACACATCAGCATATTCGATGCACCCTAGCTTGTTTCTACTGGCACACTGACTCTTATATAGGCAGACAACATATACAGATATTTGCATATTTACAAAGATCATGTGTTGCCACAAATAAACCTACGATAATTATAAAACTTTACAAATATCAATAAAAATGAGTGAATTCAATAAATGTTACAATATGTCAAAAAAACAATATTTAATTTATGTAACAAGACACTATTTAAAAAGATTGAAAATTACATCAACGGCGTTAATCAGAAATGATGCGTCTGACGTCAATCTTCGGCAAATTGACCGAGGGGGGATTCCCCCCGGCCCTCACGAAGAGGAGTGAAAGAGGGATGCCCGGTCGGAGCGACGGGGAACGGACATTTTTTTCTGAAAGTGGATACCGAGGGAGGTGTTTGTCCGCTCGGCACAGTTTATTTTTTTCCGCGGTCTTATTTGAGCCCTGTTCGAGTATGAATTGAAGTGTACTTATGTTTTTTTTTTTTGAAAGTCTTCTTAATAATAAATGTTTTGTGAAGAGTTTTGTCGCTGCTGTGATTAATTGTCGGCCACATAAGCTTTAAGCGAACCCAAGATACCTGCTCCAGTCAAAATAGGCGGGCAGGTATAGAACGTGGCGTGCAGACTTCAGAAAGTGCAGCCGGGGACGCGCAAGGCGTATTACATAAATAATATTAACTTTGCAAATTAATAATAATTCTAATCTGTGCTGTGTTCGACAATAAATTTATCTAGGGGGATACAGACTCTTGAATAACAAAAAAAATAGACTTTAACAAAGTTTTCTCACCTTATACTTTTAATGACTCTACATCTTTATGCTATATTAATCTGCTCATTTTAATCCATCATTAATAATCATAATGACCAAATACACTCAATAAAACCAGCGTCCTATGGGGAAACGTGTACTTTAGTGCTTAAAATTTAACTTTACAAATAACTCATAAGGCAATTCTGTGTGGTATTTGTTTATAACCCTTTCTAGGTGTAAAATAGACTCTTAAGAAGGCAAAAATTACAGTTTTCCAAAATCTTATTTTATTTTATGCTTTTAATACATCTACACATTATGTAATAATAACTTACTTTCAGTTCAGCTTTATTTTGCCCCTTCTCGTAAGCCTTCGTTAAAGACATACAGGACAGGACCGGTGTGAAGTAGAAAGAAACTTCAGAATTCTCCCAACCAATGGAAGGTCCCATTTGGTTTGACGGGATTTGTGATCCCTCTGTTCTTGAAGACGCCCCTATTTTTTCTCTGCGGGGCAGTTTGAACAAGGTTGTTACCATAGGAAAGAAGAGGGTGTGCGATGCTGGCATCCGTTGCTTACGGGATATACATTTTTTGGAGCGACACGAGACAGAGGATAATCAACGCCATATTGTTTTTTAAGGTCGACGCCGACTCGAGAGCAGTCTTTGATATCTATAAATGATAAGTTGATTCCAGTTGTTTTTCTTAGGCATATAATTGTATAAAATTATTTAATCAAGACATATTTGTCCATTTTTTTTTAATGAGTTTTACGTTACCAACGTATCATTATTTTTCACCTTATATGGTTGTTTAACTATAAAACTATTATTTCTCATATTAAATCGTCATCAATATTCATAATGACTCAATTCAAGCAATAGATTCTTTGGCGAAATGTGTAGTTTAGTGCTTCAATTTTAAAATAATTACTAAGTACTATTAACTTTGCAAATGACTCCTAATACTAATTTGTAGGTTATTCGTTTTTAACCCATCCCGTGTATGAAAGACATATAAGGCTCTTATATAGGTATAAAAAAGTATTACACATTATGAAATTTTTATCTTGAAACTTTTAATAAATTTATGTGTAGAGTTTTATGTAGTATTATTGTTGCTCATATGAAACTCTCAATAATCATAAGGAACATCATCAATAATCATAATTACACAATTTTTGAAACGAAACTAGTAACAATATTATCCACATGGAATAAAATAAGTGATTTTATATCTCTCTGTTAGTACGATTGTATAAAAACAGAGATAGTAACATGCATGAAATATAGAAGAGTGGTTCTCCGTGACACCGTGCTGAATTTCTTTTCGTCATTTTTTCAGTTTTTTCCATGATTTAAATTACTGTTCTTTATAAGATTTTCTACTGATTTTTAACGAGTGTTAATTGGCAGTTAATATTTTATTTGGATTAGTTTATTTTATCAAATTTATTTTAAAAAATCACCTATTGTTTTTATACATTTTTTTAATAATTTTAACCTACGCAGTGGTCATAATGTTTTGAAGCTTCAGAGTAAATTTGTTTTCAGTTGAAATTTTGAAATATTTTAAATAGATATAATTTCAAATGAGTTCTTTTTCCAATACAGGCTAATAGCATATTTTCAAATAATCTGTACATTCTATCTATTTCAAATGTCATGTATAAATTCACATTCTTAGAATTGAAAGTTTTGATTTTATAGCATTAAATGTATAATACGTTCTCTATTTTAATTACTCTAATTGCATCAGGAAAGATTTAATACGAGTATCTTTGAATTTTTATTGATATACTTTAGAAATTACATTGTAACTAAGAATTTACCAATTAAACGAAATTAAATATCTTTAATCTCTTAGAATTCTTTAGCAGGAGACTTTCTAACGTCTGTGACTGCAAAGAATTTAACAGAATAGAACATTAACAAAAACACAGAATAATTAGGCAGCAATTAGACTCCTTAAATTAAAATAAGTGTTGACTAAGAATATGTTACAAACAACTGTATTTAAGGTATGAATTCTGTAGAAGTTAAAATAAATTCATTGAAATGTCTCTAAAATATATGCGAGGGAAATGTTTTTTTAATAGATAAAAATTATTTAACAATTTGGATTTATATACTAAAACAGCGTTACAACTAATGTTTTATTTTTTCATAAAATTTTGTTTATTTTCATTGATATTGTGAAGACTCCCCTTTGTCCGAGCACGCGCCAAAACAGTTGATAGTAGTGCACCTGGACAATAGCGTGGTGTCGGGGATCTTCACAATCAGACAGAATAGACGAACCCGCCCCTGATGGATCTCGTTAATGAACGCTCGGAAATTTCGCTAAGAGACAGCTAGCGAATGAGAATTCAGTTAAAAAGTATAACTGTAACTTTGGCTGGAGTTCTCATGTAACTGGAATCTTAACTGAGAAAAAAAAAAACAGTGGCGGGACCGTAACTGACCCCCCAGGTATAAAAGGCTATAATTTTGCGACTCAGGGCTTTTCGTCATTTTTTTCAGAGGTGTGTTGACCTCGTGGAGGCTTTCGTCTTTTACCAGCGACAGCTTGCTAGTTCGGGAGATTCGTAAAGTCCGCTCATATAGGGAGCGGCAGAATCTCGAGACCGAACGGGGGATATATTGGGTTTCATTGTACCCTGAAAAGCCTCTCCATTTGTAAGAGATTATTAAATCTCTTGTTTTTTTTTTTCGACTGTGATTGTCGTGAGGAAGTTTTATCGGCAACCATCCTTTGTTGTTCTAGATGATTCAGGAATTTACATTCCTTTGTAAATAGCAAGAATTTACATTCCTTTGTAAATAGCCGTATTTAATACAGAATTAAAGTGAATTTCCAATTTTATTCTTTGACTGGGATCCATTATTCACGCTACCTCTCATTTGAGAATATTGAAGGCGTCACAGTATTCAAAGAAAAATTCAATCCCATAATCATGCAATAATTAAATACATATTTATCTGACATTCATTTGCATTTATAATGATTATATAAAGTGATTTAGATCACCAAATTTTATATTTGTTGTTACAATGTACACATTTAGCGATAATAGATTGCTCAATAAAATGTTCAGTACTTTTTAGTCAGAATACGTATGTAATCAGTTACATAAGAAAATGAATTTCCTACATAAAAAGCTATCATACAAATTAAATATACTTTTAAAATGCGTTATATTTTGTAAACAACATGAAGGATGTTTACTTAATTTAACATTACTAGTAGATAATAATTAAAAAACATAAAGTTTTTTTTAGAATCCAAAACTAGAAGGTGGCTCTAAAAAAGATAAAATCATCAAGATAAAATCAAAGATTGAGACATTCCATGAAAACGATTTGTAAACCAATGAAAAATTCCTAAGATCACAAAATTTTCAGTTTTTACGGCATAAGACACTATATAACTCCATTGTCATAAAAGGCGAGCGTTTACTCTAGTTATCAATATATGAGTTAATAGTTTTGCTATTGTAATAAATACGTTATCGTAAATAATTTTCCTGTGTTGAATGTCTAGAAGAAATTACCACCATCGATCTCTCCTACTGTACATATTTATGGATTTGCGTTTAAAAATTTCACGAAGAATTTAATCATATAAAATCTGTATTACAAATAATGCAACAAATTGAAAATTGAACTGGAATTTTAAATAATATACTTTTTTAATAGCAATAACATTGCTTCCAGAGTTTCTTCCAACTCTGGGAAGCTTTCTTGAGCAAAATTTATTTTGCAGATCTATTTTCACAATCTCCTAAAAAGAGTCTATGTTTTGAAAATGAAGCCATTTGAGTATGCTTTTAAAGTTTTCGAAACAGGAAAAAGTATGATTGTGCAAGAATACACATTAAGTTTCTAGATGCACAATAAGATTCTCATGCTTTGGCAGATATCTTCAAATCGAAAATAATGCGTGATCTTATTTATTATCCGCTTTTAACTGAATGACTCATTTTTCTAGAATTCAAGCTTCTTTCTGAAAAGATAATCCCTTAATTTCAATATAACTTCTTGGAAATACTGTTTAGATAGATGATCACAAGCTACAAACTCACGATGATCAACGTCTTTCCAATCTTAAAAATACATCCCACGTGGCCTTGATTTTTTATGGGAATCCTCATCCATGGACGTTATTTTTCAAAATGTTTAAATTAATCACAAAAATATACACAAAACTCCCCCTTCCCTATAATTGTTGGTTAAGTGATTTAAACATTTCTTTAAAAGATTTACGACGTTTGAAATAAAATTTTACAGTCAAACACACATTGTTCTTAACCTCCTGCATTGTCACTCTGTACTTTTATGATGGCGTACTCAATTCAGCAGATGTAGCTCTACGTCAAACGGACATAACATAAACCAGGGCAATTAGTTTAGCTAGTTTAAGGGCAATTTGTATTCTAAACTTACCTTTATGTAATGTTATCACTCCATGTTTCTTCCCTGTGTTCGATGATGCGCTATTTCAAAAGTTCGGTAATTTTTGAAAATCCCTTCCATTACTTATATAATAATGAACATGAAAATATTGACACAGGAATTCATGGACTAGAAAATTTTCTGTATTTGAAAAAAAAGTCCATGGACCCATCGTCTGTATAAATATTGTTTGGATAAATTTCTGATAAAACCTAAATTTCAAATAAAGTTTCTAAAATGTACTGCATTAATTATTATTAGTCATACACAACACATTCATTATGCTATCCATTACCAAGATTTCATGCTTTAAACACTATATAAAAATCATATTAATATAATAAATTATTTCCTTTTTTAATTTGGGAGAAATATATTATCATTATACACTTATTTTTAAGCCTTATTAATTATCAAACATAATATTTAGGAATAATGGTATACAGCATTCAACATCTAATTATTTGATTATGAAAAAAATAAAATATGCTTGATTTAAAAAGATATCATCATAACTCCCTTTCGAGTAAATGAGATTTTTTAATTAATTTTTAATGTGATACAATTTTACAAATAAAGTTAAAGTTAATTATTTCATTTATTGCATTTTAGTTTTAATAAATAGAGAATATCAATGCGTTTAAACAAGAAAATAAATATAACTTTAATAAAAAGATATTTTAAAATCTAAAATTAAAAAGAACTGAATTATGATATATCATTATAGTTTTTTCTGTGTGAATATTCAGATTAGTGACAGCAGCATTCTTGTTTATCATATAAAAATCGATACACTGTTTAAATATCAGTTTAATGATACTTAAATTTAATTTCTGGCTGCGCACCCAGAATAGTCCTATGTACTTTTATATATTTCTTACAAATCAGATGAACTAAATTACATGGATGTAAAAAATGTTGCCTTTAGCTGTCATGTTAAACGTACCTAGTTAAGGGTTACATGCAAATTAGCAAACTATTTTATAACTATTGTTAAATCCTCTGAAGCTTAATGTAAGTCATTATAATTCAAAAATATGAAACATTCATATATATCAATTATTTCCTCGTAGTTAATAAATTCAACATATGTTAGAGAAATCAGGGTAAATAATAGTTAATTAGTAATTAATTTTCCATTCACTTGCAGAAAACAATTATTAATATTTAAGGCACGTGTTACAATATTCAATGTCGTATAGGACTATTTGTTTTTACATATGTATGTTGCCAATTTCATTGTTGAAATAAGATAGATTTTGGTAGCGTATGCTTAGGAGCTTTTTCTATATTATTTACATTTATTAAATGATTTTATAATCTATTCAAAACTTATGTATCAGTAGTTAATGGAGAAAATAATTAAAATAATATTTTTTTCTAAGTTGGATAATATTTAACATAGTCCTACAGTTTAATTAGCCGGGATATTTATTACAAATAATTTGTTAATGACAGTTTGTTTATCTTATAAGGAATCCACTATGACTTATGCTTTGTCTTCATACATATATATATAAATATACATATACATATACATACATATATATACATATATATATATATATATATATATGTATATACATATACATATATATATATATATACATATACATATATATATATAAATATACATATACATATACATATATATATATATACATATATATATATATATATATATATATATACATATATATATATATATATATATATATATATATATATATATATATATATATATATACATATACATATACATATATATATATATATATATATATATATATATATATATATATATACATATACATATACATATATATATATATATATATATATATATATATATATATATATATATATATATATATATATATATATATATATATATATATATATATATATATATATTATATATATATATATATATATATATATATATATATTATATATATATTAATATATATATATATATATATATATATATATATATATATATATATATATATATATATATATATATAAATATATATATATATATATATATTATATATATATATATATATATATATATATATATATATTATATATATATATATATATATATATATATCACAAAATTCAGTAAATAAGTGCCTGAAAAATAAAATAAATAAAATTTGAAGAAAAAAATTATTTCCTTTAATATTCCTAAAAATTAGTAGAAAAAACATTGAAAATTGATGCATTAAGTATTCAATATGATATTTACTAAACATCAAATAAAGAAATAAATTCATGTACAATGATCAAAATAGCAAAATAATAGACATAACCATAAACGCGACAGAAATTTCTTATAACAAAAAATATTAAAAAAAAAACTTTGTCAATTAACGAAGATTCACAGGAAAGAAATTTGCAGAATTATAAGAAAATTATTATTTAAAATTTCAAAGGCAGTTGAATTTTACGAGGCTTTCTTTATTTAGGCTAATAAAAAGAAATAAATACATTAGGAAGTGTTACGTAACATTATCAATTGTAAAAGGCTTTTATTTTACATCAAAAAAATATATAAAAATTAAGTCTTTTCCTTTAAAATATAACATCACTTTGTGAAGAAGAAAATACAATAAATCTGAAAAAAATTCTAAAATTTTTACTACTTCACGTTAAATAAATCAACAAGGAAACATTTGTTTATTATTTGCAGAAAAACACAGAATATAAAATAAAAACAAATCATAAAAATGAATATTTCAACAAGAGAAATAAAGTTATCAATTCATACTTAAAGAGTTGAAAATCTTTTTATTGTAAAATAGTATAACACTACAAATAAAAACAGGTATAAATGTATATTAGGTTATCAAAAACTGTTGAATTAAAGATCAATAGAAATTCAGGTGATATTTTTTTTTATCTGTCATAACGTTTCACATTTTCTGATATGTGTCTTCTCTGGTAGTGGGGTTTCTATGTGGAACTAGGAGTCGAGAAAATTATAAAAAGGTTGTGCCTGAGAAAGAAACCCATAGAAAAGACAATAAAAATATTATTTGAGTGGGTGACGTATAGTAGTAATACGCGTTATGTCCTTAACCCAATATTTAATATATAAAGTGAATTTGGCTTTTCGCCAACTTAAGTTAAAATCTTAAAGTAAAAAAACACAATAGGCATTAAAATAATATAGAGATGTTACTGAATTAATGGATTTTATTGATATTAATATAAAATTAAAAAAAAATTAATAGAAGACAATTTATTGAGTTTATTTAAAGATAAAAATGAATAAAAAAGGAGAAAAGAAAAATGGACTAAAAAGCGTAAGGCGATTATGGAGGACGGAACTCTGAGCTCCTCTTCTCGTTTCGGGATCCAGGTCTCTCCCTCTCCTCCATCCTGTCTGTCCGGATGAGAACCGCCAGTCTGGGAAACTCAAGTACAAGATCAAGTCTAAGCGCCAATTCAAGTCTAAAGCGCCAAATCAAGTCTGAAGAGTCCCTCTTGTATCTCCAAGGCTGAAACGGCTGGCAACCGCTGATGGCTGGAAAACGCATCAACATTCCTTTTGCCTGGAGACACGGTGGAAAATAGCCAAGCGCAGGACTAAAGAACACCAATGATTGAAATGGGGATATGTCATATCATGAAAAGGGCGAATTTATAAAACTATTGCAATGCAGCCCTCGCCAAGGAGAACGCCAAGTGACGCTCCTGGTATGTGTGATGTCATCTGATTGAATATCCAGAGCGGCTTATGCTATAAAAAAATAGGTTTTTCGACTCACCAACGTGATAATTGGGAGCATGGCAGGAAAGTTACAAACAGGGAATTTTTAAGGGAAGCTTATAGAAATAATGGAAACTAAATGGAACAGAATTAAAATTAACTAAATGGAACGTTATGACATTATCCTCTATCCGTTTGAGGCTATTGCCTGTTAAACTATACTTTTTTCTCACTTCTAATGAAAGTTTTTATCTGTTCCTACTTATAGCATAAAAATAACAGAAAGTACACCTGACCCAAATTGCCAAGTAGTCTGTTGAATAATTATCTTCTCGAATAAAAGTACTGTTATTGCAGTAATAAATATTTTGTTTTTTTATTTCTATTAGTAGATGTTCATTTTTATATTTGTTAGTTATTACTTCCTTTAAAATTAGTATCTCTAAAGATATTTATATTTTACTTGACTCAAAATTATGTAAAATCCAATTCTAAAATAAAAGAGAATATGGTGATTTAATTGGGAAAAATTCACCGTTGCTTTTTATATCAATTGATAGTTTGATTACTATAAAATAGCCGGAAAATAAATATATATCGATATTATATCTTTCAAGAAATATTTACTGTTATAATTATTTTACTCATCTAAAGCATGGCTTAGTTGAATAATCCAGGTTACTTTTCTAATGCCCTTTTATATGTTACGGTTAAGTTAATCCATTTTTCTCGAAAAAAAAGAATAATCTAGTATTTTTACTCAAGTAACTAGAAAAATGTGTGTTTCCTCAAAAAGATAAATTTCCTGTTTCAGAGTTAATGAAATCAGGACCTACAGTTTATTCGAATAGTCTGAGAACAAATATACTAGCCAAGGGATTCTAACCTTTAGTTCCAAAAAGCAGCACTGTAATCCATTCGTTTTCCGAAAAGGTAAACAGGTGAAATGAAAAAAATCCAGAGGAATCAAACTGTTGCATGAGACTCTAAGAAAAATAAATTTATTGTGATTATTAAATCATAGTTATTGAAGGAAATAAATGTGATAAGTTACATTTTATTTTCATTAGATATCATGTTATTTAAGTTCGATATCACTGATGATTTTTATATGTAAGCATAACTAGAGTTAACATCCATAGAAATTATTGAGACGTATAAACAAGTGCTTAATTAAACATATAACCACTAGTATACCCGTCACAAGTTTAAAAATGTATGTACCATGATCTTGTAAAATTTAAAAAAAGACACCATGAAGACATAATCTGAAACATTGCACATATGGTATCGTATTGAAGAAAATTCAGGATTACAAAGGAATTATACTAACTATTGTCTGTTTCAGATGCTGAACAACAAAAAACAACTTGACTGTTAAACTATCTTGAAACATTTTATAAGATACTACAGAAATTTGAGGGTTCTATACAAGATTCATAGTGGATTCAATGTTGTCCTCAAAATAATGTATCTTATTAGAGTTCAAATGACATAGGATAATTAACCGGAAAGATTTTTAGCAAAGAGGGTAAATAAACACTGTATTACCTGGATATATTTATTACAAAAAATACTGTAAAAATTCAGACACTTCTCAAAATAGTAACAGCAAGAATTTTGAGACTTATTACACAATACAATTTTGTATTCATAGATGTCATAGTCCTCTACCACCTGAGAATAGAAGCATTTTATCATATTTGTCTGCAGATCTACGTCTATAGTAACCAAATTTTTTTTTCCTACAAAAAGAGATAAGTCACTTAATGTATCGGGACACAGAGGGGAAGACAATCATGGATGACATACGGACATCCACTATGATAGACATTTTGTTTACGCTGGAAAAGACCAAAGATAAACTATTTGCTCTCTGTTCGCATTCGATTTATACATTAAACACAATTCCCGATGGATTTTGATTCGTACTAAGTTATGTGTGTTCAAATATTGTCTATGAGAGGGGAAATGAAAGATGATAACGTACTGGGACTGAATAGTGAGTAACTTACAAGTGCCACTTACAATAATCTCACTCTCACTCAACGTGTGTCATAGTATTTTATGTCTTTTGCAATGATTTATTTGTATGATGTAGAAAACTTACTTTTTTGTTAGCCTTCGTACATGCTAAAAATCATTTTTTAAGCTATTTATTGGGTTTGGTATATGGGCTAAGTAAATACATATATCAGATATTTGGATTAAAATAATGTTTATATGTCCTAGGCATTTGCAACCAATTTTACCCACATGAAAGCTAACAGAGATGTACTGTTTAAATACAATTATAAACTGACGGAATAGATACTCTAGATAGCGGTAATGTTTTATTTATTTGACTAACCTAACACTCATAAACCTATCACGCCTAACACGTACAAATGCATTTTATTAACATTCGGATGTAATTATTTCCCAAATCGATAGGTTTCCACCATAATTCTGCGTAATAAATTTCTATAAACTATACAGTCCACAACTATACAGTAATTTGATTAGTTTCATGTTCTTTTCCGCAATACTGAATAATTGTCGCCAAAGCTATACGAGTCTTAAATTTATCCGGTAAAAGATTTATGCAACTCGTAACCAATATATTATTGTTATATCAACATATTGTCTCATTAAAAAATAGAGTTTCCATAATCGAATGGTTATCACACAAGTCTCATTAACAAGATGTCGTGAGTTCGACATCTTGTACTCCGGTACCTAGGTACTTCGAACTCTTGTACTCTTGTACTAGGTACTTCGAACTCCGGTACCTAGGATGAGATTTAATATTCTTGTACTTTATTTAATACCTTTCTTTATGTTCTATTTTATTTCGTGTTTCAGGAGTTTCTGGACCTTTCTTTAGTGTGCTAGAAAAGTGTCGTGGAAGATTCGCCATTTCTCTGAGTTGCGCACTAAAACTTTCATCGTCTTCTCAGATATATATCTGGGACTTTCCCTGCTGCTATAAAGCCAAAGATCTCTCAGGAAGAGTTCAGAGTTGTACAAAGCTCTCACTTGTACTTCGCTCTTTGATTTAATAAATTAGATTAGTTCTACTTCCTTTGTGTCTCATTGTTCATGTGTGCTGTCTCACTGTGAGTTCCATATTAAGAATATACGTGAAAATATTAACATTAATCTTTGATAAATATACAAATCGCTGTTAATCACAATTCTGAATATTTTCTTCCAGAATTACTCTAACATTAAAGGTTTCAAAGCATTTGCACAAATATGTGAATTTCTATTAGAATGAAAACATATCACTTACACACTTACACATATCGCTTCGTCATCACTGTATGTTCATTTAAAATGTTGGATGAGTAGTGGGTGAGTGGGAATGGAATTAAAATAAGTAATGGATCTAAAAATGAAATGTCAGTTAACTGAAACTGTTCAGGAAATAGTCAAATTGTATCTTACATAAAAATATCTGTATGGTTTATAAATTAAAAAATAATGAAATAATGTTATAATTATTTAAAAAATCAATAATTTTTAAAGGACACACTATCGACTTTTTTAACTGGTCAAATTTTACAGTTTACAATTTAGCGTTCTTATATGAAGATATAAAATTATGCAAAATTACTGTGCTTTCTTCGAACGATTGTTTAGTGTATGAAGAGGATAACCGCATAAAAACAATAACGGAGAACTATCTGTTGTTTTTTTATAATTTAATGGTTTAAAGGAAAATTATGAATTTAAATCTAGAAACTGGAACTTCTAATTTGCAAAAGTAATTAATTAAAATCAGGAAAAAATATATTTACTACAAATTTCCTTTCAGAGTTATTGTTTATATACCAAATCCGATGAATATGTTACAATACAGATCCTCAATACCAAATGTTTAGAATAGTTCAAAATCTGGACATTTTCTCAGCTGTCATTTATTTTCTCTAAATCAATTGCAAATTTTATATTTTATGATTTTAAATTGCATTTTCGTATTATTTACTTTAAACAACGCGTACATTCTATTATATATATATATATATATATATATATATATATATATATATATATATATATATATATATATATATATATATATATATATATATATATATATATATATATATATATATATATATATATTTATATATGTAAGGAAAATTCTCAGGGGTTTTCAAAACTTAAATCAAGGATAAAAATTCCCGCATCTTTTTACATTCCCCTTTTTAACCCCTAACCTAAATTGACCACTGGGGCTACAGGTTACGCCCTCAGAGAAGGGGCCTGGCCAATTATAAACCTACATGGCCCTAGCGGACAATTTAGGAAATTTCCAAATAAGAAGGAGATACACGCTAGCGGAGACAGATTTTCCTAGAGATATTTTCCCACAGATGTTGACCCAGGTGTTAATGGTCTTGTAAATAGAACTTTATGCTAGCTGACCCTTCAGTTTGTCCCTATGATGAAGTGGGAACCCGTCCTTCAAAGTTGTCTTAATAAAGGTCTATAGCTGAAACGGTATCATTTTTATGGCCATGACTGCAACACCCCATCGAGAAGTCAGTCTCATTACAGAAGTCGCCAGGAGAATCTGAAGCGGAGGAAACCCAAATGAACAATGACCAGAGTCCCTCTTAGACACCCCGTAGAGAGGAAAAGAGTCGATGCCACCTGCAACCATTAAGAGATCGAGCGAGAGATAACCACTGACCCCCTGAAATGACTGCCTGAAAAAAGAGCTAATGATAACGCGAGCAAAAGAAAAGAAAATGAATTCTGATTCCGGAAACATAATCTGCCCTAAATTTGAGAGTAAGGGACAAATAGAATTTAAAAAATGGATCCAATATTTCGAAAGAAAATGCAACGAAAAAAACCTGCAAGAAACCGACAAACTCCGACTTTTTCCCGACTTTCTGGGAGCAGAAACGACAGCATTTTACATCAACAATTGTTTAGATATGGAAAAATGGGATGATATAAAGAAAATTTTTATTGAACACTTCCAAGTTGAAAAGAATGTAACTTTCGAAGATTTTATTAATATGAAGCTCAGCGATTTTTCCACCTTAACTGATTACTTTAATGAAAAGACTGAAGCGGCCAGAAAATTAAATTTACCGACAGAAATTATTATTAACTCGCTCAACCATGGACTGCCGGAGACCTATAAACTTATCTTATCATCTCACGAAATAAATGAAACGTTTAAATGGATTTCGACTGCCAGGAAAGTTATAAAAGATGATATTCAGCGACCCAGCCTCCCGCGAGCTGCTCCATCACTGCATCAAGACAGGGAATATCCGACATTCGAATACAGGCCCCCATATCCCGACAGTCATCGATGGGAAAGACCGGTCATCGAAGGAAGGAGCTACCCTCCTGCATATCCTGAAAGAAATTACTACAGGCCACCACCACCACCACAGAGACAATTTCGTGATAAACCTCCATATCGACAGAGACGAACTTTCAACTCCTGACCGTTTTTTCAGGTCGATGTTCAACTGCATCGAGCGAGAATATCGGCCATCATCGACACTGGGACAAGTATTAATGTCATACCTGAACTTTTAATTCCAAAAACTGTTTCATTAGCTCACAACCCCCAAAGGACAATCTCGCACATCAAAACTGTTAAAGGATCTGTGGAGGTAAGAGGAATTATGTACATTCCTGTTAGAATAGGGAAAATTGTTCGCAAAATTGAATTTTACATAATTGATTCCAACATAAAATATGCTTTGTTGTCTGCTGCATGTGTTAGACAGTTTTGTTTATATCTCAATTTCAAAAATTTACAAGTGTATCAATTTAGACATAATGTCACAAGTACTAAAGAATTAGAATTCAATGAAAATAATTTTGTGCATGTAAATAACAACAATGTAAATAAGGTATTGAAAGGTAATATGTTATATAATTGTGTTAATAATAATGACCAGTATAGTGCATGTAATAATAACAGTGATAACTGTATGACTGGTAATTGTAGTTCTAATCAAGATGAATTAACTAATCTTTTAAGTGTTTATGATGAAATTTTTGCTAAAAACAAGTATGATGTTGGCTGTATTCAACTTGAGCCTCAAAAGGTTATTTTAACGTCAGAATTGCCCATATCACTGCGTCCTTACAGAGCATCCCCTAAGGATGACTCCGAAATTAAAAAACAAATCGATGAACTTTTGTCTGCTGATTTAATTAAACCTTCGTGTAGTCCCTATTCTGCCCCTGTAACGTTAGCATACAAACGTAGTGAAAACGCAAAAAAACAGGTTATGTATAGATTTTCGTAAATTAAACCAAATTACTAAGACTGATTCATTTCCAATCCCCAGAATTGATAGTGTTCTTGACAAGCTTACCGGTGCTAAAATTTTCTCCACACTGGACTTAGCATCAGGTTATTGGCACATTAAAATTAACGACAAGGACACAGAAAAATTAGCTTTTACAACAAATTTCGGTTTATATGAATGGAAACGGTTGCCATTTGGATGGAAGAATTCCCCGGCAATCTTTCAACGTACTCTTAGGCAAATTTTAGATAAACATCAAGTTAAATTCGCTTTAAACTATTTCGACGATATAATTGTTTTTTTCCCAATCTTTCGATGAACACTTAGAGCATTTAAAAACTATATTCCAAATTTGCGTTAAGGAAAATATTAAATTGAAGCAATCAAAATGTCAATTCGCGCAAACTAAAATCAAATTTCTTGGTTATGAAGTGGAATCAGGCAAGTTCTCTCCAAGTAATGATAACATTGAAATTATTAAAAAACTACAACCCCCTAGGAATGCTAAAGAACTACAACGATTTTTAGGCAGTATTAATGTGTACAATAAATTCATTCCTAATTATGCAAACATTAGAGTTCCCCTAAATAATTTATTAAAGAAAGGAACTAAATTTGATTGGACTGATAAATGCCAAGCATCTTTTCAAAATTTAAAGGATGCCTTAATCTCTAAGCCTATTCTAACTTTATTTAATCCTAAGTACCCTTGCCATATTTTTGTAGATGCCTCCCAAGAAGCTGTCGGAGCAATTTTAAAACAAGAACACCCCGATAAGACTCTTCACCCCGTAGCTTTTCATTCCCGTAAACTCCGGCCTTATGAAAAGAATTACGCCATAACTGAGTTAGAGTGTTTAGCAATAGTAGATGCAATAGATAAATTTTATTCTTATTTACACGGATCTCACTTCACGATTCATACTGATCATGCCTCCCTCGTATGGCTTAAAAGCATTAAACACCCTACCGGACGCTCGTTTAGATGGTCTCTTAAACTTTCCATGTTTAATTTTGATATAATTTATAAAAAAGGTTCCACAAATGTAGAGGCTGACATGCTTTCACGTAACCCTATAGCTCACCATTTATCACTAAAGTCTCATTTTTTGACTCATGATGAAATTAAAAGCCACCAAGACTCAGACAACATTACTGGCAAAAATTTTCAAAAAATAAAAGATTTATGGATGATTAAGAAAAAAGGATTTTTCAAAATTTGCGTTCCTTACTCCCTAAGATCAAAATTATTAAGTACGGCCCATGTCAACCAAGGTCATATTGGAGTGTCATCCATGCTAAATTTACTCTCACCCCAGTATTATTGGTCGGGTATTGCCACTGACATTAAAAATTTTGTTAAGCATTGTGAAATATGTCAATTAAACAAAAAATCAAAACAAAAGAAATTTGGCTATCTTGAAAAATTACCACCCGCTAATGAACCTTTTGATATGATTTCCATAGACACTGTTGGAGGACTAAATTATTATAATTCTGCTAAGAAGTACATTCATATTGTCATTGATCATAATACACGCTATATCTGGACTTTTCCCTCTAAAAGTGTTACCACTGAAACTTATATTAATTGCCTTAAGCAAATTTTTCAAATTCAGCTCCCTCAAAAATTATTAAGTGACCGTAATGCTGCATTTACATCTTCGAAATTTAAACATTTTCTTAAAAACCATAATGTGACGCAATTACTGACGTCTGCCCATAGACCTCAAACTAATGGAACTGTTGAACGTGTGAATCAAACGATAATTAACCGCCTTAAAATTAAATTAAATGCTCACCCAGGTAACATCGCATGGACTAAACTATTGCCCCAAGTAACAGAAGAATATAATAACACCCCTCACTCAGTCACTAAATTTCCTCCAGCTTATCTAATGTATGGTAAATTGCCTTATAATAATTTTAATTCCTAATCAAAATATATACCCTCCAATAAAAGAGGCTAGAAAACTTGCAGTAACAAGAACAGATAAATATCATAATATTAATAAAGCCCGATATGATACTCGTTTCAAACCAGCTAAATTTAAAATTGGGGACGTAGTTATGTATGAGGAATTCAGTTATCCCAATACTCGTAAGCTCAGTTCGACATACTCTGGCCCATATGTAATTCTAAAGCAACTCTCAAATGTAACTTTTGAAATTAACAAGCCTAATCCTCTCACCAAGAAATCGTCTGAGATAGTTCACTCAACCCGCCTACGTCCATTTAACCCTTCTGAAAACTTTAAATTGAGTGGTAGAAAAAGTAGGATTCCTATTGCTGTTAGATAATGCTAAGAATATAATTTTGTATACTGTACCGATGAATACTTTATGTGTATCACCTTATTTATTGTTTATTGATTGAAATTTTCATCATAATAATCAAGCTTATTTTCATTTGTATTACCTTTGTACATTTGTTACAATTACTGACCTAACATATAATTGGTGAATTATTTTTGTTTTAAGGGAAATAGTTCTTGTGTTTGATTTTGTATTTTTTGTTTGTTGTATTGAATATAATTGTATGATAATTTTGATAACATTAGTAATTTTAGTTGTCGCACTCTAAAGTACCCTACGACAAGTAGAGAAATATGCACGAATTCAACTGGCAAATTCCAGCTAGTTCATAGCGACCTTTTTTTCATCCCACTCTTAACAGCTTAGTTAACCCAAACGTTTAAGATTGAAAAGATAAGGAGTTAACGTTAAAGCCCTTTAGCGAAGAGCAGAAACCGAGTGGGCAACTTTCACCCCCTTTGTTAGGGAATTGCGTTAGTTCCCCACTGCTGTAAAACCCCTCCCAAGATCATTCATGCTGTGAAACATGAATCTGTCTTAGAGGTTAGGGCAAGAGCCTTGCGTAAATCACTGATACAAAAGCAATGAGAAGAAGATAGGAAATAGAAGAATGTCAAAATGTGTAAATGTCGGACATGTGAAGGGAATAATGAGTATATAATGATTGAGGATTTTAGCTCGTAAAGGGATAACTACTTGAGAATAAGGATGAGAAAACATTTCACCACAATGACGTAGGGACTCTCTATTATATTAAAGAGTGCGAAATATTATTAAAATTATTAACTAATATAAGTATTATCAATCGTTTGCTATTTAACCATTAAATTAAACTGAGTAATACCTATTGCAGTTTCAATAATTTTCCAGCGTATTAATGTAAATAACTTGCCAATTTTTTTTTATTTATTATCACATGTATTATGTCTTTGTAATCTGTCTTTATTGTTGCAAAACTTATACTATGTATTTTTATTTTGTGTATAATTATGTATGAAATCATCAGTTACTTATTTTGTTACTTAAAATTTTTGTAAAATTTTATGTTAATGGAAAGGTTCTCACTTCGTTCGCCCCTTTCTTTTTGCCCGGGGAGGATATTGTAAGGAAAATTCTCAGGGGTTTTCAAAACTTAAATCAAGGGTAAAAATTCCCGCGTCTTTTTACATTCCCCTTTTTAACCCCTAACCTAAATTGACCACTGGGGCTACAGGTTACGCCCTCAGAGAAGGGGCCTGGCCAATTATAAACCTACATGGCCCTAGCGGACAATTTAGGAAATTTCCAAATAAGAAGGAGATACACGCTAGCGGAGACAGATTTTCCTAGAGATATTTTCCCACAGATGTTGACCCAGGTGTTAATGGTCTTGTAAATAGAACTTTATGCTAGCTGACCCTTCAGTTTGTCCCTATGATGAAGTGGGAACCCGTCCTTCAAAGTTGTCTTAATAAAGGTCTATAGCTGAAACGGTATCATTTTTATGGCCATGACTGCAACACCCCATCGAGAAGTCAGTCTCATTACATATATATATATATATATATATATATATATATATATATATATATTTATAATTCTGTATGCTATCATCATTTCATCATCTTTTAAAATCAGATGGGTTTAACTTGTATTCTTTTAACTGTTTCTATAGGCAATTATTTTCAGTCTTTATTTTTTACAACTGTTTAGTTTCTGCAACCAAAATCCGTTGTTAAAAATAATGCAAGGTCCATAAAAAGAGTTTTTCAAGTATAGTAGAAGGAGAATTGGTTTCGAAACTAATGCATTACTGTAGGAATGATTTTACGTTGGCTTAGTGTTTCAGGAAAGATGAAATTAATACTCATTAATAAACACACCTTGAGAAATATGTCTTCATTAATTGATATTATACAATTAAAAACTTAAAGAATACAACTGGAATACAATTTATCATTAGTAGATGTGGAAAGCTCCTGTGGACTCGACGTCGGTCTCGCGAAAAAAATGGTGTTGCTTTTTCTTTGTCTTGTGTCTCTCCAAAATGTCTATCCCTCAAGCAGCGCATGAAATCAGCGTTTTTACCTTCCTCCTTCCCCTGGTAACAACCTTGTCCTCTAAAAAAATCGGACTGTCCCGTGAAGAAAAAACAGGCGTTCACTCAAGAACGGAGGGGTCAGAATCACGCTCAACGAAAAGTCCATTATATGGGAGAAGTCTGAAGTTTCTTCCTAGATCCAACAGGTACTGTTCTGTATGTCTTCTACGAAGACTTACAAGAAGAGGTAAAAAAAACTCTGAAGAACCGAATGTAATTATTACAATTACTAATTACAAGTTCGAACTAAAAATGACCTCAGATTTGTATTAACTTGTTTAAAATTTCAGAGTTAAGAAGTGCCTGTAATAGAGAGATGCAATTTTCAGACGTAATATGTGAAATCAATGCTCGCGAAAACTGAAGATGGGAAGGGTGTTAATATAAAAATTTACAAAGGGTTCGAACATCAAAGAAGTTCAAAATTTCGATTTGAAGATGTTTGAAAGTTTTTATATTTCATGCTATCTATCTACTGTGTTATAAAATTTTTCTTTTTGAAGGTGGCATTGAATAAGGTTTAAAATTACGAACCGTCCATAAATTACTTTATTCAGTTTTAAAACTGATAAATACTTACACTTTACTAACTTAAGCCATACAACAAAAGATAAACTCTAGTCCTGCTATAAAGCATTTTAAGAAAGCAACAAATATTTTATTAAGTTTATAAATTTTACTAACAATTCAAAGATGTTATTGTGTTATGCATAAAATTATTTGTTTAAAAGGATAAAAGATAAAACTAAATGTCAGAATTTCACTTGAAACTTGAAATTAAGCAACTGAAGTTGTTTCATGATTTTCAGTTCGCTAAATCTTTAATTTCGAGAGTTATTTTACATGTTATTGGATTCAAAGTATAAAAAAATGTCCTTACTATTGGTATGCTTGCAAAAAAAGTTAAAATGTGGAATTACTATGAAGCATTGAAGAATACAACAGATAATTTTCTTGAAAAGTATCTGCATTTTCATTAAAGACTGAAAGTACAGCATTTATTTTTCTACTTTTATCAAATAAGAAGTATCGCTTTTAAATCACAATGTATTGATTGTGTGATAAAGATTTCAACTCTTTGCGATGAAACTTTTCATACATTACGCAGAGTCGAGCTGTTAGAATTTTATTACACTGAACACAGAATAAAACATCAAAGTAATGGAATTCAGACCTGAAGGGAAATAACCGAAGCGTTCTGTAAAAATAAACGACTGAATGCGTTTGTTTTGTAAACAAAAGTAATTCTAAATCTGACGTTCGAAAATGACGAAAAAAAGTTGAAAAATTCTTGTTTGTCACCAAGGATTGATTGAACTTTTAGAAATATTCAGAGAGGGGTTAGTGTTATGTTTTTATGGCCTTTCAAGTTAGATATCAGAATTTAAAGTATGATTGTAATAATATAACCTTTTACTGTGAAATTTTAATTTAATATTCTAAATATTAAAATATTTTCAAATAGTTGTCAGATGTACAAAAGTTTAAATACAATCTTCACCTTTTACTCAGAGTTATTAATATTTTGGTTTAAATTCGTATTTTCTAAGTTAGAAAAGAAATTAAAATACTCTACAGCGAGATATACCTTTAAAGTACAGCCAAGTAAAGGAGAAATTTCAATGTATATTAGGGAGTCGATGCACGATGTTAGAAGCATTAATTTTTTATTATAATATATGTTTGAATAAATACAACTGGTACTAAATAACCATTATCTTGATTTCAATAATACATTCAAACTCATTGCTTGCATAAATATCATATGATGCTTTCATCATATACCGTTATTATAAATAGGTTGTTCATATTAAACAATAAGGATATTTATATTTAGTTCCTTTTATAAACTTGAATGTAAACATTCAAGTAAAAATGAAATTGAAATGAAAATATCCATACTACTGAATAATGTAATTAAGAATTATGTATTGTATCTTAGATGATGAACTCTTACTACAAAATTTACAAACGTAAATGAAAAGGAAATGCAACCAGACCATGTGGTCCACAGCGCTTATATCAGACAATACACTCCTAGGTTAATTGTTCAATCAAGTTCCTCAAATATAATGGCAGGTTTGTTAAAGACAAAGTGATTTACTGATGAAATAAGATACACTGCTTTCAGTCAAGAGATAAAATTTGGATTTTTGCATACAAGGATTACGAGGGTTTGCCTTAAGTATAAATAATAGGAAAACTATCAGAAAATTGCCGACAGTTGGAATCATCAATGAGTTAAAAATGATGTAAAGGAAGTGTCTTGTGATATGTGTATATAGCAGTGAATGCCTTTAAGGACTGTACGACACAAATTAATTTATCTAGCTTGAGTTTCTTATCCCCAGACTAACGGTTGATGAAGAGTCTGTAAAACTTTTAAAACTTATCCAGCTAGAATTAGTTAGTTCCTTTTTCACATCTAGAATTTCTAGAAATTCGGACAAAGTACTATTTCCAAATATATCTTGTAATTCATTTTATATTTAGTCATACAAGATAGGACAGAGATTAAAACTGGAAAACATGATTCTACACATATCAACAGTTCCTGCCAATGAGATCCAGGAAAACTTTTTTTCAAATCCATGCTCCTCAGTTAACCCCATAAATCCTTTGAGATGAAATATATTGAGAATATCTGGGATGCTTTTCTCCTAGTTATCAATATTCATCGCCTCAGATCTCCCTCCAAATTGCAATAAATTTGGTGGGATTTGGTCAAAAATGCCTTCACACCTGAGAGGAATCTATATCACTTTATATTGCATCCATCAATGTATTCTGGGGGAAAACTTTGTATTTCAAATCCATGCATCAGTTAACCACATATATATTTGAGATGAAATATATTGTAGAATGTCTATGATGCTATATATATATATATATCATATATCATCGAGTCAGATACTCATACATACATATATACAATAAATTTGGTGGGATTATATCAAAGATATATATACCTGAGTGGAATCTATATCACTTTATATTGCATACATACCAATGTACATATAAATAGGTTGTATTTATATATATATATATATAATATATATATATATATATATATATATATATATAAATATGTATATATCTATATAATATATATATATAATATATATATATATATACATATATATATATGAATATATATATATATATATATATATATATATATATATATATATATATATATATATATATATATATATATATATATATATATATATATATATATATATATATATATATATATATATATATATATATATATATATATATATATATATATATGTGTGTGTGTGTGTATGTGCGTGTGTGTATGAAATATTCAACAAGAAATATTTTCATTTCAATCCACAATATCTTGTTAATTCATTATATTGGTAATAAGACCATTATATCTTGTTAATAAAACTATTATTTAAAACTTGGTAGATAATTTAGAGGATAAATATCTCCACTGAACTAGTATTCAGTATAATGGTTGATCAATTTATAGACATCACTTTATATTTCAGGGGAGGTTTCCTCAATATTTAACAAGGAATTCAAACCGTAATATGCTGTCATTTCTAAAATAATATTCGATCACGATTCCACATCATTACTTAAATGAAGTTTATTTATAAAATTTGAAACCTTTACTAAATTCTAAAGTTCAACTCACAATAAATTTTATTTCCATTTTCAAATAACATTACTAGTCACAATGAATGACGACTATAAAAATCAGACAGTGAATTTTATTGCATGGCATAAATATTTTTTTATTGTTTTAAAATTCTGAAATTATGTAGGAAGTTAATGACATAGAAAATTGAGGCCATTAATCCTTTATTAATATATAACATTTCATGCTGCATGAGTAACTTTAAAAGATCCTTCCAAATGTATCTAATTAAATTTTATAGTATAATCTAAATAGATTAGTTTTATGCTGTAAAAATTTATATAGTCTTATTCTGTATAGTACAATATAGATAACAGCAATAGGCTTACGAATAAGTGTTTCATAATACAAAATTACCATTGTAATAAAAAAATAACTGTCTTCTTTCGTAATCTATGGATTTATCTGAATTTAGAAATAAAGTGAATATCCCAAATGGAATTTCTTGTTTACTGGGAATCTTTCTTTTATTAAATTACTGATGTTTGTTAACAAAAATGAGTTAAAGATGATTTAATTCACCCGTGTAGTGAAAGGGTGTGAAAGAATATCCCATTGTAGGGATATTGTTTCCCCCAGAGAATTTACTTACTTTAGATAAACACAGATTTGTGTGCTTCTCATTTCCCTTCTCGGTACACTATAACTCTTGTCGACGCTCACTGCTCTTGGGCAACCCCCCCCTCCTCCAGGAGCAGATATAAAATCGATTTTATTTCAATCATTCAGTTTTTGGAAATTTTCCATCCATTCTAGATTTTGATGGCTGCACATTACATTAAAAATATCTTCCTTTGATTAAATTAATAATTTTTGTGACATTACTATGGTAACAGACTCAGTCCTTTTCTATGAACCCAACTTGTAGGCAAGCCGTCTTGCCTAATATTCTAACGAAGTTTCATTTATCATCATGAGTCCCTGTTATGGCAATATGTTGAAAAGATCATATCAGTAGGTTTTCATGAGCATCCTTTTTATCAATGTTGTATTACTACACTTATTCTTGTGATTAAGTCGTTCTCTAAAGAATCCGTGGTAATGTATGACCCAAACAAAATTAAACAAAAATATAAAATTTAAACTCCTTTTCACATATATAAAATTATTAGCCCCCTATAGGGAAAGTAATATTGGTTTGCTCCTCCCCTATGAATACAAAGCCCTAGTACATATAAAGTTTTATTCAATACTTAAAAAGATGGCTAATATGTTGCCAAACATTGCTTTATGTAATTTAACTAAACATAAAAATATAAACTAACAGATAAATAAATAAATAAGGATATAGGTACACATATAAGTAGAATTGAAGTGGGAACTAAAACTAACATTTAGAACAGTAACCAAGGCTTTCTAACTGAAAAAATAAATAAAGAATGGTGTACGTTTAACCTATTAGCTCAATAAGTATAATGTCTTCATCAAAGTAGTTAACCACATTTAAGGTTATTAGCTGCCTATTGGCAAAATAATATTTGGTTACTCCTTACCTTTGAAAACAGAGCCCAAGTACACTTAAAACTTTATTTAATACTTAAAAAGATATGTTGCCAGTCGTTGCTCCATGTAATTTAACTAGACATAAAAATATAAATTATTAAATAAATAAAAAAAAAAACAAATAAATAAAGGCATATATATTCATATAAATTGCATTGAGGGTGGAACTAAAACATACATTTAGAAGAGTTAGCTCTCTAGCTGGTAAAAATAAATAAAGAATGGTCTGTTTTTAACCTATTAGCTTAATAAGTATAATATTTTCATCTAAGTAGATAATCAATTTCATGTTTTAATTTCAGAGGTATCTCATGAAATAATATATATTAGGATAATAAAAAAGTTCCCCAACAATTTATTATTCGATAACACGGTAATAATTTCTATCGAAAATAAAGAACTATCAGACGATTTAACATGATACTTAAAAATGTTGCATCTATACACTTAAAAGGGTGTATAGATAGCAATTAAAGTGTATCGCAAATTTACCCATAAGATAACAATAACAATACTTGACTAATTTTCATCAAATTTAAAATGATTTTTATTTTTTTACAGTTGAGAGTTTTTTGATGTTCGATCTGTTTTAAGTCTTGGTGAACGTAGAGATTTAAAATGTTAGTCAATAACTCAGTTTATTGTATCAAAACTGTGATTCTCCAAATTTTCTTCTTTGCGGCACACTTTTAACGATTTCAAAATTTGGCGGCACACACGGAAAAGATACGTTTAATATTTGTTTACATACCTTTTTCAACTGTAAAATAAAAATAAAAAAATATACATTTCTAAAATTTAGCGGCACACTAAGGAATCACAGACACAATTATTGAAAATCAATGTATTAAAAGAATTTGGGAATGTATACTTAAAATTATGTGTGAACTATAAATTAAAAATTATACTTTCAAATGTCACATAGTTTTGCCTATTTCACTTTATATACCATGGAATTTATAACAAATGAATTTTAAAAGTTTACCTCCAGTTTCAAATGCATGAGGATTTTGAAAATGTGCTACCTTTTCACTGTTAGGCACTTTAGAAGAAGCCACTAAAATACACTACCATTCCACCGTTGAAGGCTCTAAATAAAGAGACATTTCTTCTATTTTCTTTATAACATTTTTATAGAGCGTTTCATACTCTAGAAGAATACCATTTCCCATACATTTATCTCTAAAGAATCAGTCCTAGATTCTTATGGGGAATAATAAAAAATAAGAAAAGGAAGTGGTTCTTTCTTGTAATGGTCTATCAATATTCAGCACTGATATAAAATATGCATAGCGACTGTATACAGTTTATTAAAAAAAGAAAAGTATTTTAAATACCTGCTTCTTTTTTAAAATAAAGATTTTATGTTTTATATATACAAATTATAATCAAAATTTATAAAATCATTATTACAATTACATATAATATTCTATTAGATGTGAGGTATGTAAAATATTATTTTAAATGTATATGTGTTATAGGATACATATATATATATATATATATATATATATATATATATATATATGTGTGTGTGTGTGTGTGTGTGTGTATGGATATATGTATATACATATATATGTACATTTATATTTATATAGTGCGTGTGCTTATGTATTATACATTAGTATTTATTTTTATTTATTAATATATTTGTATATACATCAGTAGGAATTTTATATCGAATTGTGTAAATGAAATGTTGATGAAAAAAATGAAAAAAATGAAATGTTTGGTAAATACCAAAGGTTTAAACATTTAATTTTGCTTTTTTCTTTAATTTCATGAAAGTATTCAGTTCACAAAATTTATTTTATTTAATGTTTTTTATTTCGTAACAGGTGTATAAATAATTATGCAGATTCTAGAGATGCTTAATTTTCTTTATTAATTTGTATTAGTTATTTGTTGTTACAAAAGCTGAAATATCTCCTTTCCGGTAAAAATATAGGATGCACAAATATCCATAGATTCGTTTAAAATTCCTTATCATCCGACAACTTTCAAGAAATTAATGAAATTTTAGCTAATAATATTAATAGCAAAAATATGAATTTCAATGCATAGTTTGTCTATTATACTACTTTTTTCGTCATAGATGAAATTATAAACTACAATTACATAGATATATAGGTGTGTGTGAGTTTAGTGTGTAACGAGGAAACGCATATTATCGTATATTATACTAGTTTTATTTTGTGAGGAAATTACAAACTATATTTAAATACATATTATATATACATATTATATATATATATATATATATATATATATATATATATATATATATATATATATATATATATATATATATATATATATATATATATATATATTATATATATTTATATATATATATATTTTCATATATATATATATATATACATATAATAAGTAAATAAATATATATATATAAAATATATATATTATATATATATTTAATATATATATATAATATATATATTATGTATGTATGTGTGTGTTTGTGTGTGCGTGTATGTGTTTGTGAGTAATGTGTAACAAGCAAAAATATGTTTGCCGATTACACGAGATAATTTAGCCCACAGCTACGGATATCCTAGACTCCGTTAAAAAAAGATGCTGGTTCCATTTAAAAAATTCCACCGTAGTAGAACATAACTTTCATGAGGCTAAAAATAAAACGTTTTAAAAGATCTAATTTTTGAATCGATGCTCACGAATACATCGAATGCTCATGCTCACGAATGCATACATATATAGCAAAGTCGCTTTCAACAGCGAGTGATTACGGTAATTTTTGCCAATACACCAGCAGATTATTCAGTTTGATTGGCAGTAATTATACACACATACACACACACACACACACACACACACACATATATATATATATATATATATATATATATATATATATATATATATATATGCACATATATTTAGATATATGTTTCGTTCATATCCAATTAAAACTTAATGATTTTTATAATTCATAATCACTTTATTTGTATTTATTTTAATTGTTAGTATAATGTATATGTATTTCTTAGTTCAAAATATTACAGATTTTGCGAAGTTATGTCAAAATCTTGTTCTCAATGATACTAATTGGAAAAATGAATCAGTTTTTCTTATAATTGGCATGTGTTTCAGATTTATCAAATGTTTCTTTTGCTCAATATTTTTTTAATTCTACGGTTACACACACACACACAAACCAATAAAAATATATTACTATTTATATAACGAATGACAATATTGCGGTTTCCAACTTCACTTTTTCAGTTGTTCTTACAATTTCCATATAATTACAAAGAGTACATTTTTTACTTCATTTCGCAATAACAGATAAGAAAATGGCAATTCCGTCAGGAATATGCTCCGTACATGTTTACGTATTTAATTTGCACTATCAAATCTGAAACTTATTACTGTGTTGCGACACTTCAATTACCTGCCTTGCAATGTCTTTCTCCTTACAAACATACCACTTCCGCACGAATCACTTTCATTCCAATTAATATAGATGTCTTTTTGGCTGTATAACGGGAATACTTTTGCGTATTCATTAAAAATAATTCCTCCACCCGTGTAAAGATATTAATTCTGACTGCTTTAATTATGGCGTCTAAGGAACTCAAACTTCCCAAGATTTATGCGCGTATCGATCAAAGTTCTATTATATGCAGATACCAAACACGCAATATACAGCCTGTGATAATAATGGATGGATAACAGTTTTCCACAGGAGTATGTATTAAGGATTTTAATTATATTAATATTTAAAACTTATTTATATACTTATATTGATATTATATATTTATATGTCCCCATAAATTACATATATATATATATATATATATATATATATATATATATATATATATATATAGAGAGAGAGAGAGAGAGAGAGAGACATTATCAGATAGACATTACTAGATAGACTGCGGACTATACGTGCAAAAATAGGTATTTTAATATGACACCATTAAATCATTTTAAAATCCAAACCCTAAGTACAGTAGATTGCCGAAAATAACAGTTAATGTTATGTATTACTTGGTTATTCGGTATTCCAGTACTCAAACAGAGCGACCAACATTTTTCTGTTTGGTAACCCAATTATGTAAATTGTCTTCTAATGTGCAATTACGTTTTTCCACTACGATTAGATCACTTTCTTCCCATATTTTTTAATTTTTCTTTTACTTGCACCAAAATTTTACTACTTTCTTGTCTGCCTCAAAATAACTCTCCTCTTCTCTATTTCCTACCGATTCTCCTTTCTGAATTACTTTCATCTTGAAATCAGCAGTAAAACTATGACGATGTTTTGAAAACATAATGAATGACCAGTATTACAGTAAATCAAAACTTTGAAAACAAAGCATTGTTACGAGTGATCCTGTTTGTGAAATGACATTCGACCCTTAACCTTCGAACTTGAACCCATCCACTATGTCGCCAATCGTCTGTAAATAGTGACTATCGATATTTTTCCTTCTTCCAGGACAAAATTTGAGATTACGCTACTTGCTAGTACTGTTTCGTTCTGCTGTATGTGTTTTTTTTAGTGGTTTACTTCCGATACGATACGATGGTGTTTTCCTGGCTTCTCGTAAGTCATGCTTTTCTTTACATTTGATCATAGGCCGTTCATGCAACGTACTTCCCTCCCGCTTTCTGCCAATTGTGATAATTTGGGCAATGAACAGACAGTAGGTAGTCCGCACCAGCAGATAGACCGCGGCTGAAGAAATTTGATTTTTAAACACAGATTGTCCTCCGACTATAGGTGCGGAATTACGGTATATATGATTCTAATATCTATGTGTGTAAGGTTTTGTCCGTAAAATAATCCAAGTCCTCCTTGCCAGCAGCGAGATCTAAACACCAGGATTAAGTCGCATCTGGAGTTTTACAGAGAGTCACACTTGGCGGAATAACTGTGTTTGAGTTCATTTATCGGTAGAAAACATTGCAAAACTTACTTGGCGGAGCATCACATCGGGATAAAATTTTTCTTTCACCTCCAGAAAGCCTAATTTAAGACCCTTAATTTGGTTAAGTTGGATTATCTGATGCTATATTAAGGTCCCAGATGATCTGAATTTTCAGTGAGTTCAAGAATAGCTGGAGAACTGTTGAAGTAGTAGAACGATATTGACGTGCTTTCACGAGTGTTTTGAACAAAAATGTACCCAACGTGAAAATTATCCAGCTCTCCGACATTCATTTGGGCTCAAATATAGTTTTAAATGTTATTTTTTGATAAAATAAACATGCAGAAAGTTTTAGATGAAATTGGGTACAAAGGAATTGATTACGAAAGAGACAGAAAGACAAGTTTACGTTTACAATGATTTACTGAAGATCAACCAAGGGTTGTAATCTTAAGTAAATTCTTAATAAGTAAATAATCTTCTTAATAAGTATAATCTTAAGTAAATGTTTTTCTTAAGTAAATAAATAGTTGGTATTTTTTTTAATTTGATTCTATTAGTTTCCAGTTTATGCTAAGATTACCTGTGAAAATCTTCCGTTGTTTTTGAAATTTAACATTGATCTTTCCTCTATTAATATTAAGAAGTAAGCGGAAAGCGTATTTACAGTGTAATCAAACTTCTTTTAAATAATTTTATTTATGAACTTAATATTTGATGTTAGTGAGTTCCTACAGTTATTAAAAATGACATATTTCATATGAATGGAGATAGGATCATATCTTATTATTATGTCTTTAATTAATTCATTGAAATTAATATTTGAGGACTTTGTCTTCATTCTTTTATTGTTTGTGAACACTAGGGCTATAATTAATGATAATTCAAACTCATATGTAGTGGAACAATTCAACTAAAAAATTAGATTAAACAAAATTTAATAATAAAATAGAAACATATTCTCAAAAGTGAATAACTTTGTTAAAATTAATTCAAATTTGGGCTTAGAGTATAAAAATATTAATTGGCAGAAATTTCTAATCCAATACAAATTTCTATACACGAGAAAATGCTGACTGCATCCATAATTTCTCACGCAGTTCTATGTATAGAAGATAATCAATAATCGAATCATCCAGCTGGTAGCATGGAGCATTAGTAGATAGAACGCAATCACTTATTTTTAATATTCGTAGGGAATTTTCGAAGCCAAAAATTATAGATACGATACTTATAAGATTATCTATACGTTATCATAAATATTAAACTTCATTGATGACTATAATGCTAAAAAGAGTTTTGAAACCAAAAAACTACAGAAAAAAAAATCGAGACTATTTTTAAAATCAACATTATTTTCTAAGTGTTGGCAATAGCTCTACCATGAATTACTAAGTAACTAATTTGATAATTAAATTTGATATGCGTATTTTCCAATAAGTTCCAATATGTTTATTCGTTACTGAAACACTTTATATTTTCAAAAATATCAAATGTACAAAAGTGATAAAACCATACAGAAACATTGTTTTCATAAAACTGAGGGCCTCACAAAGTCGTTCAAGGGCTAATAAGAGTAAAGGTGATTAATTTCTGTTTAAACGGAGAATTGGGTCCCACCATTTTTTTGGTGCCATGGGTTAATTACGGTTAGTCGTGAACCCCTTAACGTATTTTCCCGTGTCTGACACGGGCGAAATTCAAATTAAGCATGTAATAAAATCGTTTACACTTTGTTTGTATAACAGTTTTTTTTATATACTTTTTCTCTTTCCAAGCTCCCTAGTCACCCCCAAAACTGAAATTGTAAAAAATAACTTACATTGTACCTATATATCCCTTTTCAGTGAAGAAAATATGTCATATTTTATAATTTTTTCTAAACCAAACTCGTGCTTTAAGGGGTTAAACGACTTTGGGTGAAACCGGCACCTAAGTATTTTATCTAACCAGTGACGCACATCAACGTAGTATGTGAAGACTATCCGTACATTTTGTCTATCTAATCATTTAAATAGTCATCAATGCATTTATCATCCATTTTCTGAGCACTTCGAATCCTTTTAGTAGTTAGGCTGTAAAACGAAAAATCCTTAATGTGCAGCTACAGGAAGAATAAGACATGGAATCTGGAGAGTAGCCAAATGAATCTCTCATATATTAACCCAAAAATCTTCTTTCCATTTCTTACTTTGAAACCACATTGAAAAATACCACAAGATACTGAACTGATGCAACCACCACGTACAAAAGAAATAAATTTTATTTAGAGCCATTTTCCATACGACTGTCATTTGTACGTTTAATTCTTTTGAAGACATGGAATTTTGAATGTGTATGAATCTAACATTTTACAGTTTCCCCGTATATTAAAGTAAACATAAGTATTTAGTTTATGTTAAGTAAATCAAGAAGTAGCTTACTTAAGGAATTACGTTTGCTGCATTTCTAGTAATACAGCTTCCAGTATCTCTAATTTGACTAAATCAGTCCGACTACACATGGATCTTACAGACAAAATTTATAAAACACCTTCAACAGTTTTCTCATAAGAAGAAGAATTATTTTTACTTTTTGTACTTCTTTTCTACATTTACCTCTCATATTTGCTTCGTTTATTATGAAATTTTTATGGTGCTTTCATAATGAAAACACTACTTTAATAAAACACCTCCTTTATATTATACTCATGTTTGGTTTATGCATCTTAAAAACCTTGTGAGGCATGTTATATTTACTATTTGTTTGACATGCAATCTTGGATTTGTTTCTCCGACATAAAATTCGTGTCTTATTCGAAATGATCAGGTAAATATATAGTATTTTGTTTATTTTAAGTAAAATCAAAAAGGAACTTACTTAAGGAGTTTAGTTTGAGGCATTTGTCGTAATACAGCTATCAATATGAATAATTTGACTAATTCAATCCGAGGACATATGGATATCACAGACAAAATTTATAAAACTCATTCAATAGTTTTTGCATAACAAGAAGTTATATTTTTACTTTTTACACTGATTTCTTTTATTTACCTCTACTGTTTGCTTCATTTATTATGCCGTTTTTACGGATCATTTATAATAAAAACACTACTTAAATAAAACACCTCCTTAATACACACGTTTGGTTTATGCATATTAAAAACCTTGTGAGGCATATTATACTTACTAATTTTGTTTGACAAGTAATCTCGCATATGTTTATCCAACTTAAAATTTCTGTTTTATTCGAATAATCATGTTGACTGCTATTTTACATTAGTTCAGTCTTTTTATAAGTCGTGAAGGATCAATTCTATATCATCTGTAACGATATTTAGTTTGCCTACTTTAATTATAGTGTCTACGAAAGCTATACATTCAAAGAATTAAGCCTCTAAAATATGCTAATATATGCTGTTCTCACAGAGAGGTAATATTACTTTAGTCATTACCTCTTAAAATATCTGCATTAAGAGTAAGGAGTTTACAGGAATATTAACAGTTTTGTGTAAGTGCGTGTTCGAGTTTCTGCGCGTCTGTGAATTTTTAACTAAATGTATGTTGAGGCAGACAGGTATATGACAGATATCTTGTAGTATAAAATAATAAAATAGTTAATATATATATATATATATATATATATATATATATATATATATATATATATATATATATATATATATATATATATATATATATATATATATATATATATATATATATATATATATATAATATATAATATATATATATTATAATACATATATATATATATATATATATATATATATATATATATATATATATAATATATATATATATATATATACTATATATATATATATATATATATATATATATATATATATATATATATACATATATATAATATATATATATACATATATATATATACATATACAATATATATATACATTATATATATATATATATATATATATATATATACATATATATATATATATAATATATATATATATATATATATATATATATATATATAATATATATATATATATATAAACATATAAATATACATATACATACATAACATATACATATACACTTTATACATATACATATACATATACATATACATATATATACATATACATTACATATATATATACATATACATATACATTATATAATAATGTAAATATATATATATATATATTATAAATATATATATATAAAATATATATATATATATATATATATATATATATATATATACATATATATAAGAATTATTATTTTCCCATATTAAGAAGTTTCATTAAATGATTAACTTCATTGCTCATACTTGAGTTGATGGGAATGAGTAAGATGTTTGTGCATATTTTTTGTAGTAATTTTGTTGAAAATATTTAGCTCAATCGGAACAGTAAATTGGAGATGCTTTTAACGATTAACAATTGTTCCTATGCTAAATCAGTCGAGATAATGCATATATATATATATATATTTATATATATATATAAATATATATATATATTTATATATATATATATATATGTATTTGTGGTTATATTTAAACGTCTTCAATAAACGGTATCCTACAGAGCAAACTTGTGAACGGAAAGCAACGAAATTTTAGGCATGGTCTATACACGAGGTGGGGTCACAGAAATTTTATTTATATAATGTCCACCAGAAGTCGTCTTTTCGGAAACGAATTTTAACGCAATAACGAAACAAAATGGAACACAAAAACAATATTAACAATCCAAAATAATAATTATGAGTAATAAAATGCGAAACCGGGTAGAGGTGTAAGTTCTTCGAGAAAAATGTCGAGATTTGAATGCTTGAGAGAAAAAGGAAGCTTTATGTAAAAGGGAATAGAGTATAAAATAATTGCAGACAGTTTTGTTTTTAAGTTGATATTTCCGACTATACGAATAGGGAGTCTCTTAAGTTGCTATAAACGCATCACACCTTTGCTTGTGCCGTTAAAACAGCTGTTAATGCATAGTCACAAATATCAGGGTTTGGGAGTAGAAGTGCTCTCTAGACAGATGGCTATTCTTACAATACCATGTAAAAAGTACTCAATATAATGCACTTTGTCAAAACAAGATCCACTAATTAACTACCTTATAGGGACAAGCTCATTCGCTATTACTTTTGTAACCAGAAGGATAGTTGATCTACCTTGGTCTTGGAATATTCTGTGGAGCGACGAGGTTTATTACTGCCTCAATGGTGAAGTCAATATTCAAAAGTGTAGTATTTGTGTTAAGGAAAGCCAGAGTATCCACATTAAAATTTATCTACAGTCTCTAAAGGTCACTGCCTGATTTGGATTTACGACGATCCACCCTTGGGCCATTTTTCTTTGGGGAAATCGGTGAATATGGGCCTGTCAAGTGTACCACTACAGGTCGTCCGTACCATGACATGCTGCAGACGTTTGTTCTAAAGCAACTACAACAGAGGCAGGTCCTTACATAAATCATTTCTATGCAGGATGATGCGGCCCCACATACCCATGGGTCCGTGAAGGGCAATTCTTCCAACACTTCACAGAAGAGTTATTAGGTATCCCATTCGTAATCCTTGATCATCCCGTTTGATACTCAGCCATACAAATTAAACTGAGAATTACAAACCTAGTCAAAAATTGTTTTCCTGGTTCTAGAGTCAACCAGAGAAATAGTTTTTAGCGAAATTTGAATGTACATACTACCCAGTCATACAGTTGAGAAATAATTGTGGGTATTTATATAAAATGTAACTTTTTTTTCTCGGTTTGAAGAATAACATTGTTTTTGCCAAAAAAATTCATATATACATGGCTCAGAGTAATGTGCTCGACAGGCCATATTTCTCCTCAATTGTCATATAGTATATGTAGCAAATTCCAAAAAATTTGCAAATGAGATAAAGTATTTTTAAATTTAAGAATTATATTTCTTAATTATTACATTCCTAGCAAAGTATTTTTTTAAATTGAATATTGCACAATTACCAGTACACAAACTAAAACTTGCACAGTAAACTCTTATAGAAAAGTAATGCAAAATGGTCTAATTTTCTGAACTAAAATTAACGATGATATTTAATTTAAAATTTATAAAATATAAGGAAATTTTCCTCTTTCTTTGAGAAATTTGTTAATGGATTAAAACAGTAATTACAGGTTAAAGTTCAAATTGCAACGCTATTTTTAAGGTAATTCAGTGGATTGTATAATAAATTTATTTTACTGGAAAATCTGTTTAAATTCACTTTACTATGGACACATTCCCGAATATAACCGGGTAATTTCTTAGGACATACAAAGGGTGTTGCAACCTGGTTTTAACACCCAGAAATGCTGTAAATATCTTTCAATAAATACTTGTCTCACTTGAAACATTTTTGTACTTAGAAGTTTATGTTTGAATCCTATGGTTGAGAAAAAAAAGGCAGTTAGAGGATTTTACAAAGTATTTTCTAAATATTTTAGCAACAAAGTAGTAAAACACTTTTCGAATTTATAAAATAAGACTTAGTTAAACACCATAAATCTCTTACTTTAGAATATCATTCCTGTTTGTTTTGTATCTTTACGTCTACTGTCCATGGTTTTTTATATTCTATAAATAACCATTTAGATCATATATTTAATTTCACTACAATTTTTCTACTTGATATTTTGAAAGAACCAGACCACTGTAAAAGAAAACCTATACTTTCTTGCCAGGAGAGTTTCCTACCTTCTTTTTTATTGATTGTTACATTCAAAAACTGCCACAAATCGCGTAAAATGATCCAATCGATATTAGTTTCACTCTTTTCTCCCAGAAAATTCCAGTGGGTAGTTATGAATGAAATAAAGAACAATAAAGAACTTTCTAACAATATTTGGATTCTGAAAAGTGATAAGTAATTTACAGAAAAAATTTCTTTTTTCCTGTCAATTTAGAGCAGAGTAGTTTCAAATCCATTTATAAGAAATATATTTTGAAGAGTACAAGATAAAAAGGAAGTAATTCTCTCATTTTGGGTAAAAGAAATTATTTAGCAAAGTGTTTTGTTACAGATTCTTGTACTGAGCAGTAAAATTTTATTGATAACAATATTACTTATTTATTACATATCATTAAAAACCTACTCTTTATTATAAATTTTAATGATATACTTTAAAATCTCAATACAATATTGTACTTAATAAAATGTATGTACTTAATAAAATATTTTATTGAACCACACTATACATTACAAAGAACATTACAAAAAAATTAATATAAGAAGCACTGCAAAAACGCAATAATATCAGTATTGTCCCATTGAAAATAAATTTCTCGAATTTTTAGTTTTGTTATAAGAAATATGATATAAATAAAAATGTTGCTTCATAAGTCATTTACTTCTTCCTGTAGTAATTTAGATTTATTTATTCTTACATTAATTAAAGCAATTTAATGCTTATAATTTTAATAAACGCAATGTATTTGAGAACGAAGCGATTAACCCTTGGATTCATATAACTAAATAATATATCGTTAGAAGGAAACGAATTTTGATCAAGTAGAATGTTGACTTTCAGTACTGGAGTTTCCATATTGCTGTTGTCATGTATGTTTGAACACGCCTCACATAATTGACTTTGAGCAATAGATCTTTGATCATTGGGTCCTTCTCCACAAAACGTAAATTTGGTTCTCCATTAAAAATCAAACTACATTTTAAAGTCTCTAAAGATTGGCTATACACAATAATGCCAATATCGATGAAATCCCGACATCAAATTTAGAACCGAAAGGCCGTCTATCTATTTGGGCAATGAATGTGCAGTATTATGTTGGGGCGTCTATCCTTAAAGCTGTCATCTTTTTAATTAAATTGAATAGTATAACTGTAACAAATTTGTAAAATCCTCTATCATTCTCAATTTTCGTAGGGATTTTGACGAAAGTGCATCACTATGCTTAAAGTTGTGGATCTTTATTTTTATGTACATTTATCTCAGCCTGTAGAACATTTTTCTAGTAGTAGCCATATTAAAATGAGAGGCTTGATTTATATCTAACCATTTGTGCACTGAAGCCCTAAAATATTATGGATAAATATACAGAAACAATGAAAGCTCATTATAAAATTTGAAGAATAGCATAATACATTGAGCTTATTTCTCAAAATAATGATTTATAACACAATACCTTACAATACGTTGAACCTTAAAAACTGGATGTGCATGATTAAAAAACAACAAGAAAATTACTGTCATTCTATATATATCGAATAACTATTATATTCTAAGATCATAAAGCTAAATAAATTGATTAAGGGAATTCCTTAAATTAACAATTTTATACCTTAATTAATAGTTAACTGTATTAAATAAAACGAATGAAATTAATTTCATACTCATAATTTAAATTTTACTACTCTGGTAGTACTTGTAATATTATAGTAATCAAAGAAGGTATAATATTAATATCACAGTAGCAAGTGTTGAATACAGAGCAAAATTTATTATCTATAAGACAAAAGTTATTATCTAAAAATCTTATTTAACTACCATATAAGTGTCGTGATAAAATTATATATAATACTTAAAAAATTAAATGTTATATTAAGGTCTAGATTAAATAACACAGGCCTGCGAAATTGAAATTTTTGAAAAATACAAGAGAAGTTTTTTCTTATTTTTAAGTTATTTGGTATGCTGATTTCGAAAATGACCTCCATTTTTTTCCATCACGTCAGGATTTTTTGTAAAATTGATGTACATATTACTGGTAATATCCTATATAGAAAAAATGCTCTCGAACTGTTAGCTTGTACTGACTGGCAACAGTGGGTTTTGTCTATTCATGTGAGTTTATTTAATCTGTTTATGATTAGGCATATTAATTTTTAAACAATAATTAAAATTAAAAATGTATACATTTTGTATATAAAGAATGAAAACCATCGCAACCAGAACGCATGAGCTGCACCAGGGCGAGACAAAAAGTTCCCTCGTTATTAAATTTTTTACATTAATTTTATAAGAAAAACCGTCCTAGAAAAACCCCAACTACCTGTTTTTACGTTTTATTAAGGTTTATATATAATAAATGTCAATTTGAAATATATTTGAAACTCAATACGAAACAAAGACATTTAAATTTAGTTACGTACATATTTTCAGTTAAAATTTCTTTTTGACGTTCTTCTTTTATGTTCAATCTTATCTTCATCTCTTGCTAACATCCAACAATAGTCGGCAAGCATATTCTTATTCCACCTACCTTGATATTTTCTCTCCATATCCTTCATGTCTTGGTGGAACCTTCTACCTGTTCTTCGCTGACGGATCCTAAATTTTCGGGAAAAAAATCCAAATGCGATTGGAGGAAATGCAATTTTACACACATGGAGCAGCCCAACACTTGAAATTTGTCTAGCATGTTGCCAACAATTCTTTTAAATTTAGGATCTTTGTGATTGCCCAGAAATTTTTCCACAACATCTTTGAAGGCAACCCAAGCTTCTCTTTCCTTTAATGTCATAGTTGTCTCAAATTTGTTATTCCTAATAAGTTTTCGGATGTCTGGTCCTACGAAGACTCCCTCTTTCAATTTGGCTTTAGAAAATCCAGGAAATTTTTTACACATATATTTTAAGCACTCACCATCTTTTGGAAGAGCCTTAACAAACTGCTTCATAACACCTAATTTTATGTGCAGGGGGGTAGTAATATTTTTTTGATCAACTAAGCTTTCTCGAATTACATTTTTGGTACCTGGCGCAAGATTTTGCCTTTTGAGCCAATCTTTTGTGACCCAATATTGTGTTTTGTCACGGCTGTCTCACTCACAAATAAAACACGGAAATTTTGTATACCCGTTTTGTTGATCGAGAAGCATGGTGATGATTTTTAAATCACTGCAAATGATCCAGCCGTGGTTTTCATATTTTATATTGTTGAGAACGAGAGCTAGGTTTTCATACCTTTCTTTTAAATGCACCGAGTATTCAACTGGCACAGACGCCCATTGGTTTCCTTGATGAAGTAAGACAGCTTTAAATTTCCTTTTTCACGAATCTATAAAAAGCCTCCATTCATCTTTATTGTAGGGAATCTTCAATTTTCTCATCAATCCAGGAACATCTGAGCAATAAATGAGGTCCTCGTCTTCATCAAAATACTGAATAAATTCCTTTTCACGATTCCTGTACCAATAAAAAGTGGTTCCTTTGGCCAATATGTTTTTTTCTTTCAATCTGGAGAATAATAAATGAGTTGCCTCTTTTACAGACTAAGTACTGGCGCTTACATGAGGTCACTGGTAAGGATTCGAGCGTCGCCATAGGTTAACAGCGATTGCGATGGGAGGGAGGGATGATGAAGAGGGACATTGCGCGTTCCTAGGCTCTTCCCAGGCTCGCGCGCTTCCAGGAATCTGTCTAATTGGTGATCTGGATCAACATTGAAGCTTTAAAAGCCCTAAAATACTAACTGCGCTGTTGTAGTTTACCACAGAAGGGTAATTTTGAGGGTTTCATCACTGTAAAATGTCAAAACACGAAGGAAAGCAAAATACGTGAGAAATATTCATAAAAAACCACATAAAATTGAATTTTTCAAAAAAATGTGACGTGATAGACATTTTTAATGATTATTTTCAAAATCAGTACTAAAAAATACGTTAAGTTTAGATGTCACATCCTTTGTATTTTTTTCATCGCAGGCCTGTGTAATCTATATAAATAGAGATTATTAAAATGTTTAGTATGAATTACAAATGGCCAATTGTTTTCTTTTTTTTTTCAGAGTTGGCGACACGTCGGAATGTTTAGCTCATTCAAGCACTCTCTCTTTCTCTCTCGAAAATTCCTAAATTTTTTGGCAAAGCATGATATTAGCAATTGCCAAGCTGGACCTTATGTAGGGAATTTTACTGTTATGAAATATTACTAAACGGAGCAAGATTGCATCTGGCCACACTCTTCTAGCAATCTACAGTTGTTGGAGATTGTTTCATGGAATTTCCTTGGAAACTTAAATCTTTCCTTATGTGTCTCATCCATTGCGGCTAGTCTATACGAGAAAATTCTCTTTCTGTCTACATTTAGAATAATGGTTGAGTTTTTTCTGTGTTGATATGATGGTTCAAGAATTCGCCTTAAATTCATCGGTGTAACTGGACAAATATGTGACATACAAAAAGCTTTTCGTTTCTATAGATAGACATTTCGACATATTACTCAATGAAGTATCTTAGGCCAAGTGTTTGTTGTTGTTGTTACTATTGTCACTAGGGCAGGTATTTCCCCTCATTTTAGGCCGAAGTATGAATAAGCGTATACAAAGTGGCGAAACAAACATAGTATTTATATATACAGTATTTATTACTGAACTCAGAACTGTTGGCGATGTACTAGTTTGTTACACTGATTTCCTTTCAAGAGTGAATTTTATTTTACACAAAAGACCAAATCCTACAATAGAGACAATTCATCTTTATGCGGGATTTTGAACCCTCGCCCTGCAGCTTGGCCGGTGAAAGCGTTATCCATTATGTTTCCCTATTACGTACCAATGACTTATACCAAGCCATGTTGATATAATGCAAAGAGTTAAGACACCCAATACAAATGAGATTTACCGTTTTGCAGACTCTTTTATTTATATCCTTATTGATTCACAATCTGGTGAATCACATAAAATCTATGCAATCTTGGTGTGGAATTGTTGGAATAGGGATAAAATTTTGTTTCTACAGCCACAGTTTACAGTGCTGCAATTTTGGTGTGTTTAACTGCTGAAGTATTAGAATTGGCTGGAAAAGATAGTAAAGATCCGAAAGTAACGAGAATAACTCCAAGACATTTAAAACTTGTCATTCGTGGAGATGAAGAACCTGATTCACTTATCTATCATCAACAAACTCTGATGACGCTTTTCTCAGATGTAATAGTTGAAAATTTTCAACCTCTGCTCAAGTTCTCCGTTTGATTCCTATTCTTCTGTGAAGGGGGGTTCAAATCTGCCGAGTGAAGTATCCGAAAAATCTCTTGTTGCCATGGCCAAAGAAGACTCACCCACGTCAGGCACCCCTCCTATCCATTCGGGTCGAAGGAGGGGGGGTCACTGACATCGCCTTTGTCCCTCGGTCAACAGTGTAACTCACGTTACCTTCTCATACAGCCAAAAATATATGTTTAAAAAAAATTTTGTAATTGGACATCGTGAAACATTTTCATCATAACCGTAATATAAGACCTATAAGTTTTCAACTTTTTACTTATCTAAAGTTATTTATGAATGGACAAAATGTTTTATACTGCAGATGAAATCCTGCATGCTATCAAACATTGAACTAAAAATTTGATTAAAAATATTTGATAAATGTGAAAGAAAGTTCATATTTAGGATAAATATCTGTAACAAACCATAAACTACATTTAGAACTAAAATCACTACATAAATCCCTTATGATGAACATATATTAATTTAAATTTTTTTCAGAAATATATATTTTCTTTGGAAGTAGAAGTACATGACAGAATACTTTTTGTTTCTTGGCATTTTGAAGATATTAATAGAAATGTGGGTACTTAAAAAATGATCCAATCAATAGCAATAAATGTGAAGACTGGCCAGTAATCAGTTAATTTAAAATGATTCTTTGCATCTTACATTTAGAAACAGCTTTAACTAATGAACTCATATGATAATTGTGATTGCAGATTGTTTGGAAATCTTCATCTCGTAATTTTATCTTACTGATGAAAAGGATATTTCTAAAAGAATAACAGAAATAACTTCTTTCCTGGAATATTCGGAAAAGAAATTTATTTTATTGTTATGGTGGAAGAAATTTGTTATTAAGTGCATTCAAATGAGTTTTACTCTTAAATTAAATCTATTTTTAACAATAGAATAGAAATATATCTGATCTGAATAAAATATTAAGATGAATGAAATCTTTTATTTAAGGAAAAAATTTTAAAAAGTTTATCATAACAAATGTAATATGCAAGAAATTAATTTCTTAGGAAATTTCTGACACAAAGATTAGCAATTTATAAAGCAGTTATTTTATTTTTATAATTTATTATTATTTTGAAATCTAAATAGTCAAAATTACGGATCTATATCTTTAATATTAATTTATTATAAAATAGATTAATATACAATATATATGTTTTTCCATTTGCATTTAATATTTCAATTACTTCCTTGGAAAATCTGTTTAGATATGTACATTTTATTTTGTCATTAAGATATACAATAGAAAAAATTATTTTTCTTCATTTAAAAGTTTAATTGCAAATATAAAAGGGATCCACTAACAAATGTTAAATTAAATATAATTAAAAATGTATGTTAATTTGAAAAATAATAATTAACTTTAATTTAAATTTAATTTGTAGTCTATGCTGTATAAAGTTAGCTAACGAGGTGGAGTTTATTGATCAAAATGAGAAATTTAATATTTCATTCCGGATAAAGATCTTAAAGTTTCTAAGGCTTTATAAATTTGCAGTCAAAAATTAATTTTATCTTCAGACATTAAAATGGCAGCATCAAATAATGATCAACTCTTTCTTGTAGAATTTGATAAGAAGTAACGTGCAATCACGTAAAATGTTGTGAATGGTCAAATATTAAAATTTTATTGGGACGTACTGAACCACCATCTCTACAATACCTTCAAACCATTTATGGGTTTTTGGAAAAAAAAAACATTCTCTCAAAAATTGATTTTAGATCGTTGGTGAAGTGCAGGTAGAGGTTCGAAATTGGATCTTGGTGCATTCGAAAACATTGTTTGAGAGGGAAATATCCATCTTATATTCCCAGTAGGATAAATGTATAAACTTAGTCAATATCAATGAAATAATTCTGTTACACGTCAATACATACAAAATATAAGTAATTTTTAAGAGTGTAGAAAACTATTTTAAAAAACAGCTTGTAGAAACAGAAAATGTAATAAGTTAATAAATTAATTATTAATTTTTTAGATATTTTTAATTATTATGTCGAAGGTTATGTTATAAAAAGTGCAATCACTCTACATTCACAGAAGACTCGTTTCGTGTATTAAAATATAAAGACATGTAATACACATACTAAATACTGGAAATAAACAATAAAAACAATAAACAATAAATAATAAAAACTTTTTTTTACAGAAATATATATTTTTTGGTAGTAGAAGTACATGACGCAATACTTTTTGTTTCTTGGTATTTTGAAGATATTAATAGAAATACAGGTACTTAAAATATGATCCAATCAATGGCAATAAATGTAAAGACTGGCCAGTAATCAGCTGATTTAAAATGAATCTTTGCCTCTTAAATTTAGAAACAGCTTTAACTAATGAACTCATATGATAATTATGATTGCAGATTGTTTGGAAATCTTCATTTCATAAATTTATCTTAGTGATGAAAAGGGTATTTTCAAAAGAAAAACAAAAATGACTTCTTTTTTGAAATATTCGGAAAGGAAATTTGTTTTATTGTTATGGTGGTAGAAATTTATTATTAACTGCATTCAAATGAGTTTTACTTTTAAATTAAATCAATTATTAACAATGGAATACAGATATATCTGATCTGAATAGAAAATTAAAATGAATGAAATCTTTTATTTAAGCAGAAAAAAAGTTTGTCATAACATTTGCAATATGCAACAAATTAATTTCTTAGGAAATTTCTGACAAAAAGATTGGCAATTTATAAAGCAGTTATTTTCTCTTTTTCTCTTAATCAATAATTCAAGATTATATCGAAATCTAAACAATGAAAATTACTGATCTATATTTTTAATATTAACTTATTATAAAATTGATTAGTATGCAATATATATAATTTTACATTTGCATTTTATATTTCAGTTACTTCCCTGGAAAATGTCTTTATAAATGTACATTTTATTTTGTCATTAACAGAAAAAATGGGAAAAAAATATTTTGTTCATTTAAATATTTAATTGTAAATATAAAAGGGATCCACTAGTAAAAGTTAAATTAAGTATAAATAAAAATGTACATTAATTTGATAAATAATAATAAACTATAATTTTCATTTAATTTTTAGTCTACGTTGTATAAAGTGAGGTAACGTGTTGGAGTTTATTGCGTGGAATTAAAAATTTGGAATTACATCCCGGCTAAATATTTTAAAGTGTTCAATGCTTTATAAATTTTCAATCCAAAATTCATTTTATCTTCAAACTTTAAAATGGAAGAATCAAATGAAAATCAACTCTTCCTTCTAGAACTTGATAAGAAGGAAGGGGTAATCGCAGAAAATGACGTGAATGGTCAGATCTTAATATTTTATTGGGACGTTCTCGACCACCATCTCTGTAGTAATTTCAAGCCATTTCTAGGCATTAGGAAACAAAAAAATCATTCTTGCACAAATAGAATTTAGTCGGATGGTGAAGTGCAGGTAGAAGTTCGAAATTAAATCTGCGCTCAACCGAAAACATTCTGTGAGAAGAAGATACCCCCTTATATTATCAGTAGGATAAATGTATAAACTTAGTTAACAACAATGAAAAAATTATGTTTTACGTTAATACAAATAAAACATAATTCCTTTTTAAGAGTGTAGAAAAACATTTTTAAAAATAGCTTGTAGAAACAGAAAATGTAATAAGTAAATACATTTCATATTATTTTTTTATATATTTTTAATTATTATGTTGAAGGTTATGTTTTAAAAATACCAGCCACTCTACATTCACAGGAGACTCGTTTCGTTTGTTAAAATATGGAGGCATGCAACACACATACTAAATAATAAAAGTAAACTATAAGATCCATGCAATATTTATAGCATTAAAAGCTAAACTATTATGCATAAAAAAGGAATAACGCAAGCTAATTGCTACAAACATCAAACAAACAACATCAATCGAAAAGTATTAGGAGATATCAGAAATTAATTGATAAATAAGATTTAACTTTATATTTGTTAATTACAACTTTAAGGATTGAATTTATATTAATTTTAATTTTTCATAAGCTTCTTTTAATAATTTTAATTTCACAGTTTCAAATTTATCATTCTCTAACATCGTGTTTAAGGTAAATATTAAATTATTTTAAATTTTAATACTATAATATACTTTATAACTAAATGCTGCAAATATTTTTATTCTCCTATAATAAAGACAAAGCGCGCAAATCAATGAATTTTTTTGCCAAATACTCGGTACTTTTTATTCGCTCTCTTAATCAGTACATCATTAGTTACCAGACAATATGTCAATATATTTTTTAAATTTTGAGATGACTTATTATACACATTAAATATTTTACATTTTCAAAAATATCCACAGAATGATATTATATATATTTGGTATTAGTATTGAAGTATATAAATTATAAAATAATTTTATAAAATAATATAATCTTTTTAATATGTCTAACATTACTGAAGTGACAGTAAATTTTAATTGAAATACATTTTAAGTTTATAATAATATAATTTTTATTTATTTTAACAATACATACTATTCTAATTTTAAAACCATGTTTGGGAGTACTTAAGGTTTTTTGATTACGTCTATTAAATTTTGTAAAAATAAATCCGCAACATTTTTTTTATTTTAAGAGTTTATTATTATACATTAGTTGTCAATGACACAGCGTTCTCTCAGGTTTTATGTCGAAGAATGAAAATTATTTTGCTAAAAAATATAGGTAAATTACTCTGTAATTGTCAAGTAAAAACTCTGTTGAAAAGCAAAATATATTTTTAACGGTAGACAGTGGTAAAAGTAAGACAATTTCCATTTAAATCGTATAGCAACAAGAAGGTCATAGTAACTAGAATGATCAGTTAATAACAATGTTCCCAAGGTTGGAATGGAACGATTTGCAATGGGTGTCAGCATTCAGAGGCTAGTTTTAAGAATTCTAAACGAGCCAACACCTCGGTGAATTCAGTGGCAGGAGAAGAGATCCAATTTCCCCTTGAGAGCAGCGAAATGTCGAGGATTTATTTACTAGCGTTAGGTCATCTATTGCATCGAAAATATCCAGTTTCTGTAAAAGAAATATTTTGAAAGTCACCTTTGAGAAATTGATTCTTATTGAAGAATGATAGATTACATTTGATGGGGGAGGTGACGAAGAAAAATGTTCTTATCAAACACACTCTCCTACCCACCCTATTATTTATAAAATTTAATCAAGATTTATTAATAAACCTTTTATTTGTTGCTTTTTTTTAAATTTTCACTCCGTCGTTGGAACAATTTTTCTGTGAGTTTTAAAAGTGTTACTTTATTAGTATTATTTTTTTGGTTGGGAGGTTAATTTCCGTAATATTATTTTATTGTGCACGAATATCATCGATTAAGTGATTTAATATATATATAATTCGTTTTAGTGTACTATTTGGTTGTGTTCATACCCATTATATTGTTATCATATCCCATCAATGCTTGTGTGAAACATAGAGATTAGTTGCTTGTTTTCGGGGAGGAGGCAGTTAATTCCCATAATATTGCTTTATTTTACCATAAGTGATATTATTTTATGTCAATATAATGATATTTCGTAAAACATATGTGTTTGTATGTACACTGATCTTAATATACAATTATTTCTTGATTGAATTTATCTGGGACAATACTTTATTTCGCAGCTAAATAATTTTATATAAACTTTTGAGTTGAACAACTCAAATAAATCGAGGTACAATCTTCACTGTATTAGAATATTTCTATCTTAATTATTTTACCATTAGATGAGCATTGACAGGAACTGTACTACTTTTAAAACTACTTTTACATATCAGTGATAAGCAAATTATTTAAAGTGTGTTCGTATAAAATCTCGGGGAAGATTAATTCTTGTTTTATGTAACTAATATAATGCTTTGAATATAAAATTTCTTGAATTATTATGATTAGAAAATAAATATACATTCATTTATCTCTAGGTAAATCTTACATGTAACTCAATGAAACAAACTGAAAGTACATAATGACTAGTTGCTCAGAATGAACTTAAAAAAATCTATGATGCAACTCTTAGTCATGTGTTTATGTTAAAATTCCATTATATCAGTCTCTGTTGATCATATTTTTTAACATAGATTTATAAAATATCTTTATTACTCATTACTTTACGGCTTGTATATGTTATGTAAAATAACTCAAGCAAAAATCAAAAAATACAATTTAAAAAATTCAAATAACTACTATTTCTATAGTAGTATTATTGCCATTCTAACACTCCTACGCCTTTAAACGAATTTCTGTTATAAGTAAAACTTTTAATGGAAAGAATTTTTATTTTTATTTTGCAATATAAAACTTAAAATGTACATATTACAGATTTGGACATAGTTTTAAAAGTTATAATAACAATGATAATTCAAAATATTAGCATGTAGATACACTTATTTTGTAACACTTTACACCTCAATGATGCATGTTCTTATACAAAATGTGGTAATTTGTTACATAAAATGCAGCGAGAAAGAAATATAAATACAAAATTTTATGCTTTTATAAAGTTATTATTTTGGAATACTTATTTGGAAAAGTTTAATAATAATAGGGCTTTACATATTTGCCCAATTTCATCATGATATAAAAAATGATACAAATTATTCTCTGACTTAACAGTTTCTACCATTACATTTCGTGATACTTCAGTGATCTTGTGTCTATTTGTAATAATAATTACATTGAAGTTAAATTGTTTGTGATCTGAAAATCTTTGAGCAGGTTTCGCCGAACGATGGCCGAATGGTAAGGGTGCTGTCCTTCGGAACCGGAGTTCGTGGGTTCGAATCCCGTAGTGGCATGGATGTTCATAGCCGTTTGGAATCGGCTTTAAGCAGTAGGTCCCGTTCTCGTTAGCCCTCCTGTTGCAAAAAGTAGACCATAGATCTCCAAACCAAATCATCTTTGAGTTGGGTTTAGCATTATATATTTAGCACTGGAAGATACCTCATATACTGAAAAATGTTTTCTTGATCTTTAGAGTGTCATCATGAAAAAACTTTCTGTTCACTGATGACTATAATTTACCTATGGCTCGTAAAGAATGGTTTTATGGTTATGATAATGGTACTTACAATCAGATTTTCCCAAATGGTATTTTTCCCTCAGCTTTAGTCTATGGCTTTATGCCGTGAAAGTTGTTACTTAACTATACCCAGTTTACGGTAGGACTATCTGCTCTGTATGTAAAACTATCTCATTTTAACGCAGAGCAACTTGCTGAAGATGTAAAACTATCTCTTGTTGGTGGATTAACTTTTCCTGTCTCTTCTGCATCATATCACGAATTAGGTAGATCTCTTGACTCTGGACGATCGTTACGAATCGTTGCCAAAAATATATAAAACACAATATTCTTTTATTTCCTTTACAGAGTTCCATTTCATAGTTCACTAAATTTCTTCTAAACCAATAATTCTAAAAATGTTTCACTTTACAATTCTATTCTTTTTATCCTGCTGCAGTTTATAACTTTCTTTTTTGCATACAAAAATTTTATATATTTTATTATATAATAATATACAGCTTATCAAGTATTTGTTTTTAATATGAATACTTAGAATTATCCCAAAACGTTCTTTTGACAAGAACTATAATTTTGGCAAAAGTTTTTTTTAAGCTTGTTTCAAACATTAAAATACATACTTATCAGTGTAACTTTAGAAAATATTTATAGAAAATCTTATACAATACAATTTAAAAACCTATGAAAATGCTTAATTTTAACAATTTGAAAATATTTGCATAATGGAATAAACTTTCACCAATTCGATAATAATTAAATAATATAAAAAGCAATCCATGTAATCTTAATTGTAATTACATACTTATAATTTGTAAAGGCTGCACAAATAGCTGTTGGCAGGGTTTCAATTTCATTTCAATTCGATTCCAATTAAATTCAATTACTAATATGGTTCATCTGTAATCAACAGTTTCAATTCAGAACAATTCAATCTCAAATTCAGAAGCAAAATAATTTCTATTTAATTTAACTCCTACACACCAATAATCAGAAATAATATGCACACCTAAAATTCCTAAATGCCTTTAGGTACTAGTAAACCAGACTAATTTTAAACTCAATGTCCTAACCACTATACATCACATACCTAATTGCAAAAATTTAGCGAGTCAAAGCAATTTCATTAAATAATTTCAATAACTAAAATTACATTTCATATAACAATTTAAAAATAATTATTCGTAATAGGGCTCGAACTATTTTCGAAGAATAAAAGTCATCCTTTTCAAGATAGAATTGATTTCAGGTAGATAATTTATACTTGAGAGAATGTGTAGGTAGTCGTTTGTAATAAACTATCTTGTTTGTTAGAAGGAAAATACATTTATAGTGTATTCAAAAAGTAAATGAGATTTATATCACATTCAATATCATGTTACAACAGAAATCTAGAATTTTCATACTTAATGTTTAGGCTGACAAAAGAAATTGTTGCAGAAAATGTATTAGTTTAATAACAGGAAACATGTAGATAATAAAAGATTATACCATGATAAATAATAAGGATAAGATCGAGTTCAAAAGAATAAACTACTAGTTTACACTTTAAAAATTGTTTTCTTTATAACCTGTTTTTTAAGTACTAAAAATACTAGTAGCAATCTTTTTTAATATGCATTAACTATAGGATGATAAGCATTTTTTTTATAATTAAATTTATTGTGGCTTCAAAATATATAAATTATATAAATATAATTAATTTCATGTTAAAATTTTCTAAGAATTAAACTTTTCAATTAACTCTAAGGAATCACATAATTGGATGCATAGTTATGATCTAAGACTATTAATTTCTTTATATTTCTGAACACTTTTACAGTTTTAAGCTCAAATATTGTTACATAAAAATTTATTGCCTTATTAAAAAATTAAGGTTATTATTTTTTTATAATTATAAAAACAGATTCAAGGGAAAAGTATAGGATCAAACCAATATATTTTTTTAGTCATAAATACAAAAGAAAATTTACGACAAATCGTTTTTGAGTTTTTCCGAAATAGGGTTAACATATATTATATAGAAAATTTCTTTGTGTCAAAACTAAAATTGCAATCAGAAGAGGAGCAGAACTAGATTTCTTTGATACAAGATCTCGACTTTGCAAGGTGAATCATTTTTCAGCTAAGATGCATAACGTTATTACTCCTCAGACTTAAATTATTTCTCATATAGTTTTCAGAATGAAATCAAAATAGGAAGTGCACAATTAGACGTCCCATGAAAGACTTATTAATTTCTACGGTTAATGGTTGAGATATGAAAGATACATAGGCACATACGTACATACAAATACATGTCCAGAAAACGTCCCAGACGTCAAGAGAAAACAAGTAAAAAGTAGTTCAGGAATATTCGGAATGGATATTCACGTTAATACCAGTGCAAAATTTTAAGTTAATTTTAAAGTTCTCACTGGTATTTTAAAATGATATGAAAAGATTGTACTGGTTCACATATTTTTTTATTTTAGCAATAACGTCTTCTTATTTTTTATTTAAACATTACTTGTAGGTGAACAACTATTTTACATATCTTTCGTCCACTAGAATTTTTTTTAAAAATAGCATTGCTAAATGTAAAATTATTTTTTAAAAGGAAAATCGTTTCTGGATATATCGTTTGTTATAATATATATTATAATGTGGAGGGATATAAACGAATTTCCTTTTTAAAATCAATTTTAAAGTTAGAACTGGTATTTTAAAAATTTTGAAAAGATTGTATTGATCGACAAGTTCACATAAATATATTTTAGCAATAACGTCTTCTAATTTTTTATTTAAACATTACTTCTACGTGAACAATTATTTTACATATCTTTCAGTCTGCTAAAAATTTTAAAATATCTGTGCTACCATTAAAATTAACTTTAAAACGAAAATTCTTTTCTGAATATATCGGTTATTATAATGTCTACTATAAATTGTGGGGGGCGATATAACCAGTCGAGATATTCGAAAATTTCTTTTGGAGACTGTATTTATACATTAAATTTTAAATATTCTACAAAAATCGAAATACATTCTATAACGAGAAATAGTAGCAAACGAAATGTCGTTTACTTATAGCCAAAATATTAAATAAATAATAATTAATATCTTAAAAGGAATCTTTGATCTTCCAATTTTATATATTTATTTACATAATTTAAAGCTATAGAAAAACTGGGCTTCGTCGGCCATTACCCCTTGTCTAATAAATAAATATAGTTGAAAAATTTCAAAGTCTTTGTAAAATTATATTTCTTCTTTAACTTGCATTTTCATTGTATAAGTAATTATATATATGTAATTTGCAGACACTAATTGATTATTGGTGCACTACATTATTTAAAGTACCTAAACATAATAGAATACAATATATATAATATACGAATAATGTACTCTTTTATTTATTTGTTTTTTTTTTTATATCAAACACAATACGAAACCTTACATAAGTAATTCAAATTTAAACATTACAAGGGAATTTTACATTACATTTAAATTTATTTTGGACATAGTCTGAATATTAAAATTTTCTCGTTATTTCTTCTCTAGTAAATTGTACTGCATACCGACTATTTAACCTGGGTAAAATAAATATCTAATGGATTTCCAATTTGTTTCAAAGCAGTCGATAAAATAGAATATTTTTCCCTTACGCATGCTTTGACAATGCATAAAACTTTATGGAAACTACATTTAATTACAACACAAAAGAATAGTTTTTTTAGTATTTTAAGGGAAAAGCACGTTTGGTTATTTTAAGATAACTTATTGCAGGAAATGTTTGCTTTCCAAAGCCTTTTTCATACAGTGTGTACACTTTTAAAACCTTTCATGAAATAGAAATAAATACTTGATTTAAAAGATCTTTGTTTAGTAAGTCGTTACCAATATTAATTATCGTTTGGTACTTTAAAATTTTCTGTAATTAGAAAATTCTTTAAGTAAATTAGGCATAAAAGTTATGTATTTGATCTTTCGAAAGCTACCCTCATTCTGACATTTAAAAATGCTGTAAAAGACAAAATGTTATAGGAAACAAAATATTCGATTCATTTTTTTTCTCTTTAGATATAATTGTTAGTATAACTAATAATGCAAGGTAAAAATCTTTAAATGTTAATATCAGTGGGAAACAAAGGTGTTTCAATTATACTCAAAAAAGAAGCCGATACCTGCAAATGGTTTGAAGTATTAGATATTTGAGATATTTTGTTTATTAATTTTTCCAAATAAAAACTGTTACAAAATCAATAAAACTCTCTTTTTAAGTTTAAATAAAGTAAGTTAAAAATAATTAGGTATCATTAAACTCTATAAGATACATTAAAGGCTCAATATAAAAAAATATTCTTGTATACGCTTGAACGAGGGCATTTTAAAATATTAGTACTCATTTTTAACGAAAGCGAGAAGTAAAAAGTAATTTCATGTCAATTCTTGTAATCTAAAACTAATTTCAATAATAGCTTAATAACTGCAAGTTTAAAATATATCGGGAAATTAAACATAAAGCGACTTAATAAAAGTGAAAAAAACATAATACCTAATACAAATAAATAGTAATTATTTTTCGCTAGGATACCGTTCCAATTTAAAGTATTTTTAAACAAAAGTATTAATTTATAGCAATGAATTGTTTTTTATATGGATAAAGCAATCAAAATGGAACAAAATCTTTCAATTGATAATATATTAGATGTACATTGATGTTGCTAAATCTAGTTTACATAAATCAGTATTTGCTATTAAAACAATTTATGATCCAAATTACACTCAAATAAACTAAACAAACCTGTTGAAAATTACCGGGGTGAAATATATGTGTCAAACCAAAGAGAAACTTTATTATCAAAATGTTTATGGTGCTAAAACAAGTGTGAAATATCTAAAATTTAATTATATCATATAAATAATGTATTTTCCTTCAATGAAGTTTCTTAAAAAATTGAAACATTTACTTTTAATCTTCTGCTTTATCCCTGTTCAGGAACTGTATTATTGCTGCTACCATGACATATTAGGAATGTCGCAGCTCACTTTTATTTCTTTTTTTTTATCCCACTTATTTTCTAAATTCTTTTCAGTTATACTAAATATACCGGAAAATGATTAGTCTTAAACTAAATCTATGATTGCAGCTTTTCATTGCTCTTTCTCTTAATTTTACACTAAGTTATTTTTAACGAGTTTTTTTAACTCTTTCTAGAACCGTTTTGTAATTAAATAACCAAAAATCACAGGAAAATGCGATTATCCTGTCATCAGCAGCTGCAGAATTATCTACACAAATCATATTGTCTTCGAAAGATTTATCTATTGTGTTATTTTCTTCACCTTTTTGCGTTTATAATTGGACTGAACTGGTTCTGAAAATTGTTACCTCAGGTAATAGGTAAAAATTACAGCTGACAGGAAAACAGAATTGAAATTAAATAGTTCCTAAGCAAATATTAGCAATTCTATAAATATATGTTTGTACGTAGGTGTGAGGAGGCACATAAAAGATTTCATTTAAATCACTTCATAATAAAATATTTTTTTAACTATTTATATTTTTAATTTTATAAACTCGTGACAAATGAGCTATAAAAATTTAAGTCACGTTAAAAGACTAGAAAATGTCTTATTACTATTATTTGGGAAAAATTTTATTATAGTATTAATAACACTACACAAATTATAAATTGGGAAAGATGAAGGAATAAGAGGAGTATTCAAAAGCAATCTTTACATTTAATTTGAAAGAACCTACATTCTTAAACTAGACTTCATTTCGAACTTATTCAAGTAGTTGTAATAATAATTGCACATATTTGACTTTGTATTTTTTGAAAATAATTCCTTGACATCATTAAATCTGAGAAATCGTTTTCTGCTTTGGGGTAATTCATAAAAAATCTAGGAACCAGGCAGTTAAATGAAAGCATTTTTTAGGAATAACATCTTAAGCAATATTTTAAAAATGAATAATTCATATATATTATTTATACTTATATTCTGAACATAGAAAGAAATAGAAAATTTGGTATTTATTTTAATGTTTTTTTAACTGCCATTGGAAATAGTTTTTAGTTTGCTTTTTTTAAATTTATGTATTTCCTCACGTTGAACGACTGTCAAATGGTAGTGCGTTGCAGTTCGGTAATGGAGTTGTAACACAGTAAAACATTTCAAATCAAAAACTTTCCTTCCGGTATTCCAAAAATGAATATTATTGAGATTTGACAAATTAAGATTGAAAAAATTGAGAAAAATCAAAATTCCTGATAAGCATTCATTAAATGTTTAAAGTTTGATCATCATGATAAACGTTTCACTGAGACTGAAACTAGTTTAACTGGATTTAATATTTCTGTAGTAACTGATACATCATGAACCATCATCATCCAAATCTGAAATATAATTAAAACTTTCTCGCTATACTTTTTCAACAACTGTAAATGAATGTTCTACAGAGAATTTAATATTTCATGTATAATTACATACATTATTTACTAGATTTACTTTTCTAGATTTACTAGATTGATTTACTTTTATTGTGATAACGTGTAAAATAAAAAATGATGATAAAATTAGCACATACACATTCTTTAAATTTTTAAGGACTCTAATGATAATAATAAAATATCCCTTGAGATATTTGAGATTGAATTGCAAGATAATACTAACATTTATACCAAGTACACCTGTGTAACCCCTCCTGAAAACTAATCCTGAAATAAACTAATACCATTCTACATAATAATATATGACTACAATGTTTGACAAGGAATTTAATTTAATTATTGTATGTAGCATGGAAATTACTTGTAACCAATTTACAAGAAAAAACTTTAAAAAAATTGTAAAGCACTAGCACATGCAAGTTTCTTGAAATTCTGACTATGTATACCAGTGATAAAAAAGAATACAATATTTCGACTACTTTAAATTTCCTTAAGCTCAGAAAACAAACACTTGCAGTTAGCTAATTAAAGAATTTTCTAATAATCTTTCCCACATTAGTGATAGTACAAATGTAAACGGCTCTTTCAGAAATGCTTAAACTAAATGTGAATCTTGTAGTAGGAATATTCTTTGGATTAATTCTAGAAGGTGGGAACAGAAAAGGAATTTTTGTATAAATTTAGTCAATAATCTTTAATCAAAACGATAACGGCATTGTAATAAGGATAAAAATTGTTTTTCCTCTATTCGGATACAGGTTAACAGATTCTAAACGAAGGCAGCTAATCATTACAAGAAGGAAAAGTACCCAACAAGTTTAAACAGCTAATTGAACTTATCCACTGATAATTTAAGTACGAAGATAACTGTGTATTTGGCAATCTTTTTCAAAGTTAGCGATTTCTTCAAGTATTAAGCATAAATATTTTAAAAAATATTTTATTAAGTTGAACCTAATAATAAGAAATATTAATAACATCGTAAGGTAAACATTAATTTAAATGGAAAATTAATGTAACGAAGAAATAAACTGTTTTACCAAAATTTCACTTATATTTTCTACATTCAACATGGAAGTGTTCTCTCATTATGAAACCCAGTAATGCATGTCCGTGCCCTAATTTTTGAAACTTAACAACCTGTTTTAGAATTATTTTATCACATAAACATCAAACGAGGTTCATCAATATTTTTTTTTATTTTATGCTGATTTTTTTTATAAATGTGACTTACTTAAGATAACAAACGAGCATTAAATAAAACTTCTTATATTGTATTATAAATAAAGAAAAAAAGCTGCACCGGTGTTAAAACTATCTTTAGAATCAGCGTCTTAGCCTTTATGTATTTTTACCGTTCTTATTGTTTTGTCAAATCTAATAATACCTTTCTAAACATTTTAGTTAAAATACGAATGTGTGCTGCATACAGAAAATAATATGTGGAGCGTATTTTAAATCTAATGCATGTATTTCCCTATGTAATGCATTTATAATATGCCTTATTTTAGGAATAATTCTTTTTAATAAGACTATTATATGACATTACTGAACTTTAATCAATATTCTGAAAGTAAAAAAAAAATATCCTAAATTAGATGTAAGAAAATCAAGTTTTGCATATTACACTTTATATCCAACATAACGTTTTTAAAAGAACCTTCGAAATGCAATATTAACATTTTTTTATACAATAGTATTAACAAAAAACTAAATTAATATTTGACAAAAATTACATCCGTAATTTGTCTGGATGAGAAATAATAAAATCTCTCTTAATAACTTATTTCCATTTCAATTCAAATAAAAAATTCACAAAATGATCTTGTTGCTTTTTAATGCGATATTATCAAAATATTTGGTTAAAATTTTCTTAAATATGCTGTATATAAAAGAAGTAATCCGAATGCGTTCGAATACCTTGATTAACATAAAGTAAAAATTTATAATAGTTTTCTCTCGACAAATCTGTTACAAAATGTTAAAATACGTAAAATAAACATATATTAAAGGCAAGAAGGAATTTTAAAAATGAGAAAAGGCTCTTTATCTAGATTCTAATTATGTTTAGAGAGTCGAGAAGACTATGCAATGCATAAAGGAGCTATAGTAACTGGATTGTGTAATTTAATAATGTCATGCCCATTTTAATCTCTACGAAAGTAAATGAATGTTTTGTAAAGAAATAAATCTAATTGTTTTATTTTAAAGTATTATAAACACTGCATTCTAAAACGTGATGATAAAATTTGGTTAATGATTGAAAATCAGACTTGATTGATGATTAAAAATCAGATTTTATTTAATCCCCTATATAATAATAGCTTACGTTATCTGTCCATCTGTCCGTCTGTCCGCGAATTTATGAAGTGGTTGTACCTGGAATGGATACTAGCATTCATATTGGATTTTTTATGAGTTAGGATTAGCAAAATTCAAAGTGAGTTTGAAATCCATCCCATCCCCCCGTTTTCGAAATAAAATGAAATCGCAGTATTGGGAGATTTTAAAGAAGTATGAAGATAAAAAGAATATTGAGCATTAACCTGATAATTGTCAGCCCAAAAAAAAATCATTCTTTACCTGCCTCATAGAGTACTTTATAGTTCTGGAAAATGAAAAATTTGCTGATTCCTTCATGTGACGGGCTATATACTAGTCTTTAATAATACATTATTTAATCACCGTCACCGGTTTGTGCTATCGCATAATACTCTTGTACGCAATAATGTATTAAATGGAATGACCAGTTTCCTAAGGAATATGATTTAATTTATAGATTATAAGACTAAAATATTTATTAATAATGCTTTTATAAGTATGGATTGCTGAAAAATAATCAATAGAACTAAAAAATAAAAAAATTCAAAATCAATAAGAAAATGTATCAGTAACAATCGACCTTAGATTCATAGATACACAGTACACAGTTCGTAACTGGAAGGTTGTAGGTTCGGAGTCCGAGCAAGCATTAAATTCCTTAAAGGTGACTGGGGAACGTAAAATATGTTGGTGGTCACAATGACTTCCAAGTTCTCAAACGATACCTCTGGGGGTAGTAAACAAAACCCATATGTCTTCTGCTTTGTTCCTACTTCAAAATTAAAAGAACCAACTTCAACAATAAGTCGTACTTTCACACTTGATGTACTCGTTAAAATGAAAAGCGCACCCCGTTGCATTTATACGAGTAGCAATGACTCAAATGTGCTTGGTTTGACCAAGTGGCGCAAGAGAAAAAAATCAATAATAGTACACAATGATAGCATCTACACCAGAATACCAATGTAGCGATTTCAGAAATCTTATATTAATCTTTCGCGTAATAGGCTTAGTACAAATATAAACAATTACTAGGTAAATAATTGACTTAATAAACTTATGGCAATTCAGATGAATATCCTTTGTGACAATTTTGCAAAGAAATCATATTAATGAGAATTTTAATTAAACAGCTGCCTTCAAACCAAACTAGATACCAGTAGATCCAAGCAAAAGTGCATGAGTGTTTCAAAAACAAATTGGTGTGAATATAATATGTAGGAAGAATATTAATATTGTAATAAATACATGGAATTCTATTTGACTTAATCTGACTTGGTTTGAAGTGCTATAGTGTACAATACATTCTACAACAGCCACTAATGAGTTCCGAATGTTCTGATTAAGACCTATATCAAACGTTAATTAATTGAATGCTGTAGTAGAACTCGAATGCATAAAACTGATATTTGACTAGTATCAATTACGAATTTTTCAGATATATAATAAGTCCCTGAAAATAGAATATGAAATGTTCTATTAAAGATTAGACTGAAGGTTCTGGTTTTAGAACCCACACAACCGTAATTATAAATGTTGTCAGTAATTTATGAAATCTATTCAAGCATACAGTTCTATTAGATAAATTTAATACAAATATAAATCAAAGTTTGATAAATAATTTAATTTAATGAACATTTAAATAAAATTAATTACCTTCGTAAATATAATTATATCAGGGCAGCCTGCAAAAATTGTAAGGTAAATTATCTAAAGAAGATAAATTAAAAGATTAAAGACAATGAAACCATTGTACTAAACATATTTATTTCTTTTCTCCTTTTCTTATAAAATTTATTATTTTTATCTTTAAATTTTTTTTAAAATTTTGTTATGGTAAGGAAGAAAAAATTTTGATGTAGAGTACTTTATTTAAACAATGTTACAAAGGATAGAACTGGGTAAAAACCATACCAAAATACTTTTATATTTTCACTTACATTATTTTTTAAATATATATACCTTTTAACTTTTATTAACTGATGTATATTTAGTTTCATAGAAAAGTATGAAATAATTTACAAGTGTTATAGAATATGAATATAACAAAGTAATAAAAAATGCAATAAGTTACCTTAATTGAGAACACAGATTTTCTTCTTCCTTCTTTTAAACTGCAAACAAGATATGACTTTACTGGCGCTAAATCTGTTTCTTAAATAAGTAGCCTAAATTTGTTCAACACAAGAGTTTATACCTTTGTGAGAATCATTTCCATGACACATTCCTTATGTTCCATTTCCATTTTTTAATACCATATGCGACAAAATGGGAATATCGAACACATTTAAAACTACGAAACTTTGCATTCGCTGGTTAACATATCGATGAAAAATATTTTCCAAAATATACGCTCTAATTATTTGTGGATTCAATAAATCTTGATAAATATTTCAGTAGGACAATGCATAAAGTTTATTAAATGATAATTATTATACTAAGCTTGAAACTTAATTAGAAATATTTTGTTTTCTTCTTAATCCAATTCTAATTAGTTTTGAAATTTTGAGTTTCATTTGAGTTTCAAATATTAGATTTCAGTACGAGTGAGCATCAATTATAAGTAATGTTATAAATAAATAACCTAAACACTTTTGTAAAATACTATTATTGCATGATTTACAATTTACTTTTTAAATGCATGGTATGTACCAAAGGATCCCTAAACATGCTAATAATTTTTTAATAGTTTGAACCATTTAATGGTTGATTTTTGCTAGTAATAGTATATTAAATTATTCTTTATCCAAGTTAAAATTTTAATTACGGGTTCCAAGGGTTTATTATTGTTATTATTATTATTATCATTATCATTATAGACTCTCTGATGTTAATAATAGATCGCAGCACAAACAATAATAATAACTTATACGTCTAACTTGAAATTCAGGATAAATATGCATTTCGTTTAAAGGAATACTACCCGTCTCTTTAAAATAAATGTAGCTTTACTAGAAGATTAATCATAATTGTGGACTAAAATAAAGAAAATACTAAACTATTCTTCATGAATTATGTTTGATTAATACTACTTATCACTATTTTAAAATGATTTTCTTGTTTTACATTTGGTCTAAACAGATGAGGCACCTGAAGGATATACGTTGACGTAGTTTTGGAGAATTCTATTTGATCCTCCCCCAATATAGTCATTTTTCTCGTGATTTAAAGAATTCATTAAATTTGTCTATTGATATAAATTAAAATCTAAATTCCCTATAAAGAATATAACAACATACGTTGACGTAGTTTAGGAGAATTCTATTTGATCCTCCCCCAATATAGTCGTTTTTCTTGTGATTCAGAGAATTCATTAAATTTGTCTATTGATAAAAAATAAAATCTAAATTCCCTATAAAAAATATTACAACATACGTTGACGTAGTTTTGGAGAATTCTATTTGATCCTCCCCCAATATAGTCATTTTTCTCGTGATTTAAAGAATTCATTAAATTTGTCTATTGATATAAATTAAAATCTAATTTTCCTTTTAAGAATATTACAATACGTTACAACATAAAAGTGTTTTCCGTAACCTAGTATCAAACTGAAATTTTCGTAACAAACTGTCAAACAAAATATGTTTCGTAACAAAAAGTATTTCTATAGTAAATTGAAAGTTGTATAAAACTTATTATAACGATAAATTAACATTAAATATAATACTGTATTTACAGTTAGTTTTAGTTCTCCATGAAACAAATAAAAATAAAATAAATACATTAACATTATATAAATACTTGAGTTATTTAAAGTAACTATAGAAATTATTTTCAATTATGCAAAGTTCCTCAAACATAAATGTACATTTTATCCAAGAAATTCAAAACGGAGTAGATAATTTAATTCTAAATATTTAAACTGAGTCCTGAATTCATCATATTAAAATCATTGCAAAATTTAATGCTAAAAGGCAATATTTACTTCCCTATTTAGCTCTTCTTAATAGATTGCTTTTATTGCTTGGGGGAAAGCTTGACTGGAGGGAGTGATCTATCAGAAAATAATGGACGCTTTCAAAGTTTTAATATCTCTAATGACGAATACTTTGTGCATCTAACACATGAGGCGAAATATTAACGGTGGTACTAAGTTTACTTTTAAACTGTTAATTTTCCAAAGCAGCGTTTGAAATCATTTATTGAGATTTAATTTTATCAAGTATACAAAGCCGATTGTAGCACTAATTACAAATATCATACAGCCATATTCCTGTTAAACATTTCACATACATCTATGTATGCTATTATGGTATATTGACTTTTATTTCATTGATTATCAAAAAATTATGAATGCATAAATAAAAAATCAATAGTTATACTTTCCATTTAAAAACTTAGCAACAAATTACATTGATTTATTGATTGGAATTGATAAATTTACATTATAGTTACACAACAGCTGATAGGCTACTATGGATACCCGGGATTTTGTATTTTAAGTGCTATTGAGCCTGAATTAAACCTGATACTTCATTTGTTAATTATTTTGCTGAAAGTTAATCATACCTCAATTAGTTCAAACAACTAGGAAGCCAGTGTTTCTGAACTTTAGCATTAATATGTAACCCCATAATTATCATGGAAGTTTGTAGTATCATGGAAGTTTGACTTTGAATAGCAACTTCCTTTAAACCCATTAATTTTATCTAGTCCTTTGAAGAAAAACTGTCAAGAACTATTTTTAGTTTTCCTTTTACGTTTATTCAGTGCAAAAGACAGCACATTAAAAAATACAAGTTTGAAAAGATTTAACAGAATATTTGTTTATTTTTATGAAAATAGGTTATCTGACATATGTAGCGTAACTCATCTGATATATTTGTATTTGGTATTGTTTTTAATATCACAATTGTAAACAAAAACCTTTTTTATTGTAAAATAATTTATCAAAGTTCTTAAATATTATACTATCTCATAATGTTTTCTTCATGTACTTATTATTCATCAGATAAAGAAAAATATATGCACTAGTTTGTAATTTGATGACAGATAATTCGAATTATTTGTCATTCTGTCATCAAAAGAAAATATATTAAAGAACGGACTGCTCAAAATTTAACTAGAGTTATATGTTTAATATTAGCATAAAATGTTTTTATTTCTATTAAAAACTAATCATAAACTGTCAAGTCTTTTTGTGTAATCATTGATTCAGAAATTTAGATTATAATATTTATATTTTATATATTTTTTAATCTTTCAAGCTTAAAACTAACCCAATTTTAAGAGACACGTTACATAAGAGAGAAAAATTCTCCTTCAGATTTGAAATAGAAATAAAAATTATTTTTAGAAGAAATGATTAAAATTATAATTATTATAATCGAGACATGCATATCTTGTATTTTAATTGAGGTGTAATGTATGAAAAGGGTGATATTTATTTTTGATGCACGAGTGTTGTCTAATAAAATTGAAATTATGTATGTGTATCATATTGATTCAAACCAATGTAAACAAACACAAAAATACTCATACTAAATGAAAAATTTAAAATAGAACAAATATAATTACTCTTAATTGTTTCTTTTTAATGTATGAAATAAACTATTCCTAATTCTTTTTTAAATATTGAAAATTTAAAAGAGCATCAACTCAATTTTTTACCTTAACAACGTATATCATGTTATTAATAAACAAAATTTTTTTCTCAACCTTATTAAAATTTAGTTTTTAAGAAAATACACCAATATATCTCAGTTTTAATTAACATGGATCATCTCTTCCATGCATCATCTAATAGAGCAGAAATTAATAAAATGATGTTGGGATTAATAAAATAGCTCGAGTTATGTTTTTGTTATGTATCTTTCTTAATCAGTATTGAATAATATGTTCAAATATTTACACCTACCAAACATTTATCTTAGAAACCTTGATATAATTAAGAGAGCAAATTTACGGTTGATGTTAATATTAGGAAAACAAATATCAATTCAGTTTTTTTGTCTAACTTAAGACCTTTATTTACAGAGAAACATCTCCTTAATTGTTACATTTTGATACGTAGAAAATTAGCAATTATTTTGTAAAATACATTTCCCTTTTACTATATATAGCTTGCAACATTTTGTTATTTTTAAAGTGGTAGAATTAATTATGATATTTCATTCTTAAGTGTTTTGTATATATTAATATTTAGCTAAAGCTAAGTTTATTTTAATACATAAATAAATGAGTATAGATCTATAAATAATATGAAATCATTCCGAAAACTTAGACACATATATTTTATATTTTCTCTTATATTATTTAAATTTTGGTTGTATTTAAAATGTTTTGAGTGAAACTTAAATTAGGTTATATTTTATTCCAACCAGAATATACAAATACTTCATAATTTTCTAAAAAATACTTACATTCATATATTTTTAAGCAATTTTATTAATAATTTACTACATTCCTCATAAAAATTTCATTGAATAAATATATGAGCCATTTATATATGTTTTTAGTTATATGCTCTGAATTCGCAAGTTTTATAAAATCTCTCATTTGTTAGTCCTAACTGATTATTGTCTATTAAGCATTAATATTTTAAGCTGTTAGTTTTTATAAATCTATGCTATTAAAGAATATGTTATCACTCCGAATAAGTCACTTCTATGACAACACTAATTAATACAGTTAAATTTTTTTGCAAATTTGATTTTCTCAAGTGACACTGTTTAAGATTTCATGAAAATGTGTCCAATTTTATTACTTTTAGTCGGTATTCCATACTTATAAAATGCTACAAAAAGCAATAACATGTCTAGTGTAGATTAGGTCTGTAATAGTTAAAATTACACAAGACAAATGGAACAAATTATTATGGAACAATTTGAGTTGACTTATAGTCAAACCATAATGGACATATTATTCTCAGATTTCCTGTATGCCTAGAATGAAACAAAATTCCCTTTAATTATATGGCTTTACAATGTTAATTAAAAAACTTTTATCGGTATGTTTTATAAAGCATATTTATAAATACACATTTCCTTACAAAATTTTCGATTTGATAGCCACATAACTTCTTTTTTAATATATTCCAATCTACATTACATACTTGAGACAAGAAAAAGTTATTCTTATTCTACTTAATAGATAAAATTTTGATGAAGATCATATCAATAATGAATAATATAAATAACTATAAATGTCATTATATCTTTAAACACACACACACACACACACACACACACACATATATATATATATATATATATATATATTTATATATATATGTATGTATATATATGTATATATATATATATATATATATATATATATACATACACTCAAGAGCCAAAACATTATGACCACCTGTCAACAACGAATTGGCCCACCTTTGGCTCACAACACAGCTTCAACCCGCCTTGACATGGATGCCACAAGTCTTTGGTACATGGTTGGAGACAGATTGTACCAGACGTTTAAGCAAAAAGTACGCAAATCTGAGATATTTCGATTTGGTGGTTTTTGAACCCTGAGCTGCCGTCCCATGTCATCCCAAATGCGTTCTATCGGATTGACACCGGGTGGGTTAGAGGGCCAGGATATTAACTGGAATTCAGCATCATGTTTCTGGAACTACTCCACTAAAAGTTTAGCCTTGTGACACATGGCGTTGTATTGTTGGGACATTCCATTTCCAGCTGGAAAAACAGAGGCCATGTAAGGGTGCAACTGGTCAGCAATGTTGTTCAGATACCCTGTAGCATTCATGGTCTGCTCTACCACAACCACGGGTCAAAGAGAGGCCCAAGTGAACGTCCCCCAAAGCATAATACAGCCATCACCAGCCTCTGTATGACCTACTGTACATTGAGGGAGCAACTGTTCGCCTGGAAGACGGCGTATCCTGACAAGGCCATCTGCATGATGAATGACAAACTCTGATTCATTTGATCAGGCAACTCTATCCCACGTATCCATGGAGCAGTTGCGATGTTCCCATTTCCAGCGTAGGCGCATTTGGCGATGACGCTTGGTCATCAAAGGCACTCAAGTGGGAATTTTAAGGCGTAGCCCCATATCCAACAGTGTGAGCTGAACAGTGTGATCCGAAACCATTCTAGTTGGCACTGAATTGTATTGGGTTTCAGCTGAGCGACTGTCTGGCTCTAGTTTTACTTCACCATGCGAAACAGTCTCCAAAGGTCTTTTTCTTTGATAACATGTCTACGTCCAACACCATGTCATCTGCTGCTGGTTTTACGTCTTTCATTCACTTTACATACGTACTAACAACTCTAGCTCTTGAACAACCCACGAGTCGTGCAGTTCTGTAAATACTTGTTCCGATTCTTCGAGCTATTACAATCTGCAATCTATCAAAATCGCTTAAACCCGCATTATATTTTTGCTTGCGCATAACTTTCATTATGTTTGCTTTTAAGTAATTTGTACTCAGAGTAGTAAACACATTAATTGCACAAAAAATTGCATGAAAATTTGCAAAAGATGATCTAAGTTTCTAAGAGAGAGTTTTTTTTATTTCATTAAGGGTGGGAAAATGATTAAATAACTTCCTTCGTCAATGACATGGTATATATCAGAGAATTTAGTTACATGTATTTCTCGTTCGGTATTTGATGACTCTATTAATGATGAGCTACCTACTGAATATGATACACTGTATACTAGATAGAAGTAGTTAAAGGGATGGTGGATATCGCAAGGCGTATATATAAATTAATAACCAAAGATAAGAAATTATTCAAATGAGTTCTAGTAAATAGTTATATGAATACATTAATATTTTTAAATTGCATACATCCTAATGTTTATAAAATTTTAATTTTTTCATTATTTTCAAAATGTTCTTGTTATTTTAATTCTCAATTTAATCTTCTTAATGGGATTATTTATAGATATAATTTGAACATATTTAGCCATAATTTTCCTTGTTATAATAGCAATGATTTATATCTAATGTTTTTGTCTGTACCGTGAGTCTTAAAGAAAATTTATTTATTAATTTTCAAATAAGCTTAATGATGTAAAAACATAAAACGAGTACATAGATTGATTTAATGTGTTTTACGATTGTACATAAAACCTTCGATGAAATATATAAAAAATAAGTTACAAACACCACTTTAAGCAAAGAATTTCAATTACTCAGTTTGAAATATAAGTCATATTTTTGAAATAAATAGTAATATTATAAATCAGAAAACATTTATGAGAACTATAAGAGAGCTAAATAGATATACTATTAGAGAACATTTATGGACATTTATAAATCAGAGAACAGTAATTTCATAAGTTAAAATTTACAGTCATCAAATTAACTTACATATTCCCTCTCCTTTATACTTTAATCGTTTAGTTATATTTCAATAAATGTTTGCAATTTTGTATCATTTTAAAAAAGTTATGTTATTAATTCTTTGTTACGCAATTTTAAAAGGACTAAAGGAAGTTTTTCCCGCTATTTCATTTCTGGCCATATAGTAATGATCTAAATTGTGTGTCAACATCTTAATAACATTTGAAATAATAGTCTAAAATATTTCAAGTTTAACATACACTCATGTCCATAAATTAAGGATAATTCAGAATCACACAGAAATTGAGCTCTAAAATAAAAATTTCACCTGTAGAATTATCACACACATCTTGAAGAAGAATACACAAATTGCAGGAAACCACCAGATGGCGCGGATAGTACGTCACAATGACGAGAGTGTATGAAAGGGGTATATAAGGAATGGTAGCAAAGAAGTAAAATTGTTCACAAGCGCATACAAAGTCTTTCAGTGCAATAACCGCATAGTTATGGCACAAAGGAAGCATTTGGATGATTTTTTACGTGGTAGAATTATCGGACGACTGGAATGTGGACGTACCCAGTTGGAAGTATCCGAGGAACTTGGAATCGCCCAGAGTGTCATCTCCAGGCTTTGGCAACGATTCAAACATGATGGTAATGGGAGTAGATGTTACAGCACAGGTCGCCCCCGAGTTATTACGCCGAATGATGACCGGTATTTGGCAGTTACTGCCAAAAGAAACAGACGGAGCACAGCATCAGACCTGTCTCGTCAGCTCTCTTCAGCTACCGGTACGACAGTTTCAAGGCAGACCATGTACAGACGCTTAGGGAACATTGGTCTATATGCTCGTAGGCCTGTCAGATGTGTTCCCCTTACCGCAACTCACTGTCGCCTGCGATTATGCTGGGCTAGAGAGGATGCATTGTGGACACCGCATCAGTGGTCTTGTGTGATGTTTTCCGACGAGTCCAGGTTCAGTTTACATCCTGATTCTCGCCGGACTTTCATATGGAGGGCGCCAGGTACCCGTTACCACCAAGAGAACACCATTGAACGACACCGTTACGGTGGTGCAGGATGGCTCGTTTGGGGAGGAATTATTCTTGGTTCCAGAACTGACCTGCATGTTCAGAGTGTAACGATGACAGGCCACATCTATCGGGATGTCATTCTGGAACAACATGTACGTTTGTTTCGGAGCGCCATGTGTCATGAATTTCTGTATATGGAGGACAACGCCTGACCTCACCGTGCAAACATTGTAGACGAATGCCTCCAATTGGAGGATATCACCCGTATGGATTGGCCAGCATACTCACCGGACTTGAATCCAATAGACCATGTGTGGGACATGCTTGGCCGACGAATTGCAGCCCGTCAACCGCCTCCCAACTGTCTATCGGAACTTCGGAGGGCATTGCTTGATGAGTGGTGTAATTTCCCCAAGATCAGATTGATAATCTGATACTCAGCATGCGTAGGCGTTGTAACGCTTGTATTGCATCGTCCGGGAGACATACTCCGTATTAACCATCATACTAACCATGTTATACTGTTTTCTTTAAATAGGTTCTTTTTGAAATTTTCCTCAGGGAGTAAAAATCGCAATTTTTATTAATTATGTCAAACATATAGCATCTTCTTTTGCTCTTTACCTTTTGTTTAATAAATAGACTTTACAAATAAGTCAAATTTGTTTTGCTTTTGTCTCTTTCATTGCCTGAACTTCATTATCCTTAATTTATGGACATGAGTGTATATCATCATTCAAATATTTATCAACAAATAATTACAAAAGTAAAGAATTACTAATTAAAATATCCTCATTTTTATCTCATTTTAAAATTATTTTCAATTTTTTTTGTTAAATTTAACATCGAAATAATAAAAATTATATATAAATGTAATCTTTATTTATATAGTTTTAGTTTTAAAAAGAACTGATATGTAATGTGTCCCACACTTACTGTATATTGTTTTATGGTACCTTTAAGTGACAGGTTCTGTGCCGAATTCATGCTTAAGTTTGTTGCATAAAATGACAACTAAATATTTTAGCAATCTATACAAACCAATAAAATATTTCTCAGGCAAAGAAAATGCATCCCTTCAGATTTTAAATGGTAGTTCATTGCTCAAATTCTGTTTACTAATTTCATGATGAAAGAAAGAAAAGTTGTTTTATATGTAGCCCTGTTTCTCTAAATAAAAGGGTATTACAAAAGTCACTCTGAAAATTTTGATATTCTACTAGGCTTTTAAAGTTCTACTTACAAAATTTTAGGTGTGTTCAAATTAGTCTCCTACAGCATCAATGCAATTTTGCAGACGAATTTTTCACAGATTAAATGCCTCAAGCCATTCATTTCTTGGAATAGATGGAAAAATGCATTTATAGCCAGATCTATCTCTTCTTCTGAATGCAAATGACATCCACGTAGTTTCTTTTATATCAAAGTATAACCCAAAGTCACACATAGCTATACCAGGTGAATAAGGTAGATGTTATTTTTATTTTGTAAATCCTTGTCTGCTCGTATCTCAAAAAGTTCAGGGTAACCCTCTTGTTTTCTTCCACTAGACAAAAAAAATCTATCCGTACAGGACAGAAATCCTTCGTTGAGGAGGGGAGGAGCCCTTTTCCAGTTTTTTTTTTTTTTCGGAAATTACTTCACAACTACCACGCAACCGTCTTTCATCTAACTTCGCTAGCCCTACGAAAAGGGAAGAGTCCTGCAACAGAGTCACTTCCACGTTAAGGCTCTGGTTGATATTGAGAGACTAGTGTCGCGTATGCTTAATCGGAGATCAGAAAGCTTTATTTTATTTTTTTAATACTGGATTTAATTACTAGATGGAGTTAAACTTCAAAGGTTTTCACAACGTAAACTCTTATAGCATTAATGTACTGTTTATCAAGGCGGTAAGGGGGGGTCCAATTTATGCCTAATTGCCAGAAATCATACTGAATCATTATCGATTATCTATAAATATGTTAGCAGTTAGAACACC